>CM026426.1:30639451-31239451 GCA_014871385.1 Ceratodon purpureus
GGTTGTTGGGATGTGATAATAATCAGGGTGAAACTTGGTATGATGCTAAAGATTTGTCTAAGGGGCAGGAGAAGACTCCTGTCCGAGTTGCTTCCTAATGATCTTGATTTGCCTTATTTTCAGTACATGCAGAATAGTGTAATTTTTGATAAAGCAATGGTACCTCAGACACTTGATAGCCTGCGACCTGGGGATTATTGTCAATGTTCCAACAGTTGCATCGGTGCGGATGCTGCTTGTTCATGCCAAGTAAATGTTGGCGATCAGAGTGCATACCTTGGAGGGAGGCTGGCAGATGAGTTCATCGAGGGGCCCGGCAACGAGAGCGATGCACGTTTCTGTAAGAAGGGTGCCCCATGTATTAGGGGTGTGGAAATATGCGAGGGTCATGTTCCTCGTATTTTCCTTAAAGAATGTAATGTTAAGTGCACGTGCAGTAGTGACTGTGGCAATCGTGTTGTTCAGCAGGGCATGAAGGTCCAGCTAGAGGTCTTTCATACAGCCCTTATGGGATGGGGGATTCGAGCAGCTGAGCGTATACCCAAAGGTGCATTTGTTTTCAAATTGACAGGCGAGATTTTAACCAATGCTGAGCTCATTGTTAGAAATGAGCGGGCAGATGGCTCTCTTACCTATAGTATGGCACTTGATGCGGACTGGGCTACTGAGCAAAAGGTGGATGACAATAGTGCTTTGTGCTTGGATTCCACTCACTTCGGAAACGTGGCCAGATTTTTGAACCACAGGTACAATACATTTTGCATTTTTTGTTGTTTCTTTGTGTTCTACTTCTTTGCTAGGACTGACTCTTGTCCCTGGACATTGCAGGTGTGGGGATCCGAATCTGGTGGACGTACCTATTTCAATTGAGAGTGTCGATCGCCGCTGCTATCATGTGGCCTATTTTTCGAATCGTATCATTGAAGTTGGAGAAGAGTTGACGTGGGATTACGGCACATGTTTCAAACACAACGGACCATCACAATCTGTCTTTCATTGTAGGTGTAACAGTATCTTGTGCAAGGAGAAGGTGTTTCCAACCTTGTTTCAGCGAAGATCAGCCCGAAATCCACCTAAGCCACGTAGGACCAGATGACTTAGAACTCGTGCTGTCAGGCTTTTAGAGGTACTAATATACTAGCGGTAAATGTACAAAATGTACTTAATGTACATGTACTCAGGAACTGAGGAACTTATTAAAACTTGACAACTCACGATGTCTTGGCAGCCTTTGGAGCCCTCCAACCTTAATTTTGACAACTCAGGAACTTATTAAAATTTGAAGTCCTAAACACTCAGAAACATATAAGTAGAGCAATACAGTAAGTGGCCAGTCCTCGCCCATATACCACACCTTCAATAACCGAAAAAGGAGCCATTCTATGTTAACAACTTCTAAGTCTCACATACATATGACTGAATCAAAGAGTAACTACAGGTTCAGATAGGAAACCATTACAAATGAAAGTGAGTTTAAAAACTCACAACTATTTATTAATACTCATGGTACACAGAGTATCTACAGATACTTTTAACCAACCCCTCGACCAAAACCTACACAGTATCTACAGATACTTCTAACCAATCCTTCGACCAGAACCTACACAGTATCTACAAATACTTCTAACCAAAAGAAACAACCTTCGGAAGGACCTCCTAAACTGATCCATGGAACATGCTTAATCACCATTGAATGCCCACCACTCCCGTAAGGCTTCTTCACATATCTGTTGTGTTTCAGTGGACACCTTGTATACAGAGGTTGCCTTCACCCTATGAGAAGCAAGAATCATAGGGAACTTGCAAGCACAAACCAGATGAGCCTCTACATGAGCATCAATTGCCTTATCACAAAGCACGTACGTTTCCTCTCCACGCCCATACTTCTTGAAATATTTTGCTCGAATCACAGCGTCTCCAGCTCTAAATACCCCCCCCTCCCACGGACAAGTCATGGACTCTTGTAACACAAACTTCTTGGCCACACACTAGAGAATGTAATAGTCCACCCCATCTTCGTTATCTTCCTCTGCAGGTATCATGAAGTTGTCGCCAATTTCTACCAAATCGCCAACCTCTTCTGAAATACCATCATACACCCAATTTGCTTCATCGTCCATCTCTTCAATCTGTTGAGCTACAGCAGCAGCGCTTAAGGGCTGCAACCTTTGAACCCGCCATTCCTGCACATGTGCTGAGTTCTCACAATCAGTCCATTCACCATCTATACATGGGATACAAAAGCATGACAACTCACGAGTCCTAAGCAGAGTAGGGTCCGTTATGGAGAAGCCTGAAATAGAATAAAGACTTTTGGAGCCTGGCAAAGTATGGCACTTGATACTATTATCTTCATGATCTACAGCTGTATCTCCAATCAACCAAAAAACACGAGAAAGAGGGGGAGTTGTAGCTCGTGCGTATGAGCTTGGTACACGTTCTGTATACTTCTCCTCGAGGAAATCCACCACTTCGGCTGCATTTCGCAGGGGCCTCAATGGATTCGTGATTTGCTCGGCAGCCAAGGCCCTTTTTACAACAGCCCCTGCACCATCCCATTCACCCTTTCCATGAGCGGATTCAAAGAAGTTCCAATTCATTTTGCACCCTCCAGTAAGCCCAGGGTACCGTGCCACAAAGTACATAGCTGTTGGACACTTAAACTGTGCACTACAGCCGTCACTGTAGACCCAATGCTCCTCCGGAGTTAATCCAGAGTCAATTAGCCAATCCCAATGCAACATCATGCAATGCTGTACAAAAGCAGAATCGTGGGATTTGTCATCAGAGATATAAAAGTGCGTCTGCTTCAAAGTCTGGTCTCCTTCTTTCCACATTGTAATGTGAACTAATATGGTCACACTTGTGCTGAAATAATACAAGCTTTGCACCTCATTCTAGATTGCAAAGCTATGATTTTCAGCAAAGTCAATGTGGGACACAACAACTCCCTCAGGCACATTCTTCATCATCAGCTGGCATTGCTCATCTTGCCATCGAGCTTTGAAGTTGTGCGTGATGAAGGTAGTGACGGTTTTCTCCATGTATGATAAAAATTCATGTGCCGGTGTCTCTTTGAAAGCCTCCCGAATTCTTTTCTTGGCTTTTCCAGTCCGAGTGTCCACTCCCACCTGGTAGTACTCGAAACACTTCCACTTCAAGGTAAATGTGTAAGAAACAGACTTCTCAAGAGGACAAAATGAGAGCAAATGAAAACCACAGCTAGAACAATCTCCCATAAGGCATTCCAGTTTATGCCACACATCAAACTCTCCTTTCGGACACACACATGCTTCCCATAATAAGGTTATCCGCTCAAAAATGTGGTCAGCAACACAGCAAATCCCCTCTGCGTCGCCTTTGCAAATAACACAAACACAAACACAGTGAACGTGTAGCCCTCGCAGTTTGTCTCGCAGATTCCTCAGTCCAATCTTCATGAACTCCATCTGGACGTGGTAAATACAGCAACATGTATTTCTCTCCTTCAATTTCCGCACCCACCACGGCTTCAGCCTCTCAAATGCTCTCTGCCGCACACTACATTCCGGGTGGACTTCCTTGAACCGCAAGAAGAACGAGGTATGAAAGACTCAGGAGGATGCACAATACGTACAATTAGGACCTTTTTGTAAACCATGTACATAACAAAGTTACGAAACATACTAATTGTACAGAAAGTATCACCACAATGTACTATAAGTGATGCATGTGTTCCGGTTTGTATTTGGAACTTTGGGTCTCTAAGTGGACAGACTACAATAGTACATTGGATACATACACTAAGTACATAAATTGGTACTTTCTTCTAAACTTTACTATGAACTGTTCAGAAGTACAGGCGCATCCTAGTACCATTTATACTTGACGATGCCATTTGTACACAGGGTACTAAACTAGCAACATAAAGTACATGAGCACCTACTTGACTTGTTTTTCTATACTTCCTTTGAGGTTCTAAGTAAAAAATGTACAAGCTCAAACTTCCGCATTGTACAATAGGTGAACAAAGTGCTTCGGGCTATAAATTAACACCTTTAACTACTACAAGAACAATTCTGCACATTCTTAGGAGTACTAGTGGCCCGGGCTAATATTGTACTTCAAATACTGGATGTACTAGACAGCTCCTAACGCTCACTGGTTTCTCTAAGTGTGTCCATCTTCTAATCACTGTAAAACACTATTTATACAAAAAGTAGCAGTTCCTCTTGACGACTCAAAAAGTGCATCAGGTTTTGGTCCACTGTATCAGGACTCCAGAACAGGGGGAAAAAAACAACAACTAAACAGTACTTGAGAATCAACATACCTGAGAATCACATAGATAATGGGTCGTATGAGGCTCAACCCAATCTTTCCGACCTACTCTGTGTTTGATAACGTCCTTTTTGTTTGAGGATACCTTAGTCTGGGCATTCCACCATAGCTCAATGCAATCTTTGACGTAGTCGGAGAGACCCTCTCTCTTCTTGCGATGTAAGCGAAGACCTAACACCGTTTCTTCAGTATCAGCGGCCCGAATCCTTCTATTCAAAGCAATATTGATGCTCAGTTCTGACGTTTCCAAAACACGAGACAATGGTCTCACATCATCAATTCCCAAGCTGATTGCAACATCCAACAGAGCACTCTTCATGACTAACAACTCGTTGGGGTTAGCCACCTTTACTAAGTGCAATTTATTCATGAAGTTCTCAACGAACGAATGAATGGCCTTGGCTTCTTGTAGTCACGCATAGTACTTAGGTAGCAAAGGCAATATAGTGTTATGGCGCAATACCCTCTCCACAACATCTCTCCTACTCTGGGGACCGGGACAGCATCTCAACTCCTGAACTAAATACTGTGCTACACGAAGTGAGATTCGGTTCAATTGTCTCACTGATAGACTATCGTCCACCTCAACATCGGGTGCTGTAGACGCTAAAATAAGAGCTTCCTTGTGTCTTTCTTTGTCTCGTGATCTCTGGCGAGATTTCCTTTCTCTTGCATTCTCAGTCTCCAAAGTGCGCTGCTCTTCATGGAAGCGAGCTGCAGTGGCCCTAGCTGCTGGACCCGGGCGATTGATGCCATTTCGCACCCTTTGTCTCTTAGCGACGTTACCCATTCTGGGACAAAATAACATACAGTTCAAAGGCATGCAGACATCAGTCGTCTACTAGAAACCAGAGTACGTGGTTCAAAAGTTGCAAAACTAACAAGATCCAATGTAACATGTGCATGGAGAAAGAAGTTGGCCAGAGAAATCAACATTGTTTCATGAGAATGTCATGTAACTTACCCTCGTAAATTGACCTTCTCACGTCCTGGCCGGAACAAATGAGCAGCTATCACTTGAAGACTCACAGGGAAGTCTCACGGAAGAAAGAGAATTTGCAACAAAGAAGGGACTGCTGGAATACGTTGCTAACTGTGAGGTACCAAATAGAGCACGCCTTCTTGACCCGTCCTTTCTGTTGCACTGTCCTAGATAAAATGCTATATTTCCTTGCTTAGAAACAGGAGTTTCCAAACAAAAAACGTATCCGAAGTCACTGCTCTCACTAATCGACCTCAAACTACGAGAACCCGACTCAGTAGGAGCACTTGCAGTGAAATATGATGTAATAGGTTTCTGAACCAGAACAACTGGGCGTTCTGTACACGTCACCATTTTTCACATTTCATGGACAAAGACAAACAACTTCTGAATCCATGAGCGTTGGTTCTCCACTGCAAAAAAGATTGACAAAATTCCAAACCCAAGGAAAGCTTCGATAACAACCTCGAGCGCACAGAATCACACAACATTGCAGACGCGCTCAGCAGACGAGGGACTGAGAGAGACGACGATGACGCGGCCAAGGATGCAGTGGCGGCGTCGCCAAGGACCGGCGTCCAAGAAGAATTGATTTGTCCCTAATACCCAAGATGCGTAGATTTGTCAGTAAAACGTTAGGATGCGCATTGATTGCTGAGTGATACCCAGGATGCGCTTTGATTTGTTAGTAATACCCAGGATGCGTAGATTTTCTTGCAATATCCAGGATGCGTAGATTTTCTTGTAATATCCACGATGCGCATTCAAGTCATACTCCTCCGACCAGAGTACAAACATATACTAAGAGTACTCAGGGTATTAAAATGACAGAATCATGCGCCTAAACATAAGTAACGGTAAATTTTACCTTTTCTGAAATCAACCAGAAGCCATTCTAGAACTAGCTGCTGGCATCTAGAATCTTCAATCCCATTGAAAAAAGCTTCATTTTCCTACCAGATATCGATTGCAAACCAAAACTAACTTGTTTCTAAGATTTCTGCCAGTTGTGAGTGCAGACTTGACGGTCAGAGTAGATTCCAAGCCACTTCCCCTCCTTATCTTCATTGCCGAAAAAAAAAAAGTACTTCAACTTCCGAAGATACAGAAATTTGTACTTTTGTATGAACAAGCACCCTGTGACATTTTACTAACTATACTAAAAGTACAAATTTCTCCCACTGAACGTGGTTTTTCAAGAAAGCGACAATGCACACAGGATCTTTACATGTAACATGCCTAGCAAATACAAAAAAATATGGGAAAATAAACTTCACAGTTCAAGCAATATCAAGTGCAAACTGAATCTGTCTTTGAAAATGGCACTGTGACTCAAAAAAGTATAGAGTCTAGCATACTCACACCCTCTTTCTCTCAACCATTCACCAAGGCCAATTTCTTTGAGGGGTTTAAATGAGCCATCCATGTAGTAGCTAAATTAAGGGTGGAAATTTTAGTGCACTACAACAAATCCAGCCCAATGTGACTGGGTTTTATGACTGGAATAGGGCATAAACCAAAATGTGACTTATACTGTTTCCAGTCATTTTGAACCAGTCGCTCCGGACAATCTGACTAGCGGTCACATCGGCCTGTTTTTGTTCCCGATACTGCGTTCCCATGGTGTTTTGGGACCTCGACAAGGGACCTGCTCTGGGACTTGGGTAAATATGACTACGTAGAGTCATGGATAATTGACTCAGAATAGTCATTTCAAAGGTATCCATCACTCTTATGAATTACCAACGCCTGACTCTACGGAGTCACTAATTTAACTGAGGGCCTTCATTTGTATGACTAATTGCAGTGATTTCTTAGTCATCAACTGAATAGTTCAATTACTACATATAGTAGTAAGATGGTGACTTAGATGAGTCATATATTGAGTGGAAAAATGAAGACCATTTACAGTCACGTGATGTTGACTACACATAGTCATCTAGAGAGTATCCGTGACTATTTTGAATTACCAATACATGATTGCATGGAGTCACCAGTTAAGTGAGACTCTTCATTGGATGACTAACTGTAGTAATTACTTAGTCAACAACTGAATAGTTTTATTACTACGCATAGTACTGAGATGGTGACTTACTTGAGTCATACTTCCAGTAGAGAAAATATGACTGATTATAGTCATCTAAATATAACTACCCATAGTCGCAAATACTGAAATAACGTCTAACTAATCTGACTACGCGTAGTCAATCATTACTCAATATATCAACGACTTTATCACTACACATAGTACTCTGCCGGTGACTATTTCAAGTCATATAATTCAGATAATATGACTAGGTGGAGGCATATAATAGTGACTATACGTAGTCTGCGATGCGGAAATTACGAAAAGGACATGACTGATTGTAGTGAGGTGTCAGTCATGTGACTAGTGGATTTATCACTACGCATAGTGAGGTGATGGTGACTGGACTGCGTCATACACGGACTTCAGATAATGCAACTCTTCAGAGTCATATGTATTTTACTATATATAGTCAGTAATATATCTTCTGATGACTAGGCGGAGTCTTCTTAGAGTTGATTCTTTCACTGCCAATTTTCATTCGGTATTTCTGTCACCAGAACTTCACTTCGCGTAGTCATAATTGAACGTACGCTAGTGACTGGATTCTGTTTTTACGACTGCAGTAAGTCAACGATTTGAAAACTACATTACGGTTATCACGCGACAGTACTGACTAATAGAAGTCAATAGTGCGGTTGAAAGAACTACGCCAGGTCATGCAAATGATGGTCAAACTTTTCACTCAAAGAGAAAATTGTGAATGAAACAAAATGCACTGACACTGTACCTCGACCGATCTAACCTGCCTAGGAGAAGGACAGGTCAATGTCCATGAAATCTGTGGGCCACAACACAAAATGCCCTACAGCCTGTCCTACCAAGGTCACCGGGGGGTCATCTAGATCCACGGGAGAAAACAAGCGGTAACTGTCATCTAGGCTTCTGATCAGTTCTACAGCCACGGCACCTGAAAATATTTCTTTCCCGTGTAGTGTAGCCCCAGCTAGATTGTGCACCTTCCCGACTGCCACAACTTTATCTTCCTCGCCGTCTTCTAGTCCCTTAAGTCTCACAGGGTCACTTGGCTTGAACTCCGAGTCCCGAGTTTCCTGTACAACCCGTAATAAAAGAACAGAGCAAGAATGATCAGTCAGTCATGCTCAATATTCCTTATCGCGTATAGTCAAATCAGATCACACATGTATGTATAAGAAAGAGGTCAAGCAGTGACGAAGTAGGCACACGGAATTCGTCAAAAAGAAATGCATAACAGTGCAAGAAGGGGCTAAGCAGGACCTACACATGCGAATTCAGGGTTATGGCAAAGAGGACAGCTGGATGGAATCCGTGTGGCATGGCACTTACCGGTGCACTGGAGTTCACTTTCGACCACACAAACTGACCCTCTGGGGACCCCGGGTCAGCTTCGGTTTCTTGCAAAGCCTGACATGAAAAAAAACAATAAAAAAAAACATTAGTCCTGTTTGGAAGCCACCCAGAATTTTGTTCATGCTTTCCACAGTGCCGCTACTTCATTACCATTCCCACTGACATATTCAAAGGGCACTGCTGCAAATACTGATAGATTATAACGTAATGACTATTAGGCCCTACACATCTTGGAACTTCATTGCTACTACACAAAATAGATTCATACATTCTGACTGCATCTACTGAAGTCTCGTACATGCGAACTATATGAATTAGTCAGAAACCCTGCCGAGGGGGAGACTTACATGTTTACTTACCGGTTCTGGGGGGGAGTTCTTCTTCTTCTTCCCTTTCGCGTTTTGCTGGCTATCAGTGTTGCCGTCCTTCTCCTTCATTTCGGAAACCTTCTCAGTCTTCTCCTTGGATCTCCGGGATTCCCTGTGCTTCTTCTGGTTGTCATTGTGTTTCTTCAACTTCTCCACCTCTGTCATACGCATCTTTTTCTTAGCTCGACTGTCCTCTTTCGCCAAACGCTTGGAAGTCCTCAAAGCTCGTGTTGGATTGTTGGGAACTGCCGCTGTATGTGGGTCCTTAACATCACCGACTGCAGGACTCTCCTCTTCCTCCTCCGGGTCAGGGGGCTGCGATTCGCCATCCTCTCCTTCCTGTAATGCCTGCTAAAATCAGGGACAAGAAGTCAAAGTGGACCGTATTAGTGAAGGTCTTCAGCAATGTACTCACGACTCTCGAATTTGTTCAATACTGCCATACGTTCGCTACGATTCCAGTCACTTATTCAAACTTAATTACTGTGAGTAGTGATATATTCGTGGACGATGACTACGACGAGTCAAAGTACTACTAAGCCCTTTACTACTATCAGCCATGTATTCTATTTTCATGCTCAGCATTAGATAGCAAGGTGTGGTATCTTGGTCACATATCAATTACTAGAAAATGTCACAAAATAGTGAATCTGAAAGGTTTTAGAACTAATGCCCGAGAATCGAAGAAATGCGCCAGCAAGAGCTCTAAAGCAAGTTCAAAACAGAGGGACGTCCAGATGGTTCTCAAACCTCAAGTGCGCTGGCACTTTCCTTCACGTGATCTCGTGTAGATGATGTGTCTGTGGCGCTGGTCTCTGAGCTGGAGCTACCCTTCGCACTTGCTGCCTTCATGGGGGTGGTACTTGGAATCTGCAGGTGCTGCAGGATGCGTTCAATGTTCTTCTCCATGGATCTCCGCCAGTCATTGTCCTGTTCTGGATGCGCATTCGAGACTCGGCTACTCGGAGAGGTCTCTTTCCCGGAGATGAGTTTCCTTGGGGCATTTTTAACCCGTGCCAGCTCTGTCTCTATTTCAACTCGTGTTGGACTTCTCTCCAGCTCGATTGCCTGCAGAGAGATTATTGCGGTGCATCTAAGGACATGACTTTGAATAAAGCCTCTGAAGGAACCAGCAAGCTTAAAATGAAAAAATAATGATGTGAAAGGCTGAAGACTCACCAAGCTGGCTCAAACGTATTCTTCATTGCGCCCAGCTGAAGACGGTCTCTTCACCTGCGCGCGGTTCAGAGCCATCCTCTCTGCTTCTTGCTGTTTTTTCTCAGAATCGATGAGCTTCGACAACTTCACCCAATGGTCTACCCTGATGTGCTTCGGCCTGTCCTTCCCTTCAGTCATGCGCTTCTTCAGCTGGTATCTCTTCACCTTCAACTGGCCCTTCAAAATGCTGTGGAAAGCCTCCTCTGTGACATAGCCGAGGCCACCATGGTATTCAAACGTGTTGTCCACCCGTTCCTTGACAGCGAGCAGCATAGAAGTGCTCAGATTCTTGTAGTTGTCCTCGCTGAAATCTATATCCTGTGCATGACCACGAAGACAAGTTAGCCGTAGTGGCCTGTTCTGTCCTTGCGGATGTCCCCTTAGATCAACCTCCACAAGATGTTTTCGAGGCCCCCCTGGATCTCGAAAAGGTACTGGATGGGGCTGTTGTTGTCTCAAGACGGTCCGTCTTTTGGACTTCGCAACGGAGTCGTATGGGGGCTGGCCAAAGCTCTCAGTCATCCCTGATGGAGAATACGAGGAGTTCCCCCTTGTCTCTTGCAACTCCATCGCCCGCCTCCACTGCAGTAGTTGCAGCTGCTTCTCCGCAATCTCCAAATCCAGTGCATGGATAGGAGGAAGCCGGGGATTGATGGCAGCCATGCCACGGGTGTGCGGTGTGTTGCCTCCCATCTTCGGTGGATCTTCGGAAAGGTCGTTGCAGTAATCGATGGGCTCCCCTGAAAGAGTTTCTTCCGACATCTTGAAGCGTTTGCAAGGTTCAGGTTGCGGTGCTTGCGGTGCTTGCGGTGCTTGCGGTGCTTGCGGTGGGCGTTTGGTCGCTGCACTGCTTCTTGGAATCGCAGAACCGCCAGGACCTCTCTTCCGAACCTCCCACACAGCTGGCTCGGTTGAATGCCCTGTCCCCTGTGAAATCCAGAGAGGAGTTACAGATGCACAATGTTTGAGAGGAAAAGAAAAGAAAGAGATATAAAACAGCGAGTGACAGTGGGGGAGAGAATGAACGTAAGGGACAGCGAGAGAGGAGGTGAGAATGTGCAAGGGAGTTAAATCAGCCCAAACAGATTGAGACGCAAAGAAAAAAACAAATAAAAAACAACGAATAAAAGAGGGGGAGAGATAGAAGGTGAGGGAGACCGAGAGAGCTCGAGAGAATGTGCGAGAGAGTAGGAACAGCCCAAAGTGATTGACAGAAAAAGAAAATTAAAAAAAAAAAAAAATGAAAGGGGGGGAGAGATAGAAGGTGAGGGAGAAGGAGTGAATGTGCAATCACGTGCGAAAGAGTTCAAACAGCGTCCACTGAATGCGAGGAAATGAAATTAAAACAGGAAAAAGCAGCGACTGAAAGGGCGAAAGAGAGTTCAGGTGAGGGAGAGGGAAAGAGGTGGAGAGAATGCACGGGGGAGTTCAGACAGTCCAAACAAATAGATGCGAAAAGAAGAAATAAAAATAAAAAGAAAAAAAAGTAAATGAAAGAGTGGATGGCATAGAAGGTGAGGGAGAACGAGAGAGGTAGAGATAATCTGCGAGAGACTTCAAATAGCCCAAATTGATTGAGAGGAAAGGAAAAAAAAAAAAAAGGAGTGAGTCAAAGAGGGGAGAGATAGAAGGTGAGGGAGCAATGGTACGGGATGTGCAGTCATGTGCGAGAGAGTTGAAACAGCCCAATCTGACTGACAGAAACAGAATAACAAAAAAAAAAAAAAAAAAAAAAAATTTAAAGAGAAGGAGAGATAGAAGGTGAGGGAGAGGGAGAGATAGAAGGTGAGGGAGGGGGTACGGGATGTGCAGTCATGTGCGAGAGAGTTGAAACAGCCCAATCTGACTGACAGAAACAGAATAACAAAAACAAAAAATAAAATAAAAAAAAAATTAAAGAGAAGGAGAGATAGAAGGTGAGGGAGAGGGAGAGATAGAAGGTGAGGGAGGGGGTACGGGATGTGCAGTCAAGTGCGAGAGAGTTGAAACAGCCCAATCTGCGCAGCAGAAACAGAATAACAAAAAAAAAAAAAAAAAAAAAAAAAAAAAAAAAAAAAATTTAAAGAGAAGGAGAGATAGAAGGTGAGGGAGAGGGAGAGATAGAAGGTGAAGGAGGGGGTACGGGATGTGCACTCAAGTGCGAGAGAGTTGAAACAGCCCAATCGGACTGACAGAAACAGAATAACAAAAAAAAAAAAAAAAAAAAAAAAAAAAAAAAAAAAAATTTAAAGAGAAGGAGAGATAGAAGGTGAGGGAGAGGGAGAGATAGAAGGTGAAGGAGGGGGTACGGGATGTGCACTCAAGTGCGAGAGAGTTGAAACAGCCCAATCTGACTGACAGAAACAGAATAACAAAAAAAAAAAAAAAAAAAAAAAAAAATTACAGACAAGGTGAGATAGAAGGTGAGGGAGAGGGAGAGATAGAAGGTGAGGGAGGGGGTACGGGATGTGCAGTCATGTGCGGGAGAGTTGAAACAGCCCAATCTGACTGACAGAAACAGAATAACAGAAATAAAAAAAAAAAAAAAAAAAAATTAAAGAGAAGGAGAGATAGAAGGTGAGGGTGAGGGAGGGGGTACGGGATGTGCAGTCATGTACGAGAGAGTTGAAACAACCCAATCTGACTGACAGAAACAGAATAACAAAAACAAAAAAAAAAAAAAATAAAAAATTTAAAGACAAGGAGAGATAGAAGGTGAGGGAGAGGGAGAGATAGAAGGTGAGGGAGGGGGTACGGGACGTGCAGTCATGTGCGAGAGAGTTGAAACAACCCAATCTGACTGACAGAAACAGAATAACAAAAACAAAAAAAAAAAAAAAAAAAAATTTAAAGACAAGGAGAGATAGAAGGTGAGGGAGAGGGAGAGATAGAAGGTGAGGGAGAGGGAGAGATAGAAGGTGAGGGAGAGAGAGAGAGGGGGAGACTATGTGCGCAGCAGCTGAAACAGCCCAAACTGATTGAGAGGGAAAGAAGAAAATAAGAACATTACGAATGAAAGAGGGGAAAAATAGAAGGTGAGGGAGATAGAGAAGTGGAGAGAATGTGCGAGACACTGCAAACAGCCCAAACTAACAGAAATTCAAACATGACAAAGAGATTCCTATCAATCCACTACTTGACAATAAAAAAAACACAATCTAAGGATAGTGATTCTAACTCAGAAAAAAAACAAACGAAGCAGCTGCCTCTTCATTGAATCAGCACACCTGGAATTCTATGAACTCCAAATACACACCGCAAGGACACTCAACGAGACGTTGCAGAAAACAAAGCTCTACAGAACACGAGAACCCATTCCACACGCCAGACACAGCATTGAGAAAATCGCATCAGAGCAGGATTGATCGGTGAGAACATACCAGAACAATACCGCGGCACAAAGTCAATCCCTCAACCGCCACAACACGGTCCCAAAAACGCCAGAATCAGACACGAACAGAATGCGGAGCTAAACCGGGTCTGAACAATGTGCCACACCGAGATGGAGAAAACCGAGTACCGAGGGGACTTACCTGAAGACAGATTGCAACGCGTTCGCCCCCTCGGAGCCCTAATGCGGAGGTCTGAACTTCACCATCGCCACGGGAGTCGTCGCTGCCGAGTTCAGTAGAGCTTGCGCTACTCTCGTCCTCGCTTTGCCACTCCGCGGAGGTACTGCCCTCTGGGTTCGGGGCTCAATTTGTGGCCTTTGCCAAACGCGTAGTCCTCTGGGGTGTCGGCGGCAGGTTCTTCAGACGCTCACTACGCCTACGCACAGCCCGATTACCCAAACTCTTGGCATCCTGTCTGTAGAGCAGAGGAAGATCACGAAGTCAGTAAACGGAAACTGCAGGGGTGTGAGAGACTATTTCAAGAGAGCTACACATGCGATCTTTGGGAGCAGGCAGAAAGTCAAAAGTGAGGCCTTAAGTTAGGGTTCAGGGTTTAAGTACTGCACGCTGCCCTGACACTTCTGGAGGCTATTCGCGCCGTGGATCCGCGTAGCCTTCTTGCTCTTGGTATTCGCCTCTCCTCCGACCGCGTTCGGGGGGACTGTCGTAGTAGACTTCAGAGCCCCAGCCAGGATCTCAATTCCCAGCTCCGCAAGCTTCTCCGCATTCCTCTTGATGTTTTCGTGCCGCTGCCTCTCATAATCCGGAACCTCGGCCCCCTCGCCCCCACCCAACCCTTCCTCCGAAGTAGCGTCTCCCGAGGTACTCGTCCCGCTTGTGTCGGAGGAGGTGCTATCATCCTCAGCCGCCGAAGGCACCGCTTTCCGAGAGCGCAGCTCCATCGCAGAGCGGAAGGGAAGCTGTGAAGGAGAACCAAGAAGCAGAGCTCGGAGGAATCGCCATTCCTGGTAGGAGGTACGTCCCGCCGCCACCCTCCCCTCAATTACTTCCCACTTCAATTTGTGAAAGCCTCCCAATCATGGTTTCGACGCCGCCAAAATCACCTGTGCATTGATTCGTTGG
The DNA here is from genome assembly GCA_014871385.1 of Ceratodon purpureus. Classification (NCBI taxonomy): domain Eukaryota; kingdom Viridiplantae; phylum Streptophyta; class Bryopsida; order Pseudoditrichales; family Ditrichaceae; genus Ceratodon; species Ceratodon purpureus. The sequence continues at coordinate 30,654,212 of CM026426.1, forward strand.
GACTTCTGATCATCTACTATGAAGGCGGAGTTATAGGTGACTGAAAATGGTCACCATGTCACTGTTGTGGTCATATTCTACCTTGCTTAGTCAGAATTTCCGCATTCGTCGGGTGAACAATGACTACTGCCAGTCATCGATTCGCGAAAACCATCATAGCACTGGATTGGCCTACAGTATCGTTCTGGTTGAATTTAATTATGTTTAAATTATCTGTTCGAACTCAATGAACCTGCATTAGTAGTATCGACGCTTGTGATCATATTAACCTAGGTGAAGTCTGCTGTTACAAAATTGAAACAAATTTTAGGAGTTTTTGAGATACCTTTCTAACTTCATGGATTCGCTTCTCTGCTGTGAACAGAGCTGTAGGCATCAATTACCAGTGGAGCAGAAGGTGAATTCATGGGATGACACCCCCCTCCCCCCTCCACCCTGGGATGATAAGAGACTTACCCGGTTACAAGTGGTGAGTTCATTCTTCCATGCGGTCTTCGGATGGATCTCATGCTCTGTGGCTGTCTATCAGTGCATCTGAATTTGTGGGCACGGAAAGTGGATATTAACAGAATTCTCATGCTCAAAGTGTGCAGACCGAGATCTTCGGAGAGGAGATAGGACACTTCGTCATCAACACCATGGTTTTGCCAGAAGGCACTCAACAATTTGCAGAAGCGGCTGCAAAGATTTACAAGGTAGTAAGGGGGCCACCTAGGATACACTTTGGTATTGGATGCAAGAGTCCAAAATAATTTAGAACTATTGCCTTATATGACATAATTGACGAAGGATATACATCATTAATTCCTGAGTTGTAGTTTATGTCACTAACTCGTCTCTGACTCCTGAACAACTAGAATCTGGCGTGGCGATGGATTTGCAGCGTTCGTTGTTCAGCATCTCCTGTTTATAATTAAAGTCTTCGGGGATAACAGGTGTTAGACAGACCGTAAACTCCTTATCGCTACTAGTCTATATTTCCTAATATTAAGTGGCAGATATATGTATGGACCTCGTACAGCATAGTTCAGGTACAACTCAGATATGGCTGACTATCAATGTTATCCCATGTGCCAGCAGAAAATGAGGGGAGCTCATCCTCTCTCGAATTCTATATTCATCTTCCGTAGTCATAGTTTCCTCTCATGTGACTGGAGAATGACCAGTCCATTAGGAGAAAAATGAGCTCAAAATAAGGCCGTGTAAGCCTGCCCTTTCTAGGTGAACTCCCTACTTTGGGCACCTCTGCCGCTGGCAGCGGATGCCAGAGTTGCTGCCCGCACAGAACTGCGTGGCGCACTCACAACAAAGGTCCTCGGAATATTAGGTGAGACATGAATGCCTCGGCTCGGGCTTTGGTCCCAAGTGGGCAGGTTGTGTCAGCCCGACACTGTAGATGTGCCCTCCACACGCCTCGCTCGGAGGTCATTGGTTCGAGCCCCCGTGGGGGTTGCTGGCACCACGGTGGCACCTCACATGCCATGTCAAAAAGTACGCGGGCAGCGCCCGGTTTTTTCTCTCACGTGCCGCTTACACGGCCTTTTTGTGACCCAATTTTTCTCCTAATGCTAGTCATAAATTCGGTCGTATGCTACCTTCCGTAGTCATAGTTTTCTCTTCTTTGACTGGACAATGACTAGTCCTAGTCCTGAATTTGGTCGTCTATCACTGCGGTAAAATGCATTTCTAAGACTTACGTGAAATAAAAACCCGGCTGCGCTCTATGTATAGAGGTCATGAACTCATTAAATGTTATCCCGTTTTAACTCAATGAAACTGCATTGCTAGTACCAAAGCTGGTGAACAGATTAGCCTAGTCTATAATCTGCTCTTACACAGAACTGTACCAAGTTTTATGAATTTCTGAGCTACCCTTTTAACTTCATGGATTGGCTTCTCTCCTATGAACAGAGCTGGATCCATTACCAATGGAGCAGAACTTGACTATTGCAGAGTCAAATGCGAATTGCAGGCTAGGGGTTCGTGTTCTTCACAGAGAGGAGAAGGCGGTCAATCAGAAGACCTCACATTTATAAATACAAGAACAAGTACAACAAGGTATGTGGGGAAGTTATTTTGCTGGTGTGTGAACTGCATCCTCTACGGCTCTTAGAGAAGCAGAGATGGAACATTCGTACAGATAGTAATTTCGTCACTACGAATTGTACTGTAATGGAGTCATAGTTCTGGTTCACATGACGACAGTTAGTCACATAACTTGATTACATAGCGTTATACAAGAAACAACTGTTTGTTTATTTTGACTAAGTGCAGTCATAGAGAGCGAAGGCAAGTAGTCACTGAACTTGTTCTCATAGCGATTTTCAATAGTCAATTATTTGTTTAATGTGACTAAGCACAGTCATAGAGCTGAAGAAGGTCCATACTGACGTTTGAAACGGAGCTAAGAGAATGGATCTACGAATTTGCAGAATCACGCATCGGTGGCGATGGAGGCAACCGAGCTCCACCTCTGGGATTTGGAGGAGCGTGCAGCAGATAGGCTAGGGCTAACAAGTTACCCTTGTCCATGTAGTAATTGTATGGGTGGACGTTGCCTCAGCAGGGCAACCATTCGCAAGCATCTTAGAACAGTCGGAAGAGACCCTCAATTCATTGTGCCTATTCTGGTATGTCTGAAGTACGTCACGTACCCAGTTCGTCATTTTATGCCGAATGCAGAAATACTCCCAGTGAATAACTTCTTGCGTTTACTATGGTCAGACATGTCTCGTAGATGCGGAAAACGACGTCTACGTAGATGCAAGAAACGACTTTGTTGAAGAAGAAGTCAAGGGAGTTCCTACCGAGCCTGACAACAACGATGGAGGCATGGACGCCATAAGAATGATCATGGAGTGCCTAGCTAGGTATGATAACCTGCAGGACAGTGACCCCCCCCCAATGTGGAGAGACACATGGCGAGGAAGAAGACGATGAAATCCCTTGGCCTGAAGGGGACCACACTGGGGATGTAATGGATGAGTTACTGGAGCATGCAAGAACTCCTCTTTTTGAAGGTGCTACAACATCTCGGTTGGTCTCTACCCTTCTGCTGCTCAACTGCTTTGCAGTCTTTAGGGTTTCGAATGCGTTTGTTACTGAATTGCTGCAACTACTTCGGATTCTTCTCCCAAGCGACAATCACCTACCCACTTCCCACTATGAAGCCCTGAAGTATGTGGGAAAGCTAGGACTGTCTTACAATATCATACATGCATGCCGCAATGGATGCTTCTTGTTCAGGAAGGAGCTGCAGGATGCGGAGAGCTGTCCAAAGTGCAATACCCCGAGGTACAAGTCGTAGTCCAGCCGAATCCCCTCCAAAATTCTACGCCATTTTCCATTAATTCCCCGTCTGAAGCGAATGTACCGATGTAAGAAATTGGCGGAGCTTAACAAGTGGCACGCCGATCGGGTGAAGGAGGGAAGTAATGTGGATTGCGTCCCTGATTCGAAGGCCTGGAAGCACATCAAATCCTTGGATCCCGATTTTACAGCTGAGCCTAGGAACATCCGCTTGGGGATGGCTCTGGACGGAGTAAACCCGTTTGGAAACCAGTCGCTCAGTCACTCGACATGGCCGGTTCTTCTGCTGAACTATAATTTGCCTGCATGGCTAGTGACGAAGCCCTTCTTTATCATGCTTTCTTTGATGATTCCAGGGAAAGAGAGTGTGACCTCGGAGAACATCGACGTGTACCTTGCTCCGCTAATCGAAGAGCTCTTGGAACTCTGGGAAGGTGTTCCAGCCATAGATGTGTCGGAAGAGCCCCCTAGACAGCATTTCAAGTTGCGCTCTCTACTTCTCTGGTGCATTCACGACTTCCCTGCGTACGGACTAACGTCTGGTCAAGTCACAAAAGGGTACAGAGGGTGTACAGAGTGTGGGCCTAATGTCACTACGCGGCGGTCACGGGCCTTAGGGAAGAATGTATACTTAGGTCACCGACGGTATCTCAGCAGATCTCATCCCTATCGGAGGCTGAGACAAGCATTTGATGGCCAACAGGAGTACCGGCCGCCCCCGCAAACTCTCACAGGATCAAACATCAAAGACTTTGCACGTGAGAGAATATCCTTTCTACAAGCGTCACAGGGAAGAAGAGGTGCAGGAGACGAAGACCCCATCCATCGTACCGGGGTGAAGAGGCTCTCAGCTCTGTATATGCTTCCATACTGGCAGGTACTGGCTAAGTGCATTCTCTGGTTCCACTGTCTAGTTTCCGCAATACATGACTGACTCTAGTAACTACCTGTCTGGAAGGATGACCATGAATAGTGCAAACTCTGGTTCAAGTAATGTATTCTGGAATCGTTGACTGAATTGGGGAACCCATGTTGATGATAATCTTGACTGTGAATAGTGAAGTTCCTGGTTCAAGTAATGTATTAAGGAAACGTTGACTGATTCCAGTAAGCTCTTGACGATCAGGTTGACTATGATTAGTGCAATTTCTCAAGTCGATCAGTGAATGTTGGTAGAAAAGTGAAAAGGGTCCTATATCTTCTGAAAAATATCAGTACATTCTAGGTTGCCAATTGCGAGCAGAACTGATGTTGTAATGCTCTGTTGGGATTATCGACAGGACCTCCTCATCAGACATGTTCTGGATCCAATGCACTGTGAAAAAAATATTTGCGAGAACGTAATGAAAACGATTTGGGGAGACCGTGACACTCTGAAAGCCAGGCTCGACTTGGAGGAGGCCAATATTCGACCACATCTGCACCCGATCCCTGGAAGGAAACCTGGGTCTGTTGTACTCCCTGCAGCTCCATATGTACTATCCAAAGAGGAGAAGGCCACATTCTTGGACATTATCCGGAATTTGAAGACTCCTACAAACTATGCTGGACAACTTGCGAAGTGCATTGCATCGGATGAGGACTTAAAGGGACTGAAATCTCATGACTACCATGTCATGATGCAGCAGTTGCTCCCTCTGTGCCTGCGCACTCTCTTGGACAGGGACACGCGGGTGGCAGTATTGCGGCTCAGTCGCGTGTTTGTACGACTGTGCGCAAAGTCTGTGGATCCATCGTCCATGCAGCAGTTACTGGATTACACAGCGGAGACGCTGTGCATGCTCGAGAAGGTGTTCCCACCTTCATTTTTCAATATAATGTCGCACCTCCCCATCCACCTTGTGCAGCTCAGTTGGACATATGCGGTCCTGTACACACCCGATGGATGTATCCTATTGAGCGACACCTGAAGAGATTGAAGGGCTATGTTAGGCAACGAGCGCAGCCCGAGGGATCTATGGCACGGGGGTACACAATAGAGGAAACACTAGGGTTCTGCACGGAGTACATGCAGGACTGTGAGCTAACGCGTAGAAGGATCTGGGACGACGAGGAGGAAGTTGGGGCAAAGAGCGAGTCCTTAGAGGGTACGGGTCGTTATAGACTCTTGACGTCGGATCTAAGGGCGTGGATTCACGAGTTTGTTCTCACGAACGCGGAGCCTCTACAGTCCTACAGAGAGTAAGTGTCACTTGGCTGAGAGAGGACTTGTTTCAGTCACGCGATCTATTTGGAAAGGGTGATGGGGGGAAGCACAATAAAGTGTACCACAAAGTGCAATATGTGACGACTAAGAAGTGAATATGAAGTGTGCTGTTTTTGAAAGCTCAAAGCTGATTTTGAGCATTTTGGTGTAGTTTTTGAGCATTTTAGTCACTTTTTAAGATGTCATAAGATATTTTACACGAATCTCCATAAAAAGAACATCTTCAATTGAAACTTAACTTGACCGCTAGTTCTAAATCATGAAAATGAACTTTTTCAAAGTTTTAATTTCTTCACTTGGGGACCTCTATTGTCTTTAGAGGATGTTTTTTCCAATTTAAAAAACAATGTTCGGTGAAAAAAACCTCACAAAAAGTTTCACGGAAAACAGTGTTTTAAAAAACGTCCTTGAAATACTTCTCGTGCACCCAAACTTTCATTTCAAGTGGTCATTGCCATTTATACATCCGCAATTCACAAACGGAGATCCCGGTGGAGTCAGAAGTGATTTCCGACAACATTCGACATCGTTCTTATCACTTTTTCAAATGTGGACATTCACTTTGTCGGACTTTGAGCTTCTCGTAGAGCATTGTAGAAGACCTGAATTCATACCATATTTTCCCACACTTTAGAGAATCAAGTCTATTTTCTAAACCCATACTTCTTCCCAACATACCAACAATCGAGATGCCACTTTCTTATGTCTTTGCGATAGGGGCTGAAATGGACAATGAGCAGAGCACTTTTTTGGTACACTTTATTGTGCTTCCCCCCTGATATGACTGTGTTTAGTCCCGGAACTTGTTCTCCTTTCTACGTTTAGTCATCGACTCGCAACACGTGACTAGTGAATCTCTGTAGATGACCTTGCCTCTAGAACTGCTTACTGGTTTTGCACGCTGAAGATGTGGCATCCACTGTGGTTTCTTATCAGACGGCACCACGTGGAGATGGAAGCGCGGTCCAAGATGCGTGATCAGATTCGACGTCGATCACGGGGTAGAAGACCGGAGTATCCATGGAACGCTCGGAATCAGCTGTTTACCGACTGGTTTCCTGGTACAGTGGAACGGGATGTGGCAGCAGGCACACAGGTGGCTGAAGATGTGCTAGCCCTTGTTTTGCCACCTTCATGCGACGCAAAATCATATCGCAGCATGTATGCTTACGGGAATCACATACGTGTGCGAGGAGCAGAGATGGACTTGGCAACATGCGACAGCGGGGTAGCAGCAACATTCTCACAGTCTTGCCGTGCCAGCAGAAAGGACTAGAACCATAGACTTGCGAATGTGGAGTACGTGGGATGGGTCGAAGAGATCATTGGCGTTGACTATGGGAAGTTCGAGCTACTCGTACTATACTGTAAGTGGGTCCAAGCTACGTGGATTGGGCCACGGGCAAATATGAAAAAAGATGAGTACGGTTTCACCCTCGTGAAATTTGACCGCACCATTCCGTACTCTTCTGATTCGTTTGCGTTTCCACTTCATGCTCAACAGGTCTTCTTTGTGGACGACGTAGCACATCCTGGGTGGAAGGTTGTTCTTCGCAAAGAGGCGCGAAGTGCGAGGGTGACTTCCGTGGATAAACGGACTCCAGATCTACACTGTCTGAGCTTCCGTGACGATGCTGAAAACCAGGGGTTGATGGCACCGACGGTCACTGATGATACCACAGCAGTGCCGCCTGTCTTATCAAATGCCAGAGAGCTCTCTAGCAACGAGGTCCAACTTGCTCTACAAGAGGAGGGAGAAGTGGATTACAATGATGAGTCACCGCAGCAGGATTGTACGCCTTAGAGAATCCTCGTACATCACAAGAGTATTCACAAAGATCGTGCAGTTAACGAATGAGAGTTATATGGACCTCTGCAATGAAAGAGCATGATATTACCAGTATAAGCAAAGTTGTTATTAAAATGCAACTCATCACCGACAGAAGTGAAGGGAACTCTCTGGATGACTATGTTTCCTTGCAGCCATTACCAATTTTGGTCAAGAAAACTATCCACATGACTATGTTCCTTTCTAGTCATTACCAAATGTAGTGGAGAAAGCTGTCATCATGACTTTGTTACTTTGGAACTTTATTACCACGTTGAGTAAAGAGAACAGTCTACATTACCATGTTACTTTGAGACTTCCCTCCTCAATTCCGTATAGAAAACTATTAACATGACTATGGTACTCTGTCCTGTGCAATTACTAGTGACAATACGGCCCCAAAGACTACAATAGGCAGTACACGGTTGAGGTGCAGTAGGTACTCTCACATGTTCTAGGACAAATAAAAAACTCCACAAATCAGAAGAATGCCTTGAAGTGTGCAAAGAAAGTTGTTGATCAAGCCGCAAAGGAAGCGGAAAAGAAAGGCCATGCAAAAAATAAGGTCAGGAAAGAGCCTATGCCAGAGCTGGATGCCGAGGCAGTGGATTACAACACTGAAGACTTGGCCAGACTTCAGGAGGCACATAAAAAACTGCTCCACGCCCAAGCCTTGATTTAGGCAGCTAATAAGCCTAGAAGAAAAATGAGAGTAGGCAGGGTGTATGCATGGTTGAGTGGACCACTTTTTCAGACACAGTGACATTTTCAGCATGACCTTCGTATTGCAAGGCTTTTTGATGTTTATTTATTCCTTCTTAGGGGCCATAAATTTGAACATAGATTCTCAAGTTGATTACAAAGAAAATTTTACAGTTATATTTAGGGTAGCTTCTTAAAATATAGAATTGGGGACTTTTAAAATGGTAGTATGGACTATGGTCAGCTCCATATAGAATGGTATATGTGCGACTTTGGGTAAACAAATGATTTTGTTATTGTGTTAGTCACTCACTATATGTTGTAGGATGGTTTGAAGTACCTATAATTGCTGTCTTTTGTAATCATATTGTTTTTAAAAGTGGACTTATGGACTTTTAAAGAGGCAGAATTACATCAAATTCTAAAAAGTTCATAAAGGAATGAAAGGTTGATTTTTTCCCCTTAAAAAAATGGAATAGTGAATGTTTCCTACATCTACATGTGGGCTCTGTATTGAAATTAGAATTTGGTGTTTGGAACATTTGCTATTCCAACGCACAGTCTTGTTAGATTGATGGAGCAAACTAGATGATAAACATCGTATGTCGATGAATGTCAGTAGGATTTCAGAAATGGATGTAGGGTTTGGGTTTAGGCTGGCAGACTTGGAGTTTGCAAACCTTTCCGACTAGACACTCTCTTGCTTCCCTGCGCTCACTTTCATACAACAAGTTAATTTGGCTATGGTGAAGTTCAATTTTGTACACACAAGCTATGGTTTCTTGTGTACAATGTGATTCTATGGCTTGCTGAAACCGTTTCCATTGCTTTCGCTTAAGAATGGCTGCGATGGTGTTGTGAAGTTGGTGGTCTTAGGATTTTAGATGTGTGCACTTGTTGCTAGATCTATCGACTTTGTATTTTTTGTAGCAACTTTAGTTTCAAAGAGTCAAGGTTTACAAATTGTCGAGGAGAGTAATGCTCATTATCAACTTCTTTTCTTGGCTTTTGTTCTCTGTCCCATTTTGTGTGGTTTAGAAGTTGTTTAGGGTTTAAACGGCAAGGGGAGAACGGAGTCTTAGTTCACAGGATACCAATAGGAAGCCAAGAGAAAGGAGGGTTGGTGTTAAGCGCCCTGGTCCTACCGAGAGAGTAGAGTTGGAACTTCGGAGAGAAAAAGATAAAGAGCGGCAACGTTTGTGTAGGGTTCGTAAGAGAGAGTCATTGGCCCAGACGCAAGAAGAAGAACGAGTGCTTCTCGAAGAAGACCGTAGAGTTGCGTCATTTCTTTGTGGTATCTCATTGGAGACGGTTAACAGGGGAGAGGTGCGGCGTGATGCAGCAACCATTCTAAAGTGTGTGACCACTACCTTGGCAAAACACCCTGATGGTCGCCACAAAGAAGCAGTCTTGAAGGCTTTGTGGTCTAATCCCATCACAACTACATCTTTGCTAGTGTCGAAGAGGGTGTCTTTGCAGGCTAAAGCTACGAAGAATATAGTGAATGGCCTTGTACAGTCCTCAGTGGAGGTAAAAAATCAAAGAGCAGAGCGTAATTAGTGTCGAAGCATGCCATCCTCACTGCTGTTGTTAGTTCAGGAGGCTCAAGTTCTGCACGACAGACAGCCTGCTTACTGAATGTTCATCACCGTAATGTGACTTCCGCTGTGCAACCCTGAGCAAGTATGGCAAGTAGTGAGCATATCTTGTGGACCCTTTCTGTTTGAAAACGAAGGGCTGGTGCTACCAGTGTGCTTGTCAAGGCGGAAGTGATTGCTTGGTAGATTGTACAAACAAGGCCTTCATCAAATTGGAAGGAAGTGGTGAAGAAGTGGGTTGCACGTGGTGTCTACAAGGAACACCATACTCAGTACTTACTTGAATCTCAAGTATGCAATCCTGAAAACTATTTGCAGATTTTCTTGTTGTGTTGAGAATTGTGTTCAGGATTCTTGGAATCGGTGGGATTTGGTGAAAGTCTGGAATGAACTTGCAGGGCTTTTAGGATGAGACCAGAGTGTTATTGAGTTCCCAGATGTTTGTATCTTCAAGGATGTGTTATATGCGTGTGCATGACAATAGTGTAAGGCTTCTAGGGATTGTAGTAATCTTTGATGGAATGGAATCATTGTTCAGCGCAGAATGTTTGTACTTATATGTATTAGTTTGGAGTATGTTAAAGTGGATAGCAATTTCTAGCGAGACTTGTGGAACTTGCGGGAAGTTGGGAACTACTTCAATCATGACTTGAGTTAGTTCAGGGTACACGTAGCAACTGTGGGTAAGTATAGATACTATTGTGGAGTACAATAGTAGTCATTATGCAGTGTAACAGGTGTCCATATGGAGTATTTATAAGATGCCGTGCATGTACAAATGGAGTTCTACTTGCGTTTTTGGTCAGCCTACCCTCAGGTAATTATTGGTAAGCGGATGCTTGATTCATTTCAGCCATATTTTGTTAGAAAACCAAAGGATAGAAATGTATATTGCTACATTTATCATGTAGAAATGGAGGAGCTTTGGGTGGGATTTAATTACATGCAAGCTAGGTCTGGAATCCATTCAAAAACTGCTTGCGAGTGTCAGTGTGAGGTTTGTGAGTCTTTGACAGGAGAGAGTCATTGTTCAGCTGAATTGTCTACTTTTGCGGGTGTAACTGCCATGGCCGAATCTATTTTGTGCCCAAAAAGTGATCACAGCCCGTGGCACAGAAGAGAATGTGTCTTTGGAGAATGTGAAAGTTGTGGAGCAAACTTTCTCCCTCTCTGCCCCACCAAAGAAGATGGAACCTCAGTTTACAAAGTGAAGTGGAAGCGATTCTCAATGGAAAATATGACCACAAATAAAAGGGAGGTCAAAAAGAAACTAACGTTGGTATACAAAGAGAGTTCTTCTCCGGAGCTGGTAAGTTATCTGAAACCAAATCTCTTGGATTTTGTTCGTCATGTTTTTGTGGCAAAATAGGAAAGATGAACAATTTATAAATTGTCTTGCAAATTTTCGTAACGATACCATTGTCTCAGTGATAGACTTTGCTAAAAACTACTCTTTTGAGGTTCAAAATGAAGTACAATCAATGCATTGGTTCAGCTATCAAATCACAATTTTAGTGCATATTACATGGGTAAGAAATTCTGCACCTGACCCTATTGATGAGAGCAAAAAAAATATAATGCAATATCATTTCTACATTAGTGATGACAAGAAACATGACAGCTATTTTGTGCAACACTGTTTGGAGTTACATCGGGATAGTGTTGTAGAGAGTGGATTCACACCTAAAAATCATTGGATCTGGTGTAATGGCTGTGCAGGCCAGTTTAGAAGCCAAATTCCATGGTATTTTGTTAGCAGGTATCTAGAGATTACTAATGGGTGTAATTGTATGTGGAGCTTCTTTGGGTCGGGCCATGGTAAGGGCCTCCATGATGGGGCACGTGCTGTACTGAAAGGGTACATTTGAAATGCACAATTGAATGTGAATGGGCCTCCGCTGCAGAATGCTGAGAGAGTCATAGAGTTTCTCAGATGCAAACTCGGTGAATACCAGAGTCAGCATACGGTGACAGAACACCTGGAAGTGAAACCTTCCGGCACATACATGAAGATGAAGTTGATAGGGTAACTGAGTAAGATTGTGAGCCCATAGTCGGCTGCAGAGATTTGCATTCTGTTGATTCATCTTGGAAATATGATTCCGCTTATCCTTTAATTTTCTCTTATGAATGACATAGTTCCATTCAGGTTAGACTATACAGTCCAACTCCAAAAGACACAGAGGCTTTTCTTTTTACAATATGGAGTCAATGGTAGTAATTGTGTGATAGTGTCTTCTTTTTAAGCGTGTCTCTTTGTTCTCCTCCAATGAGCATAGCTCAAAGCCTAAGCTCACGTGGATCTATTTTTTTACTCTATACATTTTGGCATTTTAGAATATTTGGTTTCTTTATTACAATTGGGATCTATAGTTCCAAATAACTATACCGAGCCCCTTCGAAATCAAGTAGGGCTCCACTCCAACTTAGTAATAATAGTGGGTTTTTTCCCAACCCTCCCAATCCATTCCAACTTCCACGCTTGCTCTCTGAGCCACATTCAACCAATTTCTTTTCAAATTGTTATAGGAAGTATCTTCTTTGTACAATCCTCCCAACGAGCAACATGGCGTTCAGATTGCGCTCTTGATTTGTTGCCCTCCTTTGAAGTTGGGCTATCGGACAGTAGCCACTTACAAAGCATGTTGTAGCCACAAACTTCCTCAAAAATTCCATCTCCTATTCGACGACTATTTAGTTTAGGCTCACTTAACCGCCAACATTAACATTCTCACAACGTCCTCTCCAAACACTTTTTTCAAGCCCAACCCACTGATTCCCGCCATCGTATTAGTCCCAAACACCTAGATCACGTTCACATCTTCCTCCATGAATATAACCTGACACAGACATCAATACCTCTCGCCCACTTATCACTATACACACAAACAAAGCCCACCTCTACGACAACACTAGCAAATACCTCTTGGCAATACCAATCACTAGAATCAAATGGCTCGAGTCACAATATCAAACTTTCCTCAGCAACGAGCTCCTCATCACCCCACATCTCCAAGATTTTGAATCTCAGGTTGTTCACCTCTACCAACGCTACACCAATTACAATCCTCGAGACGAATTCCACAAGCAGAGCCAATATCACATCCACCCCAAAATCCTCCGCTACCTCATCTTCACTTTTGGTATCACACACCCATACTTTTCTTCTCCAATAACATGCCCTCTCCAACTCTCCCACTACAATTCCCCGCACCTGCAAGACCAAATCTTTGGCTCATCGGGCCCTGTTTTCAAACACCGATGGCAGCCTATTGGCGTGGCCCACCCTCATACACCCGAAATAGCCACACAAGCTCTCCACTGGGCCCAACTTGCTGCCCAGGAAGACCCTAACCACTACACCATCCTCCTTACCTCCAACCTCCAATGGTACACAATTCAAACTCCACTCTCACACCACTACAACGAGACACATGTCTTAACCTACCTCCCTGCCGACTCCTTCCCTTATGAAACCCCCCACCTGCCCAAACATCCCACCAAACCAATACCAACCCCCAACGAACCTTCTGCTTTCCACATCCTCTGTGTCCATTGCATCTCCTCCCGCTTCCCACACCCCGCATTCAAAATGCACTTTCGCAATCGCCTAACAACACTCCTCAACTTCCCTCAACCTCCACCCACCTGCAACCCCGAAATCACCACAAACCCCACTCTAGTCAACCCCACCCCCGTTCGAACAAATGCCCCTAACCTTCCTGTCCTCCCCTCCCCTCCCTCCATCCCACCCTGCCCTCCCTTCCATCATATACCGCCTAACAAATTCCCTCTTGATAGCTACTGCACAGATGGTGCTTTTACACCCCCGGATGATGAAGGTGGATAAGACATTGCTGGCTATGGCATCCATAACCCGGCCCAAAACATTAATAAAATATACCGCCTACCTGGACTCCAAAACATCCTCCTTGCCAAACTCATAGCAATTCATGACACCCTAGCGCTCACCATTTCCCAAACCGAACCCATCTACATATTCACGGATAGTCTCAATTCACTCTATTTGATTAGCACCCACATTAAGCAACCTTCCGTACAAAACAACCACCCTGACAAACTCCTCCTCTAAGCCATTCTATTCCTCTTACAACAAAATCCTACACCCACATTTCTCCACAAAGTCCGTGCACACATAAATATCATTGGTAATGAAAAAGCTGAGAGCCTTGCAAAAGCCGGAACCTTACACCCTCGCCTAGATCAAACCGAACCATACCACCATGGCCACAGTGCCCCTTTTTGGCTCCATCGGGCCATCCCCAAACAAGCTAACCATCCCTTCAAAGACCCCATCCGCAACCTACAAAAATACCTTCAAACAGAAGAACTCATCCAACAAAAAGACAGCGCCAAAAACCTCACATATATTGACAAATGGCTAAACAACGCCGACATCGATACCACATATTCTAACCACTTCTGGGAAAACCCCGAGATCTTAGATTCACATATCTCTCAACTCCTTAAATTCAGATATGGCCAATACATGGGCAATGCCTGCAAACACCTCTTCTGGCCAACACAACATACATCCATTAATTGTTCCCTCTACCGAGCTCAATCTATTGACACTTGGCCCCATCTCCTCCTAGCTTGTCCAGAACAAAACATCCACAAACTTCGTATCAAATGTCATAACAATGCCGTCTGGAACCTACACAAAATACTTATGTCTAACACAAAAACTCGCTATTAGAACCTTATTAATGCTGGCAAACATAATACCCGCACTTCCAAAAACATATATATATATATATATATATATATATATATATATATATATATATATATATATATATATATATATATATATATATATATATATATATATATATATATATATATATATATATATATATATACACATATATATCTACCCACATAATTTATACTTCCCCCCTTCTATAAATCCCACTCCATGTGTCCATTCGTTATGTCTTCAGTCTCTTATGTGTATTTAGGGTTCACCTTCGAAAGAAGGCATCAAGGGTAGCCCGCCCAGCCTGTCCTGGTGACCATACTGGTAGCACTTCCTCCAACGAACCCTTCATTCACGTTGGCCCTTTGGGCCAGAGTTCCTCTCTCTCTAGGCTCACTTTTTGTTCTTTGTCTCTGATTAGCAACCCTATATAACTTTGTTGAAAACCATCTGAAAGCTCTTCTACAGGGACGGGCTTTGGAATGTGCAGTCTGTGGTCGCTACGACATTGTCTTGCATAGACTTGTTTCAACACCTCATCTATTTGATTCACAATTTGTAAAGACTCCAAGTTGCAGCTACCTACTTCATTGAACATTATATTATATCTACTAGAGTTGTTGAGACGCCTAATTTCCTCATAGGAAGACATTTTTGCACCACCCATGCCTTTCTGCACACACCGCTTCTTGTTGGGTTTAGTCGAAAAAGCCCAGTTTGAGGTGTGAGTGTGATCCCGGTTGGGAGTTAGAGGAGAGATTTTGGTGGTAGGGAGGAATTTGGCTGTGTTTAACGATGTCAGCTGAAAGAGGACGATTGCTGGCGACTGTGAGGCAGAGGTACAGCTTCTCCCCGGATTATGGAGGGGAATTGGGAGTGGGGCTGTCTCCGTCGTCGCCTGCTCCTTCGTCGCCTGCGCCGTTGCGGCGAACGGCTGAGAATCTCTTGTGGCTAGCTGCTGCAGTGTTCGCAATTTACTACGGCGATTCCCGGCACCATCTCTTCCATGCCTTGTTCTACGACCCGCGCATCCGCAGGTGACGAATGGTTCTCTCGTCCACGCAACCAAAGTCAAGCTTGCTTGACCTGTTTGGATTCTGCAGGTTTCTTATCCTTTAGATCGTAAATTTTGTAAGGGATTAGTTTCTTGGATCTGATTAGATATGAAATGGTGGTTGTTGGGTTGGACTTGCTAATTTTGAATATACACGATTTGTGCTCCTGACAGTACTTTTCGGAGAATGTTCCTCTAATTGCACTGTTTTGTTAGTATACATTGTTTTGCCATGGCCTCAGCCAGATGGGATTATGTAGAGATAGAAGGGTGCTAGAGTTTAGATTTGATATGTTTCATGGAAGGAGGTTTTGTTCTGATTAGTTTGCAGCCTGGTTGAGGATTAGCTTCTGCATTAATATGCTTCATGGGATGGACAGTTTTTCGAGAGGTCACACCATCTCAAACTAAATTCTCAAAGACAGTCTACTGTGTTTCAATGCAGGTTTCCATTTCAACTGGGCTTACTATGTCTCGCAATTAATTCAGTGATCTTTGCTTACTTGGCAGTCTATTTGCGACGCATCCTCAAATCAGAGGACAAATGGGAGTTGATTGCACCTGCCGCAATCCCGACTGCTACCCTAGTGGGACTGACATCATTCCTGCTGTAAGTACTCTCTTTTTACAGGAACTGTTTGCTAGTGATTGAATTGTGGAAGTTGTTAAGAGTAATGAGCTCTTAGTGGGGCTACTTGTATCGGTTTTTGAATTACCTTGGGAACTACTAACTTGAACTATTGTTAGAGTATTTCTAGTCAGAGTATAGCCCTTTAATCTCTCTACTCAAACTCCATGGGTTCCCAATGACTTGCACAGCTCAGTTGGGAGTGAGTAAATTTGGTCATGTGTAGTGATGGAGATGACCTTGTGGGCCAATTCAACATGTCCATGGCTTTGTCAAGATGCGCACTTGTCTCGCTGATAGAGAGTGCGTAGTTCAATGGCGCAGTGGCTCTGGTGTAGTTGTAGCAATAATAGCAGCCATGTACTGCAATATGTTCTACTAAGCAGTCCGAAGGAGATAATTAGTGAGATAAGGTCAACTAAGCAATTGCTTCGAACGTTATGAACAGCTCGATGTTCAGTTCGATGGCCGTACGACCTACCTAGTAGAAGTGATGACGACTATGAGCGTCGTTTCTGACTTAAGAAGGTTTCTTTGTGCATAATAACCTGTTGACTTTTGGTTCTTAACAGATTTTCAATCGCCCTTTGGCCAATTTGGGGCTTCTTGACTCTCCCACTGCTGGTGAGCTCCTTATTAAGCCATTTAGTACTAGTAAACTATTTTATATAAATTAATTAATTTTTTCATTCCCATTCCCTTCTCAGTCCGTATGCAGATCTCTTATCGTTGAAATTCGTCTTAATTATGGTCATCTTTGTGTTGTTGCAGTTCACTTTGTTCATGGCGTTTGTTGTGATTTCACCGTATCTTCCACCTTATGGACACGGGAACTTTCTACGCTCAGACTAACAATCAGGGTTCTCTTGATTTCGAACACATTGCCTGTGGATCGTTGCAAAATACGCACAAGCGCATGCTGCTCTTAAATTTCGAATGCTGTTCGTGTATCATCTATTTTTCGAGAATTTGGTGCATATAGCACTGGCGAACCTTTCGTCACCGTTTTCAAGTGCATTTAGAATTCCTCTACTTGCCTAAAATTAGTATCCTCAGAATTATTACAATGCACTAAAGCGTTGCATTCTTGAGGTGAAAATCATACGGACCTTAATATTCCCACCAAAATGAAGTGATGAATGGTAAATCTACAAGTAACGTGTTTTTAGTTTGTTGCGTTTTAGAGTACAAAGTATTAACCAAAATGTGAGACTCGAAGAAAGATCTTGAATTAAAAATGTAAGGTGTTAAAGAAGAGATTGAAGGAAGTTTTGATACAGAATTACTTTCATTAAAGGGAAAAATTATTTAAGTGATCCACACTTGTGCCCTTACGGATGGATGAGGGGTTCATCCGACCCCTCCCCATCCTAACTCTGGTTCGCTCCTCGCATTCCTTCCTTGTTCCCGCTCCCCGCGTTCCCTGTTCCCGCTTCCTGCATTTCTGTCGTTGTGTACCAGCCTCCCGACTGCATGTCACTTTCAAATCCCGCCCTCGCCTTCAATCTTGTCAGCCTCGCATGGTCGCCCTCGCCCTCGCCTGATCGCCCTTACCCTCACCCTTGTTGGCCTCACCTGTTGACATCGATTGGCCACCGCCTTGCCCCCAGCCCCATTCTCTGCAGCCCAAGGTCGCCCCCCCCTACAGATGTCGATTTTACTTGTTTTTTTAATTTAATTTTTTGGTCTCTACACTTTCAACATTGTTTGTTTTGTGTCATTATTTGTATTTTCTTTTTACGGTCTTTGTGGTTTTCACCTTGGAATTACAATTTCTAGTTAGATGTGTTCTAGGATTTTGGATTGCATGTCTTCCATTTAATATAAAGAATTCTTTGTTATGTTATTGTAGGTTGAAGTGTGGATTCAAGAAGAAGGAAAGGAGTTTGAGAGTTTGAATTAGTATTAGGTAGAAAAAATAGAAGCCTTGACTTGGTAACAAATGAATTTTAATGTATGTTGATCCAAGCTATTTTTTTTAATTTGTCTTTATGTATGACTTTGCAATGGTTTAGAGTCATTCAATTCTTGTATATATGGATTGTATTGAAGAAATATATGGGTTGTATTTGCATTTTCTAGGTTTGTATTGATTTTGGAGAATTATGGTTTAAGATTTTAGCTACTTTACTCATTGTATGAACTTCTTAAAGTGTAACATAGATGAGGGTTAGGTGAATGCTCATTGTAGACTTATAGTTTTGTATTAGAACGTACTAATTGTCAAATTATATGCTCATTTGCAATTACATAAAATCTTGGAGTGTTCTTTCAAATGTTTGCAATCCTTTTGGATATAGAATCATGAGTTTTGAGTTTAGAACTTTTATTTTTATTTGGAAGTAATTGAGTTTTAATGTTATTTGGAATTAATTCACTTTTAATTGTGATCATTTGTAGCCATGGTGAAGAGGAATAGGAATGGGGATGAGATACCTAGAGTGGAGCCCAACTTGGTTTATGTATTGGAATGAATGCATTGGTCCATAGGTAAAGGTAATGAAGACATCTATAGCTTACCATAAGTTGGATTCAGGCACAGATAAGCATAGGCTTAAAGGTGATGAAAATGGGAAGTTCAAGAAGAAGAAGACTATAAAGAATCCAATTGTGAAGATCATGATCAGAGCCTACTTGAGAGAGGAGTTTGAGAAGAAAAGGAGGCTTGGACCATAAGAGCTCAAATTTCTTGGAAGAAATTGGAGGAGAGGGCTAGGAAGGAGCCACCTCCAGGGCAATGCCCACTTTTCTTTGGTGTCATGAAGAATGCTAGGAAGTTGGAGGTGGAGGAGATGATCGAAACCATGAAGAGGGAATTGGAGAAGACCATAGAAATGGAAAAGACGCTTACGGTTCTACATTGCATTGGTATTTTTTGTTTTTAGGCCTTTTTTAATGTTTGAATTGTTTCAAACTTCATTGTGATGGTTGGAAGAATGTTGTGGAATATGAGGGATCAAGTTTAACACATTATTGATTTTCTTTTAATTTTAATCTCAAGGTTTATTTATATTTTTTAAACACCAATATCAACATAAAGCTTTTCCTTCATTCTTAAGAAGATGATTCACTAAAGGTATTGCAAACAGACTTGTGTGTTAATTGTAAACCTTCAAAATATGTGTATTTCCAAGTAAAAGGTAGCCAAGGTCTTGCAATTAAGAGATTTATTTTTTTGGTCCAAAACTAATTTGTGATCAATATTTACTATGCCCCTAAGCTTATGTGATATATCAAAGCTCTTCAAGATGGATATTGGTAAGTCTATTTCTCTAAAGACTTTGAAACTAGAGATTTAATTGCTTTGCTCAAAATTCATGGTCATCTAATAGTTCAAAACTGGTTCAAGATAGGTATTGCTCTAAACTCATGTGATAATTCAAAACGTCTTTGAAATGAGTATCGCTAAGATAAGGACCTTAAAGCTTTGATATTAGAAATTTATTTATTATATCCAAAACTGTTTCGTGATAGGCGTTTTCAAAAATTTTATGTGATATTTTAAAATTTCTTTAGGGATCAGTATTGTAAAGCTCATTTCTCCAAGAAATTGCAAATTAATGATGGATTTTTTTTTTTAATGAAATTTTTGATGGTTATGGACATAGAGTTTATATAAGAGTTTATAAGTTATTGTAATTACAATTTGAATGGTTTTCTTTTATATTTTTACAATTTATACAAACTAGAGTATTTGAATCCAAAGCCAACACTAAAAAGAAGACATTTGTTGATGTGCAATAGTACTTATCATATTAATCTATAAAATTCAAAGAAATAGCACTTCAACAACCAAAATAAGTCCACTATGAATTACTACAACGCTATACTTTTTGTTTACTTTTGGGTGGACATTCTTGTCATGGCTATTTCTTGGTAATCATTTCTTCAAACTATCGGAGAGACAATACCATCATCAACTACCTTGACTAGGGTTTGAAGATGCAAACTCTCAACATCTTGTTCAGCCCGGATCCATTTAACGTTTGTTGCCACTTTTGTCATCATGGTTTGGAGGTGTAGTACCAATTTAAAACCACCTTCAATTGCTAACTGTCTATAATCTTCTACAAATTTATCAATGACTTGTAGAGATCCTTCTATAGAAGATTGGGTTTGCCTAACATCATCTACATGTGTAGATGTACCAGCTCCATCAAAGTCTTGAGGAGCAAGGTTGTCTTCTATGTTAGTGATATTCTCAACATCCTCTTCATATTCATTTCCGTCCAGGTCTTTAAATGAATCTATCGGAACACTATGTTCAAACATTATTTAAGGCCTCCACATAACAAACCATAATAAGTACCAAGAAACTTCAACATGTCATTCCAAGAAATATCGGTAGAAAACTTGATAATAACAAGTTGATGTTTGCATATAATTCCACGAGTGGCCCATTTACAAGAAGATGAGGCATACTTGGTGTAAGGATCCCAAATGTCATACCATCGTCCAAGGGCACTTTGAAAATGCACCTACTAAACTCCTTCAATTGTAGGATGTCTTTGGACATATTCGATAAGTACAGCCTTAGCCTTAACAATTTTGCTTGCCACAATCTTCTCAACGTGTTTATTCAAGACAAAACTATTTATCTTCCTTTCATCGTTGTACATGTAATGTCTCTCTATTGAATTTGTCAACCGCCATATTAGGAAATCCATTCTCCTTTCCCGAAGCTGGTGATTGTTAATCTTCATCCGTCTCTTAAGAGCAGCATAATATGACTCAATGCTAGCTTGCGTGTCTTGATTAGAATGAGGGTTCCGACGAGAACCAAAAAGATACATTATTATAAAAAAGACAATATACAATGATATAGTAATATATAGCTTTGTATATAAAATGACAGACTTCCATAAATAACGCTTTCACTCTACGAATCTAAGGAAATCAAATGAATTGGAAATACAAATATCAAAGAGTTTTTGAAATGGTACAAAGAGAAACTCACTTTGATTGTCATAATGAACATCAATGTACTCTTCCATACTTTTGATAAATAAAAATTTGAACATGGTTTTGCTCCGTTCACGAACACGCTTCAAGATATCCTACTCTATTTCTTGGTACTCATTAGGCATGTGGAAGAAAAAATGCAATTTCCCATTAACAAGTTCTCTCAAAGAACTTAGGCTAGGTACTTTGTCCCAAATGTTGTTCTTTCAGTTCTTTAAAACATAAAAAACACATAAATTAAAAGGAACGTGTGATTCAAGCCAAGCCCGTTTCAAAGCATTCATCTGTTTATAACATCATCAACAATAAAGCACGATGGTAGAAAATCGAGTCTTGTACCTTCCAAATTTCTTCGAAGAAGTTTTAGTCACATTACTAAATCCTCGTCTACTGATCAACTACTCAACAACCATGCAACAAGAATGCCATGTCTTTAGTGAACAAAGACAAGCAAAGTTCATAGAGAGGGTACTTAGGGACATTTGTACCAAAAGTTGCATCCATTGCAATGGCTCCAGTATGTCTACATTTGAGCATCATTTCCTCTTGCCAAGGAGTTTAAATACCAAGAATGAAGGGTAAATTGGTTACGTCATCCTTCTCATCCCACATAAAGGTATAAATATGGT
The DNA here is from genome assembly GCA_014871385.1 of Ceratodon purpureus. NCBI lineage: Eukaryota > Viridiplantae > Streptophyta > Bryopsida > Pseudoditrichales > Ditrichaceae > Ceratodon > Ceratodon purpureus. The sequence goes on from CM026426.1 coordinate 30,675,851, forward strand.
AGACTCTATACTTTTTTGAGTCACACTGCCATTTTCGAAAACAAGTTCAGTTTGCACTTGATATTGCTTGAACTCAGGAGTTTCTTTTTCCATATTTTTTTTATTTGCTAATCATGTTACATGTAAAGATTCTGTGTGCGTTGTTGCCTTCTTGAAAAACATGTTCAGTGGGAGAAATTTGTACTTTTAATATTGATAGTGAAATGTCACAGGGTGCTTGTTCATACAAAAGTACAAACATTTGTATCATGGGAAGTTGAAGTATTTTTTTTTTTTGGGCAATGAAGATAAGGAGGGGAGGTGGCTTGGAATCTACTCTCACTCTTATGTCTGCCATTCATGATTGACAGAAATCTTAGAAACAAGTTAGTTTTGGTATGCAATCGATATCTGGTGGAAAAATCCATCTTTTTTCAATTGGATTGAAAATCTAGATGCCAGCAGCTAGTTCTAGAATGGATTCTGCTTGATTTAAAAAAAAGTAAAATTTACCGTTACTTATGTTTAGGCGCATCATAATGTCATTTTGATACCTTGAGTACTCTTAGTACATGTTTGTACTTTGGTCAGAGGAGTATGACTTGAATGCGCATCCTGGATATTACTGAAAAATCTATGCATCTTAGGTATTATTCACAAATCAATGCGCATCCTAACGTTTTACTGACAAATCTACGCATCTTGGGTATTAGGGACAAATCAATTCTTCTTGGACGCCAGTCCTTGGCGACGCCACCACTCCATACTTGGCCACGTCATCGTCGTCTCTCTCAGGGCAGCGCTTGCTGAGCGCGTCCGGGGTGCTGTGTGATTCTGTGCGTTCTAGGTTGTTATCGAAGCTTTCCTTGAGTTTGGAATTTTGTCAATCTTTAGTGTAGTAGACAACTGATGCTCATGGATTCAGAAGTTGTTTGTCTTTGTCTATGAAATGTGAAAAATAGTGACGTCTACAGAACGCCCAGTTGTTTTGGTTCAAAAACTAATTACATCATATTTCACTGCAAGTGCTCCTACTGAGTCGGGTTCTTGTAGTTTGAGGTTGATTGGTGAGAGTAGTAACTTAAGATACGTTTTTTGTTTGGAAACCCCAATGTCTAAGCAAGGAAATATAGCATTTTATCTAGGCCAGTGCAACAGAAAGGATGGGTCAAGAAGGCGTGCTCTATTCGGTACCTCACAGTCAGCAACGTATCCCACTAGTACCTTCATTGTTGCAAATTCCCTTTCTTCTGTGAGACTTCCCTATGGATCTACACGTGATACCTGCTAATTTTTTCCGGCCAGGATGTCAGAAGGTCAATTTACGAAGATGAGTTATATGACATTCTCATGAAACTATGATTTGGCTGGCCAGCTTCTTTCTCCATGCATAAGTAACATTGGATCTCGTTAGCTTCGCAACTCTTGAACCACAAACTCTGGTTTTTTGTAGATGACTGATGTCTGCATGCCTTCCAACCGTATGTTCTTCTATTAAGGAATGGGTAACGTTGCTATGAAACAAAGGGTGCGAAATGGCATCAATCGCCCGTGTCCAGCAGCTAGGGCCACTGCAACTTGCTTGCACGACGAGCAGCGCACTTTGAAGACTGAGAACGCAAGAGAAAGGAAATCTTGCCAGAGATCACGAGATAGAGAAAGACACCAGGAAGCTCTTATTTTAGTGTCTAGAACACCCGATGTTGAGGTGGACGATAGTCTATCAGTGAGAGAATTGAACCGAATCTCACTTCGTCTAGCACAGTATTTAGTTCATGAGTTGAGATGTTGTCCTCGTCCCCAGAGTAGGAGAGATGTTGTGGTGGCGGTATTGCGCCATAACACTATATTGCCTTTGCTACCTAAGTACTATGCGTGACTACAAGAAGCTAAGGCCATTCATTCGTTCGTTGAGAACTTCATGAATAAATTGCACTTAGTAAAGGTGGCTAACCCCAACGAGTTGTTAGTCATGAAGAGTGCTCTGTTGGATGCAGCAATCAGCTTGGGAATTGATGATGTGAGACCATTGTCTTGTATTTTGGAAACGTCAGAACTGAGCATCAATATTGCTTTGAATAGAAGGATTCGGGCCGTTGATACTAAGGAAACGGTGTTAGGGCTTTGCTTACATCGCAAGAAGAGATGGGTCTCTCTGACTATGTCAAAGATCGCATTGAGCTATGGTGGAATGAAGAAAATAAGGTAACCCCAAACAACAAGGACGTTATCAAACACAAAGTAGGTCGAAAAGACTAGACTGAGCCTCATCCGACTCATTATCTGTGAGATTCTCAAATATGTTGAAACTTATTGTTTAAGCGTTGTTATTTTCCCTCTGTTCTACAGTCCTCTTACATTTTCGAGTCATCTTGGAGAACAACTCTTTTTTGTATAAATAGTGTTTTACAGTGATTAGAAGCATTAGGGGAAATATGGGGTCTGCAAAGGGGCTTTGGGTTTTCCACGTGCCTCAAAATTTGATCATGCCCGTGCACTTTCTCCGATCGCACCAATGGTGCCAGCAGTCACCAAATTGGCGTTTGGGAGATCCAGCGAGTAGTCGCGCAAAAAGGCTTTTGTCCCCTCGCGCGTGTATCCCTGCGGGGTCGAAAGCAGAGCCTCTAAGCGCACGGAATCCGAGTAGGGAGAAGGGTGTCAGCGGTGGTGGGCTTTATGAATTCCTGCAAAACTGACTCAGTTTGGCCACCTACCGGTATTGAGTTGCTGCTCCCCCTTTGAGATGTAACGTGCAGAAGGTGTTGATGTCGAAATGCTGCCAACGGTCATTCCAAACCTCATGCGTTCTTGAGAGAGAGTTGTTGCGATTGCGTTGTCAACCAGGATGGAGCGATAGAGGCCTCTAAAGGCTTCATCAGGTTTTTCGATTTGGGTTGTGGGTGGTCACGCATTGTGCAATAGAGATTTCAAGTTTAGCTGTAGTGGTCTCCCAAACGCTGCCAGCGGTCTTGCATCCACATAGGTTGGAGAGAGTACCTAAGTTGGGAATTGGGGTTTTGGGATGAGGTTTAGGGTAGGTCGTACCTTGGTTGCGAGGCCGTGGACGCAGGTTTTAGCCGTTCGTGATGGCGGAGGGTGTGTTGACAGCGTGTAGTTGTGGCGGTTGATGACAGTGACGACATCACTTGTAAGTTTTGAGTTCACAGTCGAAAATTTCATGCATTCTAGTGGTATGGCTACGGCCAAACTCCCTCGTACAGAGTGTCATCCTGCATAATACTCAAGACTTAGAGGGCAACTGGATCCCCATGAGGGTGGATCGTGATTCATGGGTTATGCTGCAACCAGCGTCGGATGGGCCTTGGGGTAGAGAGGCAAGGTGGCATGGTGGAGAAAATTTTCGGGGGGCCTTCAAAGCGCACATCAGAGATTTCTCCTGGATCTCCACAGAGCATGGAGCATGCGACCTCGATAAGGTGCTTGTGCAACATGCATATCAACCAAGGCATCTGCGCTTGGATCCTACGGAGGCAGGAATCAATTTGGGAATGGCAAACTACCTGTACGCGTCGCTTTCGGAGGATTGGGTACATCCCGCATCTATCCTTGGTCCCATTCTTGTGCTCCATGTCGAGATTGAGGAGGCAACACGGAATCGATAGAGCCACGCGGAGTTGCTGGACATAGGTACATCCTTCTTTGGTGGTCTGTATTTGCTTCCAATAGGTGACACGCTGTACGGGAAGGTTGAAGCACTCCCGCTTCTAGGATTCAACGATGTGGAGTGGCCTTTGCCAGACATGCACACATCTGAGGCGTTTAGAACAAAGCTCACTTTTGATTTTGCAAATGCTATGAAAGCAGCAACTGATAGCAGCTTTGTCCACCACCAATGGTTTATGCCAATCCATGTTATGGTTGATTTGTTTGCGGTAGCTGCTAACAACATTAGGCGGACACCTACACTGTTTGTTTTGAATAGTCCATCTGAGGCTCCGCTAAGCAGTCTGATGAACCCAGGGTGGAACGAGAAGTTCCATAGTGGCCAAGATGTAATCAAGTGCGTTGCCAACAGGACCAGCATTGTCTTCCGCTATCATGTGGGAAGACAAACATTATACATCAGGTTCATGTATACAAGGTATAGGGGGGCCTGCCAACAGTAAGCGGGAAGCGATGGATCACCTACCAGAGGAGGTGATGGTGGAAGTGTCTTGTATGTTTAGGGGGAACCTGCTGCCAACATTTGAAGTTGGCAAGGGTTGGCCAGTATCCCACCTGCGGCACGAAATTGCAATGGCACTTGGAGATGACGTCCCTGGGCAGTACAACTTGGTTGTGATAGAGGCCAACGGTGTTCGTGAGAAAAAGATACGAGTCTAGGCGAATTCTTCGTGTCGTTTAGATGAGTTGGGAATTGGCTGTTCAGAGCTCCTTGCTGCGAGCAATCAAAAATGACTGGATTTGCTCGGTGCAGATCAACCAGCGCCATGAGAAACACTTTACAGCTGTGGATGTCACAGTTCCCAAAAGGATGAAGATTGTGGAGCTGTAGGAAAAGTGATTTCGGGGATGGGTAGTTACAGTATGTGGGAAGTCATTAGGTTCTTCTCGAAGTCGTTAGTGAGTTTAGGTAGTGGTTTTGCTTACCATTGAGGACTTTTTGTGGGACTTCCTCTTTTAACGTGTTATATACGGCAAATTTGAAGGACTCTCGATCTACGTGCTATGAGCGGAAATAAAAAACAAAAACACTTGCAATTAGTAAATGAATCCTACGGTGCAAATGAAAAATAAAATATAATACAAAAGTCTAAAGAATCGCCAGTGTTTCAAAGAGCCCGGGTCTGACGAGGAAAATTGCTTAGAGATTGCAGTGACGCCTGCTGCGACCGCAAAATAAGAAATAAAAACAATTGCAAATAAGAGACCAAATCAGTTGCAAACACAAAATGGAGTTTGGCACTCGACAAATAAAAAGTAATTAAGAAGGAATGTGAAGTTTGCCATTTCTTTCGTAGAGGTTGGCTCCTTCGTGAACTTGGTGCTTTGAACTGGTAGTGGCGGGTACAATGCAGCCCTTGCTGGCAACGCAGATAATAAAAAGGAAAGTTGCAAATAAAAGAAGAACCACTGTTGATTATAATAGAATAAGATAAAAGTAAAAAGAGTTGTACATAAGAAATGAAGTAGGTCGCATATGGAAAATAATAACAGTTGCAAATATAAAATGAACCACGGTTGCAATTAATGAAATAAGAAAAAAAAAAAGGAAAAAAAAAAGCTTGCAAATAAAAAATGCACCCTGGGTTGCATATAAGAAGGGAAATAAAAGGGAAGAACTTTGAAGACGGCCATGTCGCTCAAATAGCGCGGGCTTCAAGAGATAAACAAGTTGAAAGATAAAGTGGCGGCTAAAATGCAGCCCTTGCTGTCGTCAGTCCACAATAAAGAAGAAATACAGTTGCAAATAAAAAAGAAGGGTTACAAGAATGCCATTTCCTTCAAAGAGACATGGAATTCTAGCGGAAAATTGTTTTCAACTTCAGAAAAGTTTGTGAAAGGTGGCCCATAAAAGTCCGGACCTAAAGTCGCTGCTAGCAAACTCCTAACCCTGCCTAGAAAACTGTCCAAGGTGGGAATCTACTCCACGGTTGCATTAGTGGCAATTGCCTCGACAAGGCTCGACAGTCCCTACTTGTTGGTGTCGTCGTCGTTCTTCTCACCTCCACCTGGTCTTTGCGTTGTAGCGGAGGAGTCACGGTTCCCATCTCCGGATAGGGCTGCCTGGGTCTCATTAGGAGAGACCTGCGTGGCATCAAACAATAGGGAGTCTGAGTCGGAGAGAGCATCCTCTGCAGTTGCTGCCAACAAATGAGAATTAGAAAAGAAGTTACAGTTGGATGTGGAAATGGGGCAGGCAACAAGCAATGGGTGGGTAGGTTTAGGAACAAGAAACCTGGATCGCCTTTGGGAGGAGCGAGCCGTTTGTTGAGATCAATTGATGGACCAGGGGAGTCTCCAGTCTCGGTCTTGGCTTTCTTCCATGGAAATGCGGGCATAGAGAGGGCAGTAGGCCGCTTGCTGCTAGCAGAGACCTTGCTGCCAGCACGGGGTGAAGCGGGCTCGGCCAATAGAATCTCCTCGGTGAGGCGTAATTCCTCCGCGGCCTTGGAGTCAAGGTCGAAGCCCCAGTGTCCAAGCCATCCTCCAGTCATACCCTGCTCGCACCGACGGCATCGGGCGTCCTAGGAGAAGACTGCCTCAAACATACAATGGGGATGTGCCAAGCAGCCGCAGAATAGAGGTACGCAGTACGTGTCAACGAAGTAACGCTCGCAAAAGGGGCATGGGTCGTTCAAGGCTATTGGCAACACTTGCCACTCCCAAAGGTAACAAGGCAACACTTTCTTTGGTCGCAAGAAAGCTGATGCCAACTCCAAGGCCGAGATCTCCGCTGTCAGCGCGGAAACCTCAGCATGCCGTTTCTCCTCATCGGCTTCCATCTCCTCCAACTTCTTGTAGATCCTATCAATGCGACCCTGGGCCTCCTCAACTGCCTTGCTTGCAAGCCCCAGCTTGTCCTTGCCTAAGCGGGCCACCTGATCGAAGCGCCCCCTATCCTAAAACGCGCATGGCAGCTGAAAAAGGAAAGACCACAAGCAATCGGGATTATTCTTGCGGATTAGTTCCACCTAGTACTTACCAAAAAATCCTCACTGCTTGGAGGACCATGGCAGAACAACCCCTCTCAACTTTGCCATGGCCGATCTACTCCAACTCAAGAGGAAATAGACGATCAGAAGAGAACAACTTAGCAATGGATAGGCAACTTACCTTGAATCTCCTCACTGTCCACGCGTGAAGACGTGCAGCTCGCCTCCTTCACCTAACCTCCTTAAGCCACAGCTCCTTTTGTCACAACTCTTGAATGTGCCCGATCTCTTTGCGCCCCCGCTCCTTCTCCCGCAGTTCCTTGCGCCACTACTGAAATATGCTGCCGACGCTGTTGCTCCTCCCTCCACTCGTGGCAGCGCTCCTCGCTCCTCACAGCCGCTGCCCTTCCTCCGGTCCTTGCAGCGCTCCCCGCTCCTCACAGCTACTGCGCCTTCCTTCGGTCCTCGCAGCGCAACATGCCCGTCACAGCTACTGCCCCTTCCTCCGCTCCTCGCAGCGCACCCTGGTCCCCTTTCCTTACAGCTACTGCCCCTTCTCCCACTCCTCACAGCACCTCCCCGCTTCTGACAGCTCCTCCCTGCTTCACACAATGCACCCCGCTCCCCTTCGCCACACCTCTTGACCTTCTCCTTGCGCCGAAGCTCCTCCCGCTATAGGGTCACATCGCCCCCTCCTCCATGGCCCGCTCCTCACGCTGCAGCTTCTCGTGCTCAAAAACCCCCACAGCCCCCACACACCTAAAGATGATGATGTTGCTCCTCCTCCGCAACTACTTGCGATTCTCAACGGCTTGAAGGGGGTGCGTGCTCTTGAGGATATCCACAGAGCCCACAGAACTTGGATGTCAGTGCAACCGCAAGGGCGCTTGCTGTAAGCAAGAGGACAGCGGAAGAAGAGAGGAGGAGAACCGCGTTGGAGTCAACGACATATCCCGTAGGGGAGCAAGGCCGAAGACCCATGTGCGCTTATCAGTCTTGCAAGATTCAACCGCCTGCCACGTGGACAACCCAGGTTAAAGGGGGGGTTGAGACTCTTAAGCATCATTTAACAGGAGTTGGTTGGAACCTCACATTGACCTTAATTGCCAATCATTGCTTCGGCCTTACACCTCATTTACCCATTAGTTATTGCTTTAAGAAAAACCAGCATAGAAATTAAAATTAAAATTTAAAGGTGAGTAGTACATATGATTACTAGAAAACATTCATTGTATTCATCATTATGAAGAGTAATAATCCCTTGGATTGGCCATTCTAGTGAAATAACCATAAAATATGTTTATGAGTGAACCATGGTCTAGCCTATGTGAATGAAAACATTGTTGGCAGCCACAAAAAATTACAAAAATCTGGTCAATCTATCCGTAGATGTTGGGTGTTTCATAAATCCATAAAACATATTATAGGATAAGCATGGTCTACTCGAACTAAATGAAAACATTGTTGGTAGCCACATTCTATAATTCCTTAAAGTGATTTTACAATGCGTTGCACTCTGTTCACACACGGTCGTTGCCAGCGACATCATTGTCTACGTTGTTGCCAGCGTCCTCACCAACAATGGAGTGCGACCTTCCTCAAGATCCACATTGTTGCCAATACTTTCATCGGACTCCTCTTCGTTGGCAGAATCTGATGCTTGTCCAATGTTGGCTCCACCACGTCCAATGGCGTCATCACACACCCAAGCGCTGCCAACACGCCGTTGCCTTGACCGCCAATTCTCTAAAGGCTAGGCAACATTCGATTGATGCCACTATACTCGCCTTCTACGCGTCGCCGCCAATCTTGCCTCATCAACCGGGGTATTGAGAACCCTGGTGCACTCTAATTTCTTGTTGCAAAATAACACTGATGCGCTCTTTGCCACCACCATGAGCTGTATGCGCTTGATTTGCTGCCTTTGCTTGATGATGGGATTTCTCCATACCTTGGCAACTCCATACGGCCAGACTACCGTATTCCTCCACAAACCAACTGCCATGCCTGACAAGTACATGCTGTCAACAGCCACTTGAGGGTTAGTCTTGGATTGAGAATTAAAGAAAGTAAGGTCAGCCATCAACCCCTAATTCATCCCAAACATTGTCGACATAACTCACCATGTAGTGTGACACATGCTCCTCTCCAAAGGCCTCCAATAATTTTCTCCCCCACATTTCCATCTTCCCTTTAAATTAAAGTCGTTGTTCTGCTGTCAACACGGGGAAAGGTCGTATGTGAGCGGAGAGCGGAGAGCAGAAACCGGTGAGCGGAAAATTGGAAATTTTAGGACCAGTCCAGGGTTTAATATCGCCTTAGACCGCGCATTTAAAGCTCATATTTTGAAACATTTTTCAAGAGATGTCACCCTAAGTTTAGGGTGTTGTGAACATATCCGCATAAAAAAAGATGTCTCATGTGCAGATATCCTCTCTTTCTTGTACAAAAATTAGGGCTGACATCATCATGACATCATGGTGAATAGATTGTATGGACATCTGATTTTAAATAGGAGCAAAATACCTTGCATGGTGTGTTGACCTTCCTATGTGGAAGGCAATTGTGGATGTGGGAAGCATGTAGAATCTGGAGGAAGCTCTTTACTTGTAGAGGAAAACCTTCCTCTCAGCCAATATAAAAGTTGGCAGTCAACACAAGAGCAGAACTTTGCATCATTTCTTGACCTTTCTATGTGAAAGGCAATCTTGGAATTGGAAAGCATGTAGAATCTAGAGGAAGCTCTAAAACTGTAGAGGAACACCTTCCACTTAGCCAATATAAAAGTTGGCAGTCAACACAAGAGCGGAAGTTTGAACATCCCCTTCATCTCCATCTTCATCGTCCGCTTCAGATTCAGTGCTGTGATAATTTCGCTGTTGAGGCAGAAGATGGACATGTATCGTAGGTCTCTACTGTGCAATTCGAACATTTTGGGGCAATTGATACTCCAATATCCTTCCATATATATAAACCTGCTTGCACATCTTTCATCCACCAAAATCAACACGAAAAGTAACTTCCAATTATGCTTGAAACCTGAAAACAAAATGCAATGGACACACCACATACTAAGCCATTAGCTAAGAAACTTGCGGATCCGGAACAATGAAGCTGCATGCATTTCATCTTGTTCAATTGTGCTCCTCCATTATTCGATGATAAAACTTGTAGATAATATTGGCCGACCGGCGCTAGCACAATTAAGACAAATCTGCTCTTTAATTTCTAGCTACACCAAAGCTAGGCCAAGCTAATTCTAGAAGAACCCCGAATACGGGTTAGCTCTGCGGATGGCGGCTCCCAGGTGTACTTGCAGATGTTGACAAGTCGAGAAAACGCAACGCCTGCCCCATAGTAAAATAGCAGTGAGGTCCTTGGAGTACACGATATTCTCCCTCAGAATCCGAGAGTACTCCACCTCAGCCTCAATCAACAGAATGACTCTGATGAAACGCACGTCCCCAAAGAAGCTCTTCATTTCCACCTCCGTCTGCGGCCGCGCCATCCTCAAGTTCGAAAAAATAGAAAAAGAAGCAAAGAGGGAGAGGAATGAGAAGAGGGGAGAGCACAGAAAGGAGAGAGTATGAGAAGGGAGGAAGGAGAGATTGTGAGAAGAGGGGAAGGAGGGGCGCCCTTATAAAGGGCGCCCCTCTCACCCAGGGTTAGGTCAGAAAGGGGGGCGCTGCAAAGGCGCCCTATTTAGAAAGGGCCAGGTGGCCCCCTTCATCAAGGGGGATGCCCATGAAACCCATTCAAGAGGGCTCTCGACACCGATGGCCCCTTCATAGGGGCTCTCGGTACCGAGGGCCCCTTGCGGCTATAGGGCTCTCGGCACCAAGAGCCCTATTGCCGGGAGGGGCCATCGGTACCAAGAGCTCCTATGAAGAGGCTTTTGGTAACGGGTGCCCCTCCGGCCATAGGGCTCTCGGCACCGAGAGCTCTATGGTCGGAGGGGGCCCTCTGTGCCGAGAGCCCCCATGGTTATGGGGCTCTCGGTAATGAGAGTCCCTACTAGGGACCCTCGGTATAGGGAACCCGATATCCATGGGGCTCTCGGTACCGAGAGCCCTTAGGGCGAGGGCGCCGCCTTGGGGTGGCCACCGCCCCCAATCGGTGGCCGCCGCCTAAGGAAGGCGGCAGCCTCCTCTCCTCCCTTGAGGGTTGGAAGGGTGGCGCCCTTCCAACCCTGGGAGGAGGCTCCCTTCGTCGTGTTTGGGAAGGAGCGACCTTCCCAACCGTAAGGAGCGAGGGCTTCTCCGAGGGTTGGGAGGGAGCCGCCTCCCAGCCCAGGAAGAGAAGGCGGCCGTGAGGGCTCGGACGGGCCCATATAAGGGGTCCTGCTCCCTCTCACAACTCACACTTCTCTCCTCACTTCTCTCTCTCACTTCTCTCTCTCACTCTCTCCTCTCCATTTTGACTCCTCTCTCCTCTCCTTCTCTTCTTCTCTCTTCTCCTTCTTTCTTCTCTTCCTCTCTCCTCTCCTCTTCCTTCCTTTTCTCTTTAGAAAGTTGGTTCGCAAGGTGGCAAAGGTGGCTTCGAAGGGGCAGTGCTCGAAGACAATTGGCAAGAAGAGGGGAAGGGGAGAATGCACTTCTGGAGGATCCATGGTGGAGGTGCCGAAGGTGGAGGTTCCGAAGGTGGAGGTGCCCTTGGTGGAAATGGCGAAAGTTGAGGTGCCGAAGGTGGAGGTGCCGAAGGTGGAGATGCCCAAGGAGGAGGTGTCGAAGGAGGGCAATTTCTTTGGAGGTCAATGGGTGCCTTTGGGACGAAGGGGAGATACCCTCATGCTCACCATTGTTGAGTATGAGGGGGAGACTGTCCACATGCAGATGGAAGATGCTGAAGACTATGATTCTGATTCTCACCTCCAATGGTTGGGCTTCGAAGATCAGGAGGCGGCACAGGCTTATCGGCGGAAGTTGGAGGAAGATGCAACGGGTGTGGAGGAGATCATTGCCCCGGGGAACAAAGCGGATGTAGTTAAGGATGGTGTAGCCTAGACATTTGCTGGATAGTAGCCTAGAAATTGGCTAGGAATGTGTGCTAATTTTGGGGTACCGTGTTGCTCAGTGGAGTGGCGCCTCTTTGGCAGGTTCACCGCCCTTGTGTAGAGCTTTTTGTAAATTGTGTACCATTTTGTAAGTACTATAAATGCGAGTTATAATGACAACCTTAAAGGTGTTATGTTTTTCATCTTTAATCACACTATCATTTTCATCTTTAATTTTTTGATTTTGATTTCCTTTTCTTTCCCTTTATTATGTCATTTGATTACTATTTTTACTTTTATTTTTTATTTTTATTTTTGCTTTGGTTCAGTTATTTAAATGACCTTCATGCCCTACCCCTCATCCACTTCTGTTTTCTTCTGATTTTTTTTTTAAAATTAACGATATCGCCCTGGGTCTTGAGTCCCGAGTCCCCAGTCTCGAGTCCCGAGTCCTGAGTCCGGAGTCCCGAGTCTCGACTCCCGACTCTCGTCTTCCGACTTTTGACTCCCGACTCCCCAGCCGCGAGCCCCGAGTCTCGCCGCGACGCGGGACAAGGAGTCCTGCCGCGAGAAGGGACAGGGAGTCCCGGCACTAGGCGGGACGGGGCACCCATCTTCCACATAGTACTCTCTGTGGGATTCGGCAGACCTCCCTCCCTTTTGGATCTAAGAGAGTTCCGAGACCACATCTTTTTTGGAAGACCACCCATCCTCCCTCCCTCCCTAGCCCCCCCCCCCTCCTCTTTGTCCCGTTGCAACTCCCGACCCTTCACCCTCTCCCTCTCGCTCTCCCTGTCCTTCTCCCTCTCCCTCGCGGCCACTCCCTCTCCCTCTCCCTCTTCCTGTCCCTCTCTCTCTCGCTCTCCCTGTCCCTCTCCCTCTCCTCGCAGTCACTCCCTCTCCCTCTCCCTCTCCCTCTCCCTCTCCCTCTCCCTCTCCCTCTCCCTCGCGGTCACTCCCTCGCGGCCACTCCCTCTCCCCGTCTCTGTCCCTCTCCTTGTCCCTCTCGCTCTCCCTGTCCCTCTCCCTCTCCATCTCCCTCGCGGTCACTCCCTCGCGGTCACTTCCTTGCAGCCACTCCCTCTCCCCCTCTCTGTCCCTGTCCTTGTCCCTCTCGCTCTCCTTGTCCCTCTCCCTCTCCCTCGCGGTCACTCCCTCGCGGCCACTCGCTCTCGCCTTCGCTGTCACTGTCCTTCTCCCTCCTGCTCTTGCTCTCCCTGTCCATATCTCTCTCCCTGTCCCTCTCCCTCGCGGGCACTCCCTCTCCTTGTCCCACGCGGCCACTCCCTCACCCTGTCCTTCTCCCTCTCCGTTGCGGTCACTCCCTCACCCTGTCCCTGTCCCTCCCCTTCTCGCTCTTCCTCTATCTCGTGGTCTCTCCCTGTCCCTCTCCCTCACGGTCACTCCTCGTCACTCTCCTTCTCCCACTCCATCTCCTTGATGGATAACAAATTTTAAATGGACCATGTTGGACTTGCTCAATGAGGTTTGTTAGCAAGACCGATAATTACAACATTACCACAATTTGATATTAAGGAAATATTGGAGTCAATAAAATAGTTTGGTCTTAATCTCAATGTATGTATCATAATACTCTGAGTCCTCATCACCTAGATCCAATGTATTATCAACTGCAGCCTTCAAATGTAGGTACTCTTTAACTGCGTAGTCATATCTCTGCTTCGTCTTTCGTTTCTTTGGGGAAGGTAATGAAGCCTGGTGTCTTGCTGCCTGCTCAGCGTAAACAGGCATGCGACTGAACGTAGGTGCCGACGACAAGGAAACTTGGGCCACTTTGCATACGAAGGCAGTATCTGAGAAAAGTCGATTCTATGCCTGACTGTTAGAATCACAAAATGTTCAAAATCTCTATCAAATACGAGACCTCACGACAACACTCACTGCCTGCTCTTCGGTCGGATTTCCGAATATGGTAAGCTTGATCTTCTTCTCCAAGCAAGAACGGAGGAACCTCGTCATTGCTGTCCTCGTCGTCAACGTCTTCCTGGCTACTGTTATGGCCCTCGGCAGGTGCACGAGGAACCAAGTCAAATCCCATCGGAGCAAAAAGGTCCTTTAATATGTCCTCGTCCTCCTCGATAGCAATGATGTGACGGCCACAATTGCGACAGAATTGTATGGAGTCGCATACAAAAGTCGACAAAGCAAGGAGTTAGTGTTAAGGCAAACTACAATCTGGAAGTACGGGTAAGTCAGTATCATAAGATTGTAAGCCCGTACCTGTTCCCGCCATGAGGTCAACGACAATGCCTCCAGGGGATGTGCAAGATAAAACGATGCAGCCCCAGAAATACTCATCAAGTTCTTTAGGACCACGCCAAGGCCGATCGCCATTCATCTTCACAATCTTGGCATTAGTCGAGTTCAGAAGGACGTTTCCCTTCACAACGTCAATATCTCCACTGTGGGTTGGCTTTAGGGTGAAGGCAGAGTACCGAGTGCAGGCGGAGAGAGATGCTGGCCTGGGATCCGGAGTGCATCTGACATAAAGACCCACCTGTTACCCGTCCAAAGGCACGGGCTCCATGGTGAACAAAGCAAGGACAACCAGTACAGCACAGCAAGATCAGGAGTGAAGATGCCATATGACGAACAGGAAGTTAACAAGCAACACTGTAGCGAACAGGGAGTTAGACTTACAGTACAACCAGGAATAGCATAGTTAGGAGAGTATAAGAATTAGAAGCCGCACAGCAGTCAGGATCTCTAGTTTTTCCATGACCTCCAAGTTAGTCTCTTAGAACAGTACGCTCAGACTACCAAGGACATCAGGGCATTTTCTACTAGGGATCATCTTCTCTCTCTCAGCCCTCTAGACTCTATACTTGTTAAGACGCCACACCATCACTCATACGCAATAAACCTATACTCTCTGTTTCGGCCATCCCTTGTCTTGCCTTATGCTTTGTCTATCCAATGCTTGCTTCACTCGCAGTGTGTTCTTTCTCTTGGCGTTACTGCACGGTATTTAGCTAGTCTTTCCCTCCTGTCTTCTGTCTTGGGCCCCAAGCACTCCTTGGCACCACCCACACGCTTATACGTCTCGGCACTCGGTTGTCTTCCTAGGGTAACGAAGCGTAACCATCACCCTGGACTTGAGCCTTGGTGTCTCGGTTAGTTATCCCCCTTGTCATCTAAACCGAACCCTTTCCCTTCTGGCAGCCTCGTAAGACACTGTTTTCCTCTCCCTGCTATTCTACGTATTGGTCTCAAAATACTCCATCACTACCTAGGTTAACACCACCCTAAAAAGGTTAGTGGTCTCAGCCTTAGATGGAACCCGAAGCGGCAGTACGTTGAAGCCGATCCACTCCTTAAACATCTTGACCTCGAGGCTTGGGCAGAAGGACCTAATGTTCTTCCTTGTGGAGTTATTGTCAGTGTAAACAAAGACAAGGGCGCCATCATCGTGCAAGAAATTATGGGCAAACACGAACGTGTTCTTAAACCAGTCCTTGTAAAGGACATTCTACTTAGGGACATCCGAGGCCGTTCTTGATATGCCTGGTACCGGAGAGTTGTCCGGAACCTGGGCAACTACAAGGTCCACCATTCCGTCCTTCATCTGATTCTTCCCATAAACCCGGCAGATTCTATCAGAATTGCACTGACTCGCGAACTTGTACGCCGCATCGAACTTCGATTTATCGATCATACCATTCATGATGAAATTGATGATACTCCAGCTCCTTTGGTTTGTCAATCAGTCGAAACTCAGGCTGAGACAGAGTAAAATCTGTCCCTGAGGAGTTCCCTGATGGCGAAGGTCCATCCACTCTACGTCTCGACTAAGGAGACTTAGAAGACCGTTGTCCTCTTCATTTATCACCCGGTGACCCTGCAACTGAACCAGTACCACCGTCTTGTGATGCAATGGTTGTTAGCTGGCATTCTAGATGGGGTGAGGAAAAGACGCGGCCTAGGAAAAATCAGCACTTAGACACCCAAGACGTCAAGGAAAAAGAGAGAAAATAACAGAGGCAGCCCACGGTATTAGAGGCAACAACTTGGGCGTGGGCTATGACCGAGTTCCGGATGTCCTAGGGTTTGGACGCCAACGGCCGAGGCGAGATGAGGAAGAGAGTAGTTCGTAGCGACAGAGGAGAGCAGGGTGTCTTAGACGTCCAAAGTGTTATCCCTTGTGAGAGGAGTGGTAAGGAAGAAGGCAGAATCAATATGGAGGAGCATGCAATCGAACAAGCAATCAGACAGGAGAGAAGTGTGAGTAGAAAATAGGAGTTCTTAGCAAGAGTCCAAGTCGTATTACAAAAGAGTTAAGTATCAGAGTGTCTAGAGTCGAGCTACAGTACTATGACCTAATATAACGACTTTCTGCTCCTTGGCTGTTACGACCTTATACGCTGCTCTTTCCCGAACAGACTCCTAGGACTCCTACTTCGTGCCGCTGTTTACTCCTTTGCCGTCCCTTGACTCCACTGTCGCTTCAAGGTTGTCTGAGGGTGTAACAGTGGTCCTCTGCGCTACGCGCCTTCTTAGCTGCGCCTGCGATTTCTTTCTCCTCTGACCAACTTTAGGGTCCTCCGGTACAACCTCTTCGACGTCAAGTATTTCCTCCGAAGTTGCGTTAACAACACCTAGTCGTCTCTTTAGTGCTTCCTCCTCCGCGGGGCAGAAAGTCTTTGCACACTCAATGTACCAACCGCATTCCTTGAGATGCGCCGACAGAGATGTGTTCTTCTGGTACTCCGTGAAGATGAACGAGTCATGGCCAGGCTCAGCCTGGGTATCCATTCAATCTGGTTCCGCCGTGATCGCCGCCTTTGGCATCAACTCCCTCTTGTAGTATCTACAAAACACAGAAAATGGGGTCAAATTACTTAACTGCGCAAAGGCCAAACTAAACAAAACTATAAGCTGACCAATGTTTGGATACTCACTCATAGATAAATCGGCTGTCGATGAGATGGCCCTTAGGCACTTGGTCCCAAGTGTCGTTCCTCTGGAATGCATATTTCCCACCAAAGACAGCTGGAAAAGCCTTTTGCCAAATCTTCTTCTTCTAGTAGTTCAGGTATACTTGCCAGGGCTCCACGTTCTTATTCCAGTCTGGAACGGGATCTTCATTCAAGATAGGCTCAATCTTCTTTGTGATCTCGTCCTCCAGCAGCGCATAGAAGCATGCTTTGTGCAGGCACGCGTGAAGTTGAGACTCATTGCACGAAGTCCTCGGTAAACTGTTTGCAGCCCTTGTATTATTTGAGCCATTCCACATCTTCAGCCAACGCACTTTATAGATCCCCTTCACGTTAGTGGTCGCAATAAGCTGCAGTTTGTCTAGCCCCATCTCGCACATCTGATTAGGGCGATTGTTGTAATGGTTCCGAATCTGTAAGGACGTAAACCCAAACAACGTAAGAATCAAAGTCATGTCATAATAAACGCTCATCACGCCATTCCTCCATTGGAGCTACACCACATCTTGGAGGCGTTGGATAACGTCAGTGACCAAAACACTCAATCCTTCCAAGTAATCTGCAAATACAAATAGCTCATCAATGCCGAACATAATGAGCCACATGCTTTTGCAGCTCACCCGGAGGTCAAAATAATTTGGACAGTCACGTTCTCCAGGTCATCATTTGAAGTTTAAACACATCCTACATAAAGTTCTAACTCATCAAGCAACAGTAAAGTAGCAAGATTGCCCTCAAAAATGACAAAGTGGCTAAAATCCCGACCGCGCCTCTGAGGCCTGGAAGGGGCTCTCAGCATCAAAAGGCCTCTTTGGGTCTTAAACCCGACCGCGCCTTTGAGGTTGGGACGGGGCTCTTGGTACCGAGAGCCCCTTCCCAGCGACAAAGGCGCGGTCAGGATTTGGTTATAGGGGCATCTTTGGCCCCTTGATGCCCAAACCCCGACCCCGCCATTGACGCTCCGAAGGGGCTCTCGGCACAGAGAGCCCCTTCGAGGCCTTAATGGCGCGGTCGAGGTTCCAGCTCCTTGGGGCCCTTACCGGCCTCTTTTAGTCCAACAAGGGCCTGTCAAAGGCCATTGGGGCCCAAACCCTGACCGCTCCTCTGAGGCCTAAAAGGGGCTCTCGGCACCGAGTGCCCCTTCTGGGCCTCAGTGGAGCGGTCGGGATTTGGGCCTTGAGGGGCACAATCCGCCCCCTTTGTAGTAATAAAAGGAGTCGAAAAGGCCCATCAGGCGTAAAGAAACACTTTTTTGGGTCCTTTATGGGCCTAGTGGGCCCTTTAAGGCCCCTCTTGGGTTAAGGGGGCCAATAAGGGCCCCTTCGAGCAAGAAACCCGACCGCGCTTCTCGGGCCCGGAAGGGGCTTTTGGCACCGAAAATCTCTATCTACCACCCGGAGAGCGGAGTAATAATCCTTCCGTATGGCTAGGTACCGGTCAGGATAGCTACTCGATACCGGTTATAGAGACGAAAATCATTCTACAATGACATCACCGAACGGTTGTACAGTATCCTAACTATATCATCTCCCTTCCGGATTGATTCGCAGTAGGAAATCCGGCTTTTATCCCATCTACAGGAAGCAACCGGTCCGCTCTCGGTTTGCGGTGTACACACGGCTCTCCGTGTCCTTAAGACTACTAGCCGTGCTGCAGTACGTCTTTTTTCCCCTCCAGGCTCCTTCCGGTACTGGAAACCGTCAACACTCGGCGCTTGACACCTTCCCAATCTCTCCGTACGCTCTCCAGACTACCACACTGTTCAAAACTCATCCGGAACACTACTAGAGACAATAGTACCAACAAACCGTTACGGTAACGAACCCATTAGTCAGCTGGTCGACACAACAAATCCAAAAGTATATTCTCAATTGCAACAACATAACGGCTTACAAAATCAAGGCCCCGACCTTGGAAAAACGTCTGGCTTAAGTACTAATCCTAACGTGCCTATAGCAAACAAGTGGCCAACCGAGATCCAGAATTTCCGGATCTTGGATCCTCGGTATCCCGGACCGATGGCCGCCTTCTATTCCTAGTTACTGCCGCTATCTATCAGTTGGCTACCTGCCGGTCGACTATCGTCTTAATCATAAGACCCCAGTCCATTGTGATATGGGCGTCCATGGCTCCAACGAAGACGGATGCCCATTTGATGGTGATCCGTTTGGGCTTTTGTGGATGGAAAATTTGGTTCATAAACCCTATCACCCTCTTGGCTCTTAGGTCCTCGATGTCATCCAGGTCCCACCCCTCTTTCTTGTCTCCGGACGTCTTGATGTAATCGTAGACAGACTCCCGGGTCTTCGGCGCCGAAACTTCCCCACCCTCTTGGAAGCCATACGTGTCCCTCCAATCCTGCGCCGTCCATTGCTCCGGCTCTCCACAGAGGGTGTCTCGATGGTTGGGGTTTTTGACGAGAATTCCCTATGCCGGAAGGGCCTGCTTCCATCCCCATGCTTTATCCAGTAGTAACGGACATCCCATGATCTCCAAGGCATTCCGGAGCAACTCACACTTGTCGTCATCTACCGGCATCAATGGCATAACCCGCTTTACCTTCAACAACGGTCCTTCTTCGGCCGGCTCCTTCCCCTTTCTACCCATATTGCTAAACGTCCTTGCGGTTACTCCGGTAACACCTGCACGCACGAATCTCCCCACAGTCCCTCGACTAATGGAAACACTTCCGTCTCACCGTCTCTTTCCTATCGTCTTAACTTGTACTGCGAACTACGCCGAGGAGTACAAGGTTCCGCCGCTTCACAAAACGACAAAAGAAAGGAGGAGCACGGTTGCCCTTCCTCCTTTTATACCCTCACGCACCCCAGGTAGCTGCCAATACTTGTGCACCATCTCGATCTGGTCCAAGACATTTGTCTTGACAGGCTCCTGCTCATTTGACCGGTTACGATGTATGATATTAGATATCATGAACTTCATCTAATGAAATCCACGACTTAGCATTGAGTGAAAACTTTAAGCTCTAGTCTGGGAATGGTACTTACTTGTTAACTGAATGCATGGCCCTGATAATACTTGGATAAAGATTCTTATTGATCACAAGGACCAAGCAACTTGGCATATCGTGAAGGCGATGCCAGTCCATGTTGCCCATCTTAGCTTCATCGATGTAGCGCTTCCAGGCCGTGTAGCGGTGATTGCCATCATAAATGAAAAACATCTTTCCGCAAAGTGGCTTCAAATCTTTGTCAGAATTCAATTCTAACATGAATTCATTATCCAATTGATCCCATGCAGAACTCCATTTCTCTCTGATTTTATCTGTAACCAGCTGCTCCCTCCCTTTCGTATCAGTTAGAGCCACATAGAACACTGCCGACCCTACTCTCTACCCGGACCAGAACTCGCTCTGCAACCGTAAGATTTCAGACTTCAGCACCAGCATGACTTCAGGCATACTAACCATGCGGCATAAAGGAATTCTCAACCTCGAGAACTTCTCTATCGGCAGTTTCCAACTCTGGTTGACTGCAACAAAGGTGTCGTTCTCGGACTCCTTGATCATCCGAGCCTCTATCTCCGCTGGTGTCACACCCTCGTCCTTTCCTAGAGGGTTGTTCGGCGGTTCCTCCCCCTTCTTAACCCGCGGCCATGTGAGCTTAGCAGGCGGCGTGTCTGCATCGTTCTCCTCTTCCTCCTCTTCCTCCTCTTCATCCACCAAGGGATCGTTCTCTTCCGCCTCCATCTCGGCTTGCACCGCCCTCTTCGGTGTAGGTGTACTTTCCATTGTAAGCTCCGCACCTACGTTCGCGCCCTCGGCCATGGCCGTCTCCTTGTTGACATTGCCTGCCACTTCCTCCCGTTCGGACTGCTCCGTCGCCTGCAAGTCTATGCTCTCGCCCTGCCCCTCCCCTCCTCGCCTCTGCCCAGCAGCCACAACCTGCGTCTCCTCTACAGCCGTCTCCTGCGTCTCCTCTCCTCCGTCTTCTTGCAACAACAAATACAATGAAACTAGTCAACCCAACTAGTCAACTTAGCCGAACCCTTTCTAAAACCCTAGATACATACTTAGAAACTGGACACTCTGACGATGCCGTAATAACTTTTCTTGCCCTTACTTCAGGGAGTACTATCTTACTTGCTCTAGCTGGATAGCGGACTTTGCAATTCTAACCTTCTTAGTCTTCTTGTGCTTTTCGGGACGCTCCTCCCTACTTGGCCTCTTCTTACCTTTCACTTTCTGATGACCTCTCATCTCCAGCTCTCTTCTTTCTACCCTTCTTCTCACTTCCTGGTGACTTCTCATTCACGGACGACCTGTCCTCTCCATGGCCCTTCTTCGACCTACCCTTCTTCACCTTCCCTCCATACTTAGGGTTAAACATGGCGACAAACTATGTAGACCGACTTGCACCCTACAAACCCTAACAACAACACCCAAAACAAAACCCTGACTGCACTACACTCCCACACACAAAAACCGCAACACAGTGGAAGCCAGGCACAGCAAGGCTGTGAGCTAAGAACACCACGAGGGGGCACAGAGAGACTAAGCATGGAGCTTCTCCTCCTTCTTATACCTGGCCTCAAGAGCAAGGGCGCACAAACTAATGATGTCTACAATTAACACACGTACCTCTAAGCACTCAGGTATGGTGAGGGGAATTGATTGCTATAGCGGCGTCACACACTGCGATGGCGATGTCTCACACAACCCGCCCCCCTTTGCTACTCGAGGTACTACAATGATAGGAAGTTTTGCGAAGTCCTTACTCAATGCCTTCACGGTCCCGCCAAACCCCTCAACACGTCGCCTCCGGTCCTCAGCCTGTCTCATCCTTGAAGCTGTCAGCTGCTTCGAATTTGAAAACAGCTTGTCCCTCCCCTTCCTCTTTCTCTTTCTCTCTTTCACAGGAGTGGCAACCACTTGAGTTGAATCATCGGCATGCATTTGTGACACTATCCTGCTCTCTTGTGACACTAAACATCCCGCAAAATGCCGCTCCATGCTTTAATATATCTCTGGTCAGGACGAGTACAGTTATTTATGACGCTTCCAACTCTTTTGGCGCCCTTCCAAATAAAGATTTCCTTAACTCAAAATTCCTTGAATTGGCGGCTGAGAACCATCCCCTTTTTCCCATGTTAGGGAATTTACTCTGGCACAGTGTACAAGCCCTAATTATATTCAGTGGCCATCAAAAGACGGCTGGCCCTTATTATAGAGCCTAGTAGTGGTTGGTGATTTGTCGCATGATCGTCCTTTCAAGTAAACATAGGGGTCCCCTAAACCCAGTGATCTAACCTTTTTGGACCGTCAGGTATTCATCCTCTTTTCAACATTCGTCTCTGTAATGACCAGTTGAGATTAGCAAATTCAAACGTATAAATGCAGTGGAAACTGCTGCGCCAACCCTCTCAATTCTGCACTTCGTCGATTGTGTCGCTCTTTTTGAACTCCCTACGCCATGGCGCTACCTGTCCCGATTCAGTTCCTAGGTTTCGTTTTTCTTTACGCACATGGCGTCGAAATTCCGCTTCCGTTTTGGGTAGATGATGATGGGTACACTCTTATGTCATGTCAGCATCTAAGTCTTAGGTTCCAATATCAACAGGACACCATTAGCGTCGAGGAGGAGATTTGTGATGAGCTCACTGGAGAGATCACACATACACTAGGCCAGGTCTTATTCCTGGACAACTAGGATTGTAAGATGTGGAGGCTCATGCTTGGTAGGTTTAGTGTTTACGGTCTCACGGATTCCC
Source organism: Ceratodon purpureus (assembly GCA_014871385.1). Taxonomy (NCBI): domain Eukaryota; kingdom Viridiplantae; phylum Streptophyta; class Bryopsida; order Pseudoditrichales; family Ditrichaceae; genus Ceratodon; species Ceratodon purpureus. The sequence continues at coordinate 30,698,125 of CM026426.1, forward strand.
AGATGGCTGCGTCCACAGAGATCCTGACCCCTAGACGGTCCTCGATTTGCACCATCCAAACACTAGGAGCGGTGGACGTGCAGCTCAAGACTGACTCTGCCTCATATACGCCTCTCCTTGCGAAAGTAAAAGTCAAGCCGGGCTTAAATACCCCAGTTATCAATCTCTCTGCTGACGATGACGGGAGCCCACGGATTCGAAAGTCAGCCAGATATATACCCGCCAGAGAAATTGTCCGTCCCGCGGCGGCCGTGGACACTCGCACTTCGAATCTCATGCCAGTATTCCCTTCTTCGAACGAGTCCGTTAGTATTGTATCGCTGTTGAAGAAGCTTATTTTGCGGCCGAGTAAGAAGAACCTCATGAAGAAGTTAGACTACGACTCCATCAAACATGAGAGAGTGGAGTATCGGCCGGCGGAGTTCAACGGCAACGCCATCTTCGAACTGCCATCTGTAGGATCCTCTGCCTTATGATCAGCCGCCAAGTCCATGCAGGGCATGGATAAGAGGTACGATGGGCACGTTTGGACGAAGACAATCACCACCAACATCTCCAACAATATGGGCCTCTCCTTTCGGTCCTCTTCATGTGCGAGCCATTTGCGGTGCGATAACAAGGACTGCATGTACCTTGAGCGCAATCATCGCATCTTCGACGTGAATGAGACCGAATTTGACGATTGCACGTTGCAGGCGTTTGTTGTGGGTGAAGAGGCTCCAAAAGAATCCACTTTGGTCTGCAAGGTATGTAAGGAACCTCCCGTATGCGTTGCCACTTGTAGAGCAAGGATATTTCATGTTTCGGGCAAGGGCAATAGGACACGGGCGTGAATGCACGTAGGATCCCACAACCACCCTGTCAAGGTGGGAGACTACCAGGACATTAAGGTTGAGATAAGTAGTTTGATAGAAAACCAGATCGAGAACACACCCAACGCTACGAAGAGCGCCGTTGTACAAGAGGCCAGCGAGGACGTGATTGGTAGTTTTTTATTACGATTGGAGGTTGATCCACCCTAGACGCTCACTCTTCAAGAGCTTTACCCGGTGCTCAATAGGTGCAAAGATATGGCGTCGCCTAACATTCGGAACAAGGTCGTTACTTTTAGGTACCTCAGACGGTATGGGGTGATGGACAGCATAACGAAACTGCGGGGACTGAGCACATGGGATTTCGTACAGAAAAACATGTTCCCTGGCCAAGGGTCAAAATCTGACAAGATCTACGTGTTCAAAATGTCGAAGCTTAGGCCCGCTAGTGGTGTCGATCTTGTGAAGAGAATGCAGCCGACGGGGGATCCGAAGCTTTCATGGATGATGTTTGACCACGTCAAGCGCGTGCAAAATTGGACAACCATGGCATGCCACGTGTATGACTCCACGTACAGCCGGGTCATGACGATCGCATGCTGCAACATGCAATCTGAAGACGCCAAAGCCCAGATGGTGTTCTGGAAGTACCTCAATGCAGTCATGAAGAGACACGACGTGGAGAAGCCCAACTTCAAGGGCTTCATGGCGGACAGCGCCCAGGCTAATTGTAATGCGGTCTGGGTGGTATACGGCAATGGCAACAAGGAAGATCAAATGGAGGACCAGGAGAAGATTTCATTGGACCCAGTCCATGGTGCTTCATACCGAGAAATACATCGTCGAAGAATTGTGGGATCAATACAAAAAGATGTGTCAGCATAACAGGATGGCAAGATCAATAGCGAAGGCCGATGCTCTTTATCACAAGATAAGACCTTGTTGGGCATCTGCGGGGGAAGTGTCCGAATTTGCCATATTGAAGCTTGACTTATGACTCTCATTCTGGCATTATCGTAATCGCCAATGAGGTGGGTTCATGACCGAGGTAACCACGCTACCCACTCTTGTTTTCTCTTTTCCCGTACATGCTCATCGTAGTAATTCATTAATCGTTCATCCATTGTTGGATATCAGAAATTCTTCGAGGCGGAACTCGCAGAGATGCCGTCTTGCAACCTCACGGAGACGGTTCACAACAATTGGCTTCAAGCATCCGGCAATAATGGCAGCGATCTGTACGTGGCCACCGTGGATGGCTTTATCCGTGCTTTTCTACAGGTTGTGAATTACTACCGGTACCTAAAGGGCAACGTGGAGGGTACTGGCCCGAGCAAGAAGGAGCTGAGGCTACGATCCGGAGAACGTAGGGCGAAAAAGACGGGCAAACTAAAGGTTCTGGAGGACCCCATGCTGGACATGCCTGGCGCCGATGAGTTTTGTACGCGTCTCCTACATCTGCCAGGGGAGGAGGTGTTTGGTTCGCGGAAACGCAAGCCCGACTTGCCTGTTGGCGCGAAGGAAGAGTCGCATAGGCCAGAAAAGGTTAACTTTTTGCATCCTCGAGTCAGTACCAGACATGTCAGAGCTTGCGTGGCTCACATGCCGATCATCGTCGAGGAAGGCGACTGCGAGGTTAAGCAGCTCATCATCCATCGCCACAGATGGATTCCGTCATCGCTTCACCCTTCAGCGAAGGAGGCGTGCGTCACGTCTCGGTTGTGGAGGAGACCAAAGTGAACGTGAAGCAGTGGCACATTGCTCGACTACCAAAGACTTCCGCAAAGTGCTGCTCAGTGCAGAGGGCCGTCACCAATAAGAATTGCACAGAGAGGATTGTCAGGGGTGTTAAGCCCACCCGAGCCCCGAACTACAGCGGTGTATGGCACAGCAGAAAGAGGAACCTCGACATATCCGAGGACTTCTTCTTCTGCCCCGATGACATTGAGAGGTGCGTGAAGGGGACAAGGCGCAAATGAGTGAACTGGTACGATTTATTTCCACCCATCCCAACAGTATGGCCTGTAAAACTGGGGACAAACCTGAAAGAATGTGAGATTCTTGCCCTGGAGAAGGCAGGGTTTCAGCTCCTACAGAAGTAACCAGTCTTGCCTAGGAGGCTCTTCACCTCCGACCCCCTCCGCAAAACCTAGACTCGGTTTCTTATTAGCAGAGGCTGATTGGTACCTTGAAAAGAGAGACGGGAAGATTGTCAAGCAGACCGCGACTAGACCCAATCCGCAGCAGAGGCTGTCGATGGCCTCCTCCGACTCCCTCAAAGCACGACTGGGGTCTATCACCATGATTTCCCATCCCGGCCACGGGTGCATCATCGCGCTACACTCCTGGGCTCCTCCCAATGTAACGAAATACCAGATCACCATCAGCTCCCTCCCCGGCTGCACATGCCCAGCATTCAAGAACACAATGACGAAGTTCCGTGGGAGGGTTCAATTTACATATTGCAAACATATGTATTACGTCCTTTTAAAGGTATGCCTGCGTGACCCAGATGTGGAACTTTTCATCCATGCATCGACCTTTAGCTTCAACGTAGTGAAGTTACTCCTCGAGAGTGGAATCTTGACACACCCCTTGGCGGGGCCCTACGAGACAAGCTAGAATTTGCACTTCCAAATTTGGACCTTCACGACGTCGTCATGGTTGTCATAATAGACCGACCGTCCGTAAGTCCGTTAGTCCGTCATGGTGACAAGACACACCCCCATGTCCGTAAGATACGGGCATTGACCGGTTGACCCACGGTAAGGGTAAAACGAATTTACCTAGCGCTGAATTAGTGCCGGCGCGAGCGCAAGAACGAGCGAGTGCATGTGGGCACGAGCACTACGACGAACGCGAGCTTCCAGGCAAACGCGCTGTCACAGGCGCGTGCAAGAATGCGGAAGAGCGAATGCGCATGCGTCGTTTCGGCCACGCACGTGCGCGCGCAAACGGACGCGATCGTGTTGACGGTCGCGATCACACTTATTGGGCGCGGTCAAGTGGGCGCGGGCTCGGATTGGGCGCGATCGCTGCGGCAAGCGCGTACAATATAGGGCTCGTGTGTATGGGCGAGTGCGCTGCATCGGGTGCGGGCGGTCGGGCGCAAGCGCTGCAGGTTAGAAGGGAAAGAGCGACCTCAGGCAACATCACAAGAGAGGCCATGCATTTCAAGAGAGGGCAATTGTGAAGTGCAATGTTTATTGAAAAGTATTGCAAAATTGTGGCAATAAATCACTTACAAAGAATATCCCCTCTTATGGAGAACTGGGAATATCACATTGCTGTCACTACTTGCGAACTTTTAAATATATTTGCGATAACAACACTACGGGATCTGGAAATTGTAGGGAGGGGATGTTAGAATAGGTTGGGCCAACTGCAAGGTGGAGCGGTTCTTGGGATCGGGATTTGTGAGCTCCTTCAACGCCACCGCAAATCTAGCCTTCCCCGCTGCATCCCTGAAAAGATCGAAGTCGTCCTTGTTCTTCCAAATCATATTTGCTACCACTCCAACCAAGTACGCATTGGCAGCCTGCGTATATAGATGTCTCCTCCTTAGAGTTTCCAATGAGGTCTCCGAATTTGGCTTACCATAAGTGTACCACAACTCCGGAGCGACAAAATTACCACGTTCATTGAAGACAGCCGTACGCGCCGCTCCAGTTCGGTAACCGTACCTTATTAGGATTGTCTCACACACCCGACTTGCAAGGCCCCAATCGCATAGTCCAATGTAAACTTCGCTCACTTTATCCTCTGGGAAGTGAAGGAAGACATTTCCCAGGGAGATGTCATTATGCTGCAAATACCCCTTATGGACCCGGTCCATAATACAGATCAATGCCCAAGCTAGCTTGGCCCTATGGGTGCGGAAGGCCTTAATACGGTCACATGTTCCAATGGGCTGATCTGTCTGCTTGTCGATGTTACGGTTCTCAATACCCTCCGAGACACTTGAATTTTGCTTGCTCAGAAAATTCTGGAGGCAATCTCCATTCCACCAAAGCGTGTAGGCTTCCATCGTCCAGTCGTTGACCGCAAAAAACTTAATAACGCCGGGATGGTCAATCCTGCAAACCATGGCTTCTATTGCTGTCTCGTACTGCTTCAGGGTCTCGTCAGTAGCCTTGGACATCTTCCCCGCAAAGACACAAGTCTCAGGTATGGTTTCCATGCCAACAATACGTAATTTTCGGACATTACCATACTTGCCTTTCCTTATGCCTAACAGAGGAACCAACTTGACCCCTCTTGGAACCGAGACCACTGCTCCCCACAAGTATATATCCATTGCGCTTATCAGTCCAGCTTCAAGTCATGGCCTCACCCTCGTCCTATTACTCGAGAATCTCTTGCACAAATCTTGGACATATTCGAGCTTCTCACTCTCCTCCTTCTGCGCCTACGAGTAGCCCTCCGTTGGCTTCTTGTTGACACACTCAAACACATGCACAATGTTCGGAATTATTCATTTTTTTCCAGAAATACTCTTCCAAGTGGTTCTTTAATGCCTTAATTCCCGTCTCTCCCTTGTCAACATATGTACGGGTAATCGCCTCCCGTTTACGACATTCGTACCACTCCAATGCTAGCTCTCTAACGAAATCCTGGTACCGAGGAGGTGGGTAGTCCGGGTCCTTCTCATTTGCCCGTTTCCGTTTCTTCTTTCCCAAGGAGCTCGCTGACGGGTTTGAGCCTGTATGAGATGGTGCTGTGGAGGTCGCCACCACCTCATCTACAGGAGCATCAAGATCTACATACGCGGGACGTTTCCCGGATCCACGAGAGAGCGACTTAGTTGGAATAATAAATTGGACACCAAAAAAAAAAACAAAAGTTCCCGCCCACCCAATCTAGTTGCTCCCACTTCGTGCAGTTCCAAGCAGAGCACGTGGAATCACAAGCTAGGACAAGGAGCCACCTGGAAGAGGAGACTTTGAAAAGTAGAAAACAAGGGTTAAGGTGAGCCTTTTATGTTCCCCTCAGACGATCGCGCCCGTAAGCGAGTACTTGCGCACGTACACTCGCGCGTACAGGGCCTGCACACGCGCCTGAACACGGATTCCACACGCGCCCGTCCGCCGCGTTCGCACGCGCCCGTCTAGACTGCCCGCGCCCGTGCCCGCGTGTGCGCACCCGTGCCCCTGTGCGCCTCCATCAGCCCAGTTCGGGCGCGTTATACGAGGCAATAGGTTATCAGTACGCGCCTGTTCGCTTCACGCGCCCGCCCCCTGCACGCGCCCGGATATGCAGCGTTATAGAGAGTTTTGACTAGGACATACTTATATATTAAACTTAATACAAAAAAAAATCATTGGTCAATGACTCAATGGATATATATTAACCGCATTTAGCGCTCAAAAATTAATACAGAGCACAACCATACAATTCGTTTGAGTAGCAGATACTATTTAGGTTGTCTCTAAGTAACAGTATATGTCTATGTAATAAGAAGGTAGTAGAAAGAAAAAGAAAAAGAAACTTAAAAATAACGTAGTATTCTTTTTGGGGTTTTAGCCGATAGATTTTATGGTTAGATTTACTGCTACTTCATGCGCTAAAAAAAAGACCACTATTTATTTTGTCCGTGTCTTGTGGGTTTTTTTCTTGAGTGAAGGTAGTTTTTTCTTAGGCAAAGTGGGCCCCAATTCTTGCCGGATTATCACATCCGCATCATTTGGCGCCTCATCACAATCCGGGTCTTCCTCATCTGATTGCTCGTTGTCACCTTCATCCTCAGAATCACCGACCATTGGAGCTCGTACCTCTCCTTCCATCTCCGATGTAATATTGCGCACTTGGATGGAAATTTCCTTCGTATGGCCATCTCTGGCACTTACTAGGCGCTTCATAGGCCTCCCCTTTCCTCCATTGCCGATGGCTCTAATGCCATCCTCACTGATTACGCGTGTGCGAACAACCCCGGTTCCTGAAGATGGCCCACCTTCAGTGTACCCTCTATAGAATGAGAGGGGATCAGCTCCTGTTCTTTTGCTTGTCTTTCGTGTTCTCCCACGAGGTTCTTGTGATGGTGGTTTTATAATGACCCTGTCTGGGGACTTCTTCGCTCCACGCTGGGCCACACTCTGTATGGCGTTGTCTATAGCTCGCGTCACAACATCGTGGTTGACGGTGGAGGCGCCACGTCGAATTCCACCAGCTCGATGGAGTGGAGGCCTCGCTGCTGCAGATGATCTAAGGAGTCTAGCTATTTTTGCGCCCATTGAACCCATGGGCCTCCGAGCCAAGCCTTCATCCACAATTGTATATGCTTCCTTACCCCCCATATCAAAGGGTTGCGATGGAGATATAGTCCGTGCCGGGATTGCGTGAACAATTCTTCTCTCTTGATCAGGAGGAATCTCTTGAAGCAAACTTGAGTCTCCTTGTCCCAAACCTGTTCCCCAGTTTCCCTCCCCACTAACAGGATCGGTCCAATGAGGTCCATCTGCAGCCCGTCCATGACTTCCATCACTCCCTTCGTCATTGTCCTCGTCATCATCGCCAGCATGGTTATTGTTGCCAAGATGGTCCTCGCTGGAGGAATCATCCGCAACCCCGACATCGTTATCAGGATTGATATGGACTTGAATAGCATCTCCTTCGTCACGTGCGTCTCTTCCTTCTGCATTAGCCGCTTCATCAAATACCGGGAGTGTGGGTAATTCGTCTCCGTAGATGTTCATGTCCGGGTTTTCTTGGTCATATACTGGTTCATTGTTGAAGTCATACGCATCACCGTTAACTGTGGTTATTGTGGTCACGAGGACCATTGCGATGAGCGTCATCACCCGCGTCGCCATTGCCGTCGTTGGGCCCATTCATGTTAACGTCATCGCGATCATGTCCCCAGACATCAACATCCTCACCGTATGCGTGGTCATCTGGTATGTAATGATCGTCGTATCTCCATCCTCTTCGCTTGGATCTCTCTCCGGATTCGACTCCTCTGACCATGCATTGTTCTCGTACCATCTGAGGGGGTTGGGCTTTGGGCGTTCACGGAGGAGTCTGCTATTCGTATAAATGTACACCAAGGCCTCAGACTTCTCCAACCCCAGGCAGTTGCGTACCTTGTTGTGGACAAACGAATACATGCTCCAATTCCGTTCACACAATGAGGCGGAGCAGACCTGAGATAAAATGCGCTTGGCAATGATTGCCAAGGCCCCCCCCCCCCCCCCCAATCCTTTGCCACCATTGATGGGGTTCCAGATTTGCTGCTGCAATATCAATGGTCACTTCGGGGCTGTAAGGGCCACGTTCCTCGTCAAACAGGGTAATCTTTGCCACGAGTTCGGCAAATGGAATTCCCATTTGCCCACCCACCTGACGAAACACCCGGTTGAGTGCCGCCTTCGCTTCTTCTATAGCTTTTAGGGTGCGATGCCCTTTGGTCTAAGGGTTTTAAGAGCGTCGCAGCATAATGAAGATCGGTGTGCATCATGTCCCATCTACGGTCGAATCGCCTCTCCAGCCTTGTTGCCATGTCCGGTGGGAAAAAGCAAGGAGAGCCTCGGAGACCGTACACGTGATCCTTTAGGTTGCTCATTGTAACCCATGCCTTGCCCATTGCCGGCTGGTTTCCATCGAAGGTTCTGAGAGCTACCAGGGCTGGTTTCACTAGGTGCGTGAAGTTGTCACACTGATGCCAGAATCCATCATCACGAATTGTTTGACGCACTACGCTTGCGCGTGCATGATTACGCACCCCCTCGGTTTGGTTGAATAAACCGTCGACATAATCGAACCACTCCGCTGCCATGACCACTTGCTCCAAAGAAAATTTAACCTCTATAAGGCGCGCTATCATCAGATAGTGACAAGCAAATCTGGTTTCAGCGGGAACCACCAAGGACAACTTCGGTTCAAATTTGCGGAAAAGGGCCATGGGAACATGATGTCTCCAAATGTAATGACACACGTGTTTAGCTTTGGCGACCAAATCCTTCACAAAGCGTTCCTTGCCCCAGTCCTCCATAAGAAGATCTAGAATATGGGCACAACATCCCTGCTTGTACATGTGAGGATACTCCTCTAGGATATTATCCATGGCGCCAAGCATGTTGGCTGCATTGTCCGTACAAATCTGGACAACATTTTGAGGGCCAATTTCTCGAATATACTTCTTCATCTCCCCCGCAATGCATCCCATTGACTTCTTCTCGCCGGTCGTATCAACAGACCCAAGAAATACATCGCCTGCGGGACATACTAGCATGATATTAATCAACGGTCGGCGATTCATATTATCCCAACCATCGGAGCATATGGTAGCCCCGTATAACTCGGTCGAGGTTTTCGTACGTTCATCAATCTTCGCCTTGATCAACTTCTTTTTTTCCTTGATGTACGTTGTTCGCATCGCGTCATAGGAAGGAGGACCAAAGTAAAATCCGGCAGCCGCCGTTGTGCTCACCGCCTTAATAAATGCTGGGTGCTTGGCCACGTTGAATGCGACGTTGGCTCTGTAAAAGAAGGATGACCACAACATGTCCAGGTCCTTTCGCTTGGCGATCTGGAATGCTTCACTCATGTCCTGTTGCCGCAGGCTCCTAGTGGTATTCAAACCGGCCCTACTAGGTGCAACACTGGAGACATTTCGGTCCTCTTCGGTATCATTATACGAGGGTTCGGATCCACCGTACAGAGTGCCGTGTGTGGAAGCACTGGAACACCCACGTTGAATTGACGCGGGGAACGTTGGCCTGATACCATCCATCTCCTCCTGTGTCAAAGGGCCGGGAATCTTTCCAGCGCAAAACTGAAACTTCCTCTTCACTACGGTAGGTGCCTTTTGGCAAACCCTCGAGAGATTGGACTCGTCCCAACCATAATGTTGAAGGCACCTATGCTTCACGTACGAAAACTTGGTCCTGCAATACACACATTGGGCTACCTTATGTGACAGTGACCCTTCCTGGAGCTTGACCGTAAACCATGGTGCCCACTCTCTCGTACCGAGTCTTGGAATGGCTCTAGCCGGAGCAACCACTTCAACCGGTTCAACCGCTTCACCCGGATCCATAGTGAATGATTAGGGAAGTATCGGGACTAATGGGACCAGTAGAACCAAAAGATTATTATTCGATATAACTTAGAGTGTCTGAAAAATGCTTGACACATTGATTTATGGAGAGAAGAATTTTTACATTCCCCCCACCCAAACCAAGTGTCTCCCCAAGCTAACAGTTTCAAGCAAGGAGCCCTCAAGGAGATCCAGGACATGAAACACGCAAGGAGGTAAGGTGGATGTCAAATCAGGGGGGCAGTTTATATACTGCCGCCCTCGGCCGGGCGAGTACTGTCCGGACGGCGCGATCCAACGGGCGCGCGCGCACCGTGAATATCGGGCGCGCTCGGAAGCGAACGGGCGGGCGCTGGTGGGTGCGCGCAATTGCAGGCCGCGTGCCGTATTGCGCGCGCTAGGGAAGTCGAGCGCGCGTTGGTGCATGCGGAAGCAAATGCTGGAGGGCGGGTGCGCATGTGCGCGATGCGTTGCGCGCCCGTGCGTAGTCGGGACGAAGCGGGCTGGCGCGGGCTCGCACTGACCGGCGAATGCTGGCGCGGACGCGCACTAACGGTCGAATGCGGGCGCGCACAAGTGGGCGCGAGCAAACAGGCAAGATTGATTTAGCGCGCTCAATCCACTGAGAAGAATTAATATTATGAGGGGAAAATGAACAAAATTTTAAAAAATTAAACTATGTGAACTCCAAACACGTGAACATCTACAAAAAATTAAGCGGAATCCTATTTAGTTTTCAGACTGTGACACATGTTTAAAGCCGGTTAACGACCCACCGCATTCACACATGTCTAAGAACTGGAGCAAGTGGTCGACCGGCTCTGTATGTGTCTGCCCTCTCAGTGGAAGGTAACTCCTTTTAAGTGAATTCGGGGCAGAGTTAACTAATAGTATGGGATAAATTTTTCTAGTTACCGCGTTAATCTAGTGGAAACCGCACGCGCGCGAGCATGCGGCGTCGTTGCGGACGAGCGCGAGTAGTCGCGCGCGAGCAGTTGGGCAGATCCGAAGGATCGCGCGCGCGACAACAGACAGGCGCGCGCGATCAGATGCACGCTGGAGGGCGGGTGCACGCGTGCGCAATGCGTTGTGCGCGCGATTAGTCACCACGCGCGCGAGAGTAATCGGAACGAAGCGGGCGGTCGCGCGCGCGTAATGACGGGCAAATGCGAGCGCGGACGCGCATGCGCGAGCAGGCGGGCGAGATCAAACTGACGTGTGCAATTTACTAAGAAGAAATATAATGAAAGAAAAAAATGAAAAAAAATTTAGTAACTTAAAATGTGTGAACTCTATATAAGTTAAAAAATAATGAGAATCCTATTTAGATTTAAAATTGTGACACATTTGAAGTTTGTCAACGACCCACCCAATTCACACATGACTAAGAACTGGGGCATGTGGTCCACAGGCTCTCCATGTGTCTCGCCTCTGAGTGGAAGATAAGTCGTTTTTAGCTAACCTCAGGCAGAGTTAACTATAACTATGGGATAAATTTTACTAATTATCGCGTTAATCCAATCAAAACCGCACGCGCGCGCGCACAGAGCGTAGTTGTGAACAAGCGCGAGCAGTCGCGCGCGATTAGTTGCGGGCGCGAGCGAGCGTGGGCGGGTCCAATGGGGTGAGCGCGGGCGCCTGCAAGAGCAAAGGAGCGGGCGCGATCGAACGGGTGCGGGCAATGAAGTGAAAAAGCCCGCATACTAAAAGTTCATAAAAATAAAATTAACAAATATAGACTAGACTGAAAAATAATTCGTTAGTATGGACTAGACTGAAAAATAATTCGTTAGTATGGAAGATTGGTGGTACTAAAAGTATTAAAATAAATAGATCGAATAGACATTCGAATTTATAAAATAATGTTAACCAAAAAAAAATAAAAAAATTCAAGAGTGCAGGAGTATAAGATGAAAGGAAAATGACAGGATGGGAGGGTGGTAGAATTAGAGAAATGAACGGACGAAATAAGAGAAGGAATTATATGAAAGCATAATGTTCTAAGAAGGGACAAAAAAAAAACAAATTAAAGAATGTAGGAGTATTAAACAAAAATATTGGGATAGGATGGAGGAGTGGTGGAATTAGAAAAATGTACGGACAAAATGAGAGAAAGAATTAAATGAAAGCGTAGTGTTCTAAGAAGGAAAAAAAATTAAAAATTAAAAAGTGTAGGAGTATTAAATAAAAATATTGGGATAGGATGGGGGAGTGGTGGAATTAGAAAAATGAACGGACGAAATGAGAGAAGGAATTAAATGAAAGCATAGTGTTCTAAGAAGGAAAAAAAAAAACAAATTAAAGAGTGTAGGAGTATTAGATAAAAGTAAGGGGATAGGATGGGGGAGTGGTGGAATTAGAAAAATGAACGCACGAATTGAACGATGAATTAAATGAAAGGATAGTGTTGTAAGAGGGAAAGGATAAAAAAAATAAAAAATTAAAGACTGTAGGAGTATTAAATGAAAATAAGGGGATAGGATGGGAGAGTGGTGGAATTATAAAAATTATTTCAGTGATCTTGTTGGAGTGCTCGAGCGCGTGCAAAACGGGCGTGAGCATTGACGGGCGCGGGCGCGTATGGGCGCGTGCAAATGGAAAGAGGGAGTTTGAGGGGGGAAATTGTTTGGGTGATCCGGTTGCAGTGCTCGTGCGCGTGCAATGACGCGCGCGAGTAGTCGGGCGCGTGCAACATCGCGCGCAAGCAGAACGCGAGAGACATCGTGGGGGGGAATGAGTTTCCACGATTAAAATCCGTGCGCGCGTCCGTGGTTCGATGGGCGCGAGCAGTTCGCGCGCGCGCGTACGGGCGCGTTCCTGAATTTACAGAAGAGTGTTCTCGCCAAGGGCTGGTGTGCGCACGCGCGGGCACTCATACTACGGGCGCGCGCAAATGCGCGCTTGCATACGGGCGAGTTCACAGTTCAAATGCGCGTAACATAAAATTTAGTCCATACCTTAAATACACTTACCATAACTTAAATTTACTTACCGTGACTTAAATCCACTTACCATGCAAAAGATTTTGGTGTGCATTTATCATATGATGGAAGGAGAAGAGACAACGGAGGGAATGAACAACATGTTTGGTAATCAAAAAAAGGGAGATCAATGCAAGGAGAATAAAAGTGTCTTGGATATCACAACATTGATTCCGGAAAGAAAACTAACATCCATTGTTTGAGTTTGACAAACATTAAACATGTGAATGTAATCCTAAACCTATCTAATTCCCTATGCCTTCTACATGTATTTATATTCTGATATCTTTTTACAAAAACGTGATCTTCACTCATCGATCTCCACGACGTCACATGCACGATGCAGAGGTACTCGATCCACCCTCATTGTGTTGTGCACGAGAGCTCCCCGCTGCACTACTTTCTGCGCCATCGCCAGCGATGAGTTTCTGCTTCGGAGAACGGGTTCTCTTCGCTATGCCATCTCCTCCAAGCATTGCTTCCATGAAGATGCTGTCGCGCATTCGACGGAGCACTGTAAGGGTCTCCGGACTATGTTGTGCGCATAGGAAATCTACAGCTTGACCCTTGAACAATGTATCCCATTCAGATTCCGCAGTCATCAAGTCATTAGCGATGCGGAGTTTTGTTTCGTTCATTTCATGCACCTCCTTGTGCTGATCCGCAACCAGTTGAGCTTTGGAATTCCTCCTAAATCCAAGAGGATGGGCGCCGTAATGGAATGTATTGGTCTGTTAATCCCAATATCCTTGAAGCGTTTGGTAAAAGAAATTCTTCCTTCCCTCGAGTTCTTCTTCAGTCCTGCCCCTGATGAGTTTGTGGCAGATAATTACAATTCCTGCACGATCCCTGTCCCACCCCCACTGGGCGCTCATTTCACAAGCATAGGTCTGGTGCATTTCCATATGCCAATTCCAAATCAAGTCCTCAATCCACTTGTCCGGAAAGTCAGGAGTATTTTCCTGATTTTGCTCCCACTGCAGTGGCATCCAGGTCGCTAAGCTAAATTGCTCATAAAAATGCTTGTGTAAGGGGGCCTTACATACAGCTCACCACCGACGTATCATGGCATAAGAAATCAAGCACTGTGGATGATACGTGCATTGAGGGGCCCAATGACCAGCCCCCCTCTGGCCCAAATGGATTGGTACAAATGGGACACTTGGTTCCATCCAACACATACTTCTGTGGATTGGGCCAGAGCAATCTTGGCTGTGTATTCTCCTCTCTCTTCTCATTGGATTTTGCGGTCTTGTACTCCCACTCCTACTGCGTCCAATCCATTTCCTTAGCAATCATCGGTAAGTCGTCACGGAACATTTCATCCTCATGTGCCCACGAAGTAAATCGGAAATCCCTCTTGGTGGTAATCTTTAGGTAGTCATGGTCAATCTTATTGAACTCACTGTACATCTGTCTGTGAAGGTCAACATTCATAATGCATGCAATCTTCCATTGGTAGTACTGTTTCCTCATCTCGATCAGATATGTTTTGAGCATCCCGTTGGTAGCTTGCAATTCGGAGACAGTAGGTATCGCTGACTTCTGAAATCCCAAAGAGTCCTTCGTCTCTTGAGAATCCACGAACATGATTTGCTGCTGGAGGGGTGCATCACTTGACTCGATGATGCGAATGGGATCATTGGCTTACAGGGAACTCAGACCGGTGTATCTTCCAAGACATCGTGCGTGGCGGATTCAATGATAGCATTCACGTCGTCCTTGTTCATTCCAGGGCTGCCAGGGACTGGAGCCTGGCTCACCTCAGGTACGTTAATCGAATTCCTTGCAGCTTTAAGTTGCTCAATCTCTTCATTCTGCTTCCAGATAATCTCATTCATCCTATCAGCTTCTTCGTACAAGTTCTGGATAGTCTTCTCCATCTCATAAATCAACGCATTTTTTGCTTCCAGCTCGTTACGCAATGCGTCGCCTTGCTGGCCTTGGGCATCAACAACGGTTAATGTAGCCTCCAACTCAATTGCAAACCCATCGTCATCATCTTCCATTACATTGCTCGGGCGTGTAATGTGTGGCTTTAATACAGGAGGAGCTACATCAACATTGCTTGGGCCCCCAACGATTGCTAGAGGAGCCTCATGAGCAATAGCCACCCCAGTAGGATTGGCTGGCGGTGCACGATTCCTCGTCGACAAATACGAAGCCAGCTCAGGATCCTTCTTTTCTAACCGTGTGATTCTAGCATTAGTCGCTGCTTTTGTTTGCGACTGAGGAAGACGTTTTAAAACGTACCATCTGAATCATTATCCACTTCTGAGTCACTCCACCCAAGTGGCGCAGGGTTACCTCTCTCCTCGGGATCATCCAAGTATGGCTAGTCCACACCTGGAAATCTTAGGACCCCTTTGGATATCACCATCTTTCGTGGACGCCGTTGGATGCCAGGAGTCGTACGTATGGTCCTCCAATCCACCTGCCTATGAAGCATTACCTCGCCATATATCATTCTACAAATAAAGAGTGGAATCTTGTTTCTCTTGTTGATCTCCTCCAGGTATAGAACCTAGTACACCTCCAAACACCGGGTCCTGAACTGACAGTTCTTGCACCATTTCATGTTCGCCTTGTTTGAAGTACGATTTTGTTTATCGCGATGCAACGGGAAAAACTTCCCAATGTGGTACCATTCAATGAATTCATCACACGTTGCTAGACTTTACGGTTGCGGTGCGGCTTCCCACCCTCAAAATGCCAGCTTTGCAGGATTCGTTAAGACGTGAACCCTCTTAGGTTGGATGTTTCCATGCCTTTACCGTCCTTCATCCTTTAGCCGTTTCCTCTGTTCTGCCTCCGTGGGCGGATTTGGTCGTTGCTGTTCCATCTCTGCTCGAGGTAGATCGTTCTTCGAAGTCTTCCAAGAGTGAAAAATTAAAAGCCTACGATTACCCCAAAGCCTTTATCACATTTACAAATTATAAACATGTACAATATTTTCAAATGTACCACACAACCAACATAGAGTTTTGAGGAATAAAAGCCCAGACACGTGTCAGAACGCTGGGACCTACCTCAGTACCATGCAATCAGCTACTCAGGGGCTGTTGAAGGCAAGGTGCTACAAGGGGGGGCGGATCGCCCTTTTATAGTCACGGGCGCCAGGGAACGGGCGCGAGCATCTTGCTACAGGCGCGAGCAGAGACCCTATGCGCGGGCGTAGTCACTGTAGGCGGGGTTTTGCTGTGTATACCTCCGCGCCTGCGCGAGTATCAAAGGGCGCGAGCGGTTTCGATGGCGGGTAATAGACGGGCGCGAGCGGGTTTTACCGCGCGCGCGCGGGTAGCGACCCGGACTTCAACGGGCACGAGCGGACTTCGTCCGGGAAGGGAAGGGGCGCGCTCGCTAATGTTGTCGCGCGCGCGCGGTTATAGATCGGGCGTGATCAGAACTGCACGGAAGCAACCGCGGCCGTCGGGCGCGATTGCTGGATGGACGGACGTGAGCACTGGTTCCGGACAGGGGCGCGTGTTCTCGAAAACGGGCGCCACCACAAACTAAAACGCTGTCAAAAATCAGAGATAAACGAAAGTGAACTTCCAAATTCAGGGGAAAAAAAAGAACTTTATTTATTTTGTAAATTCATCACTTCATTGCAATGTCAAATACAGTGCCATGCACTCTAGGTACCGGTCCTCAAGAAGGGATATTTAGGAAATTCTGGACAAAAAAAAGTCCAGAATTCAAAAATGACCAATGCGAACTCAGCGGACCGCCAATGGATGGAAACCACAGATGAACACTGTCATTGTACATGAGTACCACAGAATATGGAATGCAAAACTGGACATCGATATGTGCATGGGCGGAATTTGCCAGTGATAGATATATGAACCCGAAGATTGCGACAAATGATGCAGAATAAGAGTTACAATGAATACTTTAAAGAATATCATGTTGATTCAAGTATTGAAATGTACAATACAGAGTCGGCATCCCGCCGATAATAGAACACGCTAAACTAACTAGTCCCGTAGCACTTTGAGTCATTAAGTCCTACAACATTAAGTCTTCTACCACTACTATGTACCAAGTTGACGTAAATCTTACCACATTATAACCTACTCGGGGAACTATTTCCCTGAAAGCATAGGCGTAAGGTCAATGAGTAAGTCATATATTTGAAGGCCGCACAAACGAACCGACCAAGTCGGCGAGCAGCCGATGGAAGGTGTTGTGTTGGTCAGCTGGAGGGAGGAAGTGCAAGTTGTAGGCAAAAAAGTCCGCCTAACTCAGTCCCAGCAAACTTCAGTCCGGTCCACTCGTGCACGTCCAAACTTTCTCGCAGCTTCAATTGCCCTGTGCACTTGCCCCGGCCTACACGCCTGCGCCATATACTTTGGTACAGATCCGAACTTGTGCAAGGGATAAACCAGAGGAAGGATATCTATAGCAATGTTAGGTATAACGCCGTCATCGTTCGGAAAGTTTAGATGACCCTGAAAAGGCCAAGGAATGTAGCACATACAGTTTGGTGTCCTCCTCAATGACCTCGGGTCAACATCCACAAATAGCACCTGATCTAGTTTGCAGACGTTACGAGACTGTACCTTGGAGCAAACTTGACCTAACCTCTTATAACTCAAGGGGAAATTCTCCCGGTGGATAAGGTCACTTCTGCTATACACGAAGGACAGCCTCTCCATTACACCGGCCGGCAGAATATGTGTGAGTAAAGGCTTCAGTTCTCCCAAGGGCATCTTCGACCACAGACCAACATGGAAATGCAAGAAAAGCATGTCGAAAAGCTTCTTCAAACCTGGGCGCTGCACTACATTCCGTTGCGTATCCCATGGCAAAGCCTCTGTCCTGGGATCCACATAGCAGAGAAGGCCATTGACGCATAGGACAATACTTTTCTTGACATGATGAGGTAGACCGTGAAGGCATTTGAAATAAAACGAGGAACCCTGAAGAATATGAAGTGCAATCAGTGAAGGAAATCAAGGAACAAGAGGAAGCATATGAAAAAAATAGACTATATTCAAAGTCGTCGGCGAACTGCCGACAAATCGATGCATTGAAGAAACCTCAAAGGTAAATGTGCAGCAAGGGAAATCTCATGTATGGATCTAGAAAAAGAAGTACCGAAATGCAATATTGGAGGGTGTAAGCGTGGTAAAGTGGACCAAAAAAGTGCTTAACTATTTGTCAGTTTCAGCCCTTTTGCAAAAATTGCACAAAAGTGACGGAAAGATGTGATTGAAGTCAATTTTTTTTGGTAATATGGATTCTCAACTTGATTTTGTACAACTTGGAAAAGTTTCGTGCAAAGTAGACACTTTAATCTTATTGTATGAAGGCTTTAAATCCAAGCAAAGTGAATGCAGTCGTTTGGAAAAGTGAACATAACGGTTTAGGGTTTTGTCCGAAATCACTTTTAATTTCGCGGTGCCTTCTGTATATTTAAGAGGTATTCCAAAATAGTCAATGCATATACTCATTAATTGGTTTAGCGTTCCAAAAGTACCGCAAGGATGTTATTTAAGAGGGTCACTTCCGCGGTACTTTTTGTCACTTTTTTTTCACCGAACATTGTTTTTTAAATTGAAAAAAACATCCTCTAAAGACAATAGAGGGCACTAGATCAAGAAATCAAGACTTTGGAAAAGTTTGTTTTCATGATTTACAACTAGTGGTCAAATTTAGTTTCAATTCAGGATGTTTTTTTTATGAAGATGTGTGTAAGATACCTTGCGACACCCTAGAAAGTGACTAAAATGCTCAAAAACTACACCAAAATGCTCAAAATCAACTTTGAGCTTTTAAAAACAGCACACTTCATATTCACTTGTTAGTGGCCACATGTTGCACTTTGTGGTCCACTTTATTGTGCTTACACCCTGGAAACAAATGTGTGGTGCAGGGAAGTTCAGAATGGGAACCGTCTCTTCGTATTTAACTTAAGAGTGTAGAGTTGGATTGTTAAAACAAGTGGCGCCGCTAGTATAGGCCCTAATCAGTCGGCTCCCCGCCGACGATGGAACTACCAGGGGCCTCTGGAGGACAAGGTAAATTCACAAACCAAGATCCAGGATTACCCGGGACGTCAAACCCGCATGCATGAGAACGAATAACCTCCCTAAACTTCTGGCATTCGCGAGATTCTGGAAAAAGACGTGGCTTCCCCACGCTAGAATTCTTCCTACAACACTCACAGACATCCAATCCAGACTGCTTAAGTCTAGCAAGGAATGGTGTAACTACCCTAGTTAAATAGGGATTGGGGGTGGATTGAGGTTCTTTGCACTCTGCAAAGTCCCAGAAGAAAGCATTAGGATGGACAGCGCTAAATGGATGATTAAGTACATTCCTATAAGGCCGGTCGTCTACCAGTAGGGTATTCTGGACACTGGCGCCTGATCGAGCCAGTAGCCTAGAGTCGCAGAAAAGTCTATCCAGACGCTTCAACAAGTACTCCCGTTTTCCATCCGAATTATTTCTTGTTGAGATATCACACCAGTATCCTGGAAGGCGTCTATAATTGCTCCTGAGCAAAGGATGAATGGCTAACAGCATCTGGTAGTGACGATCGAGATTCTTTTCAGAAACCGTGGACCAAAAGACTACCTCAAAATTCGCTGTGCAGAACTCTAGAAATGAAAGAAGTCCAGGTCTAGCCCGGATATGAATTTTTGTCTTCAGGTCATCACCGATAAACCCGTGGTGCTCCGCGATGAGCAATCCCTTAATGTCAAGGACAAGGTAGTATCGTTGGAGAGGTACCTCAATATTACGCGCAATAATATCAGTGCTGACACTGACGGAATCATCGCGCGGGGAACCGGTGTGCGGGATCGCAACGTTGGTCTCGACGAACGAGGTGGAAGCCATCACTAGAGCAGAACAGCATTCTGTCCTGCGTTAAAGTGCGTCATCGGAAACGTAAATCTGGATTCATGGAAATTAGTGTGGAAATGTGATCCAAATTAACATATTGCACGTTAAACGTTTTAACGTGCACGCGTCACTTTTGACGTTGCTTTAACGGCTTCTGTCAAAGAATGTCAACTTGAATTTTGAAGTGACGGTTTTGTGTTAAAAATAACAACAGGAGTGACATCGCGTCAACTTAAACATAAATCTGCATTGTGGAAAGTAATTTTTTTGGAGAGTTTTTTACCTCTCAGTAGTTTTTTAATGGTTAAATTTAGTCACATTCCACGTCAGCACGTTTCTTTTAACATAAAAGGCGTTTAGGGTGACATAGGAAACGTTCAACTGTGTTACTAAAAACATATTAACACATCATTATTGGAATGACCTGCTGACCTGGAATGTAGGATTCGGATCCTAAAGGGTGTCAATAGTGACGCTTGCGTTCTGGGTGACATAAAAACGCGTCACACAGCGTTTCAAGAAACATATTGACATAGCTGACGTGTCCCCTATGCATGTAAGCTAGAGCTGACGTGGCGGCTAGGTTATGACGTGGTCTACATCCTAGAGGGTGTCAATAGTGACGTGCGCATTTTGGGTGACATAAAAATACGTCACACTGCGTTTCAAGGAACATATTGACATAGTTGACGTGTCACATGTGCATGGAGGCCGTGATTGACGTGGCGGCTATGGTTTGACTTGGTCAACATCCTAGGGAGCGTCAATAGTGACACGCATGTTTAAAGTGACATAAATTGCGTTAAATTGTGTTTCAAGAAACGTAATCACATAGCTGACGTGTCAGATGTGACGTGGCGGCTAGGATTTTGGTGATGTACACGTTAACTCATGTTTCCATTGTTCATTCTTTGGTGGAAACATTCATCCATGAAGGTCTTAAATTAGGGCTTTGAGCCTTGGTAGGGTTAGGGTTAGCCGCCACTTCGGCGGCTTCTTATCTTGTATTTGAGAGCTTGTTTTCAAGCTTTTTGTGTTTTCTTCTTACTCCATAGAGTGTCTCCCATTTTTTTCCCTATCAGTCCCTTGTTTCTTGTTCAAGTAGATTGAGATTTGAAAGAGTTGTAGATATCTTGTAGGGCTTTCCAATGGTAGTAAGCACGTCCAATTCAGAGTTATAGGGAGTGAGATATCGCCTCCTCAAGTTGGGGTTGTCAAAGGAGTGCGGCTGGAGGAAGGTTCTCGGATTTTTAGCTATCAGTCTTTGAATTTTGATCCTATGATCTTGAGATTTTGAGGATAGATGCACAATCAACTTAGCTTTCCAAAAAGCTATGGCACGCCTTAATCCAATGTAGGATGGAGTAATGGCAACCCATAAACTGAAAGGTACTTCAATAAAATCCGGGGGGGGGGGGTTTGGGGTTTCTCCTTACTTTATTCTTGTTCTCCATCTTCTTCTTGTCTCCATTCTTCCCTTGTTTCTTGGATGATGTGATGCTATGAACTCACCGGGAGCACAGTGATGTGGGGTGTGTAGATTAAGAAGGATCCAGCATGAGCAGCCCCTTACGTTACATCATCCTACGTCTAAAGACGTTTTCTGAAACGCGTTAAAATATGTGACATATGTGTTTATCAGCGTCAAGTTGAACAGTACATTGTATTTCTTTTGACACAAATTTCAAATTGAATGCGTCACTATTGATGTGGCAAACATCATCCAACGTCTAAAGACGTTTTCGTAAACGCGTTAAAATAAGTGACACACGTGTTTATCAGCGTCAAACAACGTCAAAGTTAACGTCCGGGACGCGTTAAACAGCGTCAAAGTTAACGTCAAACAACGTCAAAATTAACGTCACACTGCGTTTATATAAACACAAAATATCCCAAATCCCAAATTTGATGCGAAAATATATCCTCAATCCACGATCACTCCACGTGTCACAATCTTGGCCATTGGAAACCTAAATGACACGTCAGATTTCCATGCCACATCAGCAGATTTTTCATCCATCAGGACGATGGAGCCTTGCCCACGTCATATCTGACCTCGGATTAATTAACATTGGGAAATGTCCATGTCACATGCAACGTGGAATGCAAAAAGGAGGGAACTGCTCACGTGGCAAAAAGCTTACTCTCAAAGTTACTCATCCTCGGTGACTTCCATAATTTGTATTTGCGTCACTTTTGACGCAGCACGTTAAAACGTGTTAAAAGGTTTAACATAAGGTTGACGCAACACGTCAAACCAAAGAGACGTCCGTGACCTTTTTGCCATTTTTGTGTCAAAAACACTATCCACGTTAAACTGCGTTAAACCGCGTTAAAAATCGCGTTAAACAACGTCACTTTGGACACTGTTCTGTTCTTGTGCATAGCCCACCGGCCGGAGCTATGTGCAGCAGACAGCGTCGGCGGCCCGCCGACTGGATAGTCGTACTCGTCCTCCCCATCACTTTTGTTCTCGGCTTCCGCTCCCGGTGACTCTTCTTTGTGAGCATCACCATCAGGAGATGTTGGGTACTGCTCCAAGAGCGTACTAAAAAGGGAAGGTCCCTGGTGCACTTCAATTTCAGCGTTATCCTCCAGTGACTCCTGAACAATGAAGGACAAATTCCAAGTAAACATGGGTGATCAATCGCGTGCTCACAATTCATACTTCCTCTAGTGTACAATAGGAGATACAATAAGACACCTACTTAGGTCTGGAGTCTCTTCAAATAAAACTCCCTACCAGCCTTATGTACGCAAGTCTGGCAGAAACTCTGGTCGAACTTGTAGCGCACTTCGGCATCTAGACGAGGACAGCGCTGCTGCAACACTGTCCACAGAATCTCGAACCTCTTTTCGTGAACGCAGCTCCAGAAGACCACCTCGAAATTGTCCAGGCAGAACTCTAGGAACTTCTCTAAACCGGGTCTAGTATTAGTATTCCACCTAGTGCCCTGCTTCGTCTGGACTAATAGCAGGCCGTTAATATCCAGAACCAGAAAGTACTTCAGCATTGGATCGTGAACCTGAGTACCAGCCTGTTCCGGGGCTATGTGAAGTGAATTCAGAGGTGGAGGTCCCTGCTCCAAAACTGCACTGGGTCTGTCTTCGCGAAGTTTTCCATGGACTTCCTTGTCCGCGGACTCTGAAGTGACAGAAAACGAAGCAGAGGACAAACGTGACGGTTAGGATGACGGTCGGCGGACAGCCGACTTGCAAGCAACATTATTTGGAAAAAGGGAGAGCGTACAACTCGGCATTTACCGATAATTTATTTATATTTGGAGTACAAACATCTAACACAATCCTAGCGCCCGATCACTACACTAATTTATCAATGCAGGCATTTAAAAGATGGACTGGGCGACCGCCTGATTTACTGACCTCCACCTTTGTGCTTCTTCGACCTAGGCTCCCGTTTGGATGCCCGCAGAGGTGACACAACGTCCTCTGGAGCGTCCACATTCTTGGGACTCATGAGCTGTTCCCCAGATGTGCCCTTCTTGAAGGAAGTCTTCTTCGAAGCAGCCTTCCGTTTGCCCTTCCCAGAGGACTCCTCCCCTTCCTGAACCCCTGAGGAATCACGCGATAAG
Source organism: Ceratodon purpureus (assembly GCA_014871385.1). Lineage (NCBI taxonomy): Eukaryota > Viridiplantae > Streptophyta > Bryopsida > Pseudoditrichales > Ditrichaceae > Ceratodon > Ceratodon purpureus. The sequence goes on from CM026426.1 coordinate 30,721,400, forward strand.
TTACACACAAGAGAGGAATCCTGAGCAGTACCATCGGTCTAACTTCTCTCCAATGCTCGTGTTTTGCCCAGAGGGTTCTCATCTGGGTCAATCATCCGAGTTGCGCCCTTCACACCCTGAGTGACGAATGCGATTGACTTCCCTGTCAACTTGGACTTGGCAGAGGGGTTAGATGAGGTTTGCTCGTCTGCCGTCGGCTGCCCGCCGACGGCAGCAGGAGGAAGAGGCCCTTCAATGCTCACTGCAGGCTCCTGGGTTGGCTTATGGACACGGACAACCACTTCATCGTGAGGCCTCGATGCTAGAGGAACCTCCATCTTCTTTGGAGGCCCCGCGTGGTCTACGTCAAGTACTGGCTCGGCAAGAGGAGTCTCTTGCTCATGTATTGTAGGAGAATTAATTCCGAAGCCGAGGGAGTCAGTTCCTTGCTCCCCTGTAACTTGCGACAGCGGTGGGTTCACGTAACGAGGATTCGATTCTTCCAGTGGTACCACGTCGGGTTCAGGTTCATAGTCTAAGTCTTCCGTGTATCTCTCCTCTACCTCTGCATCTCCAGTTGAAATGCGAGCTTCAGCTTGGTCGTCCTCGTTTCTTGCCTGTTCCTCAGCATCTGCAGTTGGAAGGTAAGCTTCAACTTCAACGTCTGGGTCGGGTACATCTGGTGGGTCCTCGTCGACATCGTCGTCGGAGTCCTGAAAATTCTGTGAGGGAAGCCCTGCAGTCTTCCTTGAACCCATACATCCACCCTTTCCGACCAAATGGGCCTCTTCCGCATTCACATCCAAGTCGGCAGGCGTGAGAGTGCCAGTCCTCGCTCTACTAGAGGCGGAGACAGACGGCCCGGCCCCAGACTGCGTGGTCTAAACTGGAGCTTCGAGAGGCACGTTATAAACGCCTCGAATAAACGTCATATTCCAAACCCGACAGTGCGCTTGGAATCTCTCTTCCTCGGTCCGCACGATCTCAATTACAGTCAAATGGTTTTTCTGCAGAAGAACAAGACGAAACGGTTAAGGAAATCTTGTACCCAAGAAACACGAAGGATGCAATGAGCATCGGGTGCCCGCCGACGATCGGTGAGCAAAAAGCGAAGGCACCAGAAAAGTCAGCAGTGACTTACCAGCGCGAGGGCCGTGATGTTCCCCCCTCCCCAGCAATTGATCACCCGAACGTCCTCTATCTACATCGCTTTCTCCAGAAGAGATTGGAGGAAAGAGTAACTAGCGTGGCAGTCTCCATTAGACCAATCCTCCCAAAGACCATCTTCTCCTTCGTCCACATAGGGAGGAAGCAGTCGTTTCAAACCAGTGAAGTCCGAGAAGGTATTCCATGCATCCCCGGGCGTTGTTTTTGGATACATGACGGACACATGAACCTTGGGTCTAGAGTCAATGAGAGAACTCCTTTGAAACCCGGCGGAACTATCAGAGAAGTATTGCATAATATGCACCGTCCACAAACTACCCGTTAGCCTTGACACGCCTTGAAGAGTGTAATTGGACTCAGCATCGAGTAGCCACAAGGATGGGGTGACAAGCTTATTCACCTTAATTGTTTCTCCCTCCCCATCCACCTGAATGACCTCCTCCTCCACCTCACGGTGAATCCTCTCAGCGACAGTAAGAACGTGTTGTTGTCGCAAGTTCGGCATCTCCTTTCCCGCTGGATCGTAGCCAAAGACTACGAACATCTCATACTGCGCCTTGTCGCAAGAGAACGCTCCGCGAACGTCAAGAGCTGTGCACACTTCACCCAAGTCCTGTGCAATCCGGGCATCGAATTGTACAGACGACTGCGAAGACTGGTCCACATCCGACTTCCAATATTTCTGTACATTGTCCTTGAAGAATTTGGGTGTTGGCCTGTGTGACGGCGTGAGCGGATGATTTCGTCCCTTAAGCCACTCCTTCCCCTCAGGACTATCTTCCAAGTCAGCCCGAATATTACTAATCATCGTATCATTGAACCCCTTCTCGACTTGAAGGGAATTCCAATCATCCATGCTCCACTCAATATGCTTCCGAGTCCTAAGTGCGAAGCCCTTGTAAATGCACATAAGCTCGTTTTGGACAACATACTCGTACTTCACATGAAAACACCAATTCTCCAATGATATTCCATCCCGTTGAACCACCTTTTTCGCAGTGACCTTGACGTACACTTTAAGGTTGAGAACTTCCTGGGCCAGCCTCTTCCATTCGTGGTCCGGAAGAGTGATCAAGTACTGCATGTCGTTGAGTGTTATGTCCCGACGGGCTGGCTTTAGGGTAAATCCTGGTTTTAAACCGTCCTCCCCGATGATCCTCCCCTCCTCTCAGGCGTTGAAGACCAGTTGCCACTCGTTGTTTGTTTCGTCACACACGAAGACTAAGGGCAGCTTGAAGGTTTGGGAGGTAGGGGACTTTCCGAGAATCGGACTGAGGTACTCCTTGTAGAACTCCTGCAAGGAAGAAGAAAATGACATCGATAAATAATCCCACTTCTACAATACGGAAAACCACCTGAGCGTCGGCGGGCCGCCGACGACTTTCAACTATATGGAAACAACAGGAAAAGAGGAAGATGTGAATTACCTTCCATGCGCTGTAGCCATCTTTCTTGTCGAACCTCCCCCTCTCGATCCATTTGGCGCGCATCTTCTCCAGGTGGGACCTGAAACTTACTTCGGCGACTTTATCCTTCACCTCGATGTTTAATGCGTTAGAGACCTTAATGAGACCTTGTCATCAAAATATACAGGAATGATATCGTGGTTAAGGTAATACTGCCGCATAGGAGAGTCCAGTGGTTCCTTCTCTCCCAGTTCTCGATAAGCCTCAAACGTGTGCTGGCCCCCAATTATGTACCAGTGGATGTGCTCATTTTCATACCAAGGTACCAGTTTAAATGTGCCGTCACCCTGTGCAATCGAATACTTGATATTTAGGGCTGGCAAAGGTCTAAGAAGTGCTTCCAAGCCGTTAAGCTTAATAATCTCGCCCGTCACTGGATCCTTTACTCTTGGGTCACCACTCATAGGAAGGCAGTACAGCTCGGGCTTCTTCCGGATTGCTCCAAGTCCTTTGTAGAAAAGACTTATCTGATCCTGCCTCTTCCTGAATATCGCTCTGTACTTAATTTGGTCGGGAGCTATGTGTATCCTGTCATATGGAATCTGACAAGGAAGGGCACGTTGCCCGTTGGGGAAGCAGTGCCCAAGTCCCTCCTCCAACATCTGGTACATAGCAAGGTGTCCTTTGTTTTGGAAGTGAGATTGTTTGCAAGCATGAGAGCTTCCGCGACGGTCTGCTTTTTCTCTTCCTTCTTCCCACCTCTCTTCTGTCTCCCACCCTCGCCCTCAGCAGCCGCTGCCTTTCCCTTCTTCTTTCTCGATGACTCCCCTGTGGCCTGTGTCTCTCCGGTCTCGGGGGTGACAGTACCAGTGCCCGCTTCTACAGCAGACTTGCGGCCGCCTCTTTTCTTTGGTGAAGGCTTAACCAAGCTCTTCGTCTTCTCTTCCATCACTTTGTCCCCGAGCGTATCAATCACGTTGAGTATGTCGTCACGTTTCCTGAGTGTTCTCGCCCCTGCCCCAAGGAGCCGCCTCTTCTACTTCCTTGGAGCACAAGCTGTCCATGCACTTCTTAGCCGGAATTACAACCGCGAAGCAGTCCACTGGAGTCCCCTCCGCCACATGAACCGATGCAAACACCAAGCACACGTTGTCCTTATCCTTGCATTCCCTGGCTCCAATAATCTCGAATCTTGATCCACCCGCCATTTGCTTCCGGCCTATTTTGGTCACGAAGCCTAGTGACGTGGGAGTGTCACGCCAGGTGATGCCCCACTCCATTATCTTCGAATCAGCGAGGAATGTCACCCTCGGTTTCAAGCCCCGTGCTTGTATTCTTCCTTCAGGATCAACAACCTTGTCACAGAGCCACCGTAACCCACTTGGTTTTGCGGTGGGGTTGACCATCGCCCTGCATAATCAGAATCACAATATTAGACCATCAGATTCTCACTCCATCAGCGGACAGCCGACGTCGGGGATGAACACTCCCTCCCATCGGCGGACAGCCGACGAGGGGGATAAACCCAAATCAGGAACCCCTTATTGGTGGACAGCCAACGGGGGGAAAAACCCACGTGAGAAAATAGAAAATTGAATGACTCAAGAAGGAGTGGCGTCGGCCGACAGCCGACGGGGGGGACAAATCCATGCGAGAAAATACAAAACATGAAGGACAAAAGAAGAGGTGGCGTTGGCGAACAGCCGACGGGAGGGACAAACCTCAGCGAGAAAACAAAAAAACATGAAGGACTCAAGAAGGGGAGCGTCGGCGGACAGCCGACTGGACAAAATACCCACTCTCGGAGGCAGCCATGTCGTCGGCGGATGGCCTTTCACCGTCGGCGGATGATCCAAGAACAGCAGCCGACGCACGCTGGTGAAGGAGCCGACGCACTCAACCCTAGCAGCCGACGCAGGAAAACCTAGCAGCCGACGCGACCTCTGCGGAGCACTGAGAAGAGGACAAAAGAGAGCTGAAAAAGAGAAGGCTGGAAATGAGGAGGAAATGTCGGGGGTGGCAGGTGTATACCCTTTAGACCCCCACCTCCCGAGACTGAATCGTCACGCCCGATGGGTCATGACGTATGGCTATGTACATACCATCCATGCATGGATCGTCATCCCTAACATCCGTCCCATCACGCCACGTAGGATGATGATGGGACGTGTTTTGACTTTTTTTCAATCCGTCACCGAGTCATGATGGCGTGGGCATGTGATGTGACAACTGCTCCAATCGCCACGTTCAAATTCGTAATAATGAACTAACATTGTTCTGTGACGGCGGGGGTATCTCGCCGCCATGATGGGATCTTGATCTGTTCAAGGCGCGCAAAATTGAATTCGATTCTGGCGCCAATTTGTACTCCTGGGAATTCATAACTAACCCCCCGTCAGATGCGCATACTTCATTCTATTTCTGTCATTGCACTTTCGATTCTCTCTAAGAGTGCTCCTGACGGACACGTTTCCTGAGAGGACCGTTATTATTCTCGCATGTGCTTAACTGTCCAGCACCTTCTGTTGCCGTTTCTGTTGTCTTCGTCTATCGTTTCTAATTGGACGGTTGAGAGGAGTCTCTGATTGGACACGTTAGAGGACACCATACTGCTTTTCACCTAAGGTCCCCTGCCATTACTGTCGGCGGACGTGTCCGTCTTCGTCGGCAGATACTATTACTGTGCACACTCCGAGTTGTACGATCCGCGTCGGCTGCCCACCGAGTCGTCTTCGTTGTCAGCGGATACATTATACTCCGTCGGCGGGGACATTTCTCGTCGACCCTGTCGGCTGTCCGCCAACGAGGTCATCATCTTTTATCCAATGGAAGTAGAGCCGATCCAGACGTTCCTAAGGAATGGCCGATCAGGGCGGTGGAAGGTTAAAAAGGGCGTTGTCGTGGCCCTTACTCATTCTGGGCTCTATTATGCAGGCAGGGCAGTGATCCAACGTGTTGTAGAATTTGATCCTATAGTGGTGATGGTAAAAGTGATTGAGGTTTCAGACAGCATGGAAATGAATATACCATTTCCGGATGAGGGTGTGAAGTCCTTGAGCAACTGCTTAGGACAAATGATAGTGTGGGAGGCGGCCGACCTCAGGCCTTTCGGAGAGGTGGAAGACGATGACATCAACGCCGTCGGCTGCCCGCCGACGGATGTTGTAGAAGATCTCAAGCCCGTTCAAGAATTCCTGGACCTCGCAGAGTTGATGGAAGTTGCGCTCCTCGAGGAATCCGGAGGCTCAAAGCGTTGTGTAGTCGCTGGAGTCATTATGGAGTGCTCTCCTAAAGGAACGTGGGAGGGGTTCTTGATTCCTCACAGCTTCTTTCTAATAGTGAGAGTGTCGTCCGTCAATCCGGAATTCTCTGAAACACCTGCTTTCTGCGAGTTACCGGATGTGTTAACAATCGGGTGTGCTATGAGGCGATTGGTACTTTGGAGTGGATACAAGGTATGTCCACTTGTGAACGACGCGTTGGCTGGCACATGTCCCGTCGGCTGCCCGCCGACGGAACCTCACTTGGGGAACGACAATGAAGAAATTGATGAAAGCAACTCCGCTCCGTCTGAGTTGGATCTGGGGAATAGGTCTCCAATGAATGTCAGCAGTGACGACGATGTGTCTAAACAGGGGGGATCCGACGTAGAAACAGATGATCATTGTTGGGGTCCGGATTCCGGGACCTCGGGTACTCCATCCACTCGAGATGCTTCTTATCCTGACCGCCACCTCTGGAGAAATCGGTATGTCAAACTTCTTAATGATGACCTATCAGTCCGTGTAGAGCAATGATTCAAGTATGTTTACCGGACGAGGCATGTGATGATGAAGTCCTAGGGGATACAGAGGTTGGGGTTCTCTTCGTCTCTGAAGACGATCATCTGCAGATGACAACTCTCAGATGGCGTCTCACTCACACTCGCTTAGAAGGGGGTCACCTTCTCTCTCATATAATTACTTACTGCTCCGAGAATTTAGCAGACGCCAACGCGGACGATGGTTTGGATGGTGTCCCGAAGAATGCCTATCGATTGGTGAGGAGGAAAGTTTGCAAAAAAGATGACGTCTCCTCTACTAAGCTTCGTCGAATGGTTGTCCCTACTAAATGCTGCTTAGTGAGCTCAAAGCGGCGTTGCAAGGACCGATGTTGCCAGACTTTTAGATGGGAAGATACTGTGCGTATTTGTCAAAGATTTTACGCAACAACCTTCGTGGCGAGGCGAGAGATGTCCTTCGCTGTGCAAGGGCACTTACATACTGTACCCCGTAAGCGGAAGCTCTTTGTTACTCTTGTGAACGTCGACGTATGTGAAGTGGCATGGTATATTATTCACAGAGTAATAGAATCCGCGTACTACAGCTACAAGGCTTCGGCGAGAAGTGGCCCTGTCAATGGAAGTCACGGAAATTCCGGAGTACATCGTCTCGACGTTCCGGAGCAAGCGCGACGTTGACCACTATCGTTAATGAGAATGCGGACCATATGCCCAATGAGTTTTGGATGATTCGCAAGAAGAGAGTGGGCGCGCTCAAAGTACTCTTGTCCACGATGAACTGGAATCACATGCGCGAAATGGCCAACGCCGTAAGTTCCTCCTCATCTTCTTTCACTTTGGATAGTTTATTGATTTGTACTGATTATTGTCGTCGGTGGCCCGCCAACCGGATGACGAACTTGCCAACTGATCGGCCTCACTCTGTGCTATTCAGGTCAATGAGCAGTGCAACGCGAAGCCGATTTCGCAGTCCTCTGTTAGCCGCATGAGGAAGGAATACTTCCGCAACGTTGAGGTCAAGGCGGTAGGAAGTAATTTCTCCATGTGCACTGAGTGTGACTTCCTCGTTGAACCCATTGCAAAGTATCCTAGAGGGTCGGACGAGTGGCAGAGCTTGACAGAGGATAGGAACAGGCATTTGAACTATCAACGAGCTTGTCGCAACATTTATTACGGATGGACAACCCAATCTGTACAGAGTCCTACTGAGTTCCTATGCATCATACACGATAAGATGGACACATCGGAAACAGCAATCCCCCGGATGCAACTTATCACAAAGGCTACGGCAGGGCTTGGTCAAATTCCGATTTCCTGTACTGGAATGCTGACTCACGGTCACGGAGATGGCGCCTACGCACACTATGCAACTGCCCTGTGGCCAGGAGACCCAAATTTCACAATCTCCTTGTTGTGCTGGGTATTCCGTGCCTACATCCCTTCAATACCAATGTCGTGTGCCCTATCTCTCTCTGCATGCCTTCTGTCAATTTAGGCTAGTTTTTATCACGTCTACGGCGGCAAGGGTTAGCGGAGGTTCTAACAGTTCCTTGTCAAACATTCACGCCCCCTCTTTGTTTTCTCTGTTGTTCTTTGTGTGGCCAAGGTTTAGCACTCTGGTTCTGGTCCTCTCTTAGGAGCATGTATGTTGAGTTTTTCAATATGTACTGTGTCGCTCACAATGATATTATGTTTGTCTTTGACAATTGAGCTTTTGTTAATTTATTTATTTTTGCTGCTCCTCAATGATTTTATTGAACTGCACAGATACACGAAGCAGAACGAGAGGGCCTCAGAGGAGGCGAAGACAGCTTTGGAGACTGGGGAAATCCAAACTCCGTCCCCGATGTCTTCGTGGTCATCGTATGGTGGTGGTGCTGAAAGTAATGAGCTAGTCTCAAGTCATCTCACGAGAAGAAGATCTAAGTGTAGTAGTGGAGAGGATTACCAACCTCGGAGGTCTAGAGGCAGAAGCAACTATGGCAATATCGGCATTGACAACGACCTTCTGTCAGACTCTTCAGGCAACCAGAGCGACGAAGATTACAAAGACTCCGTGGGACTTGGGGGATCAGCGGAAGAAACCGAAGAGGAGGAGTACAAGACATCCGACTGTAGCAGTGATACAGAAGGGAGCTGGGAGGCAGCGGACACAACCAGCACCTCTGAGTCATCATCACGGGCGGACTACACTGGAGTAAGTTGTATGATTCATCCTTTGTTTTTCTTGGATAACATGTTAGACCTGAGAGTTTTTCCGTCGTATGTTGACACTAGTTATGGTCCACACAAGTTAGGGACGGACCACGAAATGTACTTGATGCAAAAAGAAAACCTAAAATTGATGTATAATGTGGTCGCTCCTTGGACGAGGCTAGTAACGAGCATGTACACGACTGAGTAAGAAGGGTCATCTGTGTTGAGTTGTATACCGAAATTATCTGTCATGAAGTAGATATCACATTCTGTTGGAGCAATTGGTCATAGGAGGCAATTAGTTTTAAACAATAAAGTAAAAGTACGGCTGCAACCAATTTGGCTATGGCAAATTACTTGTATGTGTCGCTTTCGGAAGATTGGGTACACCCCGCATCTATCCTTGGTCCCATTCTTGTGCTCCATGTCGCGATTGGGGAGGCAACACGGAATCGACAAAGCCACGCGGAGTTGCTGGACATAGGTACATTATTCCTTGGTGGTCTGTATTTGCCTCCAACACGAGACACGTCGTACGGGAAGGTTGAAGCACTCCTGCTTCCAAGATTCAACGATGAGGATTGGCCTTTGCCAGACATGCACACATCTGAGCCGTATAGGACAAGGCTCACATTTGATTTTGCAAATGCTATGAGAGCAACAACTAGTAGTAGCTTCGTCCACCAGCAATGGTTTGTGCCATTCCATGATATGGTTGATTTGTTTGCGGTAGCTGCTGACAGCATTAGGCGGACACCTACATTGTTTGTTTTGAATATTCCATCTGTGGCTCTGCTAAGCAGTCTGATGAACCCAGGGTGGAACAAGAAGTTCCACATTGGCCAAGATGTCATCAAGTGCGTTGCGAACAGGACCAGCATTGTCTTCCGCTATCATGTGGGAAGACAAACATTATACACCAGGTTCTTCTATACAAGGTATACGGGGGCTGCCAACAGTCAGTGGAAAGCGATGGATCAGCTACCAGAGGAGGTGATGGTGGAAGTGTCTTGTATGTTTAGGGGGAACCAGATGCCAAGACTACAAGTTGGCAAGGCCTGGCCAATAGCCCACTTGCGGCACGTACTTGCAATGACACTAGGAGATGACATACGTGGGCAGTAGAACATGGTTGTTATAGAAGCCACCGGTGTTCGTGAGAAAAAGGTACGAGTCTATGCAAATTCTTCGTGTCATTTAGATGAGTTGGGAATTGGCTGATCAGAGCTCCTTGCTGCCAGCAAAGGAAAATGACAAGATTTTTTGGGTGCAGATCAACGAGGGCCCTGAGAGACACCTTGCAGCTGCAGTTGTCACGGTTCCCAAAAGGATCAAGATTGTGGAGCTGTAGGATAAGTGATTTCGGGATGAGTAGTTACAGTGTGTGGGATGTCATTAGGTTCTTCGCCAAGTTGTTAGTGAGTTCAGGTAGTGGTTTTGCTTACCATTCAAGACTTTCTGTGGGACTTCCTCTATTAACGTGTTATATACGGCAAATTTGAAGGACTCTTGATCTACGTGCTGCCAGCGGAAATATAAAACAAAAACAGTTGCAATTAAGAAATGAATCCTTGGGTGCAAACAAAAAATAAAATATAATACAAGAAGTCTATAGAATGGCCGGGGTTTCAAAGAGCCCGGGTCTGAAGAGGAAAATTGCTCAGAAGTTGCGGTGGCGCCATTGATGGTGGAGCCTGCTGCCAGCGCAAAATAAGAAATAAAAACAATTGCAAATAAGAGACCAAATCAGCTGCAGACACAAAACGGAGTTTGGCACTTGACAATTATAAAGTAATTAAGAAGGAATGTAAAGTTTGCCATTTCAGTTGTAGAGGTTGGCTCCTTCGTGAACTTGGTGCTCTGAACTGGCAGGGGCAGGTACATTGCAGCCCTTGCTGCCAACGCAGATATGTTAACTCGGGATTTAAGGTAGTAGAATAGAGGAGTAGTAAAACTGCAGTTACTGGGGGGGGACAGTAAACTGTTAAGTTACTGTCCTGTCCTGCAGTAACTCTGTTTTGGATGAACTGTCAGTTTTGGATGAAAATTGCCAGATGGATGAAAACTGTCGGATGGATGAAATCTGGTGGTTGGATGAAGTCTGGTGGTCGGATGAAAACTGTTAGGGTTTAGGGTGGCGGCTAGGGTTTTTGAGGTGACGGCTAGGGTTTTGGGTGGGGTTGTGAGGGAGGGGGCTGGGAAGCTCACTCTCTCTCTCTCTCCCCTTGGGCGTTTTCTTTGGAGCTCTCAGATTTTAGTGTATAGGAGGTGTTGTAGGATTGTAGGAGAGTTGCTACTAGGACAGTTTTGAGGATTCTGGAGGGTCCAGGGATTGCTAGCTGTAGGGAGCAGTATGATGTACTGATTTACAGTGAGTAAAGGACAGAAATTGATTACATTTGTGTGTACATGCTTAGATTTGCAGTAATGAGTAGTTGAAGGACCAGATTGGTTAATTCACCTGGTGGGTATAGTAGATCTGGTGTTTAAATGAGTGGGTATTGTAGATCAGACCAAGGAGAGTAGGAATATGTATCAGATCTGAGGATATACCTCCAGAATTTTCGTAGATCTAGGTAGACAGTTTCAGATCTAGGGCAGGATTTGGGGCAGTTTTAGGGGGACAGTACAGTAATTTTCACCGGATTTCAGAGAGTTTTAGGACAGTATTTATCTTTGAAGGAGTGAGTTAAAATACTCCTTTCACATTGGCGACCATGCAATAGTTCAAACCATGTGGCTCTAGCTGCACATGCAGAGACAGTACCTGACCCGTACAGTTCCTAGAGTGGTAGGTACAGTGGCGATCTAGAAGGGCCGGCATAGATCTGAGTGTCACAGTAACCAGATCCGTAACAGTGACCAGATCTGCGCCAGTGGCTGTTGCAGCAGTCAGATCTGCAACAGTAGCAGTTTTGAGTAATCATGGGGAGCTTCTCAACAGTGACGGCAAGACGGGTGCAGTCAAGAACCGGTAGGAGCAGTCAATAGCAAGCTGGAGGGGAGGCGCATCTCAGGAGCTGAGGACAGCTCTACAGCAAGAAAAGGATAGTCAGCCAGATCCAGGTAAGTTGCTGTTACCACTGATTTGAGGTTGCACTGCAATGAACAGTAGGAGGAATTTTTGAGCAGCAGTAAAAAAATGAACAGTCAGTAAAACAGTCGTAGATCTACTATCTAGGTAAATATGAAGACAGTAAAAATGACGCAGTAAAAATGAGAGGTAAAAATGAAGCAGTAAAAAAAAATTGAGGTAAAAAATGGAGCAGTAAAAAGTCAAGGTAAAAATGTGGCAGTAAAATATGAGAACCAGGAGTAAATGAGGAAAGGAAGCTAGAGACTAGTGATAGGAGTCTGGAAAGGAAACTAGCCCTAAAAATCACTAGATCTAGTTAAAAAACAGTCAAACTGGACTAGGAGTGTGAAAAATTGGACCAGTTTCTCTAAAAACTAAAGGAGCAGGACTGGAAAATCAGGACAGTCCTTTAGAAACAAACTGTATGACTAAACTGCTTTGAAATCTGGTAGAAATCTAGACTAAGGACGAATTTTTCAACCTAAAGGCAGTTAGGACCAACCTAAGTAGGAGCAGTAGCTACTGACAGATCCAGAAAGGACCAGACTGGGGTGGCAGAGGGATGTACTGACAGGGACCAGGAGTACGAAGGACTAGCACACAGGGACCAGAGGAGGACTGGGACAGAGATCTACAGTACCTACCCAAGAGTTCACCTGGAGGGGCAGACTCGACTTACTAGAGAAGCAGACAGACCAGAAGATCACCAGCAGAAGGGACCAGGAAGGAGAAGCAGTGACTGCCCTAACATGGAAGGCGGCTACCAAAGGTGGGACAAGGAAGAGTTGGCTAGAAGACAGGCAGTAGAGAGGCTGGCCAGATACGAGCTCAGGGAGCAGCAGAGAGCAGCAGTTGAACCAGGAAGGAACATGGGTGGGCAGCCCAGCTCGGAGGAGAGCATTGCCAAAGGAAAGACCAGGGACTTGATTGACATGGATCTGGTGGGCGAAAATTCAAGCCAGGAGACACTGCTTGGAATAAGCAGGAGGACAGGATCAGCTAAGGGCGAACCTGGTCCCAGTTTCAAGAACTGGCAGGAGGATGATGAGATCAGGAAGTATGATGGCTCAATGCCATCACCAAGGACCAGCAGAAGGGAGTTTCCAAGATCAGGAGGTGGAGACATCCATCACAGTTGGAATCCTCAACTGGAGACAGCAGTAGCATACGACCAGTTTCAAGAGGAGGAGAGAAGAAGCACCAGCCGACCTAATACACCAAGACCAGGAATACAGACACCAGGGGACTTGGTGGAGACGCTGGAGTCACTGAAGAAGAAGCTGGACCAGGTCAGGAGTGAAGACAGGATTACAGGAGAAGCAGTACCCACTTCAGATCCGACCAGGACTAGCAGACAGGGACATCAGACCACAAGGAAGCAGACAGTTCAATTTCAGGGACCAGAGCTGGATGAAGAAGAAGAAGACAGGAAGCAGCTGGAGCAGTTCAAGGCCCAACAGCAAGCTGGGAGGCAGGCTGAGAGGGACAGAAGGAACCAGCAGACCATGGAAGAGGTGTACAGGCGCCAGATGGAGGAATTAGGACAGGCCACCAGGTTCAAGGAAACCATGCAGGCTTGGGAGCAGAAAAACAGGGAGGAAATTCAAATGAAGGAAGCCATGAGGTTATGGCAGGAGTCCAAGAGGATAGAAGAGCAGGACCAGGAGAGACAGAGGCAGGAAGCCCTTAGAACCTGGCAGGAGGCTCAAAGGAGGGAAGAGATCAAGCAGGCAGCAGAGAAGCAAGAGGCCATGCAGCAGGACCTGTTACGCCAGGAGGCTATGCGCCTGTGGCAGGAGGCCCAGAGGCTGGAGGACCAGAAGAAGAAGGAGGAGGAGAAACAAGAAGCAAACCGCCAGGCAACCTTGTATAGGTGGCAGGAGGTTTTAAGAGAAGAAAGCCAGAAGCTACAGGCTCAGCATAAGGGGAACCTGTGGCCAGGATTTGAACAGTCTGAGGTACAGGATGGAAGAGCTGGTCCTTCAGGAGCAGCAGAGGTAATGGGAGTACCAATTCAAGCAACTGCTGTATTCCAGGGACCGGCGGAGAGCCACTTCCAACCCCAGACCCGACCAGCAGGACCATTGCCAGGAAGGGGAGCATCAACGTCTTATGTAGATCACCTGACTGGTGATCTATACCAGCCAGAGGCACCCCAATTGGTGTACTGGCCGGGGGGAGGAACAGACATAGGAACAGGAGCCCCCAGTATAGGTACAGGGTTTGGAAGACCAGCGGAAGCAGTTGGAGGAGCATCAACTGGGACCAGACCATCAGTGGGAATTGGAGTACCAGTGGCCTTGCGGCCAACAGTTATCCAGAGCAGCCGGTACCACCACTGTATCCACCAGTCGGAAGACCAAGCATCCCACCAGTGTATCCACCAGATGGAAGACCAGGGGTGTTACCAGTCTACCCACCAGTGGGCAGACTAGGCGTACCACCAGTCTATCCACCAGCTGGAGGACCAGTCGAACTGCCAGTATGAGGACCAGTCAGTATGGCACATAGGAAGCCACTGCCATACTCCAAGTACAAGGAAGGTACAAATCCTGATGCTCATATTCGTCAGTTTGAGCGCACTTTGTGGCAGAATGGGGAAACTGATGAGCAGGTTATCATCAACCTGATGGGAACCACCTTACTGGATAAGGTTGGGGCCTGGTATGAGAATTTCCTGGAGAGTCATCTTTACTGTTCATGGGAGGAGGTCAAAGCAGCCTTCAGGAGGAGGTACAGGGACCAGACAACCGATGAAGCAGTTTACAGGGAGTTGAAGTCCTTCAAGCAGGCAGATAGGGAGAAGGTGCAGGATTACTATGACAGGTTTATGACCCTGATCAAGTGTCTACAGTCAAATCCTGGAGAGGGATTTCGGATTACTAATTTCAGGGCAGGTTTACTGGAGTACATCAAGATTACGACCAGTATTGCACCAGTAAAGACCCTGACAGAGTTGGTGGATGCTGCTCTGAGGTGTGAAGAAAACTGCACCGATTCCAGTGGTAAGCCAACCAAGATTGAAGTTAAGAAGGTGGAGCCGACCAGTAAGCCAGCAACTGTGACCAGGAAGGAACCAGGTCAGGATGCCCCTAGGCGAATCTGTGGCACCTGCAAGAAGCTGGGCCATGAAGATCGTGACTGCTGGTACAATCCAGCAAATCAGAGGGGACCAGGTATGAAGAAAGAAGGAGAGGAACCAGTAGGGGTGAATGAAGTGTCTGCCCCAAAGCCAACAGCCACCTACAATAGTAACTACAACCAGGGGTATCAGAGGTCATCTAACACCAGAGCAGGTAATGGCCAGCAGCGAAGCTATGGTGACAAGCCTGAATGTTGTTATTTGTGTGGGGGAACAGGGCACAGGAGTTGGAACTGCCCTCTGAAGGCCCAGTGGGACCAGTACCGAGCACAAGGAGACCAGGGAACCAAGAAACCAGACCATCAGGTTAATAATGTGGAGATAGAACTACTGGAGGATCCCGAGGACCAGGTGAACGTGGCTAGCATGACTAGAGCACAGAGGAAGAAGGCAGGACTACCTACAATTGAAGACCAGTCCAAGGTACCAGAACCAAGGAAGGCCAGGACCAGAGAAGACTGGCAGGAGGAGGAACGACTCAGGAACTCTATGTTGGAGGCCTTGAAGGAGATCCAGCTTAAGGAAGAGGAGGAGGCCAGAGCAGCAGAGCAGGCCAAAACAGACAAGGCACGAGCAGCTAAGGAACAGCTGAGGGCGATTTACTGGACAGTGAGTGGGCAGGGTTTCCAGATTCTGATGCCCTTGATTATAACCTGAAGATTGAGCAATCGGGACCAGGAATTCCGACAGCAACCAGTTCAGAGGGCAGCCGGGACCAGCACTACGTGGACCTGGTGGGCAGGAAGATACTAGACAGTCCAATCACAGTGTCATTGGGGCAGTTACTTAAGGTTGCCCCAAACATCACTGATTATGTGAAGGCACATCTGTTCCCGGAGTTAGGACCAGAGAAGGATTCTGGACCAGACCCAATACCAGCAGTGAAGCCGAAGACCAGTGAGGTAAGTAAGCCAGATTTGATCAGCAGTTTGGCTATAGATGTTGACAGGGAACTGCCGGTGTTGACTGTGCAGATTGGCAGTGGAACCCTGGACAATGTACTATTGGATGGTGGATCTGGTGTCAACCTGATCACTGAGGAGGAGCGTAAGCGTTTGGGACTGAAGAACCCCCAGCCTGCACCCTTCAGACTAAAGATGGCAGACCAGACAGTGGTGGATCCGGTGGGGATGATACGAAACGTGAAGATTCACATTCATGGTATCCCTTACCTTATCACTTTGACAGTAATTAAAAACAAGGAGGTCAATGAAGCATATAGTATGTTGTTAGGTCGTCCTTGGTTAATTGATGCTAAGGTGAATCATGACTGGGGTAATAATCTGGTCACTATTAGAGGTAATGGGACAGTTAAAACTGTCTCAGTCAGTCAAAGGAAAGGGCCCAGGCCTAAACTGCCTGAGGTCCTGGTCTGTTACAATTTCACTGAAGGACTAACAGATGAGGAGGAAGCAAGGTGGTTGGCTACAGAGCAGGATCTGATGGCAATTGGGACAGTTACTATACCACCACTGGACCAGGACCAAGACCAATGCAGGACCAAGGACCAGAACCAGACCAAGGGCAAGGACAGGGACCAGTTCAAGTCGCAAGACCAGGACCAGAACCAGTCAGAGACTCATGATGGGCTGAAGGACGAGTCTAAGGACCAGAATCCGAGCCAGGACCAGCATGCGGACCAGGATGGGGGACCAGGTCGAGCCTATCCAGATCACTTCTATACCTTTAAGGAGGGTGATATTGAGGTAGATGAGACACCAGCCAGGGAGAAGGTTTTGAAGTTGAAGATTGCTGCTTGGACCTTACCAGAGTCTGAGCAGTTAAGGAAGATGAATCTGGGAACCGAGGAGGAACCCCAATATGTGCGAGTCAATGCACATATCAGTCCAGAGCAGGCCAGGGAAGCAGAGGCCCTGTTCAAAGAGTACAAGGATGTGTTTGCCTGGACATACAAGGATCTGAAGGGCATTCCGCCCTCAATTGCGCAGCACAGAATAGAGCTGGAGAAGGACATACCACCAGCACACCAGGCCAGATATCGGATGAATCCGAACTACGCCAGTATTGTGAAGCAGGATCTGGACAAAGTGCTTCAGGCCGAGTTTATAGCACCAGTGGAGGATGCCACCTGGTTATCACCCATTGTTATTGTGCCTAAGAAAAATGGAAAATTGAGAATTTGCATTGATTTCAGAAAGTTGAATGCTGCTACTAAAAAGGATCCTTATCCACTGCCATTTACTGAGGAGGTGTTGGATTCTGTGGCAGGACATGAGCAGTACTCATTTCTGGATGGGTACTCCGGGTACCACCAGATTCAGATAGCACCAGAGGACCGGTACAAGACTGCCTTTGTGACAGACTGGGGGGCCTTTGTATGGGTGGTGATGCCATTTGGACTGAAGAATGCTCCACCAACCTACCAGAGGGCAGTAAACCGTGCTTTTCGTGATTTTATTGGTGAACTCATGAAACTGTTCTTGGATGATTTCAGTGTTTACAGTGACATAGTGAGTCATCTGGTCAAGTTGAGAAAATGTTTTCAGAAATGTCGGGAGTATGGCATAAGCCTGAACCCTGAAAAATGTGCTTTACTGGTGTTTTCTGGTATCATCCTGGGCCATATTGTGTCTAAGGAAGGTAAGTTTCCGGACCCCAAGAAAATTGAGGCCATTGAGAAAATGCCTAGACCCCAGAAACCAGTTGATATCCAGGTTTTTAACGGTTTTGCCCAGTTCAACAGGTGTTACATCAAGGCCTATGCTCATATCATGGAGCCCATCACCAGACTAATGAGGAAGACTGAGGACTTTATCTGGTCCATCCAGTGTGAGCAGGCATGGCTGAAGATCAAGGAGCAGTACCAGAATGCACCGATCCTGATTGCTCCAAGGTGGGACCTGGAGTTTCATGTGCATACTGATGCTTCAAATATCGCAGTGGGGGTGATGTTGGCCCAGAACCCAACAGGGAAGTGTGACCAGCCAATTTCGTATGCCAGTAGACTTTTGAATTCTGCTGAGAAGAATTACAGTACTACTGAGAGGGAAGCCTTAGCCATGGTTTATGCTTTGAACAAGTATAGACATTATTTGCTAGGCAATAAGTTTGTTTTTTATGTTGACCATATGGCACTGGTGTACCTGGTCAATAAACCACAGGTGTCGGGCAGGATTGCGAGGTGGCTGCTGCTGTTTCAGGAGTATGATTTCACTGTGGTGTACAAGCCAGGGAAGAACCATGGAGTAGCAGATGCACTGTCGAGACTGCCCAATGGAGAACCAGCAACAGGGATTGACGACCAGACTACGGATGCCAGTCTGTTTTATGTGAAGCCAGAGTGGTTAGAAGATGTCAGTTCTTACCTTCGAACTGGAGTTGTACGGCAGGATCTGACCAAGGAGGAGCAGCGGAAACTGGCCCTCAAGGCACTGCCATATACCTTGATCAAGGGGGTACTGTACAAGAAGGGCCAGGATCAGGTTCTCAGGAGGGTACTGGACCCGGTCCAGGCAGAGACGGTGATGAAGGAGATGCACTATGGAGCAGGTGGTGGTCACTTTTCTCAGGAGATAACCACCAGGAAGATACTGGATGCAGGGTACTGGTGGCCAGCAGTACACAGGGATGTGTCTGAATACTGTAAGGCCTGTGACAGGTGCCAGAGAGTGGGAGGAATGGCGAATACTGGACGAGCCACACTGGTGACCAGTATGCCAGCAGAGCCGTTCATGAAATGGAGGCTGGATTTTATAGGACCAGTCAAGCCTATGGCAACCAGAACAGGAAACAGGTATATACTGGTGGCTACAGATTATGCTACCAAGTGGGTGGAGGCCAGGGCATTAAGGACAAATTCAGCAGCAATGACTGCAAAGTTTTTATATGAGCAGATACTCACCAGATACGGGTGTCCTTTGACACTGGTCAGTGACCAGGGTTCTCATTTTATTAATGAGGCCATTGAGCACCTGGTGGAGCATTTTCTGCTCCAGCACCGGACTTCTACGACCTATTACCCCCAGGGTAATGGCCAGGCAGAATCAACCAACAAGGTAATTGGCCAACTGCTTAGCAAACTGGTCAATGAGAAGAGGACAGATTGGGATGAACACTTGCATACAGTGTTGTTTTCATACACGACTGCTTTCAAGGTGACAACAGGGTATACACCATTTCAACTGGTGTATGGGCTGCATCCATTAATGCCCACGGAATACTTAGTTCCAACCAAGAGGACCAGTTTGGACATCGAATATACACCTGCTCGAGTGTTGCAGGCCAGGGTAGCAGACTTGGAGCAGATGGACACCACCAGGCAGGATGCACAGGAGGTTGCAGGAGCCAGACAGTGGAACAGGTCGCTTTGGAGCCAACAACATTACAAGCGGAAGGATTTTCAGATTGGGGACTATGTACTCTGGTTCCCCAAGGGACACAAGGAGCATGTGGGTAAATTCAAGAGCAGGTGGTTTGGGCCTTACAGGATCCAGTACAGACTGCCTAACAATACTGCTCTGTTGGTTTCAGTGCAGAATTTCGAGCCGGACCCAGTGATTGTAAACATCAACAAGCTGAAGCCATACAGGTTCTACGACCAGGACCAGCTTGTTACTGTGACACCAGGAGATTCGACCAAGGGACTGGTCGAACAGCAAAAGGGGGATAGTGCTTACGCAAGCCAGGAAGGGATCAGTTTTGGTGGACAGGGTAGTGCCAGCACTAGCAAGACACCAGGACCACAGGACCAAAGCAGCAGAAAAGACAAGGACGAAGCACAGGACCAAGGCAGCAGACAAGACCAACAAGTAGCACAAGACCAGATGGACAGAAGCAGAGAAGACCAGGACGAAGATCAAGACCTTCAGAACAAGAACAGACAGGAGCAGGGCAGCAGAGAAGAACAAGGACAGGAAAAACAAGAGAGGCAGCAGAACAGGTGGGAAAAGGAACAGGGGTTAGAAAAAGAAGATGAGGGCGAAATAGAGGAAAAAGTTATAGAAAAAAGAGGAAAAATGATTAAAAAAGAGGAAGGAATCAAAAAAGGGGCAGAAGAAAAAGAAAGGAAGCAGTCAGCAGTACTTTGTGGGGTTGTGGGAATTATTTTTGTGAAACAGGAACAGGATATGGAGCAGCCAAGGGAGGAGCTCAACTGTGGCGGACTACGACAGAGTCCCTCCAACAGGGAAATTTCATCCTCTGTGGATGGAAATGGACAAACAGGAGGCTTGTCCAGTAAAGAAGGAACACCAGAACTTTCATCCCTTAGGGATGAAAGTCGAAGACGAGGGTTTTCATCCAGTCGGGATGAAAGTCATCCAACAGGACGATCATCCATCGTGGATGAAAATCCGCCCGCAGAACTTTCATCCAGGAGGGATGAAAACTGTTGGGCAGGGAGAGGGCCGAGGGGATATCATCTCCAAGAGACCTCCGACCCCGGCCTTTTTCGCTGGACAAGTAAGGTGAGAGGTTTAGAGGGGCGAGGAGATTATTGGTGGCGAGAAGAGAGACAGTTAGGCCGGGAGGGAGCGACTCCATTGGGGCGTGGCCGTGGCCAGCAAGAGGGAGTAGACAGAGCCAACAGAAGAGAGAAGGAGCGATTAGGGTTAGAGGGAATTGGAACCCTAGACCAACGAGAAGGGTTACAGCAGGAGCGGCGTGAGGGCGGCTGTGACAGTAGGAGGAGGAAGGAGCAGGGCGATCAGGGTTTCAGTAGAGACCTTGCAGCATTAGCAGGCAGCGGCCAAGGTTTCAGTAGCAACCCCATAGCATCAGAAGACAGCGGCCAGGGTTTCGGGAGGAGCTTTGCCGCCTTAGAAGACAGTAACCGGGAAGGCGAGGGTCAAGGGCGATGCACAGCACAAAGCAGCCACGAGGCAGAGCAAGACGGTTCCAGCAAAGGAAGGTGTCAAGGCGGAGGGAGACAGCCCAAGGATATCGGCGAGTTACAGCAGGAGGGCGGTAGTCGGAAACAGCAGCAAGACGGCCAGGAGCAGTGTGGGAGGAGCGGCAAGCTGCAGCAGCAGGACGACCACACACGACAGAATCAGGGAGAAGGGTGGCAGCTTGAGAGAGGTGGCGGAGCAATACACAAGATCGGCGGAGTTTCAAGCAACCAGCACCACCATCGGGGGCGAAACAGCACCAACAGAGAAGATAAGGGCGGCGGCCGCAGTCAGCAACTGAGCGGCACTACAACTGACCGACAGCTACGGGAGGAGCAGCGCTGTACCAACAGAAGAGAAGACAACAGAGGTGGGGGAGTAGTGCAACCCGACAACATTGGAGCCGAAGACAGCCAGCAGAGGTGGACAGCAAGGGGCGACATTCACCACCAAAGGGTCAGGTCGGCAGCACAGAATCAGGCCGCAGTAGCAGAATACCAGGGTCAAGGAGCAGCAGTCCGGGAGAAAAAGGTAAGGTTCTGTGAACCAGAACTCGAGAGAGCTTTTCAGCTCAGGGGTGAAAGGGGGCAGAGTCGGCCGGCAAAGAGAACATGGTCGGAAGGGACTGCATCAGGGATTAGTAAGCAGCACTGGAGGGGCAATGCACGAGGGGATCAGTTGGGAAATTCAGTCCTAACATTCGGGGACTGGGGTAAGGATACCGGTTCAGAACAGAAAGGGCGGTCAGTAGAGGTAAACCAGCCTAGGAATAGAGAAAAAATAGAAAAAACTAAAACAAAAGAAAAAATAAGAATGGATAAACTAATAAGAGCAGTAGAACTCTGGGGGGGTCGGGATACTAGGAGGTTGACAGGGGCAGAAGACACCAGGACTGCGACTCCGACCAGGAAGACAGGGCAGAAGGGAGACCTTAGACCCTACCTACAGGGGCCAGGTGTTAGCCAACACCAAGAGGAGATGGAGCAGAGGGAGGGTGAAGAGCCCCCA
This sequence comes from Ceratodon purpureus, assembly GCA_014871385.1. Lineage (NCBI taxonomy): Eukaryota > Viridiplantae > Streptophyta > Bryopsida > Pseudoditrichales > Ditrichaceae > Ceratodon > Ceratodon purpureus. The sequence goes on from CM026426.1 coordinate 30,743,004, forward strand.
CAGCCGACTCAGGAGGGACCAGGAGAGGGACCAGGGGGGGTACAGAGTCTAGTGGCAGGGAACACCACCAGGAGGAAGTTCACTGATCCCATGGCCAGAGCTCCCAGAAGGACCAAAGTTGAGAGGAAGGTAGGCAGAGCTATTCAGCTCACCTTCCTTCCCTTAGAGTATTGGCAGGGTTGGAGGGACCTCAAGGATGATGTATGGGCAGAGCAGGTGAGTCTGGGGTCGTTTTATGAGTACACCTGGCCAGCACCACGTACAGAGCTGGTAGCAGACCTGGTGGAGGGATTCCAGTACACCAAGGGGGAGAAGATTGAGTACAGCATGCCTATTCGAGCCACAGTGAGGGGTATTCCAGTGGAGATCACAGCATGGACCATACAGCAGGCTTTGGGGATTGAGGGGACCAGGACACCACAGGTTCCCAAGGCCAGTACATGACCATGTTTGGGTTGACTAGGGCAGATCACACATCTGATGGGACCAGGATCAGGGGGTTTGATGAGCCATACCAGGACAGGGTCAAGGCAATGGTGGAGATCATGTGTGTGAAGAAGAAGTCTCTGTACGCCAGTACCGAGCTGCTGGAGAACCTGTACCAGGCTGTGAAGAAGGGAGACCACAACTGGGCCCCGCTGATTTTATCCAGCTTGAGGAAGATGCTCATTCGGATTCACACCAGTCCGACCAGGGAAATCAAGGGGGCAGAGTTGATGGATGCCTTGCTTAGGAACTGGTTCCCGGATGATGAGGAGTATGTGGATCCGGCTCCTCAGGTGATCTCCAGTGAGAGTGAGGATGATAGTGCAGGACCACCAGATGTGACCCCAGTCCGCCCATCAGGTGTACTGCCACCGGATGTGGCTAGTGGAGAGGGTTTTCAGACTCAGCTGACCAGGCAGGAGGACCAGGCGACTTCTGTAGAGCGGCAGTCTTCCTCATCACCAGGACTGTCACAGCAGCAGAGGAAGGGCAAGAGGAAGGCCGAGGCATCTCCATCGGTACCAGTGGAGCAGTTAGGTGGGCTCAAGAGATTGAGGAGGCTGGGGAATACCCCCAGATACCGGGAGACCAGTTCGGGTTCCCTAGAGGCAGAGGTGACAGGTGCTATCACCCTAGGAGCAGGAGGATATCAGCTGAGGAGGATGCGTGGGCAGGTAAGTAGCCCAGTACAGATCTCTAGCAGCCCTGAGTTGGTTTTAGTTTCTGCCCCAGTGGCCAACAAACAGTGGCCAGTTTCAGAGGGACAGTACCAGGGCCAACACCAGGAGCACCTAGAGGAGCAGCCAACAGAGCAGCACCAGGACCAGGTTATGGGGGACCAAGTACAGGAGCAGGTTCCCATGGACCACCAAGATGAGCCAGTGTTGGAGGTACCCATAGGATCAGTGGGGACCTGATTCACACCAGCCCCAGCAGTCAGGGAGGATCAGGTGGATGTCACCAAGGAGGTGGGCCAATTGGTTCAGCATTTACAGGTAGCATTGGCACAGGCTTCTCGGGTACATGTGTTACAGGAGCACGCGGACGAGTCTGGCCCAAGTTACCAGGTGTTGCTGAACACCAGACTTGGCCAGGAGGAGCAGATTCGGGTCTTGGCTGCCCAGCTGCAGCAAGCCAAGCAGCAGTAGGTGGCAATCCAGCAGGACCAGGAGAGGGAGAGACAGGCTTGGGTTGATCAGGGGGTCCAAGCAGAGGTAGTCAGGACCAGGAGGATGGAGTTGGAGGCCAGGACTAGTGCGAGGTTTAGGGACTTTGACAGGCTGGTCGTGGAGAACCAGCAGCTTAGGCAGAGGGTTGAGGTGGCTGAGGCCAACTCTTCTCAGGCCTTTAGGGGGTTGACTAGACATCTGCTGTCTACCTCCAAGAAGCAAGTACTGGACCAGATCCAGGCCTACACGGAGGACCAGGCCAGGTACTCCAGATACTTGATGAGGTTTGCTGAGGCTTACCCATCTTTTGTTTACTGGTCTGAGGATGACCAGGATGAGGGGGCAGATCAGGAGATGCCTCATGGAGGGCAGTTTGGGGACATGGGGGGAGCTTTGAGCAGTGGCTTGGGCACTACTTCGGGTGTTGATGGGCCAGTAGGTCTTAATTCCACTACCCCATCAGTGCCACCAGCTTCAGGACCAGAGGTAGCACCAGGGGGACCAGCATCAGCAGCAGGAGGGGCGGCACCACTTAGTGGCTAGACAATAGTGCTAAGCCAGCATGGTGGTAGGACCACTAGGACTTCCATTTTTGTTTTTTTTTAATACCTTTATTTTTTTCGGTTAACAACATAAAACCCGAACATGAGCATCTGAGGGCAGATGCAAGCTAAAAGGGGGATAATGTTAACTGGGGATTTAAGGTAGTAGAATAGAGGAGTAGTAAAACTGCAGTTACTGGGGGGGGACAGTAAACTGTTAAGTTACTGTCCTGTCCTGCAGTAACTCTGTTTTGGATGAACTGTCAGTTTTGGATGAAAACTGCCAGATGGATGAAAATTGTCGGATGGATGAAATCTGGTGGTTGGATGAAGTCTGGTGGTCGGATGAAAACTGTTAGGGTTTAGGGTGGCGGCTAGGGTTTTTGAGGTGACGGCTAGGGTTTTGGGTGGGGTTGTGAGGGAGGGGGCTGTGAAGCTCACTCTCTCTCTCTCCCCTTGGGCGTTTTCTTTGGAGCTCTCAGATTTTAGTGTGTAGGAGGTGTTGTAGGATTGTAGGAGAGTTGCTACTAGGACAGTTTTGAGGATTCTGGAGGGTCCAGGGATTGCTAGCAGTAGGGAGCAGTATGATGTACTGATTTACAGTGAGTAAAGGACAGAAATTGATTACATTTGTGTGTACATGCTTAGATTTGCAGTAATGAGTAGTTGAAGGACCAGATTGGTTAATTCACCTGGTGGGTATAGTAGATCTGGTGTTTAAATGAGTGGGTATTGTAGATCAGACCAAGGAGAGTAGGAATATGTATCAGATCTGAGGATATACCTCCAAAATTTTCGTAGATCTAGGTAGACAGTTTCAGATCTAGGGCAGGATTTGGAGCAGTTTTAGGGGGACAGTACAGTAATTTTCACTGGATTTCAGAGAGTTTTAGGACAGTATTTATCTTTGAAGGAGTGAGTAAAAATACTCCTTTCACAAGATAATAAAAAGGAAAGTTGCAAATAAAAGAAGAACCACTGTTGATTATAATAGAATAAGATAAAAATAAAGCAGTTGTACAGAAGAGATGAAGAAGGTCGCATATGGAAAATAATAAGAGTTGCAAATATAAAATGAACCACGGTTGCGATTAATGAAATAAGAAAAAAAAAAAGAAAAAAAAAGCTTGCAAATAAAAAATGCACCCTGGGTTGCATATAAGAAGGGAAATAAAAGGGAAGAACTTTGAAGATGGCCATGTCGCTCAAATAGCGCGGGCTTCAAGAGATAAACAAGTTGAAAGATAAAGTGGCGGCTAAAATGCAGCCCTTGCTGTCGTCAGTCCACAATAAAGAAGAAATACAATTGCAAATAAAAAAGAAGGGTTACAAGAATGCCATTTCCTTCAAAGAGACATGGAATTCTAGCAGAAAATTGTTTTCAACTTCAGAAAAGTTTGTGAAAGGTGGCCCATAAAAGTCCGGACCTAAAGTCGCTGCCAGCAAACTCCTAACCCTGCCTAGAAAACTGTCCAAGGTGGGAATCTACTCCACGGTTGCATTAGTGGCAATTGCCTCGACAAGGCTCGACAGTCCCTACTTGTTGGTGTCGTCGTCGTTCTTCTCACCTCCACCTGGTCTTTGCGTGGTGGCGGAGGAGTCACGATTCCCATCTCCAGATAGGGCTACCTGGGTCTCACAAGGAGAGACTTGCATGGGATCGAATGCTATAGAGTCTGAGTCGGAGAGAGCATCCTCTGCAGTTGCTGCCAACAAATGAGAATTAGAAAAGAAGTTACATTTGGATGTAGCAACAGGGCAAGCAACAAGCAATGGGTAGGTAGGTTTAGAGGCAACAAACCTTGGTCGCCCTTGGCAGAAGAGCGGCATTTGTTGGGATCTGTCGATGGACTAGGAGTGTCTCCAGTGACATGGTTGGCCTTCTTCCACGGAAGCGCGTGCACAGAGGAGGCAGCGGGCCGCTTGCTGCCAGCAGAGACCTTGGTGCCAGCACGGGGTGAAGCGAGCTCGCCCAGTAGAATCCTCTCGGTGAGGCGTAATTCCTCCGCGGCCTTGGAGTCAAGGTCAAAGCTCCACTGCCTAAGCTATCCTCCAGTCATGCCCCGCTCGCATCGACGATATTGGGCGTCCTGGGAGAAGACTGCCTCAAACATACAATGGGGATGTGCCAAGCAGCCGCAGAACAGAGGTATACAGCAGGTGTCAACAAAGTAACGCTTGCAAAAGGGGCATGGGTTGTATTAGACTGCCAAGTGGAGAACCTGCAATTGGTGTTGAGGACCAGACAAGGGAACTAGTTTGTTTTATATGAAGTCAGAATGGTTAGAGGATGTCTGTTCTTACCTCAAAACTGGTGTTGTACAGTAGGATCTGACCAAGGAGGAGCAGCGGAAACTGGTCCTCAAGGCGTTGCCGTATACCATGATCAGGGGGATATTGCACAAGAAGGACCAAAATCAGGTTCTCAGGAGGGTACTGGACCCGGTTCACACAGAGACGGTGATGAAAGAGATGCACCATGGAGCGGCTTGTGGTCACTTTTCTCAAGAGATAACCACCAGGAAGATATTCAATGCCGGGTACTGGTGGTCAACAGTACACAGGGATGTGCCTGAGTACTGTAAGGCATGCGACAGGTGCCAGCGGGTTGGAGGTATGCCTAGTATAAAGCTGAATACTAGACTGGCTACACTGGTGACTAGTATGCCAAAACAGCCATTCATGAAATGGGGGCTGGATTTTATAGTACTGATCAAGCCCATGGTATCCAGGACAAATTTTATACTGGTGGCAAGAGACTATGCTACGAAGTGGGTGGAGGCGAGGGCGTTAAGGACAAATTCAGCAGCAGCCACTACTAAGTCTTTATATGAGCAGATACTCACCAGGTACGGGTGACCATTGACTTTGGTCAGTGACCAGGGCTCCCATTTTATTAATGAGGCCATTGAGCACCTGGTGGTGCATTTTCTGCTTCAGCACTGGACTTCTATGACTGACTAACTCTAGGGTAATGGCCAAGCAGAGTCGACCAACAAGGTGATTGGCCACATGTTTAACAAACTGGTCAATGAAAAGAGGACTGACTGGGATGAACACTTGATTACACTATTGTGTTGTACAGGATTGCTTTCAAGGTGACCAGAGGGTATAGACCATTTCAAGTGGTGTATGGGCTACATCCATTGATGCCCACAGAATACTTAGTTCCGACGAGGAGGACCAGTCTGGACATCGAATACACGCCAGCACGGGTGTTGCAGGCGAGGGTAGCAGACTTAGAGCAGATGGATACAACAAGGCAGGATGCACAACAGGTTGTTGGAGCCAAACAGTAGAACAGGTTGCTTTGGAGTTAGCAGCATTACAAGAGGAAGGATTTTCACATTAGAGACTATGTATCGTCGTACCCCAAGGGACACAAGGAGCATGTGGGTATATTCAAGAGATGGTGGTTTGGGCCTTACAAGGTCCAGTACAGACTGCCTAACAATACTACTTTGTTGGTTTCAGTGCAGAATTTTCAGCCTGACCCAGTGATCGTGTACATCAACTAGCTGAAGCCATACAGGTTCTACGACCAAGACCAGCTTGTTATTGTGATACCAGAAGATTCGACCAAGGAATTGGTCAAACAACAAAAGGGGGATAGTGCTTACGCAGGCCAGGAAGGGATCAGTTTGAATGAACATGGTAGTGCTAGCACTAGACAGCGCCAGACAACAGGACAACAGGACCAAGGCACTAGACAAGACAAGGACGAAGCACAAGACGAGATGGACAGGAGCAGAGAAGACCATGACAAAAGAGATGACCAGGAAGAAGATTAAGAATGGCAGAAGAGGAACAAACACGAGCAGGACAATAAAAAAGGAGAAGGACAGAAAAAAGACCATGAGCACTAGAACAGAAGGAGAAAGGATCAAGGTTTTAAAAAACAGGATGAAGGCGAAATAGAGGAAAAAATCAAAAAGAAAAAATAAGTAAAAAAGGGGAAGAAATAAAAAAAATGAGGACAGTAGAAATTACAGCAGGTACGGATGAATAGGGAGGATGGACAGTCCTGTGCGGGGTGACAAAAGTCATTCCTACATGGATGGACAGCGAGGCACGATGGATGGGACAGCTTGAAGGACGGCCCATTAAGGAGGAGGATGAAAATCATCCGGTTGACCAACCACTTTCATCTAGCAGGGACAAAAATTAACAGACAGGAGGGAGGCCGAAGGTATATAACCTTCAGAAGACCTCCGATCCTAGTCTTCTTTATTGGACACGCAGAGTGAAGGAGGTAGAGCAGCTAGGGGAGTGTAAGGAACTTAGAGGGTGGTAAAGGCGAGAGGATGAGGGGCAAGTCGGTCAAGAAAGAGCAATCACTTTAAAGGGTAGCCAGCGCCATCGCGGGCTATAGTTCCACAGCAGCAGGGGAAGAGGAGAGAACCAAGGGTTAGAAGGTGAGGCTGAGGAAACCCTAGGTCGAGAGCGAGTAGGAGGATTGCTACAGTTGGAAGATTATCACAAGAGCAGCAGAGGTAGACATCACGGTGACTTGGGTTTTAGGAAAGTGCAGCGATTGAGCAGCGCCATGGCGAGGCAGTGAGGCGGCACAAGCAATGGGCACCAAGGAGGTAGCGGAGCACAGCTCCATAACAGTCAAGAGCAACCAGGGAGCGGAACCGGGTAACAGCCCCAGGGTTTTGAAGAGGTACAACATCCAAGCGGCGTCAAGACGTAGTAGAGCGTCGGCACCATCAAAGAGCAACAAGGAGGCAGCGGAGAGCGGCTCCATAGCCGTTAGGCGTAGCAAGAGGGCAGCATTGGCAGGGAGCACGAGGGTTTTGGAGGGGTGCAGCAATCGAGCCGCGACAAGGAGCAGCGAGAGGACGGCACGAACAGCCCTCAAGAGGGCTTCTGAGGCATGCACAATCAGAACGGCAGCAAGACGCGCCTGGACAGCGGCACCATATAACGGCATCAAGGTGAAGGCTGGGTGCAGATTCAGAGGAGCGGCCGGGTGCAGCCATAGGGCAGTGCTAGCAGGAGCAACAAGAAGGTGATGTGCGGTTTTAGAATAGCAGCGAGCGACAGCAAGGGGGTGATAGCAGAAGTCGACACCAGAGTTGAAGGCGGTTCAACATTAGCAGCAGGGAGCACCAGCGAAGCAGTGCTAAAGCAGCCCCAAGGCTGTAAGAAGCCACGGGAGGAAGTTAGTAGAGAAGAACCAAAGTGGACTGTTGGTGAAGTGACGAATCACCGCCGGATAGCGGAGGGAGCAGCGGACATGGCGACAGGCAGTAGGGACTACTCCACACAAGCAGCACACCGAGGAGGAGCTGGGGACCAGAGAGATCTTAGAAGACAGTAGAGGACCGACTACACCACAAGGAGCAGCAAGACCAGCTATCACGTAAGTGACTGCACGCCTGAATTCAGGAGAGCTTCTCAGCTCGTGCAGTTGAGTGAGGAAGTGACGGAGAGACACTTAGGAGTAGGGGGTAGGAGGGTCAGAGTCAATCTCGAGTCTGTAACAGTGTGGGTCAGGGAGGGAAGTCGGGAAAAGCTCGACCAGAGACAATATAGAGGGTTAAGGGATAGTTCAGCATCGACCTTTAAGGATTGGGGAAAAAAGGGTGAATCAGAGGGGGAAGTGCAGACTAGAAACCCGCCAGAGTGTAGAGAAAAAATTGAAAAAATAAAAACAAAAGAAAAATTAAGAATGGATAAACTAATCAGAGCAGTATAAATCTAAGGGGGTCGGGATATTAGGAGGTTGACAGAGGCATGAGAAAACGTGACTGCAACAACCACCAGGAGGACAGGGCAAAAAGGAGATCTCAGACCCTACCTATAGGGACCAGGTGTTAGGCAACACGAGGAGGAGATGGAGCAGAGAAAGGGCGAAGAGCCCCAACAGCCAACAAAGGAGGGATCCGAATGGGGATCGGAAAGGGCATAGGGTCCAGTTGCAGGGAACACCACCAAGAGGAAGTTCACCGACCCCATGGCCAAAGCCTTCAGGAGGACCGGGATTGAGAGAAAGGTAGGCAGAGCTATCCAGCTCACCTTCCTCCCCTTAAAGCATTGGCAAGGTTGGACAGACCTCAAGGATGATGTATGGGCCGAACGGATGGGTCTAAGGTCTTTTTATGAGTAAACCTGGCCAGCACCACGCTCAGTCTTGGTAGCAGACCTAATGGAACAATTCTACTACACCAAGGGGGAGAAGATTTTGTATAGCATGCCGATTCAGGCCACAGTGAGGGATATTCCAATAGATATTACGGCATGGACCATCTAGCAGGCTCTGAGGATTGAAGGGACTAGGACAACACTAATTCCGAAGACCAATAAGGAACTCAACAGGGTTGACAGGACGTCCCAGGACGTTCAGGAAGTCCGGACGTCTCCGGACGTTCGTCAGCGCTCCATGACGTCCTATGACTACGAAAATAAAAATCACACGAACATGTTTCACCTCAGGGTGAAACGAGATTCTAAGGAGATAAACATTTTACGGCCGTCCGATCAGCCGATCCCGCGATGCACTCATATCTCGACCGTCAGATCGCGAGGACGGCCGCGAAGACTACCGCAAGGTCGCCACCGACTGCGGCCACTCCGAAATGACGGCCACGATGCGTCCGCTTCGGCGATCGTGGGCTGGATTGGAGCGGCCGCGGACGATTGTCCGATCCCCCGGCCGTGAACGCGGCCGACCACGGGATTAGCCCGTCTGCGGCCGCTCCGATCCAATGGCCACAATCGGGCCGCGGCGGCCGCATCATGGCCGCTTGATTCCGGCGGCCGTCAAGGGCCGTTGGATTGGGCGGCCGTCCGCGCGGATTTCAACCCAATTTCAAAAAAAACCCCCGAAACTTAAAATGTGCATAACTTCTTCAAAACTTGTCCGAATTGGACTTATGAGGTGTTTTTTGGCATCTATGTGTTCTGTAGATTCCAAGAAACATCTCTCAAGTCCAATTTAGACACGTTTTGAGGAAGTTACGGCAATCTGAAGATTTTGGACCGCCCCGAAACTTTAAATGTCAATAACTGCTTCAAAACGTGTCGGAATGGGGCTTATGAGGTGTTTTTTGGAATCTGAGTTTCCTGTGGAGGCCAAAAAACGTCTCATTAGTCCAATTTGGACAAGTTTTGAGAAGTTACGAGAATGTGAAGATTTTCGGGTAGTTTAAGGGTCGACCGTCGGCGCGATTGGGGGGGGGGGGGGGGGGGGGGGGGGGATGGGGGGGGGGGGGGGGGGGGGATGGGCGTTGGCAAAATTATGTCCATTGTAGTTTGTATATGTCAGGATTATTTCTTATGTTTTCAAATACCATTATATTCTACATAATTTCAATTAACTATTTTCCAGTTATTGTCTCGTTTACTTATAATGAAAGTTTTGTCCACCATCTTCAACTTCTAATTCAAATTTACAATCCTTAATTTTGATTAATGTGTCCTCCAACCTCCTTCACACAATTTCAACCTCTATCTAATTTGATTTGAATTCTAATTTCTAAATGTTACCTCCTCTACAACTTACCTTCCAATTCCTCTCATTCAAATTCGTTTTTAAATTTCAAGTTTATCCCTTATTTAATTCCAATATTCCATTCCTGATTCAAAATCTCTATATACCACCCTCTGCTCCCTCCTCCATCCAATTTTCATTCTTTTAATTCTCTCCTATAACTAAATTTTTCACTACCATTTTTGAACGGCAACAAAAAACTTCAACCCTGAACTTTTAAGTAGAATTTTTTAAATCTATTCCCATTATATCTCCCCCAAGATACATAAGATCCAACTCCTCAAAGAATCTTTCGGACATTTTTCAGCCAACTAATGCATGTGTCAAAAACTTCCACATTTGGACTGCATATGGAAGACCACATGTCCAGAGATGGAAGTTCTAGGGCTACTTTGCTTTTGCCAAGGAAGGAGGGTGTGAAGAAAAGAAGAGAGTTAGGGAGGAAAGCAAGTTAGTGAGAGAAAGGAGAGTGGAGGGAACAAGTAGAAGCAGCAGCCGTCCCCCTCGTAAAGCGGACGACCAATGGCCTCTTTTTTACAAAAACATACATAAAACTTCATTGCCCCATATGTTCTTCAAAACTTGTCCAAATTGAATTTATAAGATGTTTTTTGGCATCTCCAGGAAACGTAGATGCCAACAAATACCTCATAAGCCCAATTCGGACTAGTTTTGAAGAAGTTATGAACATTTTATGTTTTAAGGCGCTCCCAAAATCTTCAGATTGCCGTAACTTCCTCAAAATGTGTCCAAATTGGATTTATGAGAAGTTTTTTGGCATCTCCAAGAAACATAGGCCCAATTAGGATACGTTTTGAAGAAGTTATGAACATTTTAAGATTCTGGGGTTTTTTTTCTGATTGCCCGGCTGTCGCAGCAGACGGCCCCTCCGTCTCCGCGGCCGTCGCTGTGGATGGCACATTGTCTCCACGGCCGTCCGCGGGGTCGGCCCCCCCTTCTTCTCCGCTGACGGCCGACCCCTTAACTCCCAAAAATCTTCAAATTCTCGTAACTTCTTCAAAACTTGTCCAAATTGGACATATGAGATGTTTTTTGGCATTTATAGGAAACGTAGATGCCAAAAAACACTTCATAAGCCCAATTCAAACAATTTTGTGAAGTTGTGAACATTTTAAGTTTCGGCTCTTTTGTTTTGAATTGGGCGGCCGTCGTCGCGGACTGTTCCCGTCTCCTGAGGCGTGTGCGCGGACGGCCCCCCAACACAATGGTCCTCGACAGCCGCCGGAATCAGGCGGCCACAATGCGGCTGCTGCGGCTCGATCGTGGCGTCGGATCGGAGCAGCCGCGATCGGGCCGACTCTGTGGCCATCCCCGCGGTTGGCCGCGGGATCGAACGGCCGACTACTGCTGCCGACATCTAACGGCCCGCGATGGCCCAAAACGGCCACATGGTGGCCGTCAGCGGCGACCCCGCGGCTGTCACCGGCGACCCTGCGTCCGTCACCGCGGCCGTCCCCGCGATCCGACGGCTGAGATGCGGCCGCGTGGCGGGATCGGCCGATCGGATGGTCGGAAAAACTTTTACCCCTGCGCGGTCGAAAATAATAACGGCGACGTAATTCCGGAGCGTCGGGGACACCACATGCGGGATAGGGGATGCCCGGATGTTCGGAGCCGGGTCGGACGTCTAATTTGAAAATCCTCTATTTCCTCAACCCCGCCAACCCGAAAAATTGACTTTTGAAGTTGGATGGGAAGCCGACAGTGGGTGTTCATGAGGTATCCCAATATCTTTATTCTAGCCAAAACACTTGTTGCCACATTTGCAAGGGTCTACATCACTAGATGCGCAGCTGTCAACTTCAGCGGAGTTTCAGAGAATGCTTGACGTCAAAGAAGCAGGGGACTAATATAGTAGGCGTAAACATCGTCGAATTGCAGGAGCTTGAAGATATAGAAGTGGCGGCCATACTAACAAGGGCAGCAAGAGAGAAGGCTGGCATTCCACTGGATGATAAAGATGTTAAGGAACCAGAACCAAGACAGCTCAGGACACAGGGTGATTGGGACAAGGAGGAGCGAATTAGGAAGGAACTCATTGCACTTCCAGAAGAGATAAACCGGGAAAATGACTTAGCTCGTCAAGCTGAGGAGATCCTGTAGAAGTCGGCCACGGCCGACTTTAGGATCCATACCCATCTTAAATGGCGATTGGGAGGGCTTCCCAGACCCAAATTGTTTAAAAGAGACGGTCAAGGTGGCACTAGCCGCCATTCCGGATCAGACCTCTTTGCTATAGCCGTTGCGCTGGCAGAAACTATTAGTCAACAGGTTCTCAAAACACCCATCACCGTTTCCTTGGGTGAATTGCTTGAGGTGGCATCAAATCTCATAGAGTATGTTAAGGCAAAGGTGTTTCCTAAAACTCTGAAGCTACCAACGATGATGGCATTTCCACCCAAGTCAGCAGATACACATCAGATGACACCGTCGACTTCCACCTCCACACTCATACCGACTTCTACAGGCCCGCCAAACCACCCTTATCTCGTGGTTGATGCTGTAGACATCGACCGCGGCCTCTTAGTGATTTCTGTGCAGGTAGGACAGCTGACGCTGGAGAATGTATTGCTAGACAGCGGCTCTAGAGTCAATTGGATCATCGAGGAGGAAAGACTACGTTTAGGACTGAAGGCTCCCTCTCCAGCCCCTTATCGATTACAGATGGCGGATCAAGCAGAAGTGGAACAAGTTGGATTGATTCAAAATGTTAGGATTCACATCCACGGCATTCCATACAACATCAGTCTGACTGTCATCCAAAACAAGGAGGTCAATGCAGCGTACAACATTTTGCTAGGTCAACCATGGCTGATTGATGCCAAGGTCACTCATGACTGGGGTAACAAGCTTGTAACCATTCAAGGGAATGGCATAGTGATGACTATTTCAATTAATCAGCGGACCGGCCCCTTATCCAAGCTTTTAGAAGTGTTAGTCTGCTATAACTTAACAGAGGGATTGACCGATGAAGAGGAGGATCGGTTTTAGCAATTCAAAGAGGAAATTTTTGATGTGGGTACTCTCACCCTGCCTGACCGACTGGATGTTTTTCAGTTGGCCATGGCCGACTTACCCCTGACAGACGCTGACATTGTCGACCTACAACCGCCGATACTAGATAGAATGACAACGTCGACCACTGAATCTACCTTGACTCGTTTTATTCCTTCACAGAAGGCGACGTCACCATCGGCGAGACACCTGTACGGGACAAGCTGGGGGACATGAAGGTGGCTGCATGGAATCTGACAGAGGAAGATCAGTTGCGTCGACTTAACATCGTGACTAAGGAAGAGCCTAAGATTGTGTAGACCAGCGCTCGCTTGCCAGCAGAACAGGCACAGGCAGCAGAGGCACTGCTTAGAGAGTATATTGACGTTTTTGCCTGGACTTACAAAGATCTCAAGGGCATACCCCATCAGTAGCCCAACATCAAAATGTGCTAGATAAGGACGTTCCACCTACCCATCAGGCTTGTTATAGGATGAACCCCAACTATGCCAGCATCGTTAAGCAAGACATCGACAAACTGTTGGCCGCTGGGTTCATTGTACCCGTCGAAGAGGCGACTTGGCTCTCACCCATCGTCGTCGTGCCTAAGAAGAATGGTCAGCTGCGTATGTGTATTGACTACAAGAAGTTGAATGCTGCCACTAAGAAAGATCCTTATCCTTTACCATTTACTGAGGAAGTGTTGGATGCTGTGGCAGGATATGAGATGTACACGTTCCTGGATGGCCGCTCAGAGTATTACCAGATCAGTATAGCTCCAGAAGATTGTCACAAGACTGCCTTCATCATCGACTGGGGCGCTTTTGTTTGGGTGGTAATGCCATTTGGTCTGACTAATGCGCCATCGACTTACCAGCGGGCTGTCAACAAGGCTTTCAAGGACTACCTTGGAGAATTCGTAAAGTTATTTTTGGACGACTTCACTGTCTACAGCAACAACGTCGACCATCTGGCCAAACTAGGGCTCTGCTTCCAAAAGTGCAGGGAATACGGTATCAGCCTTAATCCAGAGAAATGTGCCTTCATGGTGACATATGGCATTATCTTTGGACATGTTGTTTCCAAGGCAATTAAGATGCCAGACCCCAAGTCAACTTAGGTCATCCAGGATATGGAACAACCTCAACGTGCCACTATAGTGCAGATTTTCAATGGCTTTGCACAGTTCAATAGGATTTACATCAAGTTCTACGCACACATCATGGAGCCTATTACCGGGCTAATGAGGAAGAGTGAGGAGTTCGACTGGTCTACGAGGTGTGAAGCTGCGTGGCTGGACATTAAGGTCAGATATACCAAGGCACCCATTTCGATTGCAGCCAGGTGGGATTTAGAGTTTCATGTTCACACTGACGCCTCTGACATCGGTGTTGGAGCCATGCTAGCTCAATACAAGACAGTGAAGTGTAGCCAGCCCATTGCTTATGCATCTTGGATGCTAAATTCAGCAGAGATGAATTATACCACTACAGAAAAGGAAGCCTTGGTGATGGAGTATGCCCTGACAAAGTATCGTCATTATTTGCCGGGAAACAAGTTGGTTTTTTATGTAGACCATATGGCCTTAGTCAATTTGGTTAACAAGCCCCAAGTTTCGGGACGGATTGCCCGCTGGTTGTTACCGTTTCAAGAGTACAAATTCACGGTGGTATATAAGCCTAGCCGAACTCTTGGCGCAGCCGACTTACTCAGTCGACTTCCCGATGGAGAGCCAGCTACGGGCGTGCCTGACCAACTCCCAGATGCCACCCTGCTCTACGTCAAGCCTGAGTGGCTTCATGACATCGTAGACTATCTCTAGACTGGAGTACCCGCAGAAACAATGTCCAAGGACGAGAAGTGCAAGCTACTCTTGCGAGCCTTACCGTATACACTAATCTAGGGGGTGTTGTATAAGAAGGGCCAGAACTTGGTCCTACGCAGAGTTTTGGAGCCTGCAGAAGCTTATACCGTCATGAGAGAGATGCACGACCGCTGCGCAGGAGGCCATTTTTCTCAGGATATCACTTCCCGGAAAATTTTGGATGCTGGTTATTGGTGGCCAACGCTGCATAGGGATGTTTCTGAATAGTGCAGAGCCTGCGACAAGTGCCAACAAGTCGGAGGACTGGCCAACACAGGATTAGCGCAATTGGTCACGAGTCTACCTGCTAAATCCTTCATAAAGTGGGGCCTCGACTTCGTCGGCCCTATCAAACCAGTAGCATCATGCACTGGTAACAGGTATATTTTAGTCGCCACCGACTATGCAACCAAGTGGGTTGAAGCCAAGGCTCTGCGCACTAACATAACGGCCGTTACCGCCAAGTTCCTTTATGAGCAGATACTGACGCGCTATGGCAACCCTCTCACCCTCGTGAATGAGCAAGGCACTCATTTTATCATTGAGGCCATTGGGTACTTGGTGCAGCACTTTTTGTTACAACATCGCACGTCGACGACGTATTACCCCCAGGGTAATGGTCAGGCAGAGTCGACTAACAAAGTGTTAGGTCGACTCTTGACAAAACTGGTGAGTGACAACAGAGCCGACTCGGATGAGCATCTTCCCACAGCTCTACTGTCATACAGAACAACCTTCAAAGTCAGTACAGGTTACACTGCATTCCAGCTCGTCTATGGATTACACCCACTCATGCCCACAGGGTACATCATCCCGACTCGAGTTGGTCTGTCGAGTCGACATGGTAACACCATTGACTTTACTCCCACCCTAGTCCTCCAGGCCCGCATCGTCAACCTCAAACAACTAGACAATCACTGGTTAGCCGCCCAGAATGAAGCAGCAAGTTGGCAGTGGAATCGGTCACTGTGTAGTCAACAACATTATTGGCAGAAGGATTTTCAAGTGGTGGACTATGTCCTATGGTACCCTAAGGGTGAAAAAGAGCATGCAGGGAAGTTCAAATGCCGCTGCTTTGGCCTGTACCGCGTCCAATACCATTTGCCCAACAATACTGCATTGCTGGTGTTGGAGGCAAATTTCGAACCCAACTCTATAATAGTCAACATCAACAAATTGAAACCGTATTGTTTCTATTCGAAGGAACAGTTGGTCACTATTGGCCCAAAGGAGCTGCCACGTGGCCTTACCACAAACAACTCACCTCACTCCCACGACACATTCGCTGGCGAGACAGCTTCATTACTTCCCGATGTGACATCTTCAGCCTCAGCCGCCCCTCTCGACAATTACCAAGCTCCACCATTGGCGATGACAACTCCTTCATCTTCTAAAGCTCAGGCACCCTCTACCGAGACGCCCATCCTCATGTCAACAACGCCCACCACAGCTGCTACCCCTTCAGCAAACCTTAGCACACTCCCCTTAGTCGACTGCTGCTCTATTCAACCCAGCGCTAAGGAGACCGCGCTCAACCTAATAGCCCCAGCTGTAATCAAGGCTAAAACCCCACACCTTACATTGCATGGCCAGAACCCCTCTCAACCAGCTCCGTTAGTAGGGTTTGATGTCCTTTAGCATTTGAATTGTGGTTCTTCCACTCCTTTTTCTTTCCCTCGGGTGTGCACGGCCGCACCTCTCGACGTCGAATCCATCTCCATTCCGTTCCTCCACACTACTCCGTCATCGCCGTCCTCACTTCGCCTCCCTGCCACCAATCCTCTAACGATACTCTCATTGCCTACACGAGAAGAGGCGAGGAGCGACCAGGTACTCCGCTACACTTTGGCGGTGCAGGATAGCTTTCTACGGCAAATTCCCACCTAGCCGTTCCCAGCAGCTTTTGCCTCGGACTTTCCACAGTGGCCGGCGGAGTTTTGCACTCTTCACCATTGCCCGCAGCATTCCTGTTCGTCTCCGTCGTCAGGTTCACTCCCCCTTTGCCTCCCTTTGGAATCAATTCGTCTTGCTAGTCTTCAGTTCGCGTTGTCAGCCACTGTTGGCTCGGCAATTTCTCCAGCGTTGTCTTCCCCTGTTAAAGTTGAGTCCATTTCCTTCTCCGTCGTCTAATCCTCAGTGCCTACTCTCGCATCTAGCCCTCTGCATGTCCAGTCCTCGTCTTCTCATCTTCCATCCTTCCTTCCCTAGGTTGCCTCTTGTCTTCGTCCTTCAGTTAGGGTTTCAATTATCCGGCCCATTGGTCCACAATTTGTGTCTTCTTAGTCCCCCTCCTTCCCTGCTCACAGTCTTCAAGTGTCTGTCAAGAAGTCCTGGTCCCCGACCAGCAACAACATGTCCAGTAGTTTCGAGTTTCCCCTATATTGTGCCCAGAATTATACCGCCGGCGCCCTTTAGCTTGGCAGTGCTCCACCGTGGCGGACAGCACTAGCTCGCCTTTGTCAACGCCGTCATCGTAGTTGCATTGGAACATTGGAAAAGTACTTCTCCCATGGAGTTCTTCCCACGCCATTCCGCCAAGAGTTGATGGATGTCGCTGGCCCCAACACGCAGCCGCTAGCAGTCATCACCGACGATGCTGGCCCTGACCTCGGCCATGACACTGCTGCCCTAGGCCATTAGTCGACAATGGCAAAAAACCCTCAGTCCAATTCTAGGCCATCTCAACCCGGCCCCAGGCAACGTGCTAAGCGCAAAGTCACCCAAGTTGACGGCATAGTCAGGAAGCGCATTTGCGGAGAGCGAAACCCTCATCGACAATGGGAGGTTCAGCTTGCGCCCTACCTGCATTGGTATACTCGTATGGCCATGGCCGACGAGGATTGGGCCGGTCAAACGAGTCCTCAAGTTTTCTACAACTTTGTTTGGCCAGCGCCTCGGACGGAGCTTCTTCTCGATTTCATAGAAGGCTTCGACTACGTACAGCCCTAGCGGGACAACGACGCTTAGCTTACAAGATCGGTAGCCCCATTTCGTCGATGGTGCGAGGTAAGCTCGGGGAAATTTCTACCTACGTCATTTGAGCCGCCCTCGAGTTCGAAACTGGCGTTGACCTCGCTGGCATTTGGCCCGCTACCGGTTTTCAGAGCCGATTCGAGCAGTATGGCGTAACTCCTATGGATCATCGTCACGATGGCAACCGGGTGGGGGCCGTGAGTCCGATCTACCAGGTTTGCATCCAAGCCCTAGCAGGTGCCATTAGCTTCAAACTGAGGATCAATTTTGTGAGCAACGAGCTGCTGGAGTATATGCTTACTGCCGAGCGTGCCCATTCGCTGGGAGAGCGATTTGGCTGGTCCGCCTTTGTCCTCAGCAACCTGCGCCGTCATCTTGTGTACATGCATACTCAACCCTGCACAAAGCCCCCGTCATCGACACCATCCTTTCTCTTTGGTTCCATGACCACGAGGAGGTCATCAGTCCTGTTACGGTGCCCTCTAGTGTGGACACCACAGATGGCAGCCACAAAGGCGCCCCCATCAGCCTCACACCCCCTGCCTCACTGGTCAACTCTACGGCTCGAGACCGGTCCAGCGATGATCATCGACAGGCCACCGTCAATGACTCGACTCGCCCCACAAACGTTGACCCAACTCTAGGATCACAAGAAGGCTCTTTTTTAGGTTGGAGGACGTCGTCGTCGACTGCGATCGCTTCAACAACCGACATTTGGGACCGTCACTCCATTGTTACAACCAGAGCCTCTAGACACTACTGCCAGCTTTTACGAGATCACCTGCCTGTCGGTATCCACTGCGATCACGAGCGCCGCCCCACACTTACCGCGCCACATCGTCAGACTTTGACAAACGCCAGGTTGAAGCCGCTATTCCGGGTGCAGCCGGTTGTCTAGTGCAAATTTGCCTACTGCGACTACCAAGCCCAACAGTGGCCTTGCACCACTACTCGACCCCAGCAACCGCCACCCGCTGACCGAGCCTGCTCCGGCGCCTATCCTTGCACTGGCCGTCGCCTCCGCCGCTGTACACGATTCCCAGCTACCAGATGATTCTGCGACCATGGAGACTGCACCAACACTGCCGTCAGCATCACCACCGCGCCCGCCGGCTCCTTTCTCACCCGCGGCACACGCTCGCCTTTCACCTACTCGGAGAACACCACCTAGTCCCATTCACGATCACTCAGGTGACACCACTCTGACACCACTTATCTCGCCATACGTGCTTACGGACTTACAGCGATTTTGCATGTCTTGCTTTGAGTTCGGCAAACTGCCACGACGCTTCAGTCCCAGCGTCGCCAAGTCACTACATCCGTAGCTGCCTTATCTGCACGCGTCTGAGATCTCACCAATCAATTGACGGCCTTGACCGCCTAGCTCAAGTCTGCCACCTAGAGCAAGGAGCAACTGCTCCAAGACAACACTGTTCTCCGCGCCACTATCGACGACTTACAAGGTGCACAAGCTCCACAACCCGTCGCCCCCTCCTACCTGCTCCGGGGTAGAGATTGAAAAGCGTTTTAGTCATCGACTTCGTCATGCTGAAGAACTGGTTCTTGAGAACCAATGCTTATCTGGGGAGTTAGCCCTACACACCTTACTTGCCCGCGACATGAGTCGCGCCATTCGGAACTTTGCGTGCTTGAAGCAACACAACTTGAGCAGCGCCTTGACCGCTTACCGTGCAAGTTTCGAAGGACAACACTTGTGGCTAACGCGCTTCGAGGAGCGCTACCTTGATTTTACGCCATGGCTTGACGATGCAGAAGACAAAGCCCCCCCCCCCCCCCCCCCCCCCCCCCCCCCCCCCCCCCCCCCCCCCGGTCAGCCAAACCTCTCCTCAGGCGTCAGTTGCCGTTGGCCCGTCTCCTTCGACGCACAATCCCATCCTTGACAGCACTACATTGCCTGTCACCGCCACCACCGCCCACA
Source organism: Ceratodon purpureus (assembly GCA_014871385.1). Classification (NCBI taxonomy): domain Eukaryota; kingdom Viridiplantae; phylum Streptophyta; class Bryopsida; order Pseudoditrichales; family Ditrichaceae; genus Ceratodon; species Ceratodon purpureus. Next base: position 30,762,490 of record CM026426.1, read on the forward strand.
TTGGCCCCTCCACTTTGTTTGTCATTGCCCCATCGTCGACTTTACCCGAGCTCGACGGCTGATCTCACTGCAGCCTGTGTTCGACATCGACTGTTACCTTAGCTGCAACTAGTTTTTTCCCGGCATCTTGTTTTTTCTAGGCTGCTAGCTAGAGTAGTATGTGTTAGAATTTCCTGGTTTCCATTTCCTCCCCCTATTTCCCACTGTCTCTTGCGTTTTGAGTGCAAAACTCCCGGAAAAAGGAGATAATATTAACCGGAGGTCCTTGTAGTCCCTCTCTACCCTGTCACCTTTCCTTAGAACTCGCCTCCACTATTACTGACAGTCGGCCATGGCCGACTTGGATGGACACTGTCATTCATTGTCGACCTAGATAATTTTGTCATCATTGACTAGATGATTTTTACCTTTTTTCAAGGAGTTTAAGAGATAGGTTTAGGGTTTTCTGTATTCATTCTACAATAGAGCAAGTACAGTCAGGGAGATCTGAGAGCTGTTTGCACCATTGTATTGGGCTGTTTTGCCTTGATCTATATAGATTTGGACCCCTTTTACTTGTATTTGTATGTTTCCAGCCTTGTTTGAGTGGGGTTTTGGAGGAATTTGGTAGATTTGTGAAGGCTAGGGTTGAGTAGGAAATCCTCCCTTTACCAACTGCAAACCTCCAAAACATATATGGAACTACGTTCCAAGGGAATCACATCAACTGGTATATTGATTTCAAAACCGTACACCCTCTGACATCATGGGAAGAAATGGAGGCTAGTTTCTTGCACAAATTTTGGAAACTAAAAACTAGCACAGAGATGTTACGAGCCCTTGGCAGCATCACTGAGAGCAAGGACAAACTTGTTGACAAATTTTATGACAGATTTAAACAATCGGCTGACAAACTCAACCAAAAACCTGAAGAAGATTATCTTTGTGAATGGTTAAAAAAGGGTTTGTTACCCTGGATTCAGCAAGGTGTAGTAATCCGCGGCGTTAAAAAGTTACAGGACATCCTGAATGCCATCAATGACATCAGTAGAGAGTTGGGCGCCCTTCACAAACTACAAGCACCACTGCTACCCCTGCCTACATTACAACCGGACACCAAAGCTACTCTAGTACCCTGCAATAGTTGTGGTAAAATACATGGTGGGCGATGCTGGTTCGCCAACACAAACCCACGCCCCGTTGACAATAGACGTACAAGAACCTCCACAGCAGGGATGGAGGCGGATGAAATTGAAGTCGATGCCTTCCAATTGGCACGTAATGATGGTTGTTGGGAATGCGGGTCTCTTCATCATTGCCCAATTAATTGTCCCCTTGTGCGCCAACGATGGACATCAGCATCACAAAACACTCCACTCAAGGACGACCAGGGACCGTCACCAAGAAGGGGGGGAGTCAGCATCACTGAAGTCCATGGAGCAGGGGCTAAACTCGCAGCAATAACCACAGCCGCAGTATCCACTAGATCACAGGCAGTGCCACTTGGAAATCAGATGATCACGTGATCGAACATAGGAAACCATTTTCACCCAACCACTAAGAAAGATTGCATCAGATTCAAAAGGATCTCCAAGAAGAATTAGAAACGCCGCCACCGGTGCGCCTTGAGTAGATAGTAGATAACACCAATGTCACCATCACGTTGTCCAAACTAATTCAAATTTGCCCAGAATTCTTTAAATATCTGCAACATGCGGTTGTCCCTTGTCGACCAAAAGAGCCCTGGGTGATCAAAGTCAACTCCACGACCCTGGATCCAGATGCCACGGTCATCCGCATTCAACTTGGGAAATTCGAACTAACCAATATGTTGTTCGATGGCGGCTCAGGCGTCAACGTCATGAGCAACCAATTAAGGGAAAATTTGGAGCTCCCACGTCCCAAGGCCGCACAGTTCATTCTTCGTATGGCCAATGACGCCCCCGTCAAACCGTTGGGAATATTGTCTTCAGTAGCAATAACCACACATGGCGTTCAGACACCAGCAACCTTTGTCATCATAGAAATGCCACACCGAAGCAATTTCTCCATAATTCTGGGACGTCCATAGTTGAGAGACATGAACGCCATCCATGAGTGGGCCCAAAATCAAATTTGGATACATAGACAAGGGCGAACCATTGTCATCCCTGTGGATAGCTGTGTAACCTGCGCCAAAGCCGATCAAATCCGCCATCATGCAGACACTAACTTGCTGAAGGGACTGTCTCCAGAACAAGAAGCGTTTGTACTCCAAGCTGATCCAAATCTGGTTCCTCTAGCAGAAATACATTTAGCCAGCCTTGCCTCGGAGCCAGAGAAATTTGATATTCGTGCACACTTCACGCAAGAAGTCCAAGAGACGGTCAAGGTCAACGCCCCACCACCATCCCAAGCTTTAAAACATCACACTATCAACGGCTAGTCCCACAGCGCTAAAGACAAAGTCGAGTTAGTGAACTTGGGCACCGCAACCGAACCTAAGTTCGTCAAAATCAACGCTGAATCCCCGACAGAAGTCAAGCAAGCGGCCATTGAGCTATTCCACGAATACCACAATATATTCGCCTGGGGCCACGTAGACCTCAAAGGAATACCAAGTCGGCTAGCGGAACACACAATAGATCTGGTACCCAATGCTTACCCCGTCCAGCAACGCCGATACCAAATGAATCCTAATTACGCTACTAGAGTCAAAGCTGAACACAACAAACTCTTGGAGGCCAAATTCATCTATTCCATCAATTCCGCCCCATGGTTATCACCAGTGGTAATCATTCCAAAAAAGAACAGAACGCTGAGAATCTGTGTCGATTTTTGCAAACTCAATGCAGCCACCAGAAAAGACCACTACCCATAATCTTACATGGAAGAGATTGTCGATGAGGTAGCCGGCCACGAATAGTATTTGTTCCTCGACTGTTTCCCAGGATTTTACTAGGTAGCCAGGACCGACCAAGACAAAAATAAAACAACTTTTTCAACTGAGTGGGGACCAAATCAATTTGAGAGAATGCCATTTGGAGCAAAGAATACGCCGATGACATTCCAAAAGGTGATGGAACTGATCTTCTGATTGTTTTTAAAACAATTCTTTTCCATCTATCTCGATGATGGTATAGTCTACGGCTCCATGAAAGACCACATTTCTCACTTGAGGCAGATCTTTGATGCCTGTAGAACCAACGGAGTCAGCTTAAATGCCGACAAATGTATGTTCCTATTTTTTGCTGGCATTATCTTAGGCTATATTGTTATAACCGCCTTAATTATAGCGTTGAACCATGCTCGCTATAGCTTCCCACAGGATAGGACATCTACAGCCCAAGAAGCGTTAGAAAGAATCAGCGTAGCTTATTCAAACCCACCCATATTAATTGCGCCAGATTGGACCAAGCCGTTCAATGTCCACACGGCGACATTGATGCTTCTAATGTTGCCGTAGGCGTCATGCTAGCCCAAAACTTAAGAGATAAACATAACCAACCTGTAGCCTATGCAAGTCGGCTATTAAACACGGCAGAGCGAAATTATTCTACCACGGAGCGGGAAGCTTTAGCAATGATCTACGCTGTCAAAAAGTTTCGTCACTACCTATTGGGCAAGAAATTCAGATTTTTAGTCGACCACCACAGTTGTCATTCCTTGTAATCAACCTCTAGTTAGTGGTCGAGTTGTACACTGGATCATGATCCTGCTAGAATACAACTTCGAGGTCGTCTATGTCCCAGGTACACGCCACATAGTAGCAGATTATCTATCGAGAGACACCACAACCTCCGATAACGGCATCAACAACTCATTTAATGACGCCTATATCCAAGCAGCCACGCTGGGACCTGAGACGGTTCAAGATTGGCGATCCCAGTATATATAGTATCTGACCACCGGACGGTCCCCATGGACTTCACGGGCACAAGAAAGATCACCTTCATCCGAAGCATCCTCCCTTATACTGTCGCCCAAGGACAACTTTATCGCCGTGGACCTGACGGACAGACACGAATCTACGTAGCCACGAAACAGTAACACGAAATCATGTCACACCATCATGATGGCCCTGCTAGAGGCCACCAAGGGCCGAACACCACTGTCAAAAAAATTTTGACAGCCAAGTATTGGTGGCCTACGTTGCATAAAGACGTCCACAATTATGTCAAGAACTGCCATGTTTGCCAAATTGTCACCACAAACTTCCAGTACCAAGGCAAAGTCCCGCTGAAATTTATACCCCCTTCGAACCCTTCTTACGATGGGGCTTGGATTTTGTTGGCCCAATTCGGTCTGTCACCCGCCAAGGATTCAAGTACATCTTGCTCGCCACTGACTACACCACTAAGTGGATGGAGGCTAAAAGACTTAGGACAAATACCGCCATGGTCACTGCAAACTTCATTTACGAGAACATCATCATCAGGTTTGGCTGCCCATTGGAAATTATTTTTGACCAAGGCTCCCATTTTGTCAACGCAGTCATCGAAGAGCTCATGGACAATCACGTAATTAAGCATAGGACCAGCACAGTTTATTATCCCTAGGGTAACGGCAGGCTGAATCAACTAACAAAACTCTCATAAACATGTTGATACAATTCATCAATGCCAACAAGGTCGATGGAGACGATTGTGTGCCGGTAGCATTATGGGCCTACAGAGTTGCCACTAAAACTGCTACACAAGCAAGTCCGTTTGAATTAGTCTACGACACTCAGCCTCTGCTCCCTACAAAATACATGGCTCCTACATTCACCAGCCTACAACCCCGTGATTACACCCTCCATAGAGTATTGGCGGCTAGGTTGCAAGATATCTATCACCTAGAGGAGCTTAGGGAATCTGCAATACAGAGTATCATTCACAAACAAAAAGTCAGCGCCCAATATTTCCAAGCCTCTCAACCTCCCTGTGTCTTCCAAAAAGCAGATTTTGTCTTAAAGTGCCCCCGAGACCCCAAACTTAAGAAGACCAAATTTGAGTCTGTTTGGTATGGGCCTTATCGAGTCCAGTTAGTACTCCCAAACAATATAGTGTTACAAATTGATAGTGCCAACTATGACGCCCAAGCCACCATGGCGAATGCAGCCAAACTGAAACACTGTCAAACAGCAACTCAACAGCTATCACCTACTGTTAGCCTACGCAGAATTCACCATCATCTCGCAAAAGACATGGATCCTCACCTTAGCCTAGAGCCCAGCTCCTCCAACTCTGACGACCATGATAATCATTCCATGCCGCCATCTCAAATTTCCCTCCCTGAAACCAGCATCAATCTCATACAAGCTGTCCCATTTCCCCTTCCCATGCCAAGCCATCATGGACAGCGTATGGAAAAGACAGCAGCCCTGTCTCGTCTCCGCCGCCTTAGGCGGATCTAGCCGCCACCATCATCGCGGACGTCCGAGTCAAATCATGAACTCTCAGAGCCACCAAGGGCTGGTGAGATGCTCCATTCAAGGGCAACCCCTGTCACCTCCACGCCGCCAAGCGCCTCCTCCTCTCCCTCCAAGACCTCCTGCCACACACAAGTCCTCCCTTCACAATTTGCACCTTGGTCTCCTGCGCTTCCTCCATCACTCAAGAGCCAGGCGCTGTTCCTCCTCACCTTCTTCTTTTTTTTCCCCGCTGCCTCATTGCCTTCCTGCTTCTCCGTTGCCGCCACCATGTCCGCCTCAACCTCGCGAAAGCCGGTGCCTCCCTTTTAGGTGCCCAAACACATCCATGAGTGGAAGCGCAGAGCCAATGAGATCTAGACAACGAAGACAAAGATGGTGAAGTATTGGACTTTGATGGGAGGGAGAGCACAATAAAGTGTACCACAAAGTGCAACATGTGATCACTAGGAAGTGAATATGAAGTGTGCTGTTTTTTATAGCTCAAAGCTGATTTTGAGCACTTTGGTGTAGTTTTTGAGCATTTTAGTCACTTTTCAAGGTGTCACAAGGTATCTTACCAGCTTCTTCATAAGAAAAACATCTTCAATTGAAACTTAATTTGACCGCTAGTTCTAAATTATGAAAATGAACTTTTCCAAAGTCTTAATTTCTTCATTTGGGGCCCTCTATTGTCTTTAGAGGATGTTTTTTCCAATTTAAAAAACAATGTTTGGTGAAAAAAACCTTACAAAAAGTTTCACCAAAAACAGTGTTTTAAAAACGGAAGTTTCTTCGTAAATGTTTATACATATTTTGTAACAACTATTAATGCGGTATCTATCACTAGTAAAATGCGCAGTACATTAGATATGTAATTTGACGTTTTTTGTGATACATCTTAACGCACTTTCGGATACAAGAAACACGCGCGTCACTACCTCCTAGTCTCCTAAATAAAATGTTGCTGGTCAAATATTCCATTCCACTTCAGCCAATCCCTCCACGCACACGTTCCAGGTCGGTGCACGCATTCTATGTCAAATATGTTTGTCATGATTTTTGTAAAAGGGATATTTAGGTAGATCTGGACAAAAAAATGTCGAGAATTCAGAAATGGCCAATTTTAACTCAGCGGACCGCCGATGGATGGAGACCAAGGATGAATACTGTCAGAGTACATGAGTACCAGAGAATATGGAATGCAAAAGTGGACATCAATATGTACATGGGCGGAATTTGCTTGTGATGGATATATGAAACCGAAGATTGAGACATATGATGCAGGATAAGAGTTACAATGAATACTTTAAAGAATATCATGTTGATTCAAGTATTGAAATGTACAATATAGAGTTGGCATCCCGCCGATATCAGAACACGCTAAACTAACTAGTCACGAAGCAGTTTGAAACATTAAGTCCTACAACATTAAGTCTTCTACCACTACTATGTACCAAGTTGACGTAAATCCTACCACATTATAACCTACTCGGGGAACTATTTCCCTGAAAGCATAGCCGTAAGGTCAATGAGTAAGTCATATATTTGAAGGCCGCACAAACGAATCGACCAAGTCGGCGGGCACCCGATGGAAGGTGTTGTGTTGGTCAGCAAGAGGGAGGAAGTGCAAGTTGTAGGCGAAAAAGTCCGCTAAACTCAGTCCCAGCACACTTCACTCCAGTCCACTCGTGCACGTCCAAACTTTTTCGCAGCTTGAATTGCCCACTGCACTTGCCTCGGCCTACACGCCTGCGCCATATACTTTGGTACAGATCCGAACTTGTACAAGGAAAATACCAGAGGAAGGATATCTATAGCAACGTTGGGTAAAACGCCGTCATCGTTCGAAAAATTTAGATGACCCTGAAAAGGCCAAGGAATGTAGCACATACAGTTTGGTGTCTTCCTCAACGACCTCGGGTCAACATCCACAAATAGCACCTAAAAACATCTAGTTTGCAGACGTTACGAGACTGTACCTTGGAGCAAACTTGACCTAACGTCTTATAACTCCAGGGGAAATTCTCCCGGTCGACAAGGTCACTTCTGCTATACACGAAGGAAAGCCTCTTCATTACACTGGCCAGCAGAATATGTGTGAGTAAAGGCTTCAGTCCTTCCAAGGGCATCTTCGACCACAGACCAACATGGAAATGCAAGAAAAGCATGTCGAAAAGCTTCTTCAAACCTGGGCGCTGCACTACATTCCGTTGCGTATCCCATGGCAAAGCCTCTATACTGGGATCCACATAGCAGACAAGGCCATTGACGCCTAGGACAATACATTTCTTGACATGATGGGGTGGACCGTGAAGGCATTTGAAATAAAACGAGGAACCCTGAAGAATATGAAGTGCAATCAGTGAAGGAAATCAAGGAACAAGAGGAAGTATATGAAAAAAATAGACTATATTCAAAGTCGTCGGCGAACTGCCGACAAATCGATGCATTGAAGAAACCTCAAAGGTAAATGTGCAGCAAGGGAAATCTCATGTATGGATCTACAAAAAGAAGTACCGGAATGCAATAGTGGAAACAAATGTGTGGTGCAGGGAAGTTCAGAAAGGAAACAGTCTTAGCGTATTTAACTAAAGAGTGTAGAGTATCATATGTGCTTATAAAAAACTATCGTCGCTAGTATAGACTCTAATCAATCGGCGAACCGCCGACAATGGAACTACCAGGGGCCTCAAGAGGACAAGGTAAATTCACAAACCAAGATCCAGGATTACCCGGGACGTCAAACCCGCATGCATCAGAAGGAGTAACCTCTATATACTTTTGGTATTCGCGAGATTCTGGAAAAAGACGTGGCTTCCTCACGCTAGAATTCTTCCTACAATACTCTTGGACATCAACTGCTTAAGTCCTGCAATGAACGGTGTTACTACCCTAGTTAAATAGGAATTGGGGGTGGATTGAGGTTCTTTGCACTCTGCAGAGTCCCAGAAGAAAGTATTAGGATGGATAGCGCTAAGTGGATGATTAAGTACATTCCTATAAGGCCGGTCGTCTACGAGTAGGGTATTCTGGACACTGGCGCCTGATCGAGCCAGTAGCCTAGTCTCGCAAAAAAGTCTATCCAAGCGCTTCAACAAGTACTCCCGTTTTCCATCCGAATTATTTCTTGTCGAGATATCACACCAGTATCCTGGAAGGCGACTGTAATTGCTCTTGACCAAAGGATGAATGGCTAACAGCTTCTGGTAGTGACGATCGAGATTCTTTTCAGAAACCGTGGACCAAAAGACTACCTCGAAATTTGCCGTGGAGAACTTTAGAAATGAAAGAAGTCCAAGTCTAGCCCGGATATGAACTTTTGTCATCAGGTCATCACCGATATACCCGTGGTGCTCCGCTATGAGCAATCCCTTAATGTCAAGGACAAGGTAGCATCGTTGGAGAGGTACCTCAATATTACGCGCGATAATTTCAGTGCTGACACTGACGGAATCATTGCGCGGGGAACCGGTGTGCGGGATCGCAACGTTGGCCTGGACGTACGAGGTGGAAGCCATAGCACATCGGTCGGAGCTATGTGCAGCAGACAGCGTCGGAGGCCCGCCGACTAGATAGTCGTACTCGTCCTCCCCATCACTTTCATTTTTGGCTTCCGCTCCTGGAGGCTCTTCTTCGATAGCATCACCATCAGGAGATGTTGGGTATTGCTCCAAGAGCGTACTAAAAAGGGAAGGTCCCTGGTGCACTCCAACTCCGGCGTCATCCTCCAGTGACTCCTGAACAGTGAAGGACAAATTCCAAGTAAACAGCGGCGGTCAATTACGTGCTCACAAATCATACATACTCTTGTGTACTATAGGAGATACATTAAGAGACCGACAACAGAATACACAGTCTGGACATTGAGTTCCATTTTCATATACTTAAAGGGAGGAAAACTTTATTTACTATATAGTTCTAAATACATGAAGATCCCATCAACGGGCAATCGACTGAATCATGTGCATGTTCTCAAAAACAGTTTCTATTTCTCCTATGTCCTCTTTCGTTTAAAGCAGTCAATGTGTGGAGAGAAGAGACTCTAAGCTTCATCCCCTGGAAACAGACGAGGCTGACCAAATTGGGAGTGTTCTTGGCAGTTCTCGGGCACGGTGAGTTTGGATTCTTTCAATTGCATAAGTCAAGAAATCAACTCTCCCACCAGATAGTTCTCCTAATGTTTCGACTCCTTCGAATTAAAGGTATATGGTGTAGGGTACACAACGTCTTAAAGAGTGTTCGCGACGTTCTTATATGGAGAAAGATCCACCAAGAGAGTGTTGATTGAAGACGCCCCTGTCCTCTACACTCTAGTATTCCACTGAGTGCCCACCTTTGTCTAGACTAATAGCAGGCCGTTAATATCCGAAACCAGAAAGTACTTCAACACTTAATCGTGTATTTGAATACTAGCCTGTTCCGGGGCTATGTGAATAGCATGCAGAGGTGGAGGACCCTGCTCCAGACCTGCACTAGTTCTGTCTTCGCAAAGTTTTCCTTCGACTTCCTTGTCCGCGGACTCTGGAATGATAGCAAACGAAGCAAAAGACAAACGTGATGGTTAGGACGACGGTCGGCGAACAGCCGACATCCAAGCAACATTATTTGGAGAAAGAGAGAGCCTAGAACTTGGCATTTACCGAGAATTTAATCATATTTGGCAGTACAAACATCTAACACAATCCTAGCACCGGAACACTACACTAATTTATCAATGCATGCATTTAAAAGATGGACTGGGCCACCGCCTGATTTTTTGACCTCCACCTTTGTGCTTCTTCGACCTAGGCTCCCGTTTGGATGCCCGCAAAGGTGACACAACGTCATCTGGAGCATCCACATTTTTCGGACTCATGTGCTGTTCCTGAGATGTGCCCTTCTTGGTGGAAGTCTTTTTAGAAGCAGCCTTCCGTTTGCCCTTCCCAGAAGACTCCTCCCCTTCCTGAATCCCTGAGGAATCGCGGGAAACGTTACTCACAAGAGAGGAAGCCTGAGCGATACCATCGGTCTTACTTCTCTTTGCTGCGCGTGTCTTAGCCTCAGGGTTCTCATGTGGGCCAATCATCCGAGTTGCGCCCTTCACACCATCCTTGACGAATGCGATTGACTTTATTGTCCTCTTGGACTTGGGAGTGGGGTTAGATGAAGTTTGCTCTCTGCCGTCAGCGGCCCGCCGATTGGCGCAGGAGGCCCCTGCCCGTCAATGCTCACTGCAGGCTCCTGGGTTGGTGCGACACGGACAACCAGTTCTTGGTCAGGCCTCAATGATAGAGGAACTTGCATCGTATTTGGAGGCCCCACTTGGTTTATTTAGAGGTCAACCACTAGCTCGCCGGGAGGAGTCTCCTGCTCATTTATTGTAGGAGAATTATTACCAAACCTGAGGGAGTCTGTTCCTTGCTCCCTCGCAACTTGCGAGAGTGGTGGGTTTACGTAACGAGGATTTGTATCTTCAAGCGGTACCTCGTCGCGTTTTGGTTCATAGTCTACCTCCTCCTTGTCTCTATCTTTTACCTCTGCGTCTCCTGTTGGAATGCGAGCTTGAGCTTGGTCGTCGTCGTATCTTTCCTGTTCCTTAGCATCTCTACTTTGAAGGCAAGCTTCACCTTCGACATCTGGGTCGGCTACATCTGGTGGCTTGTTGTCGTCGTCGTCGGAGTCTAGAAAATTTTGTGACCAAACCCCCGCAGTCTTCTCCAAACCCATACATCCACCCTTCCCGACCAAATGGGCCTCCTCTGCATTCACACCCAAGTCGGAAGGTGTGAGAGTGCCAGTCTTGGCTCTAGCAGAGGCGGAGACAGACGGCCCGACCCCAGTTTGCGTGTTCTGAACTGGAGCTTCGAGGAGCACGTTATAAACGCTCCGAATGAATGTCATATTCCAAACCTGACAGTGCACTTGGAATCTCTCTTCCTCAATATGCATGATCTCAATGACGGTCAAATGGTTTTTTTGCAGAAGAACAAGACGAAACGGTTAACCCCTAAAGTTCTGAGGGTAGTTTTCATCAAAACTGCTTCAAAACAGCCCGTCTTCAAAGCAAGGTGGATTTTGCAAATTTGAGGTCTTAATTAGTACATCTAACCATAAGATCTTGTAGCTAACTTCTATGTCTACATGTCCACCGAATCTTACCCACTCATTCCTCACCAATTGCAAGATCATGACGTGCAAAGTTGAAAAACAAGTTTTTTTTCCCTGCGGAAAAAGGGAACAACAGAGTTTTGAAGGCCCAAAAAACTATGTTTTTGCACTATAGATTTTGGGGGTTTTGATGCACGTCAAAGAATACTAAGTTAGCTAATTTTACAAAAAAACTATATTCAAAAAAGTTGTGGAAGGTTGCCAAAAAAATCATTTTCCGCTAGGGGGTATATTGAAATTCACTAACAAAGGCCGTTTTTTGACAATAAATATAGCATATGAAAAATAATTGGATTGAAAATCCGAACGGCGGGAACATACTTTACTACCTTTTCTATACATAGAAATTTTTATTTTTGAAAAATATCAAAATCTCAAGTTTTGGTGGAATTTCAAAGTGTCGTCTTTGGGCAGATTTTGGCGCTTTTGGGCAGTTTTGGGCAGTTTGGGCAGAATTTGTTGCATTCACAGTGGCTGTGAGCTTGCCCGAAGTTTGGCTGAATGCAACTTTTGACATTCAAAACCCCGCAACTTTTTTTCGGTATGTTCAAAAAAAAAAAAAAAAAAAAAAATCTGCACAGACTTCTTCAAAATGCCTACCTTCATTGTTTTTTTCAAAGATTTAGGAATTAAATTGGAATTCTAGGAACCTGGCCATATTCAAAAAACGCGCATTCTAGGACTATTGTCCTTTAAAGGTTAAGGAAATGTTGTACCCAAGAAACACGAGGGATGCAATGAGCGTCGGGTGCCCGCCGAAGATTGGTGAGCAAACAGCAAACTACCCAAGAGAGACAGCAGTGACTTACCAGAGCGAGGGCCGTGACGTTCCCACCTCCCCAGCAATTGATCACCCGATCGTCGTCTAACTACATCGCTTTCTCCAGAAGAGACTGGAGGTAAGAGTAACTAGCGTGGCAGTCTCCATTAGACCAATCCTCCCCAAGACCGTCTTCTCCATCGTCCACATAGGGAGGAAGCCGCCGTTTCAAACCAGTGAAGCCTGAGAAGGTATTCCATGCATCCCCGGGCGTTCTTGGCTTCGGACACATGAACATTGGGCCTCGAGTCAATGAGCAAACTCCTTTGGAACCCGGCGGAACTATCGGGGGAGTATTGCATAGTATGCACCCTCCACGAACTACTTGTCAGCCTTGACAGGATTTGAAGGTTGTAATTAGACTCAACATTGAGTAGCCATAGGGATGGGGTGACAAGCTTTCTCACCTTAGTTGTTTCTTCCTCCCCATCCACCTGAAAGACCTCCTCCTCCACCTCACGGTGAATCCTCTCAGCAACGCTAAAAATGTCTCTTTGTCGCATGTTCGGCATCTCCTTCCCCGCTGTGTCGTAGCTAAAGACTACAAACATCTCACTCTGCGCCTTGTCAAAGGCAAAAGCTCCGCGAACGTCAAGAATTCTGCACACTTCATGTAGGTCCTCTGCAATTCGGGCATCGAACTGTACATCCAACTGCGAGGACTGGTCCACATCTGACTTCCAATACTTCTGCACGATGTCCTTGAATAAATCGGGTGTTGCTTTGTGCAACGGCGTGAGCGAATGATTTTGTCCTTTAAGCCACTCCTTCCCCTCAGGACTATCTTCCAAGTCAGCCCAAATATTACTAACCATGGAGTCGCTCAATCCCTTCTTGGCTTGAAGGGAATTCCAGTCATCCATGCTCCACTCAATATACTTTGCATTCCCTGGTTTTTTGAGTGCGAAGCCCCTCCAAATGGACATGAGCTTGTTCCTAACAATATACTTGTATTTCACATGCTGTACCAATTCTGCAGTGATGTTCCATCCCGTTGGACCACCTCTTTCCTAGTGACCTTGATGTACACTTTCAGGTTCAGAATTTCCTTGGCCAGCCTCTTGCATTCGTGGTCTGGAAGACCGATCACCCACTGCATGTCGTTCAACGTTATGTCCCGGCGGGCTGGCTTTGGGGGAAATCCTGGTTATAAACCGTCGTCCCCAATGATCCTTCCCTCCTCCCAGGCGTTGAAGACCAGTTGCCACTTGTTGTATGTTTTGTCAGACACAAAGACTAAGGGCAGCTTGATGGTTTGGGCCATAGGAGACTTCCCGAGAATCGGACTGAGGTACTCCTTGCAGAAATCTTGCAAGGAAGAAGAAAATGAAATGGATAAATCAATCTCACTTCTACAATACAAAAAACCACCTGAGCGTTGGCGGGCCGCCGACGAGTTTCAACTACATGTAAACAACATGAAAAGAGGAAGATGGGATTTACCTTCCATTTTGTGAAGTCAGCTTTCCTGTCGATCCTCCCATTCTCTTCCCACTTGGCGCGCATATTCTCCAGCTGGGAGCCTGGGACCTGAAACTCACTTCGGCGACTTTATCCTTCACCTCGATGTTTAATGCGTTAGAGACCTTAAAGAGGGTATCCTCGTCATCAGACCATACAAGGATTATATCGTGGTTGAGGAAATATTTCCGCCAAGGAGAGTCCTGTGGTTCCTTCTCTCCGAGTTCTCGACAAGCCTCGAACGTGTGCTGGCCTCCAATTATGTACCAGTGGATGCCCTCAAATTCATACCAAGGTATGCTCTTCTGTGTGCCGTCATCCATTGTGTAATACATTTTCGCAGTGAGTGGGGGCATAGGACTCGAAATTGCTTCCTTGCCAGCCATCCTAATCTCGTACGTCTTGGCATCCAATACTCTCGGGTCATACCTCGAAGGAAGGCAGTACAGCTCGGGCTTCTTTCGGATTGCTCCAAGTCCTTTGTAGAAAATACTTATCTGATCCAACCTCTTCCTGAATATTGCTCTGTACTTAAATTGATGAGAGCTATGTGTATTCTGTCAGCAGGAATCTGCGAAGGAATGGCACGTTGCCCGTAGGGAAAGCAGTGCACAAGTCCCTCCTCCAACGTCTGGTACATAGTAAGGACGTTAGTGTCCTTTGTTTTGGAAGTGAGATTGTTTGCGAGCATGAGAGCTTCCGCCAAGGTCAGCTTTTTCACATCCTTCTTCCTACCTTTCTTCTGTCTCCCACCCTCGTGCTGAGCAGCCGTAGCCTTCCCCTTCTTCTTTCTCGTTGACTCCCTTGTCGCCTGTGTTTCTCCGGTTTCAGTGCACGCTTCTACAGCAGTCTTGCGGCCGCCCCTTTTCCGCATTCTTCCTTCTATCTTCCATCACTTTGTCTCCGAGCGTATCAATCAAGTCGAGTATCTGTTCAGTATCGGGGTTCTCGCCCCTGCCGCAATGAGTTGCTTCCTGTATTTCTTTGGAGCACAAGTTGTCCATGCACTTCTTAGCCGGAAATACGACCGCGAAGCAATCCACTGGGTTCCCCTCCACCACATGAACCATTGCAATCACCAAGCACACGCTATCCTTCTCCTTCCATTCCTTGCCTCCTAGGATCTCGAATCTTGGTCCACTCTGCATTTGCTTCTAACCTGTTTTGGTCACAAATCACAGTGACATGGGAGTCTCACGCCAGGTGATGCCCCACTCCGTTATCTTCGAATCATCGAGGAATGTCACCCTCGGTTTCATGCCCCGTGCAATTATTATTCCTTCGAAATCAACAACCTTTTCATAGAGCCACCGAAACCCAGATGGTTTTGCGTTTACGTAGACCATCCCCCTGCATAAACAAAACCAGAAAATTAGACCATCTAAATAGAGTCTCACTCCATAATGGTTGTTATAATGGACCGACCGTCCGTTAGTCCGTTAGTCCGTTAGTCCGTCATGGTGACAAGACAGACCCCCGTGTCCGTCACATAAGGGCGTTGACCAGTTGACTCACGGTAAGGGTAAAACAAATTTACCTAGCGCTGAATTAGTGCGGGCGCGCGCGCGATTACGGGCGCAAGCGGGTGGGCGCAAGCAAGACGACGAGCGCGAGCGTCCGCGCGAATGCGATGTCACGGGCGCGCGCTGGAGTGCGGGAGAGCGAGGGCGCGTGCGTCGATTCGGCCGCGCGCGTGCGCGTGCGAACGGGCGCGAGCGTCGCTGCGGGCGCGATCCAGTTGACGGTCGCGAGCACACTTATCGGGCGCGGTCATGTGGGCGCAAGCCTGGATCAAGCGCGTGCATTCGGGCGAGTGCGCTGCATCGGGCGCCGGCGGTCGGGCGCGAGCGCTGCACGTTAGTAGGGAAAGAGCGACATCGGGCAAAATGACAAGAGAGGGCATGTATTTCAGAAGAGGGCAATTGGAAAGTGCAATGTTTATTGAAAAGTTTTGCAAAATTGTGGCAGTAAACCACTTACAGAAAATGTCCCCTCTTATGGAGAACTGAGAATATCACATTGTTGTCACTACTTGCCTACTTCTAAATATGTTTGCGATAACAACACTCTGGGATTTGGAAATTGTAGGGAGGGGCTGTTAGAGTAGCAAGGACCAAACGCAAGGTGGAGCGGCTCTTGGGATCGGGATTTGTGAGCTCCTTCAACGCCACCGCAAATCTAGCCTTCCCCGCTGTATCCTTGAAAAGGTCAATGTCGTCCTCGTTATCCCAAATCTTATTTGCTACCACTCCAACCGAGTACGCATCGGCAGCCTGCGTATATAGATGTCTCCTCCTTAGAGTTTCATATGAGGTCTCCGAATTTGGCTTACCATAAGAGTACCACAACTCCGGAGCCACAAAACTACCACGTTCCTTGAAGGCTGCCGTACGCGCCTCAGTAGTTGGGTAACCATAATTTGAAGGAGTTGTCTCACACACCCGACTTGCAAGGCCCCAATCGCATACTCCAATGTAAACTTCGCTCACTTTATCCTCTGGGAAGTGAAGCAAGACGTTTCCCGGGGAGATGTCATTATGCTGCAAATACCTCTTATGGACCCGGTCCATAATACAGAACAGTGCCCAAGCTAGCTTGGCCCTATGGGTGCGGAAGGCCTTTACATGGTCACATGTTTCCATGGGCATATTGGTTTGCTTGTGGATGTTACAATTCTCAATACCCTCCGAGATGTTGAATTATGCTTGCTCATAAATTCTGGATGCAATCCCCATTCCACCAAAGCGTGTAGGCTTCCATGGTCCAGTCATTGACCGCAAAAAACTTAATAACGCCGGGATGGTCAATCCTGCAAACCATGGCTTCTATTGATGTCTCGTACCGCTTCTGGGTCTCGTCAGGAGCCTAGGACGTCTTCCCCGCAAAGACACAAGTCTTAGGTATGCTTTGCATGCCAACAATACGTAATTTTCGGACTTTACCATAACCGCCTTCCTTTGTGCCTGACAGCGGAACCAACTTGACCCCTCTTGGAACTCCAACCACTGCTCTCCACAAGTACTCCTCCATTGCGCTTTTCAGTCCAGCTTCAAGCCATGGCCTCACCCTCGTCCTATTATTCGAGAATCTCGCGCACGAATCCTGGACATATTTGAGCTTCTCTATCTTCTCCTTCTGCGCCCGCGAGTAGCCCTCCTTCGGCTTCTTGTTGACACACTCAAAGACATGCACAATGTTCGTAGTGTTTGTTGTTATTTGTTGCTCCATCCACTTAGGGAAATGAAAGTAATGAATACAA
Source organism: Ceratodon purpureus (assembly GCA_014871385.1). NCBI lineage: Eukaryota > Viridiplantae > Streptophyta > Bryopsida > Pseudoditrichales > Ditrichaceae > Ceratodon > Ceratodon purpureus. The sequence goes on from CM026426.1 coordinate 30,779,530, forward strand.
TCATTATATCTCTCGGAATTGTCCAGCTTCTTCCACAAATACTCTTCCAAATGGGTCTTCAAGTCCTTAATTCCGGTCTCCCCCTTCTCAACGTATGTACGGGTAATCATCTCCCGTTTCCGACATCCGTACCACTCCAATGCTAGCTCTCTAACGAGATCGTGGTACCGAGGAGGTGGGTAGTCCGGGTCCCTCTCACTCGCCGACTTCCGGTTCTTCTTTCCCGATGAGCTTGATGACGGGTTTGAGCCTGTATGAGATGGTGCTGTGGAGGTTGCCATCACATCCTCTACAGGAGCATCAAGATCTACGTAGGCGGGGCGTTTCCCGGATCCACGAGAGACCGACATAGTTGGAATAATGAACTGGACACACAATAAAAAAAAACAAAATTTCCCCCCCACCCAATCTGGTTGCTCCCACTTCCTGCAGTTCCAAGCAGAGCACGTGAAGTCACGAGCTAGGACAAGGAGCCACCTCGAAGAGGAGACTTTGAAAAGTAGAAAATAAGGGTTAAAGGGCGCCTTTTATGCTCCCCTCGGCTGATCGCGCCCGTAAGCGCGTACACGCGCGCGCACAGGGCTTCCACACGCGCCCCTCCGCATGCGCCCGTCCGCATGCGCCCGTCCGCACGCGCCCATCGACCGCGTTCGCACGGGGGACTGCCCGCGCCCGTGCCCGCGTGTGCGCGCCCGTCAGCCCACATCGGGCGCGCCCGACGCCGTAGGCGCCCGTGCCCGCGTGCTCGCGCCCGTAACCCTGCGCGCGCCGGTTATCTGTACGCGCGAGCACGCTTTACGCGCCCATGACCGTGCACGCGCCTGTCCCTGCGCACGCGCCCGACTCCGTGCACTCGCCCGCCTTCCTGTACGCGCCCGTCCCAGTGCACGCGCCCGGATATGCAGCGTTACATACACTGTGCAGGTTCGGTTACGTTATACTCGTATATTGAACAGAATACCAAAAAAATTCACTGCAAAATTACTCAATGGATATATATTAACCGCATTTAGCGCACAAAAATTAATACAGAGCACAACCATACAATTCCTTCGAGTGTGAGATAATGAACTAGGTTGACTCTAAGTAACAGTATAAGTCTACGTAATAAGAAGGTGCTACCAAAAAAAAAAAAAAAACATTAAGAATAACATAGTATTTTTTTTGGTTTTTAGCCGGTAGATTGTATGTTTAGATTTACTGCTACTTCATGCGCTAAAAAGGTGACCACAGTCTAGACTCTCCTTGCTTTGCGGAACTTCTTCTTGCGTGAAGATTGTCTTCTCCGAGCCACAGTGGGCCCCAATTCGTGCCGGATTATCACATCTTCGTCATCTGGCGCCTCATCGCAATCCAGGTCTTCCTCCTCTAAGTGCTCGTTGTCACCTTCATCCTCAGGAGCTCCGACCACTGGAGCTTGTACATCTCCTTCCACCTCTGATGTAATATTGCGCACTTGTATGGAAACTTCACCCGTATCGCCATCTCTGGCACTTACTAGGCGCTTCATAGGCCTCTCCTTTCCGGAATTACCGATGGCTGTGATGCCATCCTCACTGATTATGCGTGTGCGAACAACCCCAGTTCCAGAAGAAGGCCCCCTTTCAGTGTACCCTGTATAGAATGGAAGGGGATCAAGTCCGGTTCTTTTGCTTGACTTTCGTGTTCCTCCACGGGGTTCTTGTGATGGTGGTTTCCTAACAACCTTGTCTGTGGACTTCTTCGCACCACGTTGGGCCACATTCTGTACGACGTCGTCTATAGCTGGCGCCACGGGGACTAGCTTGGCGGTGGAGGCACCAACCGACTACCACCAGCTCGATTGAGTGGAGGCCTCGCCGCTACTGATGATCTAAGGAGTCGAGCTATTTTTGCGCCCATTGAACTTGTGGGCCTCCGAACCAGGCCTCCATCCACGATTGTATCTGGTTCGATACCCCCTGTACTAGTGGGTTGCAATGGAGGCACAGTCTGTGCGGGGATTGCGTGCACGGTCCTTCTCTCGTGAGCAAGAGGAATCTCTTGAAGCAAGCTTGAGTCTCCTTGTGCCGGAACTGTTCTCCACTTGCCCTCCCCACTAACGAGGCCGGTCCAATGAGGTCCATCTAGAGCCCGTCCATGACTTCCATCACCCCCTTTGTCGCTGTCCTCGTCATCATCGACAGCATGGATATCGTTGCCAAGATGGTCCTCGCTGGATGAATCATCTGCAACCCCGTCATTGTTCTTGGGATTGATTTGGACTGGAATAGCATCTCTTTCGTCACGTGCGTCTCTTCCTTCTGCATTAGCCGCTTCATCAAATACCGGGAGTGTGGGTAATTCGTCTCCATAGATGTTCATGTCCGGGTTTCCCTGGTTATATTCTGGTTCATTGTTGAAGTCGTACGCATCACCGTTATCATCGTGGTTGTTGCGGTCACGAGGATTGTTGCGGTAAGCGTCACCGCGCCCGTTGCCATTACCGTCGTTTTGCCCATTCGTGTTAACGTCGACGTTATCATGTCCCCAGACATCATCATCCCCACTACCTGCGTGGTCAACTGGTATGTAATGATCGTCGTCATCTCCTTCCTCTTCGCTTGGATCTCTCTCCGGATCTGACTCCTCTGACCATGCATTGTTCTCGTACCATCTAAGGGGGTTGGGCTTTGGGCGTTCGCGGAGGAGTCTGGTATTCGTATAAATGTACACCAAGGCCTCAGACTTCTCCAATCCTAGGCGGTTGCGTACCTTGTTGTGGACAAACAAATACATGCTCCAATTCCGTTCACACAATGAGGCGGAGCAGACCTGAGATAAAATGCGCTTCGCAATGACTGCCAAGGGCCCCCCTCCAATCCTCTGCCACCATTGATGGGGTTCCAGATTCAAACCTCTAATATTGATGGTCACTTCGGGGCTGTAAGGGCCACGTCCCTCGTCGAACTCGATCATCTCTTTCATAAGAACGGCAAATGGAATTCCCATTTGGCCACCCACCTGACGTAACACCCGATTGAGAGCCGCCTTCGCTTCTCCTATGACTTGTAAGCCCTTATGCGTTCTAACCCAAGGGTTCAAGAGGGCCGCGGCATAATGAAGATCGGTATGCATCATGTCCCATCTACGGTCGAACCGCATCTCCATCCTTGTTGCCATGACAGGTGGAAAAAAGCAAGGGGATCCTCGGAGACCGTACACGTGATCCTTTAGGTTGCTCATTGTAATCCATGCCTTGCCCATTGCCGGCTGGCTTCCATCGAAGGTTCTGAGAGCTACCAGGGCTGGTTTCACTAGGTGCGTGAAGTTATCACACTGATGCCAGAACCCATCATCACGAATTGTTTGACGCACTACGCTTGCGCGTGCATGATTACGCACCCCCTCGGTTTGGTTGAATAAACCGTCGACATAATCGAACCACTCCGCTGCCATGACCACTTGCTCCAAAGCAAATTTAACCTCCATAAGGCGCGCTATCATCAGATAGTTACAAGCGAATCTGGTTTCAGCGGGAACCACCAAGGACAACTTCGGTTCAAATTTGCGGAAAAGGGCCATAGGAACATGATGTCTCCAAATGTAATGACACACGTGTTTAGCCTTGGCGACCAAATCCTTCACAAAGCGTTCCTTGCCCCAGTCCTCTAGGAGAAGATCTAGAATATGGGCACAACATCCCTGCTTGTACATGTGAGGAAACTCCTCTAGGATATTATCTATGGCGCCAAGCATGTTGGCTGCATTGTCCATGCAAATCTGGAAAACATTCTGAGGGCCAATTTCTTGAATATACTTCTTCATCTCCCCGGCAATATATCCCATTGACTTCTTCTCGCCGGTCGTATCAACAGACCCAAGAAATACACCGCCTGCGGGACATACTAGCATGACATTAATCAACGGTCGGCGATTCACATTATCCCAACCATCGGAGCATATGGTAGCCCCGTATAACTCGGTCGAGGTTTTCGTACGTTCATCAATCTTCGCCTTGATCAACATCTTTTTTTCCTTGATGTGCGTTGTTCGCATCGCGTCATAGGAAGGAGGACCAAAGTAAAATCCGGCAGCCGCCGTTGTGCTCACCGCCTTAATAAATGCTGGGTGCTTGGCCACGTTGAATGCGACGTTGGCTCTGTAAAAGAAGGATGACCACAACATGTCCAGGTCCTTTCGCTTGGCGATCTGGAATGCTTCACTCATGTCCTGTTGCCGCAGGCTCCTAGTGGTATTCGAACCGGTCCTACTAGGTGCAACACTGGAGACATTTCGGTCCTCTTCGGTATCATTATACGAGGGTTCGGATCCACCGTACAGAGTGCCGTGTGTGGAAGCACTGGAACACCCACGTTGAATTGACGCGGGGAACGTTGGCCTGATACCATCCATCTCCTCCTGTGTCAAAGGGCCGGGAATCTTTCCAGCGCAAAACTGAAACTTCCTCTTCACTACGGTAGGTGCCTTTTGGCAAACCCTCGAGAGATTGGACTCGTCCCAACCATAATGTTGAAGGCACCTATGCTTCACGTACGAAAACTTGGTCCTGCAATACACGCATTGGGCTACCTTATGTGACAGTGACCCTTCCTGGAGCTTGACCGTAAACCATGGTGCCCACTCTCTCGTACCGAGTCTTGGAATGGCTCTAGCCGGAGCAACCACTTCAACCGGTTCAACCGCTTCACCCGGATCCATAGTGAATGATTAGGGAAGTATCGGGACTAATGGGACCAGTAGAACCAAAAGATTATTATTCGATATAACTTAGAGTGTCTGAAAAATGCTTGACACATTGATTTATGGAGAGAAGAATTTTTACATTCCCCCCACCCAAACCAAGTGTCTCCCCAAGCTAACAGTTTCAAGCAAGGAGCCCTCAAGGAGATCCAGGACATGAAACACGCAAGGAGGTAAGAAGGATGTCAAATCAAGGGGGCAGTTTATATAGTGCCGCCCTCGACCGGGCGAGTACAGTCCGGACGGGCGCAACCGAACGGGCGCGCGCGCACTAGAAGATCGGGCGCGCTCGGAAGCGTACGGGCGGGCGCAGGTGGGTGCGCGCGATTGCAGGCCGCGTGGCGGATAGCACGCGCGGGGGAAGACGGGCGGGGGCGGGCGCATGCGGGCGCAAGCGCTGGAGCGCAAAGCGGGCGGGCGCGGGCGGAGAGCGGCGGGCGAATGCAGGCGCGGGCGCGCATGGGCAGAGAGCGGCGGGCGAATGCAGGCGCGGGCGCGCACGGGCGGTTGGGTGAGGGCGCGATCGAACGGCGGAGATCGATTTGGCCACCTCAATTCAATGAGAAGAAGTAACAATGAGAGGGAAAAATGAATAAAATTTAAATAAATTAAAGTGTGTGAACTACATACACGTGCACATCTACATTAAAAGGAACCCTATTTTAGTAAAAAAATTGAGAAACATGAGAGGGTGAGGAGACTACCCACCGCATTCACACATGTCTAAGAATTGGAGCAGGTTAAATCTCACTACTCATGTTTCTGCCCTGCTAGTGGAAGCTAAGTCGTTTTAAGCTAAACTCAGGCAGTGTTCATCTAAAATATGGGATAAATTTTACTAGTTACTGCGTTAATCCAATTAAAACCACGAGCGCGCGCGCAGGCGGCGTAGTTGGGGAGGGGCGCGAGCAGGCGCGCGGACGGGTGGGCGCGAGCACTGCGAGCGCAGTTCGGCAAGGTCGCGCGCGCGCGTCGAAAAAGCAGGCGCGCGCGCGTACTTGCGGGCGCGGGCGCGGGCGCGCGTATGCGCGCGCGTGCGTGGGCAGGTTCAATGGGTCGACTGCGGACGCGATCGCGCGGGCGCCTGCAGGCGCGCTCGGACGCGCGCGATCCAACAGGGCGCGCGCAATGAAGTTTAAAAGTCGTAAGTTAAAAAAAATAAAAATAAATAAAGCTTAAGGGAGAGAATAGACTACACTGAAATACCATACATTAGTATGGGAGATTGGAGTACCCAAAAGAAAATAAAATAAAATAAAGTAAACGACTAGGCATTCGAATTTATAAAATGAACAAAAAAATAAAAAACAAATTAAAGAGCATAGGAGTATTGAATAAACATAAGGCGGGAGGATGGGGGAGAGGTGGAATTATAAAAATGAACAAACGAAATGAGAGAAGGAATTAAATAAAAGCCTAGTGTTCAACGAAGAAGGAAAAAAAAAAAAAAAAATGGATATTGACGAATCATCAGCTAAACTCAAGCGCTTAGAGGATCTTCGGGTGACTTTGGGTCGACCTGAAGATTTACTAGCTTTAGTATATTATAAAAATGAACAAACGAAATGTAGGAAGGAATTAAATAAAAGTGTAGTATTCAAAGAAAGGGAAAAAAAATTAAAAAACAAATTAAAGAGCGTAGGAGTATTGAATAAAAATAAGGCGGGAGGATGGGGGAGAGGTGGAATTATAAAAATGAACAAACGAAATGAGAGAAGGAATTAAATAAAAGCGTAGTGTTCAAAGAAGGGGAAAAAAAAATAAAAAACAAATTACAGAGCGTAGGAGTATTGAATAAAAATAAGGCAGGAGGATGGGGGAGAAGTGGAATTATAAAAATGAACAAACGAAATGAGAGAAGGAATTAAATAAAAGCGTAGTGTTCAAAGAAGGGGAAAAAAAAATAAAAAACAAATTACAGAGCGTAGGAGTATTGAATAAAAATAAGGCGGGAGGATGGGGGAGAGGCGGAATTATAAAAATGAACAAACGAAATGAGAGAAGGAATTAAATAAAAGCGTAGTGTTCAAAGAAGGGGAAAAAAAAATAAAAAACAAATAACAGAGCGTAGGAGTATTGAATAAAAATAAGGCAGGAGGATGGGGGAGAAGTGGAATTATAAAAATGAACAAACGAAATGAGAGAAGGAATTAAATAAAAGCCTAGTGTTCAACGAAGGGGGAAAAAAAAAAAACAATGGATATTGACGAATCATCAGCTGAACTCAAGCGCTTAGAGGATCTTCAGGTGACTCTAGGTCGATCTGAAGATTTACTAGCTTTAGTATATTATAAAAATGAACAGACAAAATGAGAGAAGGAATTAAATAAAAGCGTAGTATTCAAAGAAGGGGGGAAAAAAAAAAATATTTAGAGAGTGTGGGAATATTAAATAAAAACAAGGGGATAGGATGGGAGAGTGATGGAATCATAAAAAAAATTTGAGTGATGTTGTTGGAGTGCTCGGGCGCGTGCAAAACGGGCGCCCGCATTGATGGGCACGAGCGCGTGCGGGCGCGTGCAAATGGAACGACGGAGTTTGGGGGGAGAAATTAGTTCCATGATATGGTTGCAGTGCTCGCGCGCGAGTATTGACGGGCGCGAGCAATCGGGCGCGCGTGAAATCGGGCGCGAGCGGAATGCGGGAGACATTGTGGGGGAGGAAGAGTTTCAGAATCACGCGACCGTGCACGCGCGGTTGGTTTGACGGGCGCGATCAGGACGCGCGCGCGGGTGCAGGCGCGTGCAAATGGAAAAGAGGGTTTGGGGAGAGAAATTAGGCCCTCACCCAGGTTGTAGTGCTTGCGCGTGTGCGAAATCGGGCGCGAGCGAAATCGGGCGCGAGCGGAACGACGGAGACACCGTCGAGTGTTCCACATTTCAGTATCCGTTCGCGCGCTGTTGGTGCGACGGGCGCGAGCAGTTTGCGCGCGCGCGCGCGTACGGGCGCAATCCTGGGTTTACTCTCGCTGGGGGCAGGTTTGCGGGCGCGCGGGTATGCACACTACGGGCCCGCGCAAACGCGCGCGTGCATGCGGGCGGGTTCAGAGTTCAAATCCACGTAACATAAAATTCAGTCCATAAGTTAAATACACTTACAATAACTTAAGTTTACTTACCGTGACTTAAATCCACAGACCATATTAAACATTTTGGTGTGCAACAGAGATATTTTTACACTTATCATACGATGGAAGGAGATGAGACAACGGGCGGAATGAATAACATGATTGGCAATCAAATAAAGGGAGGCCTATGTATTATGTAGGGAGAATAAAAGCGTCTTGAGAACCACGACAATGATTTACAAAAGAAAATTATCATCCATTGTTTGAGTTTAACAAACATTAAACATGTGAATGTAATCCTAAACCTATCCAATTCCCTATGCCTTCTACATGTATTTATATTCTGATATCTTTTTACAGAACGTGGTCTTCTCTCATGGATCTCCACGACGTCACGTGCCCGGTGCAGAGGAACTCGATCCACCCTCATCGTGTCGAGCACGAGAGCTACCGGCTGCACTACTTTCTGCCCCATCGTTGGCGATGAGTTTCCGCTTTGCAGAACGGGTTCTCTTCGCTATGCCATCTCCTCCAAGCATTGCTTCCATGAAGTTGTTGTTGCGCATCCGACGGAGCACTGTTACGACCTCCGGAGTATGTTCCGCACATAGGAAATCCACGACTTGAGTCTTAAACTAGGTATCCCATTCAAATTCCGCGGCTTGTAAGTCATTAGCGATCTGGAATTCCTCTTTGTTCATTTCGTGCAACTCCTTGTGCTCATCCGCAACCAACTTCCCTTTGGAATTCCACTTAAATCCAAGAGGATGGGGGCCGTACTGGAATGTACAAGTTTCAATGTCCCAGTGCCCATGTAGCACTTGGTAGAAGAAATTCCTCCTTCCCTCGAGTTCGTCCTCCGTCCCGCCCTTGATGAGTTCGAGGCAGATCCTTACAATCTCCGCAGGATTCTGGTCCCACCTCCACTGATCGCTCATTTGTTTAACATAGGACTGGTGCATTCCCATAAGCCAATTCCAAATCAAGTCCTCACCCCACTTGTCCGGAAAGTCAGGAGTATTTTCCTTATTTTGCTCCCAATGCGGTGGCATCCAATTCACTAGGCCGAATTGCTCATAAAAACGCTTGTGTAAGGGGGCCTTACATACTGCACACCGCCGACGTATCAAGGCATGGGAAATCAAGCATTGTGGATGATACATGCATTGACAGGATCCCAATGACCAGCCCCCCTCTGGCCCAAAAAGATTGGTACAAATTGCACACTTGGTTCCATCCAACACATACTTCGCTGAATTGGGCCAGAGCAATCTTGGCTTTGTATTTTTAGGGATCTTCTCATTGGATATGGCGGTCTTGTACTCCCACTCCAACTGCGTCCAATCTATTGCTTTAGCAATCATCGGTATGTCATCAGGGAACATTTCATCAGGATCTGCCCACGAGGTAAGTCCGAAATCTCTCTTGGAGTTAAGCTGGAGGTAGTCGCGGTCAATCCTCTTGAACTCATCGTGCATCTGTCTCTGACGGTCGACGTTCATGATGCATGCAATCTTCCATTGGTAGTACTGTCTGCTCATCTTGATCAGATACTTTCTGAGCATCCCGTTGGTAGCTTGCAATTCGGAGATAGTGGGTACCGATGGCTGTTGAAATCCCAAAGAGTCCTCCGTCTCTTGAGAATCCACGAACATGATTTGCCGCTGGGGGGGGTGCATCACTTGACTTGATGACGCGAATGGGATGATTGGCTTACGGGGAACTCGGACCGAGGTATCTTCCAGGAGACCGTGCGTGGCCGATTCAATGATGGCATTCACGTCTTCCTCGTTCATTCCAGGGCTACCAGGGATTGGAGCTTGGCTTGCCTCGGGTACGTAAGTCAGAGCCTTCGCAGATCAAAGTTGCGAAATCTCTTCATTCTGCTTCCGTATAATCTCATTCATCCTATCAGCTTCTTCGTACAAGTTTTGGATCGTCTTCTCCATCTCAGAAATTATTGCATTTTTTCCTTCCAGCTCCTTCTGCAATGCATTGCCTTGCGGGCCCTGGGCATTAGCGACGGCTATTGTAGCCTCCAACTCATCAGCAAACCCTATGTCATCATCTTCCATTACATCACTCGGGCCCGCAATCTGTGGATTCAGTACATGAGGAGCTACATCAACATTGCTCGGGCCCGCAATCTGTGGAACTAATATAGGAGGAGCAACATCAACATTGCTCGGGCCCCCGACGATTGCTGGAGGAGCCTGATGAGGAATACCCGGTCCAGTAGGATTTGCAGGCGGTGCACGATTCCTCGTCGACAAACAGGCAGCTAGCACAGGATCCTTCTTTTTTAACCGTGTGATTCTAGCACTAGTTGCTGCTCTTGTTTGTGACTAAGGGGGACGGTCTACCGTACCATCAGAATTATTATCCTCCCCTGAGTCACTCCAATCAACAGGCGCTTGATCCTCAGGATCATCCAAGTATGCCCAGTCCACACCTGGAAATCTTAGGACCCCTGTAGGTATCGCCATCTCATGTGGACGCCGCTGGGCGCTAGGAGTCAACCGTATGGTCCTCCAATCCACCTGCCTATGAAGCACTACCTCGGCATATACCATTCTACAAATAAAGAGCGGAACCTCATTTCTATCGTTCATCGCCTGGTTGTATAGAACCTGCCACACCTCCAAACACCGCCTCCCGAACTGACGGTTCTTGCAATATTTCATGTTCGCCTTGTTTGAAGTACGATTGTTATTATGACGGTGCAACGGAATAACTTCCCAATGTGGCACCATTCAATGAATTGTTCACACGTTGCTAGAGTCCACGGTTGCGGTGCAGCTTCCCACCCTCTGATTGCCAGCTTTGCAGGATTCAATAAGACGTGAACCCTCTTATGCTGGAGGTTTCCATGCCTGGCCCGTCCCGCATCCTTTTGCTTTTTCCTCTGCTCTGCCGCCGTGGGCTAATTTGGTTCTTGCCGTTCCATATCTGCTCGAGGTAGATCGTTCTTCGAAGTCTTCCAAAAGTGCAAAATTAAAAGCCTACCACTACCCCAAAACCTCAATCACATTTACAAATTATAAACATTTACAAAATTCTCAAATGTAATACACAGACACCATAGAGTTCTGGAGAACAAAAACAAAGACACGTGTCAGAGTGCTGGGACCCACCTGAGTACCACGCAATCAGCTACCCGGGGGCAGTTGAAGGCAAGGTGCTCAAAGGGGGGGAGTGCAAAATGAGGGGGAAAATCGCCCTTTTATACTCACGGGCGCTAGGGAACGGGCGCGAACATCCTGCTACGGGCGCGAGCGGAAACCCCACGGGCGCGCGCGGGCGCCGACGGCGGGGTTTCGGCCGTGTATACCTTTGCGCCCGCGCGGATATCAACGGGCGCGAGCGGTTCAGTGGCGGGTATATGACGGGCGCGAGCGGGTTTTACTGCGCGCGAGCGGGTACCGACCCGGTCTTCGTCGGGCGCGCGCAGGCGTTGTCCGGGTACCGAAGGGGCGCGCGCGCGGACGTCGATGCGGGCGCACGGATATTAGTCGGGCGCGATCCGAATTGCACGGGCGCGACCGTCGGGCGCCAATGCTGGATGGACGGGCGCGAGCACTAGTCGAGGACCGGCGCCACCACAAACTAGAGAACTGTTAAAAATCAGAGTAACCAAAGAGAACTTGCAAATTCAGAGTTAAAAAAAAAATACTTTATTTATTTTGAAAATGTATCACTTCATTGTAATGTCGATTACAGTGCCATGCACTCTAGGTACCGGTCCTCTAGGTCTTTCAAGTGCGTCTCAAAATGGTTCGTTTGAGCACTAGAGACAATATTGGGGACACAAAGTATTGCCATCTCCTTCTTCGGTTCTTTGATGAGATCCCCAATCTCACAGTCAAGTTCTTCGACAGTCGCTTGGGTTGCCAACTGCTCTTCAGTGGTTGGAGGCAGAGGGCGCCCATTCTCTGCGTAGGCCACCAATTTGTCACGGCGAGAGATCCAATCCTCGAAGAACTGAATCAGTTGACGGAGTCGCTCCAGCATTGACCAAATAACTGTGTCCGTTCGCTGTGCAGTGCCCGGTGGGGTGGCACCATTCGTTACACTCATAATCGACTTGATTTGTTGGCAATTGCATAAGTTGGAATTCATGTTGGACGATACAGCGAATGTTGAGAAACCCACCGTAACACTAAGCAATCAGCTACCCTTGGGCTGTTGAAGGCAAAATACACAAACTGGAGGGGGGTGCGAATCAATGGAGGAGGGTGGCAATTTATACTCACGGGGCCGACAGTGTGGGCGCGAGCAGGTTGGGCGCGCGTAGGCTGGTACGGGCGCGAGCACGTTCATCCTAAGCTACGGGCGCGCGCGACCGTGATCAGGCGAGGATAATCGAGCGCGATCAATGTGCGCGCGCAAGACAGACGACGGGCGCAATCACTGCGAGCGCGCGACGGGCGCGGGCGAGGGTAATCCGACGCGATCACCGCGCGCGCGCGAGACTGACCACGGGCGCGATCAACCACATATGACCGGCGCGAACAAGCGCAAAGACGCGCGCGGACACGACGACGGGCGCCACCCATGGTAAACAGTAGTAAACTGTGAGGACAGTAATTTTGCTCGCGGTCGGGAGCCCGTCCGATAAGCGTCCGTCCGATAACCATCCGTCACATTCGTCACGTGACTACACGACAATTTTTTTGGCCCATCCGTCCATTATGACAACCCTGCACTCCATCGGCGGACAGCCGACGGGGGGGAATGACACTCCCTCTCCATCGGCGGATAGCTAACGGGGGAGACAATGGCAAATGAATAAAAAGAAACTTGAAGGACTCAACAAGGGAAGGCGTTGGCGGACAGGCGACGGGACAACTTACCCAGTCTCGGAGGCAGCAATGTCGTCGGCGGATGGCTAATCACAGTCGGCAAACGATCTGAGCATAGCAGCCGACGCGCCGAGGTGAAGGGGCCGACGCCCTAATCCCTAGCAACCGACGCAGGAAACCCTAGCAGCTACGCGACCTCCGCGGAGCGCTAAAAAGAGGACAAAAGAGAGCTGAAGAAGAGAGGGCTGGAGATGAGGAGGAAATGTCGGGAGTGACGGGTGTATACCCTGCAAACCCCAACTCCCGAGACTGAATCGTCACGCCCGATGCGACATGACGTATGGCCATGTACATACCATCCATGCATGGATGGTCATCACTTACACTCGTCGCATCACGCCACGTAGGATTTTAATGGGATGTGTTGTGACTTTTTTTTCAATCCGTCACCATGTCATGATGGCGTCGGCTTGTGATGTGACAGCTGCTCCAATCGCCACGTTCAAATTCGAAATAATGAATTAACATTGTTCTGTGACGGCGGGGCTATCTTGCGCCATGATGGGATCTTGATCTGTTCAAGGCACGCAAAACTGAATTCGATTCTGGCGCCAATTTGTACTCCTCGGAAATCATAACTAACCTTTCGTTAGATGCGCAATGTGCTTCATTCCATTTCAATCATTGCACTATCGATTACCTCTGAGAGTGCTCCTCACGCACACGTTTTTGGGGAAGACCGATATTATTCTCGTCTGTGCGTAACTATCCAGCACCTTCTGCTGCCGTTTCCATTGTCTTCATCTATCGTTTCTGATTGGACAGTTCAGAGGAGTCTCTGATTGGACACGTTAGAGGACACCATATTGCTTTGCACGAAAGGTCTCATGCATTCTCTATCGGCGGACCTATCCGTCTTCGTCGGCAGATACTATTAGTGTGCACACTCCAAGTCGTCTGATCCGCGTTGGCTGCCCGCCAAGGTGTGTTCGTCGTCGGCGGATACAGTCTTCTCCGTCGGCTGGGACACTTTCCATCGACCCTATTGGCGGTCCGCCGACGAGGTCTTCATCTTCTATCCAATGGAAGTAGAGCCGATCGAGACGTTTCTAAGGAATGGCCGATCAGGGCAGTGGAAGGTTAAAAAGGGCGTTGTTGTGGCCCTTACTCATTCTAGGCTTTATTATGCAGGCAAAGTAGTGATCCATTGTGTAGTAGAATTTGATCCTATAGTGGTAATGGTAAAAGTGATTGAGGTTTCAGGCAACATGGAAATAAATATACCATTTCCGGATGAGGGTGTGAAGTCCTTGAGCGACTGCTTAGGGCGCATGATATTGTGGGAGGCGGCGGACCTCAGGCCTTTTGGAGAGGTGGAAGAAGATGACATCAACGCCGTTGGCTGCCCGCCGACGGATGTTGAAGAAGATCTCAAGCCCGTTCAAGAATTCCTGGACCTCGCAGAGCAGATGGAAGTTGCGCTCCTTGAGGAATCCAGAGGCTCAAAGCGTTGTGTAGTCGCTGGAGTCATTATGGAGTGCTCTCCTAAAGGAACGTGGGAGGGATTCCGGACTCCCAACAGCTTCTTTCTATTAGTGAGAGTGTCGTCCGTCAATCCGGAATTCTCTGAAACACCTGCTTTCTGCGAGTTACCGGATGTGTTAACAATCGGGTGTGCTGTGGGGCGATTGGTACTTTGGAGTGGATACAAGGTATGTCCACTTGTGAACGGCGCGTTGGCTGGCACATGTCCCGTCGGCTGCCCGCCGACGGAACCTCACTTGGGGAACGACAATGAAGAAATTGATGAAAGCAACTCCGCTCCGTCTGAGCAGGGTCTGAAGACTAGGTCTCCAATAAATATCAGCAGTGACGACGATGTGTCTGAACAGGGGGGATCCGACGTAGACACGGATGATCATAGTGGGGGTCCGGAATCCGAGACCTTGGGTACTCCTTCCACTCCAGATGCTTCATATCCCGACCGCCACCTCTCGAGAAATCGGTATGTTGAACTTCTTAGTGATGACCTATCAGTCCGTGGTAGAGCAATGATTCAAGTATGTTTACCGGACGAGGCATGTGATGATGAAGTCCTAGGGGATACAGAGGTTGGGGTTCTCTTCGTCTCTGAAGACGATCATCTGCAGATGACAACTCTCAGATGGCGTCTGACTCACACTCGCTTAGAAGGGGGTCACCTTCTCTCTCATATAATTACTTACTGCTCCAAGAATTTAGCAGACGCCGACGCGGACGATGGTCTGGATGGTGTCCCGAAGAATGCCTATCGATTGGTGAGGAGGAAAGTTTGCGAAAAAGATGACGTCTCCTCTACTAAGCTTCGTCGAATGGTTGTCCCTGCTGAATGCCGCTTAGTGAGCTCAAAGCGGTGTTGCAAGGACCGATGTTGCCAGACTTTTAGATGGGAAGATACTGTGCGTATTTGTCAAAGATTTTACGCAACAACCTTCATGGCGAGGCGAGAGATGTCCTTCGCTGTGCAAGGGCACTTACATACTGTACCCCGTAAGCGGAAGCTCTTTGTTACTCTTGTGAACGTCGACGTATGTGAAGTGGCATGGTATATTATTCACAGAGTAATAGAATCCGCGTACTACAGCTACAAGGCTTCGGCGAGAAGTGGCCCTGTCAATGGAAGTCACGGAAATTCCGGAGTACATCGTCTCGACGTTCCGGAGCAAGCGCGACGTTGACCACTATCGTTAATGAGAATGCGGACCATATGCCCAATGAGTTTTGGATGATTCGCAAGAAGAGAGTGGGCGCGCTCAAAGTACTCTTGTCCACGATGAACTGGAATCACATGCGCGAAATGGCCAACGCCGTAAGTTCCTCCTCATCTTCTTTCACTTTGGATAGTTTAGTGAATACAAGTGATCAGGAACTAGCCAACTGATCGGCCTCACTCTGTGTTGTCCAGGTCAATGAGCAGTGCAACGCGAAGCCGATTTTGCTGTCCTCTGTTAGCCGCATGAGGAAGGAGTACTTCCGCAACGTTGAGGTCAAGGCGGTAGGAAGTAATTTCTCCATGTGCACTGAGTGTGACTTCCTCGTTGAACTCATTGCAAAGTATCCTAGAGGGTCGGACGAGTGGCAGAGCTTGACAGAGGATAGGAACAGGCATTTGAACTATCAACGAGCTTGTCGCAACATTTATTACGGATGGACAACCCAATCTATACAGAGTCCTACTGAGTTACTTTGCATCATACACGATAAGATGGACACATCGGAAACAGCAATCTCCCGGATGCAACGTATAACGATGGCTACGGCAGGGCTTGGTCAAATTCCGATTTCCTGCACTGGAATGCTAACTCACGGACACGGAGATGGTGCCTACGCACACAATGCAACTGCCCTATGGCCAGGAGACCCAAATTTCACAATCTCCTCGTTGTGCACGTAATCCCGTGCCTTGGAGAGACTACTCGTCCGGGAGACGAAAGCACTCTTCGAGGCTCCGCCACAGAATGAATTCTTTGAAGCGCTAATGCTTGGAACGTCATGTTGCATCCCATCAATTCCACCTTGTAGAGAAGAGCCACTCCCTCCACCTTTGCCTGGTAGGCTTGCTGTTCCTTTGCCAAAGAAGTTGTATCTCCACCTTGACAATTCAGCGAAGGACAACAAGAACCGTTTTCTTCTAGCGTTCTGCTTGTTGCTGACGGCGAGGCGAATATTCAAGGAAGTTACAGTTGGTTTCCTGATTGTGGGACACACACATGAGGACATCGACGCCCACTTCAGTCACCTGTCGAAACTCATTAAGCAAAAGAACACATACTGCCTTGCCGACCTTATGAAGGCATTCATGGATTCACAGAAGACAGTTGCCTTTATTCCAGAGGTTGTTCAGGAAGTGGCAGACTTCAAAAGTTATGTTGCTGATTTTCATCACGACGGAGGTAATGCAATAGAAGGTCACAGTGCAATGCATCTTTTTAAAGTTTATGTAGTGGAGGATGGGGAGGATGCGGGGTGGCCCGTGATGAGATACAAGAAGCGTGCAACTGATCCGTCATGGCTTCCACCTGGCAAACCCTTGAAAATGTGGAGGGCAGACAAAGAGGGTAAACCACGTTTGCCCGTCGGTGATCCCAAATCGGTTCTTCATAAGCACTTGGGGGGTAGTGTTGAAGTCGATGAGGGAAAGAAGAACGCAGATAAAGAGGTGGCATGCGCAACGGAGTGTTCAGAGAAGAGAAATTCCATTAAAAGTGGAATATCTAAGTACATTGAGTACTGGAGAACTGGCATAGCTCGGGATAAGAAATACGCACAAGACATGTTACCATATGTATAGTATTGGGAGCAAATTTTAAAGGAGGTCAATGAGCCACTACCTCCTAATTTCGCCACCTTATAGGAAGGATTATGGCCTATCTCAGACTGGAAACAGGACCATGTCACCACATTTGATGCAGAGGACGATTATATAGGGGATCCAGATCTTCGTCCCGGAGACAAGGATGAAGTGGAGACTTATCCTTTCTACAGTCCGCACGATACTAGGCCGAAGTCTGTGTTTAACCCATATCGTTACGTGTTACGTGGCGATTGGATTCTCTGTTGTCCGAGTAACAAAGACCACCTACCCATTTGGATGGGTAGGGCGATAGAGCCTGTTTTAATAGAGCCTGGTCCTAATTATGGTAAGTTCAAGGTTGAATGGTGGACTCTGATAAAGGACAAGAAGGAAGGTAAGAAGAAAGTTGCGAGGGAGTGCTGGACAAGACGATGGGAGAGGGAGTTGACTCTTGCGGAGTGGGTGGATTGTAAATCCGTGGTGTACACTCATAGGACCAAGAAATCTATGCATGAAGGGCCTCCAAAGTCTCATCTGATACCCAAAGAGGTTGCGATTGTTGCCATGGCAAACTTCGAATCGCATGGAAATTCGATGAACTGGAATGACGAGGATGAAGACTAGTCGGCGACCCGCCGACGATCATGATCTTAGCTGTAGAAGACTTAGGTTGTGATGGTTTCCTCTGTCGGCGTTATAGTTGAATATTGTAAACACTGTGATTCCTACGAATAAGAATTGTATATTACCATAGACCCAATATTAGTCATGTATTATGCTTGGTCTTCTTTTTGTTGTTCTGATGCCTTCCTTTTCATTCTTGGCTGATCGTTGGCTGTCCGCCGATGCTTCTAACCATACTAGATAATTATCTTGATCGGTGACTTCGTGAGGCTGGTCTATATTGTATGGCTTGTGATTTACGGTGGACATTGTTACACTAGCCGGGTGCCCGCCGACGCTTTTCACAACATTGGTAAATTCATTACGCGCTTGGAGAAACAGGGAAAAATATTTATCCATTTCATTATATTCTTATCGGAGTACAACGGTAGTGTTCCGCCCTCTACATGTTACTTTGTATTGTGTACACATCAAAGACGCCACTACTCCTAAAGCCTCAATAACAACTGCTAACCATGAATTTTACAACTATCTGAGTGTGAGAAGCAGCTCTATTGAAAACGAGCTGGACAATGTCAACACACACTAATTCTCCCGTAGCCTTCGTACACGGAGAAAAGCCGCATATGGTCGCTAACGGCCATGCAGCAATCGGTCCTTCGCACTGGGCTTGGCTCGGATAGCACTACATTCAGTATCGACGGATGGAAACACGGAAACAAACAACGAATACGACGATTGCGGGCTGGCGTCCCCTCTGCACCACTGATCTTGGCGAGAGTGACGACTTTTACCACCCTCCGAGATGTCATATGCTTCGTCAATGACGCGGAGCCACCCTGCAAATGACATTGTATGTGTTGACACTTCCCCAGTGTGGCTGAAGTGAATGCTGCCAGCACTCTCGGACTCCTCAGAATCCTCGGACGTCATTGGAAAGGCGATGCCGGAAGCGTCAGATATCTCCAGCAACTCTATGGTGTGAGCAAGACTCCAATACCATTCCGCACCTCGCTGCAAAAGGCGTGTGATGTATTTGAAAGCAGGAATGGCGGTGTTGCGAGAATGGGCGACCACCGCCCTATACCATGGCCGGAGCTCCTTGACGTAAGCCGGTGTCTCCTGATACTGCGGATACCCCACATTGCTACCCCGCCTCCTCATAACGACGAAATATTCGCGCCTCTAGCTTACTTCTACAGTATGCGACTGGCTGACAAAACTTGTGGCGCTCAGCTGCTATGGTGAAGGGACTTCAGTACCAATTACTGGAAGGGGCGGCGGGAGTTCTTCTACTGAACTGGTGAAAGTTCTTGTTACCCACTTCTCTAGGGTTTTTGGACGACTAGTTGCCAGCGTGGACCTAGCCTAGTAGCGCCTACTCTCCTAGTCGGCGGGTAGCCGACTAGGACTAGCTTAGCTAGCCGCAGCTAGCCGTAGCTAGCCTAGTAGCGCATACTCTTCTAGTCGGCAGGTAGCCGATCAGGACTAGCTTAACTGGGACTAACCTAACTAGAAATAACTTATCGTCTTTGGCAGATATTTATCTAAGCATAATTAACCAACATTGTGTACTTCTCCTGGTATGGTCTATATTTGAAGAGGACAATTTATCATATGACAACTTATCCCAATTTCTAAAATCAGGACCGGGCATTGTCTCCTTTGAAAGCTCTTTTAGGCAAATATTACAAATTAAACCATATGGATAGTTACTTTCCTAATGTATTTTTAATTCCGCATTATGTGACGATTTCTCATCATTTTTATATGTATTTCAAATTCCACAGGTCGGTTCAGTAAGAAAGAGGTTGGCTCTCCTAGTCGGCGGCCAGCCGACTAGAAAGGACTTTGAACGTTGTGATCGTGAATATTGTTGCATTCTCATCGACAACTCCGGAGTCCTCACAGACGAACAACTCAATGTGAGAAGCCTGGCAGTCGTGTCCACTCAGCGGGTCGCCGACGATCTTCCCTTCACCCGCTTCACTTCACAGATCCAAATTTTGTAGAGCATGTATTTCCTTTTATTAGAAAAGGTAGATTTCTAAGGATAGGGTTTAGGTGGGTTTAGGGTTTCTAGGGTTTAGGGTTTTCAGTCAGCCGCTCGCCGAGGGATTCGGCCATGACATGGGGACTTGGATGTCTTGTTTTCAGCATTATATTAAAATTAACTTAAATGATTTTATCCCTTGTAAGCGGTATGCATTTTTTCATAAATATTTGACATCTTTGTCTTTAAATTTGAGGGATAACGCATGAAATGGACATTTATTGATGATGCAAAGTAGTCCATAACTGAGCGTTTTGTCCATAATTACTTAAATACACCATGTAACACATCTTAACGCACTCCTTGTTACAAGAAACGCGCACGTCAATGTTGACAGCCCCCTCGAGGCTCTCAAATATTGCTTGACCGGTCAGACCTTAAACCTTCCATGTCGGGAAATTACTCTACAACGCATTCCTTGTCAGCGCACTCATTCCACATCAGTCTCCTCAATACATTTTTTTAACACATTTGAACGTGGTACTTGTTATGATTAATGCCCTCTCTGTTATAAGAAACGTGCTGACGTGGATATTTACTATACTTAGTCATATCTAAAGTACCTTGAGGTAAAAAAGGAGGTGAAAAAAATAATGTTCAATAATAGCGCTAACATTTAATTTAACGTGATGTTGTTATTTTTAATGTATACCTCTCAATCGTGTTTCACCTATATTCTCTTTGACCCTGTCAGATAATACAATGTTATTGGTGACGTTTTAACGGTAAAACGCTTGGCGTAAGCTACGTTTAATTGGATATTTCTCCACACTAATTCATGATATTGTGGATGTACGTCACTTTTGACGCGGCTCTATTGTAGATCTTGATGGCACTACCATGACAAAATTTATTCTAACTTGTAGATTATAGATTTACATGTCTCTTACTTCTTTATATTTCACTGAAGTGAAATTTCTTACCTTGTTTGTAGTCCAAATTCACTCAGATGAAGGCGGAAGGTGGTTTTGAAATCTTTTTTGGCTACATGTCCAATCTCGCTCCGATTACGGAGAATTTGGCTCAACATAACATGTGGCAAATCACAATTAATTACTAACATTATAGAATGGTCAGTACTTGCCACTTTTTTATTTTTCTTGATACTTTTGTCTTCCTTTTAGAGCCTTATATATCTTACTCTTCTTCTTATCCTTCATTTCCAACTACTATTTTGGTTTTTCAATTTTCTCTTTAGCTGCTACATTGATCTAGATTAGCATTTCTAATTTCCTAATTTTTATTGCAACTAAGAAGATTTCTAGGTTCTCTTTTCTCTAGCGAATTGGCCTAGATGTTCACCATATGTGAGCACCCATATTGCTTAATTTCTTCCTTTTATTCCAAAATCCCTTATTCTAGTAGGAATTTTCACTTTTTAGATTAAAAGTAGCCAAAAATAGATTAATTAGGCCCTTGAATACTAAATATTCTATTTTTTCTAATTTTCCCTAAAATCTCTAGGTTTTAGTCTACTAATTTCAATTTTTTATTTTATTTCTCTTCTTTCTCTAAATTCCAATTTCTCTTTTAATTTTTATTTTGCCTATTTCTAATTTTCTCTCAAAATCTAATTTCCCTTTTTCTTTTACTTCCTTTCCATTCTCTTATTTTTTGTATTCCACTTTTAGTATTCTAATTTTTAATTTTCTGAAATTTGAATTGAAGAACTCAAAGCGGTTGCATTGATGCAGCCACCACAATGTATGGACAAATGCGCAAATCAAGATGAGTTATTGTTAGAAGCAGAAAAATTTGTTTTAGAAAAATGAGATTAGACATGATGAGGATTCAAGTCTAGAACTAGAAAAGTCGTAGACCAAGAAACCGAGGATCTAGTAGTTAGTGGTAGTTGCCAAACGAAATTGCCAAATTACCAATTTAATTTGGAGGTTTAGGATTTTTTTTATCTTCAAAACCTACATCCTAATTAAATATCACATCAATATCACTTAAGTTTTTTAATTAGTTACCACATGATTTTAGGAAAAGTGGGTCATAGCTGGATGGCCTCTCAAGTTTAAAATAAAATGTGAATTAAGGATAGTTAGGTGGAAAAGATATTGGCCTGTGGGTGTTAGCACAAGCAGATGTGCATGAATATGCATGTCAATGGGCATGCAAATGGATGGGCTGCGGCCAAGGAAGGGAGGCTGCTGTATAGAGTGAGAGGTCGCTGGCAAGGCCAAGTAGGTGTGGGTAGTAACGTGCAGTGTTTTTGGAGTCGAGAGGGTGAGTAATCTTCAAATTAGGTGCTGTAGAAAGAGTTAGGAGTCGGTAGTGATTGGGTAGAGAGTTATGCCCCCTTCACACCAGTAGTTAGTAAACTGGGGACGATTCACTCGTAACTTCAGAGTGCAAGAAAAATCTCGAAAGCGTTCACACTGTCAAAACAGGGGAGGGGTTATTTTAAATCGGACGTTTGCCAAATGGGGGTGGCATGGACCTGGACTTTCACATCGTCGTTGGTACAGGCCACCCTATACCTCATCATGATCAGGTTTGACAAGAGGGAATCCGCGGAGTAGAGGCAAACTGAAGTGACTACCTGAATGTGGAGGCCTTGGCAGTTTGGGCAGCCTGCTAAAAGGAACGAGCTGTTGCTTGGTAAATTTTTTTATTTTCGAACTGGACCAAAGTCTCTCCCTCCTCCAAAGTCGCAACGTCTCTTTCTTTCATGTTGTTGCTTTTTCCTGCGCTATGACTCCGTGGTTTCTCAATCTCAATTGGCCCATGTTGACGTTGTGATTGCCTTCTGTTTTGCCGTTTCAATTCTGCTCATGTTGTTCTCCGAAGTGTTGGCTTTGTCGAGGCGTTTTGTTTTGGTTTGCACTTGACGGGGGGGCAAAGACGATGTGCGCTTCCTGTCGGAGTGATGCTTGTTGCACTGCTCGCATACATAGCTACTTGTTTCCACGACAATTTTGTCCATAGCAAATCAGTTCACGCCCGTGAAGGTGAGTACCGCTCGTTCATGCCAACTGCTCCTGCCATCGTCTCTGAACAGTACGCACATCCTTTGGTTACTTCTAATTTTGTGTTATCAATTTCCATTGTTGCAAATTCGTAGTTGCTATTCTTGATTTGGCCAGGTTGGAAGACTCCATAGACGCCAGATCGGTAAGCCCCTGGCCGCGACCACCTTCTGCAGCCATGTAAGCTTCCTCACGGACCCTTGTGATTAGTAGTCTCCGGGAGTCGTGTAATCTCACTGTCTGCTGCAGCAGTGACAGATTGTTGTGTCAATTCTTCACTGTACGCACTGTCAATTAGGGTTTTCTGTTAGTACCCTGTAACAACCTCGGAGGTTTCCCATGGACCACCGCCTGAATCCAGAGAATGTCGCGTTCTTCCTCCCCTCCCTAGTCCTCCTCCTGCAGAATGTAGTGGACAACATGTTTAGGCCGGTTGAAGCCATTTCGCCGGATGAGGGGATGTTGTTGTGAATGTCGCCCAAGTCCATGAAACATTAGTGAACCTGAATTTCGTAGTGGCGTCAATCTTGCATGACTTTCGCATCGTCCATGCCACCACCCTCCTCGACCACGAGTTGAGTTGGTGGGTGCTCCCCCGTTCAACCTCCTGGTTCTCAAGGTTTGTTTTACAAGAATATGAGGACAATTGGTGGCTCGAAAACTTCCGAATGACCAAGAGTTTTATTTTTTGTCTAACTAATTTGCTTAGGCCTTACATTGAGCACCACAACACACACTACCGCCTAGCCATACCACCCATTGTCACAGTAGCCTAAACTCTTTTTAAGTTGTGCCAAGGTGCAAGTTTGCTGCTGTGCTCGGAAGCTTTTGCTATAGGTACAAGCACAGCCTCAGTTATCATCTGAGATGTTGTTAAAGCTATCAATGATGAATTGAGCCAAGAAATTACTTGGCCTACGGGGAATCGTTTGCAGCTAACTATGGACCAATTCTGGGAGTTCAGTCGATTACCTGGGGTTGTGGGGGCAATCGATGGGACTCATTTCCACATCCGTAAACCCAACGATTCACCTGTAGACTACTTTTATTTTAAAAGTGGAGGTTTTACTATGCAATGCTAGGCAGTTGTTGATCGCCGACAAAAGTTCATTGACATTTCTGTTGGAATGTCAGGATCAACTAACGATGCCAGGCAATTGAGGCGTTCCATGCTATACCAGAAAGCTACCACCACCAACTTGTTCAACCTTGTTGATTCTGTGGAGGGCTTTGTGCCATACCTGATTGAAGATAAAGGTTACCCCCTATTTCCCTGACTCATCACCCCGTACAAGGACATTCCGGAGGGTCGCAGGTCAGTTCAAGAGCAATTGTTTAATCGGAAGTCGTCACGGGCTTGAAGTGTTGTTGAGAATGCCTTTGGCATCCTCAAACAAACATTTCGCAAGTTACATAGTGCTTCGGACTTACACGTCACGCTGCTCTCGGACGTGGTTGTGTCCTGCTACATTTTGCATAACCTGCTGCTCGATCAGACAACGGAAGAAGTCGATTGCCTCTTGACGATACTATAGAGGGAGGGATTTGCGGAAGTTATTGATGAAGACCTTGTATAGGAAGGGCCAAGGGAGGCCGGCCTCCACATGAAGTGCAAGGGGAGGCCAAGCGGTTAAGACTGGCGGCATTCCTTGTACAGAACCGCCAATAATGTTGAATTCAGCATCGTGAAGGAGGTTGGAGAGGTGGTGGTGGGCGATGCGAGGTGGCGAAGGGATGGGTGAGCGGGCAGTTCAAAACACTATCCTTTCGGGATACAAGGTAATCTTCCAAAACTCTGTATGCAGTGAATGACTCTGCAGTAGCATAGTCGGCTATTTTATTATGATATAGGAAGGGCGTACAATAGGGAGACATAGAGAAGAAAGCGTTTTTTTTTTTTTTGGCCCCTTTTAAAGGTTCTATGTTAAGCCAGTGCTCATTCACTTTCTACCATGTTGGAGAGTACTAAGCAGACATGGAGACCGGGCCGTTTTTTTTGTCTTCCCAACCGGGGTTCAATGGTGAGCAAGTGCTCTACACATCACTAACATGTCCGCAATGTGTGCAGATGGAAAATGTAAAAGGCACTACAGGAATGCGACGATAGGAAGGAAGAATAAAGCGGGAGGAGAACAACGGAGAAACTGGAAATGGAGATCAAGTGTGACCGCAGTAAAGACACTTCGGTTTAACCATACTATGAGTCTTGTACGGCTCTATACCATTGAGCAATACGTTATGATTGATGTTAAATCGACCTCAAGGATGCTGTAGAGATTACTAATCATGTATATCTTCTTCATGGTCTATAGGTGGATCACCATGTCACTTAGCCAGAGCTCCCTCGACAGGATCGGTCGGTGTGGATTCAGGTACTACAGGCACTGCAGCACTTGGTGTCACTGTGCGTGAGATGGCGGTTGCGAGGCTTGCAATGGCCTGCACCTCCATACTTTGATTCATCAAACTAATTCGATTATGCTCCTGGGCAATTCTGAAGTTTTCAAAAGTAACCTTGTCGCGGTCCTTCTTGTATTGCAGCTATTGCTCAAAATGCCTCGTGTGCTCATCTAGCTTCTCCCTCTCTGTTAATTGTATTGTTTGTGTCGCTTAAAACTTGCACCATTTTCTCAGCGATCTCACTAACCCCCTCGGCCAGTGCACTCACTTCAGCACTTTTCCTTTTCCTGTGGCCGGTACTTCCGATAGTGCGCCTGAGCTCCGCTGCCGCCGAGGTAGCAGTGGATGATAGCACATGAATCTGCGCGGGGCTGCGTCCCTGGCGAGACACAGGCGGAATAGTCCCTACGGAGGGGGAGAAACCTGCCGTGCATGAGTTCACATGAGGCACTGATGGATGGGGGCGGGGATTACCTATCTAGAGAGGGAAGGTGGCAACGCCCGGAGACACATTCAGGTTAATCTCCTCGGCCAGCCCCCTCGCAGCTTGCTGGGGGTTCTTCATGAGGGTGACATCTATTGTAGATGTTGTGTGGACATGGGCCCTTGTGAAACCCCCTTCCATGCCATGCCCATATGCTGCTTGCATACCTGGTGTCGATGACACTGCCGGGGAATCTCTAGACACCAAATTAATGGGAGTGCCCTCACCTCCTCCCCAATCTGGCCAACTATCTGCTTCCTAATTCAGAGAAGCTATCATTCCTAATGCAGGATCCTCCTGGGGGATGGGAGCATTATGGTACTTGTCATTTGGATTCATTGTCTCCCTTGCACGGGGGTAATTAAGGGTCGCCTTATCCTTTAACCATTCAGCCATGTTCCTGTAGGCGACAAAGTAGAATGTCTTTGGCAATTTGTGTAACTTCTTCTCATCTGGAGTAGTCTCCTGGATTTACTCCTCGGGATTCCTCCCTATTCTACTGTGAAAATCCGACATTTTTTTGAAATTTGCAAGTAGAGTGGACCACTTATA
Organism: Ceratodon purpureus; assembly: GCA_014871385.1. Classification (NCBI taxonomy): domain Eukaryota; kingdom Viridiplantae; phylum Streptophyta; class Bryopsida; order Pseudoditrichales; family Ditrichaceae; genus Ceratodon; species Ceratodon purpureus. The sequence continues at coordinate 30,805,542 of CM026426.1, forward strand.
TCTGCACGCACCTTTGTTCCTATGGACATCCCCTTCTCCCTTTCTAGCATTGAGAACCATTGCAATCTTCCCCCGCTTGCCAAGCTCGGGGCACATGAGCTCCCGGGAAATCCTCTACCGTCATCTTATTGACATACTCTTGTCTTTTGGCTTCGATGAGTGCCAAGATTTCTACTTTTGACCAGTTTGGGTCGCGGTCTTTCTTACCTAAAGGACCACCCTCATCATCTGGGCCCCTCGCTCTCCTCCTACCTTTTGCCCCAACCCTCTTGGCAGGAGCTGCCCCGAACTCGTGTTGTCTGCATGCATTAGAAGGGGGAAAAAAATTGTATATCAGCTCTATGTTCTTTTATTGTGTGTAGTACTTACTTGGGCGTCGGAGGGGGTTTTGCTTGGTGTGCAGGTCGAGCCAACGGGATAGCAAAAGGACCCTGCGCCTACCTCTTGAGAGATTGCAGTGAATCGGGACGGAGCTCTGTTCAAAGGTACGTTGAAAGGAACTTGAGGTTGTGAAAAAACATTGTTCTGTTGCATGTTATGCACCATGGAAGTCTACAGCATATGTTCACAAACAATACATGCTGCAAAGTAATTGATTGAATGGAAACTAGGACTATATAGGGGACGAAAAACTCATGTTGCTGCATGTTGGTGCCGGGTGCAGGAATGGAAGGCACGGCCATGCTGGGCAGCCTCTTGTCAAAGGGTTTCCAAGCACTATAGGAATTGCAGAGTAGACGTCATAGAAACCATGAACAAGTAGATTGTAGTACATGTAAAAATGAAAACTACTGTAGACGAATGCTGTGAAGTTCTGCCTTCAAGGCTTTTTATGTACTCCGTTTTTTTTTTTTTAACGGGGCAGTAGAATCGGGCATCACAGCCAAGCAGCGAGGAAGACTCTGATTTTGTTTTTGTGACCCCGAGATAAACTGGCACTTAACTATGAAGTTAATTGCTGTCTCGAAATGCCTCTCCATACCTCCACCATTACCTCTAATTTCTTACTATTTGTAGTTCTTCTAGAGTTTTTGAATCAAGTTCCTGCCACCATTTCCACAACGATTTACCACTGTGGTTATCTCATAGTTAAGCTAGTGCTACGCCCATCGCTAACTAGGCTCGGCAGGTAACACACCTGCCTGGTGTGAAACCTCCGTTCCGTAACAACCCCGTAACTCATCTGTCAGTGAGTTAGTAGTAGTTAGTGTGAGTATGTGTAAGGTGAAACCACCTATAAGCGGGCATTTAAGGAAATACTCTATTTGCAGTAAGGGGCAAGAGTTGAAATATTTATTATAGACTAGCAATTAAGTAGAGAGCATCGGTGAACTGGAAAATCCATTTTTGGATAAATATTGTAATTGATGTGATTTTCTAAAGAAATCTTATGTAGATCCCTACATTAGTGCATAGGTGATTCTACATGTGGGTCATGCTCTTCTACTTTCGAACAGGTGGAATGCTAAAACAGTGTAACATATATTTATAACTATCAAGAAAGAGAAGGAGAGCAATACTCTTATGCCTCAAAAAATAGGGAAAGAAATTTGTTCAACAAGTAGTCCAAAACAAAAAGGCATGCACACATGTACTGATGGGCAAGTGCATGTGTCCCATACTCAAATTAAGTCATGCCTAAAAGCAAGCACCAAAGTTCTGTCAGCCAAGTGCATGTGTCCCAGTGCCAAATTCAGTCATGTCTAAAAGCGAGCACCAAAGTTCTGTCAGCACCAAGCTGTGAAGACGGAGTTTCAAGAACAATACCGAGTCAGAGCAACTCATGGGGGGCTCGTGGTGGCTTGGGGCAGATCAGCAATCTCAATCTGGTAACGTAGATCACATCTATGAACCCATGGAGGTGGCGTGGATGGAGGGAAAGCACTTTCAAGCCCAATTTTCTTGCGCGCCAAATTGCTATCCGTTGAGCTTGGTTGTTTCTGCAGACATCTGGTTTCATAGCTGCTTCCCTTCATCTGCATGGCATTCACATAATCCTCAGAAGTTAGCAGGAGTGACTTTGTGTAATCAACAAGGAGATCCACCCGTCGCTTTCTTCGACGCGGTTCTGGAATTTGTGGCAACTGGAGGAGTTCAAGGACGGCCGGTGAAACAATCGAAGGTGAAGCACCGCATGCCATGCCGGAGTTGGCATCGTTCACTACGTTTGCCGTTACAATACAAGAGGTACTAGTCACCCCACCTTCACCGCGACCTTGTCGTCTAGCTTGTGCTCTGGTAATCGGAGGAGACCTACCATTCTCTTCCTGTAGTTCCACAACCTCGGGATGCCGCCAAGAGCCTGCAACGATGCTCCAGTCTCCAGTCCTGCACAACATCATCACCCACAGATCAGAGCTCCTACTTTGTCGAAGTTGGCATGGTGATCCTTGTACACACTTTCTCGTGAATAGTTGGAGGTGGTATTATTAGGACGATGTGTTGAAGTTGTTGGGCAGACTCTTGACGGTCTTCGACGTCGATCATGCTGCAGCTCAGAATCAGCGCCTGAGGAGATCCAACTCCCAGCTCAACCAGCTTGCACCTCCCAAAGGACTTGTACATGCAAGTAAGTGTCAATTCACAGTTCGCTGTGTGTTCCCCTTCTTTGCAGCCTAGATCTTCACATCACTGTAGAACGAGTGCTTTGGTTTACAATTAAGTTCAAATGGTCTCGAAGTTAAGCTTTTATTTTGTGATGAAGCAGGATGACCACTCTGCTCCGAGTTAGTTCTAGCTGCTATGCTCGACCTTGCAAAAATGACAACTGTTACAAGCCTTGACAATGTTGGTTCTAGCTGATCCCAACCGTTTCAAATGAGCTGCTCCAGTTTCCATCAAGTCCTGAAGATCAAATCATCTGCAAGTTACGTGGCCTCTAATAGTACGCATCACATTCTCATCCTCACTCACCGTTCCCGGCATCATGTTAGGCAAGTTCATATTGCTCCTTCGATACGTGTATTGCTCATCCACATTCTTTTCCATCAGCTGCTTTTGTGATTTCTAGCATTTGAAGTATGAACTCTGCAAGATTTTGACATTCAGAACTGCCTGGTATGCCATTTGATCATCATCTGTCATTCAATCGTAGGCTGTCCGACCAGATGATTTGAATGCGATCGGTGCATTACCTCAAGTAGCTGCCTCAACGATGTTTTCACCAGAAACTTATATTTCTTGCATGGCGTAAAGCTTAAGGTTGAATAGACCGTATTCTATTTGGACAACATTAGCTACGACTTAGTTGCTTCACGAGTTGTTACTGTATACAAGAGGTGAGAAATTGAAGAATTGAATCCCTCAGCCGCAACGATGCTCTTGTATACAGTATTTTTAATTCTTCAATTCCTGTACTCAGTCTTAGTCGACTCTCTTTCCTAGCAAAATTTTTTCAATTCCTGTACTCAGTCTCAGTCGATTCTATTTCTCATCGTTGATGCTCTGGTATACAGTAACAACTTCTGAATTGAGAAGATGTCTATAGTCTTGTGAAATGCCGCCATTGTCTTTTAGATGTTTGAAGAAGTGTTCTATCCACTCGGAAAGTAAGTAAGTAGTCATCCAAGCCTTGTCTTGCATGGCCATGGCTGCTTTGGCCTCACAATGTACTATATAGTTAGCTCTAATACGCCTTCCTCTGAAGATGTAGAAGCCAGGGATCTTTCCTCCGGCTGCATTCACACAACTCAAGTTTGTAAGCCACTCTCGTACGTTAGGAATGATTTTGTGCACATTTCGTAAGCCGATTTTTGCCCACACCATCCCCCCTCCATTTTTCCCAGCTTGGGCTCCTGTCTCGTCACAATTCCATATCCGTTCCGCTGGATAGTCATGTTGCATGTATAAATGCATGAGGTTAGAGTAAAAGGATTTTACATTCTCAGGATTTAAAGCCCTTGCCCTCACAATCTCCAATCCTTCGGCACATCTTAGAGTAAGATTTGGTGCTGCTTCTTGAACCACCGTAGCCATCCACTTCCTGGAACTCCATCTCGAATTGGAGTCACCCTTGTCTGCACAATTTCTGCCACCTTATAATTGAGGTCGTTCATTGTGAGAGGATAACCGCATTCTTGGATGTTGATGATATATTCTTCTACAGCCTTCTCCTCAGCTTCATTGAGTACTGTTAGCGGACCCTTCTTTCTCTTTAATATCCTTCCATGCACATGATCTGCAAGAGTACTTTGTGGAATGTCAAAATGGGGAGCAAGAGCTCGGATAGGCTCCCCCTTTTCCACTGCAGCTTTGGCTGCGCTCATCTGCTCATCTGTCCAGGTACTCTTTCGTTTTTTACTACTTTGAAAAGTAGATTTTTTTGTAGGCTGTTGTCGGCCTCCACTGCTTTGGTCACTGTATGTTACTTGGGCAGGTCCATCCCATGCTGCCGAATGTTGACATTGGGGTGTTGCTCTTTGTTGCTGTTCAGGTGTTGTCAAATGTTGCTGACTCAGTGTTGTCAATCGTTGGGGTGGCGCAGAAGTGAACGCACTTTGAGCTTGATGGAGACGACCTGTTTGAGGAGAGTTGCGTCGATCACCGCTCTAGGCTCGCCAATCCCTGCAGGCACGTAATTACAATTTACAGCTCTGTACATATCACTCACTCAATTTCACTCAGAATAGAATCTCTCACTCAATTTCACTCAATGCTCTTCGTTTGTGAAAGCTCGCTTACAGTCACAAGATCTTCTATGCTGAATATCACTTACTCGATTCCTGTTGGTCGGTGCATTCCTCCCAATTGACGGAGTCCAGTCGCCTCCTCAAGTCTGGTAAAAAGTTGGTTAGAGTGAAATACTTTACTCCAAACCAACTCTGAAAGCAGCATATTAGAGCTAAGTGCATACATTCGCACATCTTCCAAGATGGGGTTGAAAGCAGAGATGACGAAGGAAACTGCTCAATGTCGGCTCCCAATAGCTGATAGAAATAAAATTATCTACCCGGACAGAGCAACTTTCGAAGCTGCTCCACGACTTCAGACCAGCACCCATCCGTGAGCACCAATTGCCAAATCGGTGAGCACCAATTTCCAAGTCTCAAATTTGATTATACAACGTCCTGCACGTAAGAAGTTAAAAATTTCTTGCGCACAGTTCTTAGAATGCCAACCTAAGCGGGCTATGTCAATATTGGCTAAACTTGCCACTTGGGAATGTCGCATTTCTCTAGGCTGGTCCAGTTACACTACCCATAACGAAAAAACATAACTTTCAATCGTGAAGTTCATTTATGTTAGTAGAAAGCGCTTACTACTGCATAACTGGTTTGAGGCAGTACTATATTACGTGTGTGCTCGTCCCTATGCAGGCACCAGATATTGATCCTTGGGTACTCTGTACCAATAACATCACATTCTATCATGATGCTGCAGTATGATCCCAATTCACCGGGAGCTTACAACAAGCGGTTATCAGGCTCTAATCTACAGGTCTCGATTCAATGCATTCCTCCTAGCCAACCATTCTTATTTTCTTGGATGGGAATTGATTATCAGCTCTCTAGTTATTAAGCTTGATGTTGACATTGTGAAATTTGACATATTTGCAGTGGCGATCACGGGCTGTTTACGAGCACCATCCTAGACCAAAGCAACTTATTGTGGAACACGATTTTCCAGCTAAGCTTCAAAGATTGATAAAGAACGTCGTGATGGTGAGCATTCAAGAGGTTCAGGAGGTTAAGATGTTAAGTAAGTTCGGCCTAGACTGTTTTGCTATTTGAGAGCACAACCAACATCAGATTCTGTAGGTACAATTATGCAAATTTTCCTGCAATTACAATAGCGGTTGACACATTGAATTCATTGTTTTAGGTACCTCCTATGCGACTTCCCAAAGAGTGCACAAATCCGGAACCTTTCTACTTCGAGAGCTTAGTGCTCCATGAACAGGAGCAAGAGCGGCTTATGTTAACAGAATCAATCTCCACGTACAGTGGGCTCATATGAAATTGCAAGTACAATCTACGGTATGGAAATTACAAATTGCAAGTACCTGGAGTGCTGCCGATCACGGATGGAATCATGTCTTTGAACGTCCATGTACAGGAACTCACTACGACGTCCAGGAACTCCACTGGCCACTCGAGTGGGACGAATAACATTGTTTCTTGGGTTCTGGAAAGTTTGCAGATACTCCTGGTAATCGAGGTTGTTGTCAGTATCAGGGAAGTGCAGCCGTGTGCTTCCGTTTCGCAGTCCTCCCGCTTCCTGTGACTCTTCTGAGTCATCATCAGCATTTTGCATGCCAGCAACTGCTGGTGTTGCGTATGCTAGACTGGAGCTTCCGGCAGCACTTCTCAAGGGATCAAATCGGTGGGAGTGTCTATTGCTATCGAGCCATGATTGTCTTCTCTGATACTCATCAAATTCATCACTTCCACGATTCATTGTAATGCCTGAGCGCAAAATTCTAACAGACTGTTTGTTACCATGAGCATACAGAATTCCTTTGCAAAACTTGAGCTCACTCTATTGCGAAGAGAAGCAGCCTTTCTACAGTTTCCATTGGTTACTGATGAGCAATTGTATGCACACTCAAAACCAAGTAGCATTGCATTCATGAGCAGCAAAAATAAAGCCTAAAATAAATCGCATTCATTATTGTGACCACCATGAGTAACAAGCAATAGCCGCCACACATCTTTCATTAAGTATCATGAATGTGACTTACAACTACCATCGTACAACCCTCAACCGTTGTATTTCATCTACTTTCCATTAAATTCAAACCTATAACCGGATTTTGATGTCTTTTAAGCGCCCAGAAGAGAAGTGCACGCTAATAGAAATAGCAACCTTGCTCATTCTATTTTTTATAGGGAACGGCCATGGGGGGCCGCCCGCTTATAGGTGGTTTCACCTTACTATAAAGAGCTGGCCAAAGTTTGCAGTTCCGGAGGCTGTGGTGGAGCGAAGAAGCCGCGGTGTGAGACATTCAGTCCGGAGCAAGGAGGAGAGAGCTGGACAGTCGAAGGGAAACGAGACCGTGAGCAGAGAATGCTGGTTGAAGTGTGTGCGGTGCCCGCAGACGAGATCGCGCAGTTGGTGCGTGGCTGCGGTAACAGTGTGGAGGAGGGCGCTAGAAATTATGGAAGAAGGTTGCTGATTTGGTGAGGTCGACAATTTCGGAAGGGGTGGTGAGCGCTTGTTGCAAAGTGGAAGCTCGAAGTCGGTGCATGCGGTTGAGGTTCGGCGGTTGCAGCCAAAGGAAGGTTTGATGAGGTTCGTTTTGTTTCCTTTTTGCTCTGTGTTAGTTGGCTACGGTGATTTGCTGCAGCATTTTGATGGAGCTTCGGCTGGAAGGAGTAGTGAATGCCGGTGGTGGTCGAGGGCAAGGTGGTCCCGGAGGACTCGGTGGAAAGCTGCGGTGTTTTTGAGCGAGAGAAGACATGCTAAAGGTGATTTAATTTGGCGGACTAGAAGAGGAGATTTGGTTGGTTGGAGAAGTCGGTGTTTGAGGTTCGGTTAGAGCTGTTGGCGATAGAAGGTGCGGATTGAGGATTGAACGTGCTGCTATTGTTAAAGGCAAGGTCGGTTGAGAAAATCAGAAGCTGCGTAGGTTGATGTGCGAGCGGCGACCAGGCTGCGGTGAAGTGGTGGATTCGTGGAAGAGCAACGGTCAGGTTGGAACGACAGTCCAAGGAGGTGGCAGGTCATATCATTGAGAAGCTGCAGCCGGCAGTTGTTTGAGGTTTTTATTTCTAATTTAATTTTTATTTTCTCTTCGTGTGTTATATCGAGTTCAGTGAAGGAGCGGGTAGGGTGGATTCTCTGTGAGGAGTTTGGCTGGGAAGGAAGTGGGATTTGCAAGGTCTACTGCTCGGTTTACTTGAAAAGCTACAGTCCGAAAGAAGGCCGGTTGGAGGGAAGATTTGGCAGGTGTCCGGTAGATTCAATCAAAGAGAGTTCGGTGGAAGGAGGGAGGCTGGCTGATCGGTTGATGAACTTGCTGCTCTTGGTGATCGCTGGAGCTATCGCAAAGCAAGGGCTGCGGCCTTTGGAGGTTGCTTGGTTTTGAAAGGGAGATTCTCCCTCCTTACGATCAGTAACCTCTGACTGCTAAAGCTTTGCTTGTATCGGTTGCTTCTTGGGCTGCATTGACGGTTGACCTAAGCTGTAGTTGTACCGGGAGAGAGCAACAGGTGGTGTTGGAGGCTGGATATCTTGATTTTTTCCTTCTTTTGAATTCTGTATTTTCTTGTGGGTGGAGTTGATTGTTGTTCCTTTGGTTGTTTAAAAGTGTAGATTTTATGTGTTGAAATTGTGTATTTGTGCACACAAAATAAATAGTAAAAAACTATGTATTGTTTGTGAATCAAATATTAACCTTATCTTGCTTGTTTTGGGAACTTTTGATTTGATTTGTTCTAAGTGAATTTGGACGTAACTTCTTGCATGTGAGTTCATAATTAGATCAAACATAAGAAAACTAGTTATTTGTGTAGAGAAAAATCATAATTACAATGTAAATTTGGGGAGTTAAAGGAAGAAGTAATTTAGTAACTTAAACCATTTATGGTTACTAATTAATTAGGCTTAGTGTAAGTTGATTTACTTTTTGCCTAAGGCATCTACTTAGATAAATTTTAGACTTTTGCCAACAGTAGTTAATTTTTTACCGTAAGCCAAAGCCAACTCTTAGAGTTGAGTTTTTTGGTTTTACATTTGGTGTGTCTGCCGGCAGTGGATTGCTAATGGTGGTCATTGCTTGGATGTTTTGCTGAAAACTTGGGAGCTTAGAGGTGATTGATTGGAACTTGGGATTAGCAAATGTAAAACCAAAAAGCACTGGTGATGTCGTTAGAGTAAGTATTACATGAAGTAAGCTTCTTTTATACCTAAGTCATAGTACTAGAGGTGTACTTCATTGAGTGGTTTAATTTAGGTTGATAATTTGGATTAATACAAGGGTTTATCCATGTAGTATTTTCCTTGAATATAGGATCTTATTAATAGCCAATTAGCTAACTTTTCTTAAGAACCATTGCGCTAACAAACTGCTTGGCTGGAACTACTTCAAGGTAAGTTTTCCCCTTCTAAACTTAGAATATACTAGTTTTGTGATAGGTAGGTTAGCTCACTCTCTGTGACACTTGTCATTGTATTTGATTACAGTGGAGGAGGCGGCACTACTAATGAATCCAGGGAGGAGTATTGAATAGGTTTTGATGGTAGGGAAGTGAGTAGAAGTATGATGTCACGATTTTTCCAACTTGGCCGTAAACCTAGGGAGGCTTACTCTAAACCCTAAACATGCCAAGACCAACATATGAAGCATGGTTATTAAAGACCTCAACAAATTTGTAGAAATCCAACAACTAATTTATTGATGCGTAACACTACAAGCTTGTGGCTGGAAAATTGGTAGACAGAAAACGGATGCATTGAGTCATCAACATATACAAACCTTTTTCACCCGTACTACCGAAGGTGTCGCTCCTTGCTGACGCTCAGCGAAGACAGTTAATGAGTTCCATGCAATGAGTAGGCGTGCTACCCGATATCACTAGCTAACAATGATGAGGTCTCAACATGGCCTCTAGGTCGCACAGACCTCCTCAACCCCTATTCTTGACGGCTCGTCGCCGTAGATGCTAACTGCTGGGAGTTCGTCGAAGTTGAGCGCATTGATGGGAGATGGTGACAACAATGTGGCGAGGCTTTGGTGCAGTTTGAGCGCTCTGAAAGCCACCGCCAAAACTCAAAACTGAAACCAAACCTTGACCTGTGTCATAGATCAACTAGACCTACGTAGGTTATAGGCTGTATCACGGAGCTCGGGTACGGGGGCTTCAGAGGCCATGGCCGTAGAGATGCCATATGTGCCATCATGGCCATGGCATGTCGAGTGTCTCCGGATGAAAGGCAACACACGCCCTTGGGACACGCGCCAATGTCCTGACGGGCGGGCATTAAAGTGGAGGTAAATTACCCCCGCTACGAGTGGCGGAGTAGAAGCAAGGTAAGGGGGACAAGTCCAGTGCCCGATCCAATGGGCATGCTAGCCACGTAAGCTCTTACTAAGATGAAATAGCCATCTACGGTAGCGGCGACGGTTAATAGGCATGGCCGCCGTGGCGGGCCCATCGTCATGTCGCGGCTGGGCTCTTAGGAAGTCCCCTTTTGTCCATCTAAACACCAACGCTAACCTTCAACACTCCCACTTTGTCCACGTCAACCTACCCATTCCCGTTGCCTCTACAATTGTGCTCTATTTTAAAACGGTAGTCCCCACTCACTCTTGAAGTTACCTCCCTATTTCTAATTTCGAAGTCGAAATATCTTGAACTAGTGCCTTGATTCCTTGAGAGCTCCCAGAGAGGTGGAGAGACGTCATAGGAATTGGGTTCCAAGAATTGGGTTCCAAAATGGTGCAGATTTTGTCCCTGCCTTACATATCCTACATACCCGGACACCCGGTTTAAACGCCGTCATAAAATCGATCTGTGCACTAGTATAGATTGTCCAAATTCAAACATCCTTGAAACATTTTTATGACGGCTCTAAAACAAAAAGAAAAAGCCTAGACGTTGAAATACGTTGTATTACAAATACAAATCCGTTTATAGACTGAATCAAAAACGTCATAAACATGTTTACAAAAAAACGTCATCAAAAATTGATATATACATGTTTATGACGTTTTGGAACAAATTTACTTAAAGATTCGATGGAATTAGCACTGTCTTAACACGTTTTTTACGCAGTTTTGTCTCATGCGCGGAATTGTTCGAATCGTTCTTGATCTAGAATTTACCTTAACTGAAACAATTCTTAATCAGTATTTTATGTTACATAAACATATTTGAGATGATAGTAAAAAATAAATTTTTCGATTTGCTTGCAAAATTGAAACATTTTACGTAATCCTTGCATATGCAATATCAATGATTGTGCCGCGATTCGTCTATGGTCCTATTGCATACCAAGTGTTGTCTGCAATCACTTTTAACGCCGCTTTGTTTCAAATTAAAAATAGTATGAAGATGAGGTGGAAGCTTTTTTTCTATGTCTTTGTCATTTTGTAATAATCTTATTGTCGCATAATGAGCACAAGTTGCAAACATTCTTTTGATGTCTTTGTCATCTAACGCTTACGCTATTGTAGCATAATGATTACAATTTAGGAACAATGTTTATGAAGAATTATAAACTTATATGCACATATTTATCATGGCCTAAAATTACTTTTTTGCTGGTTCTGCATTGCTGGGATCATGTTTTTGTGGCATAATTTTTGGAATTTTTGGACAGTTTTAGAGCATGATTGTTGAAGTTCAGATAGAATTTGGAACTTATTGATGACGATGTTTCATTCAAACAAAGACACTGTGATTTACGTGTATCTAGTACCTCAGCAATACTCAAGCTTTTGCACTAGAATAAGCAATTTTGTACTAGCTATCTAGCTCTTCAATCAACTTGTTAAATTCAATAAGAATCAATGAAAGTACAAAGGTCACAGACCAGGTAAGAACAAGTACTCTAGTTACATTCATGAATGTTGAAATTTACATTAGGTCACGGTAGTCTACTCTGTGTAATGTCCTGCTCTCTTCAGAATTTATACACTCACTATGTCAAAAAGCCTTGACTATTGCACCACAGAAAGTATGCTTCCTCGTCGAACACTAGTTGGGAGATTAGATCCGTACAAGATAAACCCAGAGGCTTATTGGATGATCACCAACTCATGAAGATCCTAATAAAGTACTGCTTTGGCTTGGAACATACGGTCCAGGGTCTCTTTGAACGGGTCCTCGCTTGAGCATATGGTGCACCTCGGGCTGCAAGAAAATGATGCAAAAAGGACGACTATGTGAGCATACAAGCATCCTACCCGTATACTCGCAGGGACACTAAGGTAGAGAACTATCACAACATTTGGATAGAGTCTCGTAAGATTCATCTAAAAATACAGTCTGATGCACTTCAAATGAATATAATACACACACGCTGTTGGTCTAGAGTGTATTTTACTTGTTGGATGCCATAACCTTCCTTTGCAGACGTATGTTCACCTTCACTACAGTAATTGCCTAAACACATAATTAAAATGTATGTAATTGTAACAGAATGTTGTAACTTACCAAGCTTTTGTGCCCGAGCCATGTTCGACCTCCTCTTCCAGATGATGAAACCACATCCAGCCATAAGTGCAATTACCAAAACAACAACAAACGCTGTAACGCACAGTGCAGCGCTCTTCCTATTGCTCGTTGAAACACATGGCTTCAGTCCCACTCCACACAGCTCCTCGTTGTTGGCAAAGCTGCAGTGACGATGGCAGACAGCACACGACAGATAAATAGTTGGGATTATGACGTGCGCATCCAATACAAGAGCTGAACCGAGTCAAATACTGGAAATATGTGAATTTCAAATAGTGATTTCTGTTAAGCGTATTATCTGCCTCAACATCAACTAGGAAACAAAAATCGTACTTGAGATTGGCACCAAGAAGAGCACTAGCACCAAGAGTAGATGGCACCTCCCCACTTAGCCGGTTGTCATTCAATAACCTGACAAATGACGGCGTTGTGAGATGATTTAAGAAACAAAATTGAACTTGAAGTTGATGAAAACAATAAGATCAACTCTGAAAATTAGATGCCTTACAGTTTCTTCACGTTCGGAAGGATGCCAAGGATTTCCAGTACTGAACCATTCACTTGGTTGTGAGAAAGATCCCTGTACAGATTGACAACCAGTTGATACCAAATTGCAATAATCAAATGAAAGTGATCTAGAGTTGAAGCAGCAATTCTACCTCAAACATCCACTTTCACTCGGTATTCACGCTCTTACTATGTTTGGAATTCAACTTGAGGATTAGCTAATTCGTGACGTACAATATTACAAGTGATGAGAGGTTTCCAATAGACACAGGAATGGATCCTTGTAGCGTGTTGTAACTTATATTCCTATAACAGATGCCAGAGGAATTTATCAATAGATAAGTATCATCATTTCCAGATGCCCATCACACGCCACACCACTAAACATGTCTAAAGAATAAAATCAACGTCATAAGGGATGCTGCGCCGAAGACGTACAGGACTTGGATGCCAGAAAATGATCCAATCTCCTCACCCATAACACCCCGCACTCCTTGAACATCCAAATACCTGCACGACAAATTGGCATGAATTAAGAAAGTTTCATCTACATTCAATGGTTGTTGAATCATATCCAGCAAATGGCACCATTCACATACATTCTGTAGCTGAATGGCTATGTTCTGTCATAATCTTCATGGTACATGAATAAGTTATGAGTTGTAGGTTTACACAGCCTGAACCAGGCTTTCTTTAGCAATTGCGTTGCGTGCAATTCCACAACAGGGATTGAAATAGAAATGAAATGGCGAGTCAAGAATCCGTTACTAAACAACTGCATTGTCCAGTAAAAGCTATACACGATTCATTGAGCACCGTACTACGCACTAATATTTCTAAAAATATAAGAATATTGTTTGCTTGACAAAACCATGCTCGTAATGATCACAAGTAGTCATTATTTGACTACAAAAATATCATACAATGAGATATGCATGTCTGTTTTTACGGCTGTGCATGCTCATTAGAGAAAATTTCGGGTGAAGGAGTGTCCAGTACTTTTGGCTTGGAAATGCAATTAAACTTTTCCGAAAATCAAAGAAATTGGCCAGTTTGAGTACTTGCAGCAAGTTGCCATCAAATCCATCGACCAATCAAAATGTGGATCCATGGGGAAGTTGGCACTGTGTAGGAAAGTAGTGGGCCTTGTTGGCAGCATTTGGGTTGTCCCGCATGTACTCCGTTGGTAACAGTAATGAGAACCTGGGATAAAATATAATATCAAGCCAAATATATTATGTATTTAACCTTGATACATCGTTTTTGGGAAAATGTACATTCGGATTAAACTGGGATTAGTTTATGTTGGCACCGCGTGGCCATGCGGGGCCATGAGTGTACTATATACGGTACACATGGTGCCAACATGTGCATGGGTGTTGCCACCAACATTAATCTAGGATTATTTATGTTGGCACCATGTGGTCATGTGGAGACATGAGTGTATTAGATATGGTACACATGGTGCCAACACGTGTGTGTGTGTGTTGCCACCAACAGAATGGCCGAGAGATGTGGACAGGTCGAGGTACTGTTGTGGACATGTAAAAATTTCCCGCCATTGGGGACAAGACCAATGAAAATGTTTCCCGGCAAATCCCAGCCATGTCCAGACTTTGTTCTACAAATAGAATTCTTTCCCGCCCTATATAGGGTTCTTTCCAGGTGGCCACTTGATTGTCTCAGTTTTGTTGTTAGAGATGGCGCTTCAGGATGTTGCCAACAGGGGAAGGGGTAGTGGATACACGGCATCTGTAGCTTTTGATAGCAAGTTCGCACCTATTGTCAAGAAAGGGGTTCGACTTGATCAACAAGTCTCCAGATTAGAATTTCTAGTCTTGAGAGCATCTGGTGCCACCAACATGGATCTGTGGTTGGATGAAAATTTGTACCCAACAGATCCACTCACTAGGAAGCCACCGCAGTTTGGGACGTTGAAGAGTTGTTTGGAATTCCTTTGTCATGGCCAATCTGGCCTGTTAGGATATACAAAACGCCTCGTTAGCACCAACGATGCAATAGTGGGGTTGGAACAAGAGCTAGAAAAGGCAAGGACTGATTGTATCCGTGAAAAGGTTGGCTTGCAAAATTCCGTTGCCAATCTGAAGTCCGTACTTGATGCTGCAAATAGCAGATGGGCAATGCGTTCAGCTGACCTTCTTGCCGGTAGTACAGAGGAGATTAATATGTTGAAGAGCGAATCTGAATCTTTGAGGTCTCGATGTGTAGCACTGGAAGATCAGTTGGAGCGTAACGAGTACAATTATAGGAACAACTTACTACACCTCCGACAGCAGGGACAAGAAGCGGCTGATCAACATGCAGAAGAAATATCGTCGGCAATGTTGCAAGCAACCCATGGTTAGCGAGAAGTACGTGAAGCGCACCAACAGCAACTTGCGGTTGGGCAACATGAACTGACGGAAGCGAGGAGGGCTTTGTCGAAGTTGAGGAAGAAAATTGAACGAATGATTAGTACTCCACTAGGAGCACAATTGAGAGCATCCAAGGGTTTATCTGAATTAGCCAAGACTGGTGGAGCTGCAAGAGCTCGTATAGCCAAAATTAGAAGCTTGTTGCAACCCAGGGTAGTTCAATCCATACATGATGGAAACAAGACATCAAAAGGTAGGAAGCGGTTGTGTGGCGACAGGGACATACAAGAGGGGACAGGCCATGCTCTTGCTCAAATAATGTCACAAGGAGAAACAGTGGCATTGGTGTCAAATCCGCGAAATAGTTTTGCTGCGACCAGGATGACCAACTACTACCTTGAGAGAATTGGGAAGGAGCTAGGAACAGAAGCGGTTCTGGCAGCATGTGATATGACTGGAGTCTCTCAAAAAGGATACGGTGAGATCTATAAGACAATTAAAGGGAGAGTGCAGCTTGTTGACAAACGCTTAAAGGCAACATTTTTGCCAAATCCTCACAAGGTACGTGGTAACACTTGTTGGGAACACTGATTTTGAAGCAGAGTACTAATTAACCTTGATACTAGTCTTACTGTTGAGAACACTGTTGGGAAGTAGAATTTGTGAGAAAAAATCATCTGGTTTGCCATTTTATTGGTTCTAATCAAATAACATGGATGCATGTGATTGTTGTGTAACTTTTAAAATTGAACTCTGGGCAATGCATTCAACAGGTCAGTTTGTTGCGAACAGAATTAAATTCAAAGTTGAAAGATCTTGTTGGTGACTATTACTTAATAGATAATACACTGGAGCTGGTAACACAAGTTCCAACGACCAAAGGAAAGAAGAAGAAATCAAAGATTGAAAGAGTTGTCTTGACATCAAAAAATTCTTTGTTTGTTGACATCGAAGCTCTGCAACGGAGTATGGTGAAGCTGTACGGTTTTACCACCGAAGGTAACTACTTCGTTCAGAAGCAACCGTAGACAAGTATGGACAGTTAGCTATGTGTTCCCAACGGGTTTCTTATTGATTAGCAATTCTACGCTTTGTCATGATTGCATCGTGCTCAAATGTGGTAGCTGTTGGGAACTTGGGATGTGCAGAAGTTGGAAACACGCCTTTGGTCTTTGTGTTGAAGATGGACGAAGCTGAGATTATGCATGGAAGGAAGTATGAAAGGGTTAGTTTGACAATTATGAATCGTGCCTTAGACACCAGCATTGAAAAAAGCGACGATAGGTATTTTTCTGTTCAGTCAGAAACAGAAATATGGCCTGTTGCTTGCTTTGAGGTTGCCAAAGAATCACATGAGGTCCTCAAATGGGTGTTTGAACTTACTGCGTTCCCAGCATTGATCAAAGCTCAAGAAGGGGGCCAGCTGCTTTCTGTTGAAGGTGTTGGCAACTTCAAAGTCGAGTGGCACTTATCTGCAGATATGAAGACAATCAAATGCTTGTATGGATTGAAGCATGGTGCCAACGCGAAACATTCTTGCATCTACTGTAACCAAGAGAGGACAAAACCTGTGGTGGGAACAGTGGCAGGTGCCACCTCTGAGGCAAAGAGAAGAAAACATACGTGGCATGGAGGTCTATTTGCAAGTAATATGAGATCCAACCCGTCTCCTATTGTAGAAGAATCGCGATGGAAACCTATACTGCCTATTCCACTTGAAAGAGTCCATATTTGTACATTGCATGCTTTGACAAGAATGATTGAGAAAATTCTTCACATGCACTTCATGTTCATTTGGAACATGGAGAATGAAGTCCGTCAACATGCTGCTATAGAGAATATGGAAAAGACACTGTCTGCAGCTGGGCTTCATGGTGGGAACGTGCGCATAATGAAGGATGCAACACTCAGCGGTGCTTCCAACAGTGTCCCTATCAAACCTTCCCTCAGTGGCGTGACTGCAGCTAGGATGTTCCAACCGTCCACTTGGTCAGGGCAAGATCGAGTGTGGAAGGATGTTTTGCGCTCAGAAAACAACACCCTAGATCAGGGTAGGCAATATCTAGATAGGGTGGAAATGTGGGAAGCGTTGGAACAAGTGTTTCCATATCTGGTGGGCCTTACCTTGAATCAGGAGCAGATCAGCACTTTTAGGCCTAAAATTGAGAAATGGGGGCGCCTTTACTTGAAGTGTTTTGGGGAAGACCACGTCACTCATTATATGGTATGATTCTGGATTTGAACCACCATTACTATTTGATCTTAATTGTTGCCAACAGTTCTAGCCATTACTACCATGTTGTTTAGGATGTACTAATAATTCATGAAACTGGCTTTTAATGTAGCATAACCTTGTGAGGCACGGTCCTTGGTATGTGGAAACATACGGGAGCCTTGTTGTTTGGAACAATCAAGGTATGGAAAAATCGCATCATGCAGCTAAGGCTGCTAATCAACACCACACTCAACACAACGGCACTAAGGACAGGACAAGTGCTATTGTTCAGCAATATCAACATTGGTACCGGAATATACAACACCGGTTTGCAAAGAAGGAACAACTGCAAAGAATCAACAACGTTAGGTCAGTGGAAAATGACGAGTTCATAGCAGCAACATTGCAGAAAAAGAGGATGGCATATAACGCATCAGATGCGGTGGAGGGAGCAAGAAGGTGGAGGGAAGATAGAACACGGGTTGGCAGAGCTTGGGTTA
Source organism: Ceratodon purpureus (assembly GCA_014871385.1). NCBI lineage: Eukaryota > Viridiplantae > Streptophyta > Bryopsida > Pseudoditrichales > Ditrichaceae > Ceratodon > Ceratodon purpureus. The sequence continues at coordinate 30,823,258 of CM026426.1, forward strand.
GGGTGGACGTGACAGAAGATTCCATCGATAACAATGTTGTTGGCAACGTGGAGTCCTCCGAAGATCAACAAAGCCACATAGAAAATAGCGATGATGATACTTAGTCTAAAGTTTACCTCAAGGTTGCAAACTGTTTACCATTGAAGTGAAGGGCTCTTGAGGTTTCACATTGGAGTCTAAAGCTTAAACCTTGATCCCTTTGGATGTGCTTATATGGTTATACTTTTGGTGAATTTTGGCATTGAGATCTTTAAGAGAGTATTTTAGAATTAGTTCTGTTGGGAACTCCGGTAAGTTGAACTGTCACGAGGGACTCTTGGATTTAGTTGGTGGAATTGTGAGGCTACTAATTTCCCGTTATGAACTGTTCATGACAAACAAGAGCAGGTTGGTTTTGTGGTTTCCAGTTTGTTATTTGGAATATGAAATTGCATTACAATATGCAAAAGTCTTGTTTCCAGATTTAATTCTTGTGCTGGCAGGTTTCCAACGCATATGATATCCTCCTAATGTACTAATTCATGTACTAATTTCCCCATCAAGCAAATGCCAATGTCAAATATGAATCCGAATTACCTATTATTCCGAAGATGCCTTTACTTGAAATATAGATCTGCTTCAGACTTGGAACAATGTTCACTGCACTTGAATAGTTCATTTTGCAAAAATGAGTTCATGGTGCTTATCAACATCGTGCAGAATTGACTAGGAGTATCATGGATGGTGTTTTTAGACTAAAATTCTGTTTAATCTTTCCAAAACATTCTGTTTAATCTTCTTTTTGTCGTTCATGTACCATTCTCAATTAGAATTCAGTTGTAGAACAGAGTAGCGGTCTCTAAACAAAACGCCAAAAAAAAAAGAAACGCCAACTATTGCTAGGAATATCACCTTCTCATTCATTTCATACTGTTTATTTCATTACAGATTGTATTCATTTCATTACAGATTGCATTCATTTCATTACAGATTGTATTCCTTGAATTCCCCATTCAGTTTACTACAAAGCTTCCACAGCAAATGTTATGTTAAGCGAATTCGTGGATGGTATTTTTACCCTTGTCATGTGTACACCTTGAGTAAACCAACTATTAATTATCAACAGTAGATTTAAATGTTTTCATCAATCAAATGAAAACTCTAAGTTCTTTAAATCCTTATACCGAATGGCTACGATCTTTGGTGTAAGCCTTTGTTTCCACCGCCTTTAAATCAGTTTGCCTTTGTTTCCACCGCCTTTAAATCAGTCTCCCTTGTTTCCACCGCCTTTAAATCAGTCTGCCTTTGTTTCCACCGCCTTAAATTAGTCTGCCTTTGTTTCCACCACCTTGAATTAGTCTGCCTTTGTTTCCATCGACCTTAATCCGTCTTGAATCGGTCTGTTATGTTTTTTCTGGTCATTGATCCACCCCCTTGATCCAATATATCATCAACAATGATTACCCAAGTATTCTGATGAAGAAAAATTGCGTTTGAATGTGTTGGGCTTGACTGAGGCTACAAAAAGGGATGTGGCTAAACAAAATTTCATATGTGGCTGTGTGATATTTTGGCAAAATTTCTTATGTGGCAGGTGAATTTTGGCATTAAGATCTTTTAGAGATATATTTTAGAATTAGTAAAACAAAAAAATTAAAAAAAAGAAAATTTGCACCATCAACTGCGCATCGGAAAGCGTGGTGGGGTGGATGTCGGAGGGTGGATTCGAACCCGGCACTAGCACCCTGGGGTTGCCACGACAGTTCGAACCTGAAGCCTCGGATCACCAAGCCACCAAGGCTTTCATCGATGATTCAAACTTTGTGATTGTACTTATATCCAAACTAAGTCGATAAAAATACAGAAAAAATTTAAAAAATTAAAAAAATTCAAATTTGTTGCCACCGCCTGCCTTCAGTAAATTGTTTTGCCCCTTGACATTTCACTATATCTAAGAGTCCCTGGACAGTTCAACTTCCCGGAGTTCCCAACAGTACTAATTCTGAAATATCTTTCTAAAAGATCTCAATGCCAAAATTCACCAAAAGTATAATGTTTCTTGATTAATGATTAATTCCAAGTAAAATGTTGCTTGATTAATTAGTAATTGTGCATTAGCTTTAGACTCCAATGTAAATCCTCAAGAGGCCAATTTCCACTCATACCTGGAATTTGATTTGCAAATAAACTTTTACTTTTACTTTTCCACTTTTACTTATTATTGGCAAATTTTAAGTTCTAGAAAGTAAAAAGTCCCAGCTTTAGGGGTTTAGAAAGTAAAAAGTCCCAGCTTTCTAATTTTCTTCGAATAGTTTCAAACATTTATTTTGTGCCTTAGCATGCTAATGTACATAAATTCTGCATCAACATCCTCTACGATTTATCAGAACTGTATTCAATATATACTTTCTCATAAGTCCATTATTACAATTCATCCACGTTTAGATTAAACCTCCAAAATTCTACACAGTAATTTCAAATTCAAGATAACATGAAGAACTATTGAATTCTCAACAGTATGAGCACTTCGAAACAAAAATGACAACTAGGTGATAAAGCCGATGACTGAAAAGAATGACCAGGAGGTGAATTCAAACCGTGCTTGCTTTTTCAATTGCAAGATTGCTTCAGAAACCAACATGAAGTTCAAGCAAGACATCTACGTTCAAAGTAAAATGTGACCATGATATGTACCAAATCCGAGAATGGTGCTAAAATACTGAAGAGTCTCTGAAAACCCTACATCAGTCAGAGGTAAAGAAACACCCGAGGGCCAAGATCATAGCAAGTGTACCAAACACAAAACTACTGAAACACTGGTAGACTGTCCTAGCATACAATAGGTGTAGACAGTTACATAAAGAAAAATGATTGTTTGGTGCTTCATTTCTAGAGTCCCTGGCTTCATTCTACTGTCCACGTTGAGGAGACTACTCTGAGCCTGAAGATACGGGAACTAGAGACTCCGCGCGAAGACCCTGTGCTCGGTCAGTTCCCATGGGGACATCCGTGACTATTTCACTTGGAATAGATAGTCTGCGGGGGAGTCCTACAGTGATAGGTTTGGCCACGGTAACATCAACCTCCATCGGCTCCGACTCCCTCTCTACCTCCTCACCCATTGATTTGCATTGTTCCTCCTCCCCCTCGGCTACCTGCTCATTTGCTGTTGGAAACAGACCAGACCAATTCGAGACATTAGCAACAACCTGTGGTAAGTGAGTTTCCAACAACAATAACGGTTATTATAGTTACAAGCCTTGCAAACAAAGAGCTCTACAACTAATTGGCTACAAATAACTATGGTGGAAACTAAAAAGTGTGACGAGGAACGTACTGTGAAGAAATAAGTACGCCACAGCCTTAGCAACCGCTTCTATCTTTTTAAAAGAAATTTGCGTTTTCTTGTTAGAAGGTTTTAGCTGTAGTGTCTCAAAATGAGGAAGCTCTTCGGGCAGTTTTAGGGGGGGCAGAAAACAAGGAAAATCCGAAATGTATTCTGTAGGACAAGATAAAGGAGTGGAGATTCTGTGTTGAGCCTTACCAAGCTCAGGTGAGGGCTCTGAGTTCTTTGTCGCTCCAGCCTGAGACGATTCACCCTCACCAGGCACAGGGGTGGGCTCTGAATCCAATTTCGCCATCTTTAGAGGCAGTTCACACTCGAATGAACCAGACCCTGGTCTCTTCCTTGAGAGAGGCATGTCAGCGTCTTCGTCAGATTCATATGCATACGGGTCCACAACTGGAGTAGAGTTCACGTTGATAGTGGTGTCTTCGCCGACTTCTGGCTTTGGTGTAGAGGACATGTTGGCAGAGGTGTCTTCGCAGGCTTCTGGCTTTGGTGCCGACACATCAAACCCCCATGCTGCCATCCAGCGAGGGTCACCTTCTTGTTTGCACAGAGGACACACACGACCTCCTGCAAGAAGCTCTGCCCACAGACACCAAGGGTGGAACAAACAACCACAAGAAAAAGGGAAGACGGTGTTCGCAACAAACTTGAGGTGGCACCGAGGACAAGGTTTGTCCAGGTGAAGAACAGGGTCTCCACCCGCCTCTCCTCCGTTGTTTCCATCAGGCGCCTTTGGCTTGATGGAGGCTTGAGCAAGTTTTTCGGCTTTGCACTTCTCCTGGAGGTCTGCGATTTCCTCCTCCGCCTTCTTGTACTTCATTGCAGCCACATCCACATCTTCCTTTGCTGAAGTCCTGGCGAGGTCAGCCGCATCCCACTCCAAGATGTTTGCTTGAATCTCCCCCCCAACCTTGCGGATCTCCCTATCATTCAGAATCTTCTCCTCTACATCCCCGGCCCGCTGTAGCTCCTTACTCTTCTTCCGCAAGAGCATTGCATGCTGTTGGAGGCGCTCATCCTCGGCTTCAAAGTGGCAAATCCTCTCATCCATCTGCAACAGGGATTGCTGCTTCGTCTCCAGCTCTTTCTCTGCAGCTTGAAGCTCGGCCGTCTTACGCACCACCTCCTCGAGCAATTCTTCGAGCTTAGTGGTAGCACAGCCTTTCGTGTCGCCACCAGTACTTCCTTCTTGGTGCGGTTCCTTGACGTTGCCAACAGAAGCGGCCCCAACTCCATCACCCCAAGTATCGCATCCTCCATCCTTCAAGAACTGTGCCACCTCCTTGAGAATTCGCTCAACCTGGTAACGGAGAGCTGGGGGTCGCAGCTTCAGAGGATTTAGGTTTGCATGTTGGAAACGTTCCTCCAGAATCTGAGCCGCTGCCCCAGCCCAATTGACTGGGTGCCCCTCCTTGAAATGGTAAATGCAAGCCCGCAAGAATGATTGACTGAAGGCCTTGTTGTCCGGAGCTTCCCCATACACCTCCATGTAGCATTGGTTGTACTTCTTCAAGGCTACTTCATCACAGCAGTCTCTGAAGTAGTGTCGATTTTTGTTGGCACCATCGCCAGGAGGCCATATCTGATCGTACCAAGAGCGAGGCACCATAGCTTCGGTGACCTTGTTGGGCATGGGTCCTTCATTGCTGAGCCCGAACGCCTCCACGAAAAAGGTAGGTGGGTACCTGGCGTCGTCCCTCCCCAGCAGCAACGGAGCCTTAGTCTGGAGGCGCTCACATAGCTTTTGTGGAATCCCATCCAGATTGAAGGGAGTCTCCCACTCATAAATGGTGATCCCTTCCGGCCCTGGTTCCGTCTTGACCTTCTCTTGTGCCACGACTTTCCCTTTCCCCTTCGCGGTATCGCGCCGCAGCTCCTCCTCTTGTGCCACAGCTTTCCCTTTCACCAAAGATTTGGATCGCCGCTGCACAAATAGGTTTGACATTCTGCTGCACAAATAGGTTTATCATCGAATTGCCATTCCCTCTTGATCCTAAAAAAATATTTTCTAACTAAACTAGACGTTGCGTCCGATCAGTAAACTATTATCTCCAGTTAAACACAAAGCAAGAAAACAACATGAACATCCTAGCTGCAGTCACGCCACTGAGTACTGAAGGCAGGCGGTGGCAACAAAGGTAATAGATTTCTAAACATACCTAGCAGTTTCCTTGAAACCGTAAGACCCGGCTGCTCCAATTCGAACTCCCCTCGACCGCCCAAGACCTTTACATCACAACAACAACAACAACATTATCAGTCAAGACTCAATCAAATGCAATGTGGCCCATATCAGATTTGTGAGTTCATTGGAAGGGTGTTTCCACCTAGAACTGGCTGGATTATCATTCCCTCTTGATCCTAAAAAAATATTTTCTAACTAAACTAGACATTGCGTCCGATCAGTAAACTATTATCTCTAGTTAAACACATTGCAAGAAAACAACATGAACATCCTAGCTGCAGTCACGCCACTGAGTACTGAAGGCAGGCGGTGGCAACAAAGGTAATAGATTTCTAAACATACCTAGCAGTTTCCTTGAAACGGTAAGACCCGGCTGCTCCAATTCGAACTCCCCTCGGCCGCCCAAGACCTTTACATCACAACAACAACAACATTATCAGTCAAGACTCAATCAAATGCAATGTGGCCCATATCAGATTTGTGAGTTCATTGGAAGGGTGTTTCCACCTAGAACTGGCTGGGTTATCATTCCCTCTTGTTTCTAACTAAAAAATATTTTCTAACTAAACTAGACATTGCATCCGATCAGTAAACTATTATCTCTAGTTAAACACATTGCAAGAAAACAACATGCAGAAATCAATTCACGAGCCATGCACAAATAGGTTTCACATACTGCAACCACAATAGTACTGAAGGCAGGCGGTGGCAACAAAGGTAATAGATTTCTAAACATACCTAGCAGTTTCCTTGAAACCGTAAGACCCGGCTGCTCCAATTCGAACTCCCCTCGGCCGCCCAAGACCTTTACATCACAACAACAACAACAACATTATCAGTCAAGACTCAATCAAATGCAATGTGGCCCATATCAGATTTGTGAGTTCATTGGAAGGGTGTTTCCCTAGTTAAACACAGAGCAAGAAAACAACATGCCGAAATCAATTCACGAGCCATGCACAAATAGGTTTGACATTCTGCAACCACAGCATTACTGAAAGCACAGAAACAAGCTCGCGCACCTCACGGAATTCGCCCTTCGCAAACCTGGTTCTAAAGTACTATGCTAAATAAAGCAACAGACACGGCCAAAAGCCTCTGGTAGCAACACGCACGGCCACATTACGGACGTAGCTTGTACGTGAGCGGAGAGCGCAGAGCGGAGAGCGGTGAGCGCAGATTTGGAGAGCGGAGAGCACAGAATGGGGGACAGAACCTTAAAATAGCAATTTTTTTACTAAAAATAAATTATAAAATTAGAAGATTCGAATATTCTTAGTATATTTTTGGAAAGTTACTAATTTTAGTAATTTTATTGACCCTATAACCGTGGATTAATTACAGTATTTTCATTGAATTTGTAGTTCGTTTTCTCTTTTCTTGGTGATTAATTTTTTAGCGTGCAGCAATTACTATGCTCCAGCTCCTTCTAACTAGTTCAGGCATACATTAATTCCCCTTATCTCCTCAAATTTATATGCAAATTACTACTTAAAATATATTGGTATTGAACCTCTTAAAAGGAATCGAGTAACATTTAATTTCCTAACATTTTCTTAACATTGCTAGAATTCATCCGCCATAGTCTACATGCCTTACAACTTTTTTTCTTTTCTTTTATTTTTTATATTAACTTCCATTATTCTATCTATCTTGTTAAAGGGGTCAAAAGAGTCCTTTCCTTTAATTCTCTTTCATTTTATTTTCTCTTTTATTTTTTCAATCGCCTTCATATTTTTTTCAACCTTATTATTTATTTTTCCTTTTGTTTACTTTTATTTTTCTAATTTCATTTTTTCTAAATGTTTTTTTTTTTTTTTTTTTTTTTTTTTTTTTTTTTTTTTTTTGCTTTTATAATTTCATTTTTTTTTTCTTTTTTTTTTTTTAAATTTTAAATGCTAAATGACTTCTGCTCAACCCTCATCCTTTTTCATTCATTTTAGAACGACAACTTTCAAATCAATGAAAAGCCGATTTTCAAGGGCGCCAAGCATCCTCTTCACGGATATTTAAGGTGGGATTATTGTATGTCTCTTCCTCTTTTCTGTTGGTGTTTTGTGAAGCTCTTTTCCGTAGTGCGGGACAGCAGTTATGGAAGACGTTAGAGATATTGTTGTATCACTTGCTGACGATGTTTGTCCATTTCAACCATATGTTGAGGTGGACGACGAAGAAGAGGTGATGGCCAACAGCCAAGGGCGTCCTTTGACAACGGATGTAGACGTGCAACCGGATGTAAGAGCTGACCGTCCACGTTCAGAAAATTCGGATGATATCAGAGTGTTGGAGGAGAACGCAGATGTGCCTTTGCAACCTCATGCATACTCCAAGGTTGGAAAGATCCCAAGGGGAACCTATTCCAGGGAATCAGTGAATCGGAGGCGGGGAGGTGGGGCATTGCTGAAACGTTCATACCAAGGACACGCTCCAAGTGTGGGAACGAAAGTGAACGCGAATGTAGTTTGTCATGTAGTACAGTCAGAGGTTCGCAATCCTGCTGATAGTGTAGTGGGCAACCCTAAACGTGTTAGGTTCGAAGATTGAGACATCTAATAACAAGTATATGTTTGCTGTAATAAAGGGTACATGTCAGAGGATACGAGGTATATAGTGCACTTGTTCAAGATAGAATGTATTGAAATAGAATGCAATCAATGTGAACAACAAAGCCTTTAATATAATGAAAAAGTCAATACAGCTTCTGAATAGCTGACTTAGTACATGATATATTACTAAAATCATTCACTACGTGACAAATGGCCATTGTGGGAATGGCAGTTCTAAAGTAGGAGGGCTACCTACTTCTTCGCCAAGGGGTGACGCAAGATTCCACTCTCTAGGAGAAGCTTGACCTCGTTGAAGCTAAAGGTAGGCGCATGGATGAAAAGCTCGGCTTCGGGATCGCGGTTGCAGACCTTCAAGAGTATGTAGTATAGGTGCTTACAATACGTGAACTGAGTCCTGCCTCGGATCGTAGTCATCGTCTTCTTGAATGCTAGGCAAGTGCAACCAGGGTAAGAACTTATGGTAATCTGGTACCGTGTGATGTGCGGAGCGACGCCCGAATCCAGCCCAATGATGCAACCGTGGCCCGGCTCAGGTATCATGGTGACGGAACGGAGGCGCGCTTTGAGAGACTCGGAGTAGCCCATGGAGAGTCGCTGCGCCGGATTGGGACGAGTGGCAGTGCGCTTCACCATCTTGCCGTCTCTCTTGCCTGGGTAGCGGTCAGCGTCTGCAGGGACTGGCACCGAGCTGAGATTTGCAGGGGGCGGGGCAGAAGAGAACAGGCGTCTTGGGGAGACCGGCTTCTTCGGCGGAAGTTGAAAGCCTGCTGCTTCGAGGGCAAGAATCTCAGTCAGTTTTAGGTTAGTACCTAGTTTCACTGGCCAGACCTCTGGAATGGAGGGGAATTCCTGGTCCTTTGAGTAGTGCGCTACCCACTTGCGCTTAGAGCCTTTCACGCAGCGCTCAATATCGTCGGAGCAGAAGAAGAACTCTGTCTTCTCGACTGTGTTCCTGCGATAGTTAGTCCAGAGCCCAGTGTAGGTCGGTGCAGCTGTGCAATGGGGCCCCCTGACGATTCTCTCAGTGCACTTCTTCTTCGTTTCAGCTCTTTGGGCCCAGCAGCACTTCGCAGAAAGTTTGTGAAGTCTGGAAATGTGCCACTCCTTCACGTCGACCTTCGTTTCTTCAACCGCGTTGACATGGCGAATGCCGCCCTTGTTCACAGGTGAAGGTAAAGGGGAATCAACTTCCTGGGCAGGAGGTTGGGTACATTGTACCTCGGTGTCGTGTTCGGAGTCGTCTTCCACAATAACGGGCATCTGCATAGGGCGAGCCCTGACGGCACGTCTTGGGCCTCTTGGGCATGAGAAGTTTGTCTTGTCCGGGCGATGAGACTCCTCGTGAGCTCCGATGGGGACGTCGGCTTTTCGCTTCTGTGAACCTAAGACTTCCGCTCCAGGCATGATAGGCTGACGGGTGCAGAAGTCATCCGCGCCTGGCATATCGAACATGGGCTCGTCGAGCAGTGTAGGATTTTCTTATTTCTTCGCGTTGCCTTCAGCCATCCGGAGCCTGAGTTCCTTCTTGAACGGTCCTGTTCCGCCGACGTCACCTTTGAGGAACTGGTAGTAGTTAACAACCTGAAGAAAAGCCCGAACGAAATCGTCCACGGTAGCAACGTAGAGGTCGTTCCCGTTGTTTCCAGAAGCTTGGAGCCACTTGTTGTGAACTGTTCCAGCGAGGTTACAGGTGGGCATCTCTGTGAGTTCTTCTTTCGTGAATTTCTGCAGATATGAGAGTAGGTGCCGTCAGATTCAGCGATTAGAGTTTTGTAGGTTAGGGCTAGGAAACCAGTATCAAAAACATCAAAACAGAGTGCAGAGATAATACCTCGGTCATGAATCCCCCCCACTGGCGGAAGCGGTGGTGCCAGAATGACAGCCACTGATCGAGTTTGATGAGTCCGCTCTCGCCAACGACCTCGGTGGATGCCCACCAGGCTCGCAACGCGTGGTACAGAGTTTCCACCTCTGCCATGCTGGTCGCATTCTTGTACTGAGTGCACATCTTCTTGTGCTGTTCCCAGAGTTCTTCGGGGAAGTGCTTCTGCGTATACGCCACCATGTTCTGAGTCCAGTGGAACAAGCACGACCTCTCCCGGTCCTCCATTGGGTCCTCTTTGTTGCCATTGCCGTAAAGGATTCGCACTGCATTCCAATTCGCCTGTGCATTATCCGCCATGAACCCCTTGAAGTTCGGCGCTGCAACGCCATTGATCTCCATGACCAGGTTAAGGTTTTTCCAGAAGACGAGCTGGGCCTCCGTGTCCTTGGACTGCATGTCGCAAGTGGCGATTGTCATCACGCGGCAGTATGTGGCATCGTACACATGGCACGCCATTGTCGACCACTCTTTGACACGTTTTACATGGTCGAACATGATCCATGCGTTCTCCAAGTCGCCACCAGCTTGCATTCTGCTGACCAGGTCGACACCACTTCCCAGCCCGACCTCCGACATCTTGAAGAGGAAGACTTTGTCAGGCATAGATCCCTGACCAGGAAACCTATTCTCCTGGACATACGCCCAGAGACTGTTTCCACGGAGCTTGGTGATACCGTCCATGATTCCGTACCTTTTGAATTTTTTAAAAGTGGCGACTTTGTTGCGGATGTTTGGTGACGCCATATCTTTGCAACGATCCAGAACAGGAACCAGCTCCTCCATCGTCAGCTTCCTCGGTGGTGCATCCTCGGGCTGTAGCAGGTAGCTCCCTATGAGAAGTTTGCTCGCCTCCAAGACAACGGCGCTCTTTGTTGCTTTGTTGTTCATCTCTACCTGCTCTTCTATTAAGCTACTAATCTCTGCTTTAGAGTCTCTGTAGTCTCCAACTTTCACTGGATGATCATGTGTTCCTATGTGAATACAAGCTCTAGTCTGATTCGGTTTGCCCACAACGTAATAAATCTTAGCCTCTCATGTAGCTACACATGATGGAGGTTCTTTACATACCTTGCACACTAGCGTGGAGTCAGATGGAGGAGGCTGATCCATGACAAAAGCTTGCAGATACAGCCTTCAAACTCAGTCTCGTTAACCTCGAATATCTTGGGAACACGCTTCAGGAAGTCACACTCCTTGTTGCTGCAGCGCAGCCATCCGACGCAGGTGGAACTTCGAAAAGAGAGTCCGAAGTCGTTTTTGATGTTTGTTGTGATGGTCTTGGTCCACAAGTGCCCGTCGTATCGTTTGTCCATTCCCTGCATTGACTTGGCGGCAAGCTTAGAGGATCCTGCAGCAGCTGAGGGCAACTCAAAAAGTACTGGACCATCAAACTTCGCAGGCAAGTACTCCACTCTCTCGTGTCTAATAGTGGAATAGTCTATCTTCTTCAAAATGTTTTTTGACCCACGCGTCTTAGCAATCTCTTTAAGGAGCGGAACAATGCTAATTGTGACCTGGGACAATGGAGGAGACACAATGGAAGGAGGACCATCTGCGTGGACCTTGGGCACCAACTTGACGGGACTGACTTCGTCATCAGAGGAGAGAGAAATGACTGTCGGAGGGGGAGGTTTCTCTACATCTGAAGTTTCAGTACCAGGCTCGACTTTGACCTTGACATCTCGAGGTAAGGGAGTGTGAATTGTGCAAGTAGAAGAGCGACGGGGGGTGAGGATCTCAGTGGATGCAGCCATCAGAGAATCAGTGAGACCATAGACTCTATAGGATCCAGGGAGGAGTCTCCACTGCAACATATTGTTCTCATCTCTCATGGAAGGTTGCCCGAGGGTGTGGGTAACCTCGGCAGTAACGTCATCAAAGATCTCCTCCTCTATACTAATGGAATCCTCACGGAAATGGAATCTGAGACTCAGGCGAAGAGAGGAGACTGTAGCAAGACCATCGTCATCTACACGAAACCTAAGAGGGATGCCCATGCCTTGGGCGTATAGGCAGACCATTCCCATGTTTGCAGACGCAGAGACTAGAAGAGTGAGTGAACTAGCGAAGCGATATCGTGAGAGCAAAGTGAGAGGAATGATTCATTGCTGTTGACCATTTTATTCAGGTTGTAATGCCCATGTTAACAGCTAGAGAATGATTCATTCTGTTACGTAACGAATGTACGATTTAAGAGAGACGGCGCTAACTAATTACAATGCCACTTTTTGCAGGTCTAAGTATATGAGGTAAGAATTTTAGAACTATACTTTATTAATTTGAATCGTGAAGAGGATTCTATTTGTTATGATGTATTATAATAGTAGAATGAGCCGTCTTTTATATTCTACATTTAAGACAATGAATAAAAAAAGGAGCATGCATTGAAGTGCTTGATTCAAATCTTTTAATTTTTAGTGTGCTTGGATTTTTTCTTGGTAATTAAAGGATGATATTTTAAATTGTACTTTAATTATAGAGTTGTTAATGGTACTCTTAATATAAAGACTGTAGAAAATGTTGAAGTGGTTAATAATTTATATGTTTTTAGGGTTGTATTAAATTAGTTGTGCGATATAGGTATTTAAGCAGGTAGGAAGTTCTCCGGAGAGCCTTTTTTTTGAGTGAGTCATTCTTTTGGTTAGGCACATGAAGCAGAGTGGAGGTCCATCTCCCTCTACTTATGTCACTCCTAAACCTAGAAGAAAACCAGGTCGAACATGTTTTACGGATAGAAGAGCGAGGAAGAGGAGAGAGTCACGTAAGAAGGTATGTTTGAAAGTTGACCATTTGAATGCACCGGTTAAAAGGAGAGGAGCAGGACTGCCTGTAGCTTTGAAGTTCTCTAGCATTCGCAAAGTTATTCTAGACTCAATAGAGGAGGAGAAGGAACAGTTCTTTGAGAGCAACGTAATCGGTAATCACGAGCAGGAACTGGAGGTACTTGGAAGTAGAGATGCACGTGAGGCCATGACGGAAGAATTAGTCTTTAATTGTAGTCAAAGAGTAGAGTCACCGCAACCTTCTATTACATTCAATGAATTTTCGACAGGGGAGCCGGATTCTCAATCAGATCTATATGTCGACTCCGAGCAGGTAAGCTTTTCTACACCGACTTGACTGCAGTGCATTCGTTCAATTAATTAAGTGTTCTAAAGAGTAGAAGCAATACTAATTACAAAATGTATATTAATTTTGGGAATGTACCGAATGATTTGCCTAATCTCACGTAAATGCCGCGGAACTAAAGTGGTTGAAAATTTTGTAAAAATATTTGTAGAGTAACCAGAGGATAAGGGTGTTGGGAGAGTCGAGTAGAGGTTCAGTGGGTGCCGAGCTCGACCATCTGCTTGCGATTGCGAGGAGGGCGAGGAGTGACATTCTGGGAGCAGGAGAAGGAGGCGAGGCTATGGCTGCGAGGGAGGAGCAAGTGAGGGACGGGCCGGTACAGGTGGACGGAGAGGAGGCCGCAAGGCAGGATCTTGAGATGGCGGCGGAGGAGGTTGGAGAAGAGATGGAGCAGCTCGGGCTTCCCATGGACTCGAATGAGGAGCAGGAGAGGACGGACGGGGACGACGGGGAGGAAGACCGCGAGGAGGAGGTACGGAGCTTGTGACAGAACTTTTTGCAGATCTTGGGTTATGAGTTGAGGCTGTACGGATCTTGGGTTACGAGTTGAGGCTGTACGGATCTCGTTGTACGGGTAGTTTGGGTTTGACTTGGAGTCAGTCCATGTTGATAGAATGCGTAATCAAGTGTTGGGTGATTATGGATTGGGGGTTTGCTTGTCTGGGTTTCTGGGGGTTTGCTTGGATTTTTGGTGGCTCTCGAAGTTTTGTTGGTTGTGGGTTGGAGGTTTTGAGAGTGGGGGAAGAAGTGAGGTGTGAGATGAAGTGAGGAAGAGCTGATCCGCATGCACTGATGAAGAGGCATGTTGGATTAAATTGAGTTTTCGGTATTGGGGATTGCCTGCGGATTGGATGGGTGTTGGTGTGCTTGCCTGCCCTCATGCATTTGGGCTTCTGTGCAATGGAGAGCTGCTTGCAGCCGCGTAGAGAGCATGTTTGCTTGCTCTTGGATTTCTTGAAGCTTTTTGTTTGGGATTTAAAAGTGTTCCGGTCGTACTACAGTTGCTCAACAGTGGGAATGGACTTGTGCCGATTCTGTGACGAGTTGTGTGATTGGAATGCTTCGGTATTCACTTAACATGAATTAAATGTGAAGCTGCTTGAGAGCTTTCGGGTTTTTATTTGGTTTTTTTTTTAATTTTCCAAATTTTAAAAATCGGCCGGCCTACTGTTGTGCACGACGGTAGGCCGCGACCTTGGTGTCATGTTTGGGGATTTTGAAATTGCTTCTTTTTTATTTTTTAATTTTGTGACGAGTTGTGTGATTGGAATGCTTCGGTATTCACTTAACATGAATTAAATGTGAAGCTGCTTGAGAGCTTTCAGGTTTTTATTTGGTTTTTTTTTTAATTTTCCAAATTTTAAAAATCGGCCCGCCTACTGTCGTGCACGACAGTAGGCCGCGACCTTGGTGTCATGTTTGGGGATTTTGATATTGCTTCTTTTTTTTTTTTAATTTTGTGACGAGTTGTGTGATTGGAATGCTTTTATTCACTTAACATGAATTAAATGTGAAGCTGCTTGAGAGTCTTGATGAAAATCATATAAGTTCTTATGAGTTTTTAAGGTTGTTGTTTGATTCTTATAAATATCACTTTCCTTAGGACTCTGATGGAGATCATCTCGGGAGTGAACGTCAGGACGTGACGCCAGCAGAAACTGAGGTATTTCCTTCAATTTACAATTTAAATTATTTTCTTATGTTTATGAATTTGAGTTCTTTTTGCCGTGTACCCTTCATTGTTTCCTACTCTTTTTAAAATGGAAGTTAATCCTCACTCCATTTCTTCTCCTCTAGGTATCATCCGATGCTCCAGAGATGTCCGCTACTTCCCCTATTTCTGTGATCAATGTTTCCGATTTTTCGGATTCATTTGATCAGTACTACTGTACTTGTGATGTAGCCAACCCTGTAGGTCTGGATAGTGGACCTCTCGAGGTCCACTCTCCACAGTACATGCCTACCTCGCCACTGTACATGCCTACCTCTCCGGTGTACATGCCTACATCCCCGGTGTATGAGCCTACCTCCCCGGGCTATATGCCCACGTCTCCTCCACAGGGCTCTCCGCCGATGTCTCCACCCTCTCCTTCCTCACCGATTAGAGTTAGGAGGCCAGCCCATGTCGTCTTTGCTCTGCCGGCAATTCTGCCGTGCCCTGTCCAACAGACCAGGCGATTTTGGAGGAGGCGTCGTCACTGGAACTGTAGACAGTCTAAGGAGTACTACAGTCGAGCATCACGTAGATAGTTTTCTCAATCACGATTGATGATTGAGTTGTTAAAAGAGAGATGACACTATGAAGATATATTGTTACTTTCTTTTACATACTTGTCTACTTTGCATGACTTTCTTTGATTGTGCTTGTTCTCCTAATTTGCGCACCTTCTCGCAGGTTACGCAAACACAAGATATGTTGGTGAAACCATCTTGTCCAATAAACTTGAGGACTGCTAGGGAAGGGGAATTGGAACATCAAACCCAATTCAAGTTGGACTCCAACGCCGTCATCAACAAGCTCAGGATCAAGCCATCGCAGAAGTCCCGAATGTCGGTGCCCTTGTGCAGGATGATCCCAATGGCAAAGGTTAGACCAGTGGGCGAAGTGGGGGTACAGCATTTGGAGCGAGAGTTCGTTAAGGGCTATAGAGATGGCGACCGCGTCATGTACATCTCTATGTACAACAACAACAAGCAGACAAGAGATGTTACGGATGAGGTCATGGCTAGATGGAGCCCGTTATGGAGGGACGCGAATGATGCTTTTGAATTTGAACTTCAAAGAGACGAAGAGTGGTCACAGTTCTCGGGGAAGATGTTCTTTGTCTGGGAAGGTAACCATCGCCTCTCAGCATGGCTTTGTCATATCAACAAGCACCATGCAGACGACCCATCGTGGCACATATCTGTGCACTGCATAGTACTCGACCCCCGTGGCCATGTTGGCAACCTTCTTCACGCAATGCATGACATCAACTGGTAAGTACTTGTTTCTTTTTACCTATTATTCCATTTGTTATTTTATCTCATCTCTATTATTCATCATTTGTATTTTGGTTGATTTTCAGGTCCACTGAGAATGACTACGTGAAGAGTAATCTCCCCGCAAAACTATTTCGAATCCGCTCTTTCGGAATGATGAAGCTGGAGGAATTTAAAGACCTCCTCAGTCCTGAAGAGTATGACGTTTGTTTGAAGAACAAGCCACCTAATCCCTCCTGGTTTCCGTTGACAACTAAAGTTTTCATCGCATTTTTGTATCGAGTAAGTCCTACCTCCTCTCTCAATTACCTTCTTATTATTCAATACTCATAGAATTTCCTAAGGCTTAATTATCTTTCTACAGCGGGAACTCGCTGCGGCCTCCGATGAAGCAGCCACGGCCTACCGCAACAAGACCCCCGAGGAGGAGCAGTCTGCAAGTGCAGTTTGGGATGTCATAAATGAGGCATCAAATAGAATGGTCGAAGCCATCAAGAAGAAGGACTTTACTAAGTACTTGGCAATTGCAAATCCTAGGAATGGTGACGACTTCCTCAATGAGGTGCCTCACTGATCATTGTTCAATTCACTGTTTCGTATGACTTCAATAATTTCTGTATTAATCATTTTTAAAACTTCGGTGCTTCTTGCAGATCAATTGCCATTACAGTCTCAACAATAAGCCTAAGATGACGCTCGAAAAGCTTCAGAAGGTTGTTCCAGCGGCCGTTGAGGCCAAATACAAGGCTCGTTGGTTGAAGTGGTAGAACTCATCCCCGAGTGCTCGAATTTCTTACAGATTTCTGCCATCTGAATTCAAAGACACCGAATTCGACCCATGGTTGAACAAAGCTTCATTCTGGGCTGGGGTAAGTTTCGTAATTATACGTTTCTAATTCCATGTTCCTTTATTATCTCACAGAATTCATTCTCGTTGCTACTTATGTGAATTTCGTTTTACAGTTGGAGGAAGCCGTCATCAACGAAGTCGAAGACATATTCAAAACGGAGAACCTCGACATCAATTGGATGGCATTTCCTGATGTCCAACAGCCGGGCGATTTTGTCGAGAGTTCACGTATTCTGTTGTGGGACAAGGCCTTCCCTACGTTCATTGGAAAGAATGCTGATAAGCCATTCGACAAGAAGTCCATTTTTGCTAAATTTCCTGGAACCGCTTAGGTTGTCAAGCGGGTTACTTATCGGTACGATACATACCTTTTAATCAGATTCAAATTCCAGAATGAGGTCTCTTTATCTCTTTGATACTAACCTTCTACCTATTGGTTTACTTAGGTACTTCAAGCGAGAGCTTGTTTTGAAGGGGGCCATCACGGTCCAGCAGCTCCCCAACTACTTCCTTGCTTGGACGTCGAAAACCTCGGACCAGTGTATCTATTCTCCCCAACAGTTGAAAAGGTACAAAGCTCCTCACTTGCTTGAGGGATGCTGGTATCTTGATTGCTCTCGTGGTTTCACAATTGACTCAGAGGCAGACGTCAAGACTCTACACGATGGGGGTGAGGTCGTGGCGGAGGACTCCGTGGATGATGCAGAAGGTCGTGAAGGAGAGCAGGATCAGTCTTCTGCTCCACCACCGAAGAGAGGGAGAGTAAGGCGACTGAAATCTCTGCGTTCCCAGTCAGAGGCATCACAGCAAACTGGTGCGGATTCATCAGCGCCAGCTGAGAAGGCACCAGAGCCGTCTCCAGGTATTGTCGTTACAAACCCTTTTCCAGCTTCTTCCCCGGCTCCTTCCTCGATCAGTGCTTCGGAGATCACCAGAGGTCTCATTGAGCAGAGGAAGGCCAAACTATATTCTCAGACAACTTCTTCCGCTGGAGCTTCGATTTCCGCACATGTTTCTGTCTTCAACTCTTCTGTGGATTCCCTGTTGCGGCGAAATAAGAGACAGGAGAGAAAAGGTGGCGACCCGGACTGGATCAAGACTCAAGACTTCATTCGCAAGGTATGTTCCGATATTTTGACATTTAATGGATTCTGCCACCTCTACTCGCTACATAGTTACTAACTCTCCTTTCTTGTTTCCTCAAGTTCGGAGCAGGCCGCGAAAACAGAGTTCCGGACCGGTGCAAACAAGAGGACCATCTGGGAGTCGACTTGATCATTGCCGACATCCCTGAGAATCTTCCCGTCCCTTCCGTTTCCGTTCCCCCCACGAGTATTCCTCCTTGGAACTCTCGCGAGAAGGATTATGTGTACGACATCTTCCATTTTGCAGATAAATACATGCAGAAAGATGGTGCCATCTGCCTCATCTACAACACTGATCAGAAGCTGGCTAAGGATATCGAGGAAGAAGCTGCTGGTGGTGGATACGTGCTTTTCAAGGACTGGTGGGGTGTCAATGTACTCGGCCTGACTTCTCCAACGAACCCCGAGAACTTGGTACTTTTCCTAAACATACCCTTCTCTTTGCTTACTGATAACCCTTCCGCTTCATTTTACTCACTGGTTTTGCTTGACTGCAGACTATGCGGTTCTGGATTCGCGTCTACGTTCGTAGTGGCAGTACTTTCTCCTTCCAGACGAAGAAGGAAGAGCTGATACATGGGCTCCTCAACATTACCGAGAGTGATGCCATTTTCAACTTCAACGATGTGGATTCGCAGCTCATGAATGTGGAGGTGCCGTGGAGAGGCCCAAGGGAGAAATCCATTGAGATGATGCAGGGCATACTTGAGGAGCTGACAAAGCCCGGCGACATAGTTCTTGATTGGAATGCTGGGACAGGTAACTATTCATGCATATCTTTGCTGAATTATTCCTCTCGTTTTTACCACAGTTTCTCATTTCTTTGTATCTCTCCGAGTTTCAGGAGCCTCCATCAAGGCTGCCCAGGCTATTGGTCGCCACATTCTCGCTTTTGAGGAGGACGAAGCCATATTCAACGCCCTTCTCAAACCATCCGCCATGGGCCCTCCTAAACATCTAAGGCCGGCAGCAACAGACGAAGCGCCTCCAAAGAGACCAAGACCTGATAAGTGGTGTAAGTCTTCTATTCTTTGTTCAAATTATCCAAGCATTACTTCTCTTTGCAGCTCTACGTACTCGATCTAACCACAATCGGTTCTCTATTGCAGAGTAGTTTCAGCAACACCGCCACGTGGGCCAACATCAGTGTCCACTCCATCGTGGCGTCTTCATTCCAGCCCAATTCAGCCTTTTATACTTCCGGACTACGCAGAGGACTTAGCACAGGCGTTTCAATCTGGAGCCCTTACATATGTTCCTAGTCGGCCAACTACTTTTGATCCCAGGGCCCTTCTATTCGTCGATGACGAGGCGGTAGAAGGAGATTCAGAGTCATCTAGTTTGAGAGTGGAAGTAGCGATTTTAGCATGTTGTGAGTTTGAAGGAGGCTTCGGTCTATTGTTGTTTTCATTTGATTTGATTTGATTTAATTGGAGTTCATTGGGTAATCCTTCGTCTACTCTACTACCCTAAACCTAAACTTGTTATAATTCTCATATCCAATTTGTCTCCGTGTTTGTAAAGGATGAAATGTCACAACTGTAATGCTCAAAATATAATATGAAAAATGAAATGTTACAAAAGAAAGGCTCAGAAATAATATTGCGCTGTTATTTATATTTTACTCATTCAAAATCCCACATTTCCATAGCCATGTTACCTATTCTTGACTTGGTGTACATCTTGGTTTCTGCTACTCCATTATTGTACACGAACTCTGAAATATTCCACGAACTTTGAAGACCATTTCTTTTAGTTGGTTTTTCTTTTCTTATTTCTAGAATCATCTATATTATCTAAAACCATCATGCTGGAATACTGGTATCTAGATCCAATGAATGACCAAATCTTAAGGATTGTATTCGAACACCCCACTAGAGTTCACAGTACTAATCCTTCGAAGGATATACAGTCCAACTCTTGTCCATATCAAACCAGCAAGTTTCGCCATCCGATATGATCACTTCGGGCAGCTCAACAACTGGATTCTCATCGATGTTCGATAGCAAGGGATACGGGATTAGGGACAACTCCATAATACGGAGAAGCTCATTGGTACAAAGCACTGTCCAACGCCATTCACCTTCACCAACATGGAGGCTTCTGATGTGCCTAAACGGTGGCAGGTCCATGCCTCGGTCTCTGGCGCGCTCCACCTCCAACAGCCACGGCCGCAGCTCCTCATAACTCGCCGGTGCCTTTGGGGGCAAACCTACAGCCGCTCTTGTTCTCCTCGATCTTGCATTACACACCTTCGGCATCGCGCAACACACTAAGTTGTTGTAGTCTTAAAACGTTCCACGCAAGCCTACAGATTGACCCCCCCGAACTCCATCGCTACCTTCGCATACAGCACAGAATGCCAAGGACTGTGTCTCTATCCTAATACGCCACCTAGAAACAAGCTATAGAAACCAAGAGTGACCTCCTTCTCTGGAACCCAGCTTACCAAGTGCTGATTCATGATGAAAATCTCCTACTTGTATCACTCAAATGAAGATGCTTCGCTGCCTAGAAAGAGAGAGTAATCTTCGATGAAGACAAGGACTCCAACAAGGTATATCTTGGTTTCAGCAGTTAAGATATTATACACGAATTTTGAAATATTCCAGGAAGTTTTCAAACCTTGCCTCCTTTACGTTCTTTCAAATTTGTTTTTTTCCTTGTGCATTTACATAATCCTATGAAAGAATTATTTGTTTGATCTAAAACTCAACGCCTGATCATTGTATCTTGCCTAAACCCATGACAAATCTAAAGGAATGTATGCATGACGTCATCATGACATCAGCCCTAATTTGTATCTTTGAGAACAAACGTAATAAATTCTTACCAGAGATAACCCTAATTTCCACGGTAATATACTCTTTTTCTAAAAAAAGTGTCAAAATTAAGCCTTAATTTAGTAATTTTCCACGATTATAGGGTCTACTTTGCTTTTGAAAATTTTCCTAATTCTCAATTCTGTGCTCTCCATTCTGCGCTCACCGCTCTCCGCTCACGTACGAACTTTCCCCGCCACATTACTCTGGTAGCAACACACACCGCCACAACCCTTTGGTAGCAACACACACGGCCCGAACTCAACGCTGTGGTAAAACCCTATTTTTTTTTAATAATCACAGCCACAACCCTCTGCTAAACCCTTGACCTAATTCGTGGACGCCCAACCCCTAAAGCTGGGACTTTTTACTTTTTAGAACTTAAAATTAATCAAGCAACATTAATCAATCAGGGAAATCAGTACTTTTCTCATTTAGTAATTGCTAAACTACCAAATTCCAAGTAAAAGTGGTTATACGGCTCTTGAGGTTTCACATTGGAGTCTAAAGCTTAGACCTTGATCCCTTTGGATGTGCTTATATTGTTATACTTTTGGTGAATTTTGGCATTGAGATCTTTTAGAAAGATATTTCAGAATTAGTACTGTTGGGAACTCCGGGAAGTTGAACTGTCCAGGGACTCTTAGATATAGTGAAATGTCAAGGGGCAAAACAATTTACTGAAGGCAGGCGGTGGCAACAAATTTGAATTTTTTTAATTTTTTTAATTTTTTCTGTATTTTTATCGACTCAATTTGGATATAAATACAATCACAAAGTTTGAATCATCGATGAAAGCCTTGGTGGCTTGGTGATCCGAGGCTTCAGGTTTGAACTGTCGTGGCAACCCCAGGGTGCTAGTGCCGGGTTCGAATCCACCCTCCGACACCCACCCCACCACGCTTTCCGATGCGCAGTTGATGGTGCAATTTTTTATTTTTTATTTTTTATTTTTTATTTTTTTTCTGTATTTTTACTGACTGGATTTTGGTATAAGTTTGTTGAGAACGTTTATATCTTCAGTCAAAGCCTTGGTGGCTTGGTGATCCGAGGCTTCGGGTTCGAACTGTTGTGGCAACCCCAGGGTGCTAGTGCCGGGTTCGAATCCACCCTCCGACACCCACCCCACCACGCTTTCCGATGCGCAGTTGATGGCGCAAATTTTTCCTTTTTTTAATTCGTTTTACTTTTTCCGTTTTCATACAGTAATTAGTTTTAATTAGGAATCGCTAAACTTATCGGAGTTCCCAACAGTACTCTAAGTTTTGGATCTGAGGCATTCATTGTTGCCATCACCTTCAAATCAGTTTGCTTTTGTTGCCACCGCCTTGATTTCTAGCCATTTAATTATCAATAGTAGATTTAAATGTTTTCGTCAGTCAAATGAAAATTCTAAGTTCTTTAAATTCTTATATCGAATGGCTACGATTTGTATAAGGATTTTTAAAGATAATGTCACAACTATGTCAAGTTGCTTTTGCAAAGTCAAAATATCCTAATGAATAAGTCTTACTTTCTAATCAACCTTCAAAAGAATTTTGTTTACATTTTATTCATTACAAAATTTTAATTAAACGATTTTGAAAATTGATTGTCAAATATTAATGATAACTTGACTACATTTTTTATTAACATAGAAATACAATCTACATAGCTATGATATTGAAAGATCTACTCGTCAATTTTAAGTTAACTAGTTGTTGCCAAAAATTAAAAGAATGAAATGGTAAACAATTTAAAATAGAAATTGTTTTAAATTATAGAAGTGCAAAATTATTAGAGATTTGCACTAACTTGTTGCATTTATTTATGCACTAAAGGTTGCATTAATTTGTGCACTAAAGGTTGCATTAATTTGTGCACTAAAGGTTGCATAAATTTTTGCACTTAATTGATCAATAATTTTTGCTTTAAATGGTGCAAAAAATTGTTTCATTGAGTTGAGCATTAATTTTTGCACAAAATATGCAATAATTTATGATTAAATTGTGCATTAATTTATGCACTAACTAGTGCATTAATTTATGCACTAACTAGTGCATTAATTTATGCACTAAATGTTGCATTTATTTATGCACTAAAGGTTGCATTAATTTGTGCACTAAAGGTTGCATAAGTTTTTGCTTTGCTGAGTATGGAATTCAGAGCATTGGTTTCATGAGTCCTTGGAACTCTTTTGCTACGAAAGGGGTCTAATATCTCATTGATGAGAATACAGCTGATTTCATTTTTTGATGTGGCAGACTATCTTATGTGTGCCATGAATGAATGGGGTGGTTGAGCTTGGTTCAACTGATTTGGTGAGTTTTTTGAAGATTCTAAAGTACTCATTGAGATTATTTTTTGGTTTTGTGGTTGTCATGGTTGCCACTGTTGCTAACTGTCATCGTTGCCACTGTTACTAATTTTAGATACCAAAACGGACAGTGAACTTTGAAGCCAAAGACTAGTGTTTTGGACTGTTTTTATGGGCGGGATTTGTATATTGCAGGTATTGCTATCTCCAATTTTGTCTTGTCCTTTTTGTCGCTATGCTGCAGCTAATCATTGCTGGTTTTTGGAAACTGATACTTTAGATTGCTTAAAGAACCATTGAGACCAGTTTTGATTTTTTTTCTTGTTAGAGGTATGAGTTGGGATTTGATAGCCTTCTTGGCATGTTGCATGGATATGAGAGAGATTGGGATGAGTATGTGATTGAATGGAGATCAGTTTGTTATATTGGCACTTTTTTTTTTTTTTGTAGTTTCGGTGGTGTAGTGAGTAATTGGTAATGGTGCATATACGATGTGTTTTAACTTTTGAGATGTTGAATTCGTTTTGGGAATGCTAGAATTGTCAAAGATATTCTATTCAGTATAGTAATTTAGAACCATTGAGCTTGCTATAGATGTTGAAGTGCCTCGAATCTTGTTGTCATCGTTGCCACTGTTGCTAACTGTCATCGTTGCCGCTGTTACTAATTTTAAAGGTATAATTCGTATTTGTGTTCTCTTGTGTGGTTTGATCAATGAGCACTTAATACCGATTAATTACCATTTCATATTTCAGGACTGTTTGGAACTTCTCAAAAACCTCTAGGACGCAATAATCCTTCCAATCAGGTCAGGGTTGTTTTCATTCTTGTTTTTTTTTCCTTTTGTTGGAATTCTCTTGTTGGTTGCTGATGGGTAGGACTTCAGTCGTATTAACAGCACTATGTGTTGTGCTCTAGATGTGTAAGTGATAGACTGAGTCCAATATATACCTCAAACTTATTTTAGGTGGGCTGCAGATTTTGATCAGCCGGAACTTTAGGGCTTCAATACATTTGTTAACTTCTAAAGTTGCGGAAGGGGAGTGCAGATAGTAGTACGCAACAGAAGGTAATTCTATTTAGTATAGTATTTTAGAACCATTCAGCTAGTTGTAGATGTTGTGTTGTTGTCATCGTGTATGGCCTTTGAATTAGATGTTGTATTCAGTCGTGGCTTCTAGTTTTAATAGAAGTTGCGGTCGCTTGAATCTGGTTGCAGATATGAGGAGACCCACTCGCAAGTGTAGAGGGAATTCCATGCAGCCTCACGATGGAGCAGATGCAGTGGGCCCAGAGATGTTGGAAACAGGCCCCAGCGATGTTGGAGACGGCACTGTTTCTATTGGCAGGGGAGACATTGGCAGCGATGAATTCCAAGAGCCGATTATGTTGGATGGAATTCCGGAAGATCTTCAACAACGAATGTATGTTGTGGCGCCCATGCTTAAAGGCCGTGAGGGTGTCTATGACGAGCGATTCTTCACCCTTGTTTGTGGACTTTGTAACCATGGTGTTGAGGTAGACCAAGTCCAGACGGTGGCAGCTGTTTCTGACGCCGAAATTCTCACAAAGTGGTCGCCTTCATCAGACAAGTACAGGTTTGCAATCGACAACTGTGTTGACTAGGACCAAGCCGCACAATTCTGTGAGCACTACAGACTTGTCTATGGAGGCCACCCGACCAACAGTTCCTTTTCTATGAGGTTTTTACGGGCTTGCTATGCGACATTTGTGCACAATGTCAAGGTTGATTGGGTGGCAGAGGCTGTGAAGAGGCACAAGATTCGAATGTCCACTAAGTCCCTAAACCGCCACAAATTGGGCCCTGTGGCGATGCGGGAGCAACTGGCCTCCTTGTGCGCCGTCGTTGCTGCCAACAAAGCGGCAACTTTGGAGTTCAGGAGGAGCTCCTCTAAACGACCTAAATTGCCTAAGTTGCAGAGAGATCAGGCTATACGCGAGGTAGAGACAGCCTTGAGAGATAGTTACAAGCTTCAGGAAGAAGCAATGGCTGTCCAAGACGATCTGCTGCAGACTGTGATTAAGTTGAAATAAGGACTTCTCTCCAATGGCGAACAGATGAGTGCGATTCAAGAGGAGTATAATGAAGCTTATGCAGTGGCAAATGAGCTGAAACTAAGAGGTACCAACCAGCTGTCCGCTCAGAAGTGGCGTAAGGGAAAGGATTTATTGGAGAAGCTGATTGAAATGTCAGATTCGCAACAGAAGACGGAGGAATCCATACTAGTCATTGAGACTAGCAAGTTGCCAGAGGCTGCCAATGCAGTTGAGCGAGCAGCTCGTGCCATTGCTACCAGCAAGGAGAAGTTGCTGAACCTTCAGAATTTCACCTTGATGCTGCAAACAAGAGCTCCATTTCTGTATCCAACAGGGACGTCATTGCCTGAGTTGCCAACAGAGTCAAAGTTGAGACTGTGCGCAGGATGTGGGCAACATGGATTTGTAGCGTGTGCTATTGTTGTCGGTTCTTGTGGGTGTGGATTTCATCCAACGTGCATTGCAGTGTTGCTACAATTCAAGCGACCCACTTGTCCACGCTGTTGTACGTCCTTCACTGGGGCTTGGATGGCTCAGTTTGGGCTCCCTCTTACACCAGAGATGGAGGAGGATGTCTCCACCGTGAAGAAGAGTTTGGAGGCAACAGCTGGTGGAAGTTCAAGTTCGTGTAAGTCACACTTACTACTCCTTGGTATGCCATGTAGAGTATTTGCATTCTTTGTAGAAATGGCGGCTTCTTGCAATTATTGGCTAACAGTTTTGTTTTCTCACTGGTACAAGGAAAGTGGACGCATTTCAAAAGGAGTTGGATCTGAAGACTTCAGAACTCCAGCAGTTTGCATCTGCACTAGAGGAGAAGAAGGTAGCTCACACTCGTTTGCAAGCTCAGATTTTGGCGTTGGAAACAGAGGATGAGCGGCTGAATTCCATGAAGGATGATATGCGGAAAAGGAGCAGACAGTTTGCTACAGCCGGAGAGCTTAAAGAGAAGGCGGGTGTAGACAAGGAGCAACGGGAGATCAGCAAAGCGATTGCTGCAAACATCGCCACGTTGGAAGCAGCCCAAGAGGAAGCATTGAAGCTGGCATCAATCATAGAGCGCGACAGTTCAGCCATCCTATGTTCCCAAGAGCAGCTTCGCCAATTTGAATCGAAACGTGGACAGTAGAATGAAGCCAGGGACTCTAGAAATGAAGCACCAAACAATCATTTTTCTTTATGTAACTGTCTACACCTATTGTATGCTAGGACAGTCTACCAGTGTTTCAGTAGTTTTGTGTTTGGTACACTTGCTATGATCTTGGCCCTCGGGTGTTTCTTTACCTCTGACTGATGTAGGGTTTTCAGAGACTCTTCAGTATTTTAGCACCATTCTCGGATTTGGTACATATCATGGTCACATTTTACTTTGAACGTAGATGTCTTGCTTGAACTTCATGTTGGTTTCTGAAGCAATCTTGCAATTGAAAAAGCAAGCACGGTTTGAATTCACCTCCTGATCATTCTTTTCAGTCATCGGCTTTATCACCTAGTTGTCATTTTTGTTTCGAAGTGCTCATACTGTTGAGAATTCAATAGTTCTTCATGTTATCTTGAATTTGAAATTACTGTGTAGAATTTTGGAGGTTTAATCTAAACGTGGATGAATTGTAATAATGGACTTATGAGAAAGTATATATTGAATACAGTTCTGATAAATC
Source organism: Ceratodon purpureus (assembly GCA_014871385.1). Lineage (NCBI taxonomy): Eukaryota > Viridiplantae > Streptophyta > Bryopsida > Pseudoditrichales > Ditrichaceae > Ceratodon > Ceratodon purpureus. The sequence continues at coordinate 30,850,169 of CM026426.1, forward strand.
GTAGAGGATGTTGATGCAGAATTTATGTACATTAGCATGCTAAGGCACAAAATAAATGTTTGAAACTATTCGAAGAAAATTAGAAAGCTGGGACTTTTTACTTTCTAAACCCCTAAAGCTGGGACTTTTTACTTTCTAGAACTTAAAATTTGCCAATAATAAGTAAAAGTGGAAAAGTAAAAGTAAAAGTTTATTTGCAAATCAAATTCCAGGTATGAGTGGAAATTGGCCTCTTGAGGATTTACATTGGAGTCTAAAGCTAATGCACAATTACTAATTAATCAAGCAACATTTTACTTGGAATTAATCATTAATCAAGAAACATTATACTTTTGGTGAATTTTGGCATTGAGATCTTTTAGAAAGATATTTCAGAATTAGTACTGTTGGGAACTCCGGGAAGTTGAACTGTCCAGGGACTCTTAGATATAGTGAAATGTCAAGGGGCAAAACAATTTACTGAAGGCAGGCGGTGGCAACAAATTTGAATTTTTTTAATTTTTTTAATTTTTTCTGTATTTTTATCGAGTCAATTTGGATATAAGTACAATCACAAAGTTTGAATCATCAATGAAAGCCTTAGTGGCTTGGTGATCCGAGGCTTCAGGTTCGAACTGTCGTGGCAACCCCAGGGTGCTAGTGCCGGGTTCGAATCCACCCTCCGACACCCACCCCACCACGCTTTCCGATGCGCAGTTGATGGTGCAATTTTTTATTTTTTATTTTTTATTTTTTATTTTTTTTCTGTATTTTTACTGACTGGATTTTGGTATAAGATTGTTGAGAACGTTTATATCTTCAGTCAAAGCCTTGGTGGCTTGGTGATCCGAGGCCTTCGGGTTCGAACTGTCGTGGCAACCCCAGGGTGCTAGTGCCGGGTTCGAATCCACCCTCCGACACCCACCCCACCACGCTTTCCGATGCGCAGTTGATGGTGCAAATTTTCTTTTTTTTAATTTTCTTGTTTTACTAATTCTAAAATATCTCTCTAAAAGATCTCAATGCCAAAATTCACCTGCCACATGAGATGTTTGAAATTACTATGTGTAGAATTTGAAATTACTATGTGTAGAATTTTGGAGGTTTAATCTAAACGTGGATGAATTGTAATAATGGACTCATGAGAAAGTATATATTGAATACAGTTCTGATAAATCGTAGAGGATGTTGATGCAGAATTTATGTACATTAGCATGCTAAGGCACAAAATAAATGTTTGAAACTATTCGAAGAAAATTAGAAAATTTTGAAGTCAGACGAGTCAGTAAAAATACAGAATCAGTTTTAACGATACTCATCACTTTAAATTTCAAGTCAAACATGAATTTCACAACAACCTCCTACGCAGTAATTAATCTAAATAAATTGTTTTGCCCCTTAGAGATGTCACTAAATCCAAGAGTCCCTCGACAGTTGGAAACAAAGGCAGACTGTCATCGTTGGAAACAAAGGCAGACTATTTCAAGGCGCTGGAAACAAAGGCAGACTGATTTAAAGGCGGTGGAAACAAGAACGGTGGAACCGTGAGGCTCTGTCCCCAATAATGATAGTTTGTATATATATTCTTTAAATGAAATTAAATTCAACTTAAAAATAATACAATATTTTATTGAAATGATTTTATCAAATGATAACTAAGTCATTTCAATTAATGTTTAAAATTTGGTTTTTCAAATTCTCTATTTTTTCTACAGAGGGATCTAACACGTAAATTTTAGTTCCTACAAAAAGAGGGGATTTTATTAAACCTTCTACATCAAAAGTATTTCCAATCAAGATTAAATTTCAATCTTGTGGTAAATAACACTCTATTAAGTAATTAAAATTTAATATTCTTCTCTCACTAGAAACGCATTGAACTTCATCTTTAGTAAATATGAGTGGCAACGGTTCACTTAAAAACTTTAATGGAAAATTTAAAGATGGAGCACTTTGACTTTGGTAAGAAAAAATAAAAATAATTTCGGATTTTTGTTGAAAACATATTGAGTTTTGTTGATTATTATCTTGTAAAATTTCGCCTTCATGTTGTTTAGAATACCCCCAATTGCCTTGCATTATAATATGTTCATCATTTATTTCAAGATAAGAAAGTATCTCATGTGCAGAGGTGTCTATTGGCAATAAGAGAATTACATTCCAACGTGAAATTGAAGAAGTCCATCTTTTGAAATTTGTTCCAAATAAAGTATAATTATTCTTGGACCAATGCCGTCCATTAACTCCTTGGCGTGGTGTATCAAAAACAAATAAAGAATCATTTGAAAGAGCATAGGAAGTTATATTAAAGTTTCCAATTTTTGCAAAAATTTCAATGGACTTATTTAAAATAGGACTTTGAATTTTCTCATTCCATGTCCAGAAATTAGAAGAACTTGGAACCATTGATTGGTTCAATAAAAATTTATTTGATTTGTAGTGATCAGATATGAGTGGAGGAATGTATCTTTCATGATTAGGTAATTCTTTAATTTGTTTAGGTAATCACTTTAAATTTCAAGTCAAACATGAATTTCACAACAACCTCCTACGCAGTAATTAATCTAAATAAATTGTTTTGCCCCTTAGAGATGTCACTAAATCCAAGAGTCCCTCGACAGTTCAACTTACCGGAGTTCCCAACAGTACTAATTCTAAAATATCTCTCTAAAAGATCTCAATGCCAAAATACTTTATGCTTCATCAGAATACTTGGGTAATCATTGTTGATGATATATTGGATCAAGGGGGTGGATCAATGACCAGAAAAAACATAATAGACTGATTCAAGACTGATTAAGGTCGATGGAAACAAAGGCAGACTAATTCAAGGCGCTGGAAATAAAGGCAGACTGATTTAAAGGCGGTGGAAACAAAGGCTTACACCAAAGTATAATACTGTTCTATACAAGCCGTAAGAAAGGGGATGAAAGTCAACAGGCTACTCCCAGTACTATTCACCTAGTTGACAACGACTGCCCCACTAAGTCTACGGGGGTCATAGGACTGTCCCAAGCCGAGTCCATCTGGTTGGCGGCTGCGTTGTGCGCTTCCATCATCTAAATGTACCAACCCCAATTTTTTAAGGTTCAAAACATGGCCTCTTTGTGGTACATCAACCATTCCCGCCAGATTTAGTGTTGCTTTGCTCTGAACTGTGTCCACCATTGTTTCCACAGTTGTTTCAATCACCTGCTCTGCTTTAGACTTCTAGCTTGCTGCCGCTCCTTGTTGTCGATCTGGTTGCTGTAGCTTTGTTGTAATCGAGGTAAATAGTTTCCACCATGCCTCCCTTGGGCAAGAGAACCCAACGTCCCAACAGAGGAAAAGCGGTTTTGCGAATTGAAGCAACTGATCGTGAGGCAATAGTTGTCAAGTCCGAGGTGCCATCACAGTGTCATACAGAGTCTACCTGGGAAGCGCCATTTGACTTAGAGGGGATTCCAACAGAGTTGAGAGAGAAGCTTGTCCTGGCTGCACCATGCTTGCTGGGTCGATCAGCTGCTGTCCACGACCAAGATTTCTTCCATAGAGTGGTAAGACTTTGCAAGGAAGGTTGTACGCCCAAAGAAGTCACGGAGAAGATGGTTCCAGCAAACACATATGAGGAGACTTGGCCGCCTGGGGAGGGTGCAAACAAGACGCGCTACTTGCTGGACCGGTGTAAAGACTCCAAAGCAAGGGACTTGTATCTGAGGATGTACCAACGAGTATATGGCGATGCTCCCGACAACAAAGCATTCAGCCAAACTTTTCTACGAGCATGTGTGTATTACTACAGTGGTGGGCGAGACAGCAACGTCAACTGGGCTGCTGCAGCTGCAAAGGTGAATCAAGAACGCCGAGCCCATGCTGCCAACAACCCACAGAAGCTGAGTCCTCCGGCGTTGAAGCAACAGATGGCGGGCATCATCTCGGCGGTGGCAACGTATTATCATCACAATGGTGCTGGCACCGGTGCTAGGAAAGTGGATGCATTGCTTAAGGAGTTGCAGTTGCAGACTTCAAAACTCCAGCAGTCTGCATCTGCGCTAGACAAGAATAAGTTAGCTCACCTCGGTTTGCATGCCCAGATATTGGCGTTGGAAACCGAGGATGAGCGGTTGAACTCTAAGAAGGAAGATCTGCGGAGAAGAAGCAAGAAGCATGCTACAACCAGAGAGCTCCAAGAGAAGGCGGATGTAGACAAGGAGCAACGGGAGATCAGCAAAGCAATTGCTGCAAACAACGATGCATTGGAGGCCGCCCAAGAGGAAGCAGCAACGCTGGCATCAACCTTAGAGCGCGACAGTTCAGCTTACCGGAGTTCCCAAGAGCAGCTGCGCCAACTCGAGAAGAATTGTGCATCTGAGAGAATTGCGCAGCATTCTATCAAGCCGAAACGCCCTGTTGGGAAGAATATGTCTGAAGCAGGCGTCCCTCTAAAAATTAATCTTGACTCAGCGTGTAGATGCTGCAACTACCTCTTTGTTTCAAACTCTGCAGTGCCATATTCATGTGGTTGTTTGTTTCACCCTTGGTGCTTGTTTCTAGCGCTGATTTCGGGACGTGGCAATTGCCCTCTCTGCGGCAAACTCGGTGATGCAAGTTGGTTGGAATCATGGGGGTTTGATGGGCTGGAGCGCTCTGGTCCAGTCTCTCGTGACAGCAAAGGCAAATGTCTATCGAGTCCACCAGACTCTGGCTTTGTGAAGCGAATGAGAGAAGGTGCTGGCGATGCTCAAGGTCGACCAGCTCCAAAGGTGGCCAAAACGAAGGTCAAGGTAAAGGGTCCATCGCCTCAACCACCAATTTCTCCATTTATTCTAGCGTTCCCACGTCCCAAACCACTTGCTAGCCGACCCGCTGGCAGCATATTCAGTGAAGTTGTCAATGTGGCCGTTGCAACCTTGGCGCATCACAGTAAGTTTTAGTGTTTTTTTGCTCCCTGCATTTTTCAGAATTTTAGCCAAGGTTCTTTTTAGTTTAGTATCATGCTTACAATTTCAGTTATGATTTAATGTGCCGGAATTGTCCATGTGTTCGTTTGGAACAGCGTTGTCTCTCTAAAGAAATAAGTACTAATGCTAGATGTGTTGCCCTCTAAACAGCAAAACAAAAGCTAGAAGAGTTCAAGAGGGGGCTCCAGGAAGGTACAAGCCTTGTTCGGGACGTTGAACCATGCCCAACAGCTGCAGAGGACGTGCCAAGCCGTTCTTCCAACAAGCCAAGTACTGGCAAGTTGCCATCAGCGCCACATTCCTCCCCAGTGTCACTGGATTTGTTGGTTGAGCAGAGCATATCGACCGTTGAGCAGAGCATATCGACCTAGTGTTTAGTTCAAAGATGTTAGCGGCCGAGTTTTATTATCATGGCGTTAGTACCAAAGTGGTTGTAGTGTTTTTAATAGCTAAGCCTGTACTCCATTCACTTCCTGGCCTTGTGCTGAACATTTTGATGAAAAAAAAGTTGGCATTTTTTCACAACTTCATGACTTAATGGACGTTTCCACTTCCCCTTTGTTTCCACTCCATGGTCTTTCCACTTCACTCTGTTTCCACTTCGCTTGTTTCCACTTCACGCGTTACAATTCTACACTCTGTTTCCTCTTCCTGAGCTTACTGACGAATTCATTTAGTTCAGTCTCCATACTATGCATTGGAGAATCTTTCAATGAAGGATTTGCGGTGTTCATATGTGCCTGGCTTGTATGATTGTGTTCTTTTATGTTACCCAATGAGGCACAGCCTAGTTTCTGTTGAATGAGTTTGCAGCTCAAGAATGATACTTTGGAGTTGTTGCTTCACTGCTTTAATCAGCCTTTTTTCCGAGGATAGGTGAACTCTAATTGGACAAGATAAGCGACCAAAGGACCGATTCTAATCACCGTTGACATGCATGCAACTCGCATCGACGTCGTCTAGATGTTGCTAGCAGTTTATATTCTTTGTGTTGTATTTGCAGGTGGCGGCAACAAAGGTAGATTATTTTAAAGGCGGTGGCAACAAAGGCAGACTGAATTATATTCTCTGTGTTGTATTTGCAGGTTGTTCAGATTTCTTGAACACCTGATTCAAAGCGAGGCACATTACATCGTAATTTATGCCACCAATGAAGAAAATATTGAGGTTTGGTTAACTGTGTTGGGGTGATCTGGTTTTTCTGAATTCGTGTGAACACTGATCGCACATTTTCGTGAACACTGAGAATGGTACAAATAAGCTAATAAAGAATATACAAATTGAAACATGGATAATTGGGTAGAAAACAAACGTGTATTTATGAAACCTCCACCATTTAGCTAGAATTCAACCATGGCTGAGCCATAGTTCCTATTCAGCTTGAGATGTATACAAAACTACCTTTCCAGGTCTACATCCGTTTAACTGCCTCGCGTGTTTACAACGTGTCTACTTAAAAATACACCTGCGACACTAGCCACTCTAAGCTCTAAACTAGCTGGTAAGTGCTACTATCTCAAAAGTCCACGGTGGTAGAACTTGTGATACAGTGTTGGAACCTTCGTGTCTGCGGTTCACCTTGACGTCTGGATACCCAACTCGCTTGAGCACAAAGCGGAATTCCTCTGGAGCCACGTCGCCTAAGGTGATAGCAACCTCTCGACGAATATGTGACAACGGCCACCCTCGACCAACTTCAAACCGTGCCACTGGCAGTCCTTGAAAAAAACATGGAAGCACCACCATGTCTTCTTCCCGCACTTGGTCAATTAGTTCCCAAGTTACACCATCTTGCGCCAGACGCTCCCTCCCGTATTTAAAGTTCGAGTACAACACTGATCTTCCAACGTGGTACCTGTGCAATAAACACATACGAGAGCTTCACACAAGAGAGCTTCGGTCATAGCATGCAGAAATGGCATTACAATGGCAACAGCGGCAACAGTGGCAACAAGCATCAAACGATGACAACAGTGGCAACACACCTGAAAGTTACAGAAGGTAAGGATATTGTGCACCGCACAATATCCTTACCAAACACCACTTTGGTTTGCCAACCCGGATCCATCAGAGATGTGAACACTTCTTCCGAGGGATTCTCCACGATATACAACGTGGATGTTCGTCTCATAGTGTCTTCAGCTGCAGCAAAAAGGTCTACGAAGACATGTAGAGGAAGAAACCACTAGAGGTGGCCCATACGGCTCCCAGTGGTGGACTTTGTTACAGACTGAAAGTCTGCATACAGTTTAGCTCTAAATGCCTCACTAGTATGCATATCTGGGAGAGGCCACTCCGGATCACTGAATGGTGGCAATAGCAATGGCTCGACTGATCCATACAAAAGCCCTGGCGTAGGTGGAACATAGACAAGATTAGAAAAAAAGATGCCAACATCAAGCAGCTCCTTATACGACCGCCCATTGCGAGTTGCTTCACCAACATCGCTGTGCACAACCATGATCACTCCCAGTATGGAATCAGGGTCGACCCAATCTTCAAAATACGACTGGTATAAAACTGTTCCCAACACCCAAAGCAAACCACAAAATTAACGACTCCTCGTCATAAAGGGATGGCCACATGAGAAAATTGATGGTTAGCTCAGAGTTAGTCGTGACTCACAATTGCATGGAACCCGATCCCGAGTAATCTGTGGATCCAGTAGCACCTGATGCCTGTGGTAGGCATGCCTCACCAACACGGACTGCAGTTCCGGCTTGTTGGTGACAACCTTGCGATGATCTACCTTGAATTTAAAATCCCTTATCTGAGCCTTGTAGGTTCCCCTCATGTCATCGCCGCCATGGCGTCGCGCATCTCTAGCCCAAGCCCCAATACTCCCAGGATTCACCCTCACCCATGACATCCGCTCATACCTCGTTGGAATCCATTCCCCATCGGCGTTGTGAGTGCTGTGAAGAACAACTGCAGCAACCTGCGAAGTTGGTCGGCGGTTCTCCATACTTCCAACTACCTCAAGAACTTTCGATTCAAAGAATTTCGACACTGTTCCTCACTAGCAACAACATCACAGCAACAGTTGCAAGCTGATTCTTCCTAAACTCAAACAACCAATCATCCCACATTTCCCACCCAAAATCACCGTTGACCATCTATGGTCACATCAAGGTTCATCGAATTCCGGCGCCACTACCTGTCCCGACTCTCCAGCACGTGTGATGGTGTTGCCAACAAGGACATCCACTACGCGGCCCCAACACGTGTGTGGGTGTTGCCACCAAGGACAGCCAAGGCCCCAAAACCGAGGTACACCCCACTCCCAACAAGGACCCTCGATTATCTTTTTACTATCCAGCATTATCCAGGACCACCATCCGCGATTGGCTCCCACCCATTCAAAATCTGATGTCACCGCCTTATACTCTACCATGGCAATCTGCATGTGGAATTTCTTGGCAATTTTTATTTTGACAAAATCCGGATATTCCAATTTCGGATTTGGGCATCCCAGGACCTCAAATTTTCTCTAATGTGTGTGCGCTCAAACTTCAGGCTAGAGAAGTTAACTTAAAACTAAGACAATTAAGATTTCTAGGTGAAGGGTTTGTCGATATGACACAAGTGCTTCATATTAGCGTCCAATATAATCTCTAGGATAAATCATGGAAAACTACGTGGCTGAACTTGAGGCTCACGAAGGATACTGATAAATAAAGAGAATGATTAAAATGTAACCAAATTATGAAAATATGCAATATTAAAACAGCCTTTGAAACCAACAGCAAAATTGGGATGCATCATCAGAATTTGGACACAGTTTTGAATTTGGACACAATTTGGACACAGATTTGCATCATTTGGACACCTGTGTTCATCGCCTTCTATTAGTGGAATTACTTACAAGTTGAAAGTAAGATCGCAAAAGGATAACTACATGAAACTTAAGTAGTTTGCACCTAGTCATTTCCGATCAAAAGAGCATATCTTGGAACCTTACAGTTTTGTGTAGAGAAGGGTCAAAATAACGCATATGTAGAATACTTTCATGAACTCCATTCATTGTAAGATCATAATCGCCGCTGCAAGCAATTGAAACAATTTCCAATGAGTTTACTATAATCACAGATTCTACCAGCAAGAGGACAACGTAAAAATTGATAACTTTCGGTTCACATAGTTTCAGGAAGCTAGGAAAGAATTTTTTTACTGGTTTGAAAATAATCCGTAACGACGCACAAAGTCTTTATGGTCTTGGTTGCCGATTTCTGGAATTTCAACCATACCCCGCATGCCCTTTCCGGCTCGCCATTTTTGCTTGTGAAAAATCTGCCAAGCAGTTATTGTAAGTGAGGAACCTTTGTTCCTGTTCAATGATGAAAGGAGAAAATGAACGAAAGTTCTTTGCTCACCTCTCCCCAAATGTCAAATATGCTGTTGGTCATATCTTTACGTCCGATAAGCTGAGAGCCTACATCCATCTGAAACACCAAAGAAAGTTTAGGTTGTGGAAAATACGCCATTTTTTAATGCTGTGTGCAGTAAAGTTAATAGAGAAAATTTTCAGGCACTACATAGTCAAGATAAACACATATGCTTCTGAAAATTTTAGAAGATTTTACCGTCTTCAAGTTCTACTTTTTCCGATTAAGGAACTGCAAAGTATTCAGACATGACCGAATATCGCACTCTGCAAAACCACGACATCTGACAGTGAGATCTACTGAAGCTTCTATGTTACAGATTGACCAATCATGTGTACGAGCTTGCTGTATCATGGTAATATTACATGAATCAAAGTTGCTATATTATGATGTTACATTTGAACAAGGTGGTATGTAATCAAGCGTGAATAATAATGTTCAGACGTCTAGCTGAGCAATTTAAAACACATGCAAATGCAATCTTCTGCTGCTGTACCACAAGTCCAAAGAAACCACTTGGACATATGGAAGTTCGGACAATGTACAACTTGTGTGAGAACACTAGTACAAACCCAGGCACCCGGGGGTTGGCCGGGGGGCTGGGCCTTGTCGTCCCAAGGTAGTGCCCCCTCTGCTATCCCCTTTCGTCACGCATAAATGGGGCGAGCTTCAGTCCGGCGATTCCGTTTCTACTGTAATTACGCCAGGTGCTCTTCCTGTAAGCGGACTTGTTTTTGTTCGGGTGCGGTCGTTGCCATTGTAGTGACGCCATGTGCCCACCAGTGGTGCCGTCTCTCGCGTTGCTCGTCTTCTTGGGTAGATTTCTGGGTGTGCCATGTGGAGGCTGCTGGCGTCTTCTCGGGCATACGACGACATTTGCAATGGGCTTCTTTGTGACTCCACGTGTCGAAGGTGTAGTTTCTGGTAGTACTGATTGATTTCTGATAGTACTGATTGATTTCTGATAGGTGGATGTACCAGAAAAGCAATGCGAAAGCGGCCATGAAATTAAAATCATTCCAATAATTGAATCAGATATGTGCCACATAGTTAAGCCATACGTATGGGTCAAACAAATCTCCCATATTTCATTACAATAGAACACTGGTTGCAGCCCACCAAGGCTCTATGTGGAGTCCTCATACTTCCGCAAATCAAACTGGTGGATGCACACATACAATAAGCGCTTGAACATAAATGCTTGCCAGCACCTACATGGCAGCGCCAAAACTGAACTAAAACTCTCCTTTGCAAAACAGTGTTGTACACTATACTATTCACATTAAAAAAAAATTCAAAACACAATTCACTTTAGCGGTTGCGCTCACTATTGATGTTGCTTTCTTCAGGGCCCCCAACTACGGCAACTTTGCAATCACTTACCATGGTGTTTGCTAAGTCCCGACCAAGTGATCAACCCATGTACATCTCCCCCACCGTACAAAAATGTCTCGCCTCCCGTAATAGTCTCCCACATCGCTTCTCCGACATGCGAAGTGGAGTCTGCACCAAGGCTAATAAATTAGTCAATTGGAACACAATCGAGCGTGCATTTTGTTGAATTTAAGTTCAAGAAGAACTGAATCAGCTGCGACAGTAAGTAAGATTTTGTATCGAACAAGAATCATAGAATCTGTGCAGGAATTCGAAAAGGAGAAATACAAACTGTTCTTCAGAAACCATAGCATCAATCAAATTATAAAACTTAAATAAAAGAAGAAAAAAGGCACTCAATGTGGGTACGAACCTCATCACTTAGCATTTCGAACCGTTGTAGTGCACTTTAGTTTTCCTTTTACGTTTGCTGGAGCGATCTCCACCAAATACTCAGAGCCCAACATGACAAGGGCATCGTCTAAGAACTCTACTTCTTTGACATCATCTAAAGTTTTTATGTCTTTCTTTGCCTGCTTTGTCGGATGCATGACCTTCACTCCAAATTGGTATACTTTAATTATTTCTACCAATTGCAAACCCTTCTCCCATTTGAATGAGGACCACGGAGATTGTTGCAACTTCGACTCTGTTGTTTTAAAGCTGTAGCCGGTCTTCCCCAATGCAACAGGCCCACCGGCGCGTGTTGGATGAATCACCCATACATTCTTGTTCACTTTTATAGGATAATTTTTCTTGCGGTGTGCCACAAAAAAAAGAGTCAGTCTAAAAGTAAATAAACAATTAAGACTCACGGTTAAATTACAGTTTAGGCAAAAAAAACGAAGTACCTGGTCCCCTATAGGAGAGAGTTTGCTTGGTGGATGAGTCTCTTCGAATTTGCTGTTCCTCCTCGGAGCTGTTGCTTTGACTTGCACAGTCTTCCGGTTGCCTTTACGAGAACTGCCCTCTTCGACAATGGTGCCAGGTCCGTGTACAAGTGTCACCCGGAATTCTTCTCATTAACTTCCAGAACTGGAGTTCTCTCCATCATTTCCACATTTGCTAATTTCCCCAGTTCTGACGAATCCCCTGCACTCCCAGATAGTTTGTTCATCAGATAAAACATGAATGGGCATTGTAATCAATAAATGGGCTTGAATAATAATGTCAAAACTTACATGTATGTTAGAATAACAACATAACTGACATGGTTACTTATAATCACAAATAGCTACCGTAGATAAAAGAAATGTGCACCATTGGTCGCTGTTGCTGGTAGACACTCTGTTTCTTCTTCAGCTGGATTTACAGCATCACTGGCGTCCTCCAATGCTTTTCCAGAATCTCAACCTCCACGTGCTACATTGACAGATGATTCTTGCGACTTTGACCTAGTCTCGAAGTTCTTTGCATCATCTCTTATATGTCTTCCATCGGTTTTCTCGGTGAGGTGGTCTTTAGGGACTTGATCAAAGTTGTTCTCTTTGGGATCGTTCACTGTCACGTCTTCTTCGGAACAAGTCTCTTCAAATCCTCGTTTCCTCGAACTGTTTTCCTGAGTACTACTGTCATGTACGTCAGATGGCACACCATGCACCAAACACTTGTCATTCATTGTGCGACGAATATTGTTACCTGAGATGACATTAACTTGGCTACCATCACATGCTGCACTGAAATGTGCATGTGCAGTTCGATCACCAGTATTTTTAATCGTTTGGAGAAGTTCTTCCATCACCCTCGGAAATCCTTCGTATACTATTAGTCGTTGCAGAATTTCTGAAACGTTACTCTTCAGCTCTGCAACATCTGATTCGACCTGGTTGAGCCTTGGTGGTGTTCGGGTGACAGGCTTCTTCACTCCCTCCTCCATAGCCTAATCATTATATAGTACAAAACAGAGGTAATAAGAGCGCCAGGAAAATTGAAAGGGGAATACACCATCATAAGTTTTATGTTTTTTTATGGCAGTCCAGATAGAACCAAGGTATCATAACCATCAGACACAATGTCACGGCATAAGATAACGTACTTCCAGGGGTTGTTCTTCAAAAGGTTCGTCAACCATATCTGCTTCACCAAATGAAGCATGTACGTCCTCTGCGGAGCTACTACGCCCTGAATCCATGATGGGAAGTCCGGAGCTCTGCACAATTTCCCCAATTGTAAACTCTCTGCCGCTCTATTAAGAACCCATGAACAGTCATCGTCAATATTGAAGTCTTCAAATCAAAAAATGAATGTACTATAATTAAAAAAAAAATCAAACAACCATTGAAAAAAATAATAATAAAGTAAAAAATCCATTTCTAAAAAATAAGATGAAAACAGAACACAGTAAAAAGAGTTGTTATTATATTCTCAGTTTCATCTAGGTGTTGCTTGCACACTTCTCGTCAAAAATCCTTGCACGAAAAATCTAATGTCGAGTCGTCTGCATCATGGTACGTGAGCGGGGACTAGAGGATGGAATACGGGGTCAGACATTAACCTCCACGAGAATTTCAAATAGGCTAAACTAGGCAAGCATAAATAATACTATTCCACAAAACATATATACATAACTAGAACTTCATCCTCTAGCCCAACAACGTCATCAATGAAAGCCAACCGCAAGAAAGGAAAAATAAATAAAATAAAAAATAAATAAAAAACTACCATGAACAGAACAACACTTACTGCACAGTTTGCCTCTGTGGTAGGCAAGGACTTTCGCTGATTTTGAATCCCGCTCAAACTGAGTGCACGACGTTTAGTGACCCTATCGGCGTTCATACCTTTTATCCTGAGGGACCTGCTCCTGCCTGCCGGACTATTCCACCATGCCACCAAAGCGTTGTGTTCTTTTTCAGTGCACTTTGGATGACGTTCCCCTTTTTCATCATAGTACTTCTTTAATTCCGACCTGTTCTTCTCTAGCTTCTTACGCATGTATCCCGGAAACCATCCGGGCTTCAAAGGTGGCTCGAAGTCGAAAGTGTCCCGCACAACCTCCTCCACCAACTTAAATCTCTCGTCGTCACTGTCATAGTGGATCTGTGCTACATCAACGTACCTCTCCATTAGAGAGTTCACTAGAGATGTCACCCTCAATTTGTTTGTTATTATGTTCCCTCCAGCATCGGTCTTGATCTTGAATTTCGTCCCATTGTTTTGTTTCTTATGTTGTGCATAACTGGTATCTGCTCTTCGCTGTAAAGTCCTCTTCGAAGCATCACGACTTCTAGACAAGCAGAGATCTCCAGTCTCTCATGGGGAGGATGTCCAGTCTGGAGCAGCCAAAATAGTACGCCGGAGAGCATCAGCTATTGGCTGCTGGGCACCTGCAAATAACGGCATTTCAGGAGGTGTTAGTAATGGACCGTCAATAGAAGGAACGCATGGTGATGGTAGACCAGCGAAAGCATTGCCCAAGTTTTCCGTCGCAGGTGTAAAATAAGGAGTGGAATCAACATCCGTTTCCTCAAACACGTTTTGTCCAGATTGTGTCCAGTTCTCATGCGGAACACGGTTTCCCTTCATCATCTCTGCCTGAAGGTGTTGAAGAGCAGCATTGTATCCTGCTTCGTAAGGAGGACATTCGGACGACGATGTTGGTCTCGCAGCAACATTGAATATAGCTCTCTTTGGTAATGTGCTTGAAGAGTGTACAGCCACCTATGGGAAGAAAAGAGGGCGTTTGATGTGAGAGAGCATCAGACCGAATAGGAGGCGACGGAAATGTTGCCACTGACGGTAATCTTCGTGGTCTCGAACTAATCGAAGTTCCATTGTTGTCTTGGCAACTAGGGCGTGATCGTGACTCCTGCTGTCGTGGGTGTTGAAATTGACGGGCAGCATTTCCCACGACATGCGATGGAGTCGGAATCGCCTTGTCGTTCCTCGGATCCATTATGCTCTGTAACATTCACCTGAACTTTAAGATTTATCGCGATAATTTTACAAGAACCAATGTGAACAAGCAGGTTGCGAACATTCAGTCATAGTTGGAAAGTTTATGCGGAACAGGAATTAGATTATCGAATGCTCACCGTATGTCGGAGACAAGCGCTTCAATGCACCATGCAACACAAACTAGTACATATCATACGATCGACAACATGCAAAAAGGTTTTCCTAATGACCTAGACTCAAGTGAACCGTAATAGCCAATGACATCATTGATTTCTATTATTCTGGAAGTCCACGGGAAAGAAAGTAAGCGTTCAATTTATAAAACTAATGCATTCACATTACATGTTAAAATAGCAACGACCTAACTAATTTTTTAAAAAATGAACGCATACAGCAGAAGTCATTAAATTATCTATATCGAAGATGTACTGTGCAGTAGTCAGCAAACATGCATAGGGGTGAAATCGCATTCGAAGAACCTGGTAACTTGATCAGTGGAGGAGAAAAACCTTTATACGGTCCACCACTAAGAGACCATGAAAATGGTTAGAAGAAAAAAGAAGACCAAAGTGAATAAAGCTCTGATAGATACTGAACTTACAAACTCAAAGGCGGTTGATTAGTGTTCAACGCAAAAACTATCTCTTGTGCGACGACGGAGGAAAGGATGCGTTGCACGTGAGGAAGATGTGTGAATACACAGGGAGGAGAGAGCACATGCAGACACATACTTGATGAGCACATAAGAGAAACCCTAACCCTCCCGTCATTTCGAGAGTTCCACATAACTGGTTGTCGACAGAGTTGCGAATAGAAAGTTAGTATGCCGAACATGCCGCCGAGACTTGTCTTTAATTTCAATTGATCTAGATTCCACCATGGAAAAAATTAGAAGCGTTTTCTGTAAAACCATTTTCGTAGTGAGACTCATAAGTTTCTTCCACTATTAGGAACTCTCTCTCGAAAGAAGAAGAAGAACTTCGGCCTCGAAGGGGCCGACGTGAATATAGTGTTTGTTCGTTCTATCCACTAATCCGATGGCCACTGGACAAAGGATAAAGAATCTAGAGCTACTTCCCCATTTCGAAGGTGAACATTTTTTTACACTAAGTGCCTCTATACTAAGTGCCTTAAAGACAACTGACATGTCATCTCCCCCAAGGTCTTTTCGGGTACCCATGCAACGAGGTCTCAAGACCCCCCACCATAGTTGGGTAGACTATGGTAGTAGACACCACGTCGGCACAAGGATTCAAACTCGCGACCACCTCACCGATGTGCCATGACTCAAACCACTACACCACGGCCGTGGTGCCTTAATCTCTCTCGAAACAATGTTTCTAAACATTGTTTGTAGTGTAGCAACAAATTTTGTTGCGCTTGGTAATTGGGCTTTTCAAATCACTACGGTGTTTCAAAACTCATGGTGTCCTCACTTAACCCCTAAACTCCTAGGCAACCAAAATGTGGTCGCCTGCTATTTTGGGCAGGGTCCTACAGTGATAAAAATAACTTTCAAGTTTTGAGATTTTGCATGTGGATTCTCTAGGTCATTACGTACATGCCAAGCTTTGTTTTATAAGATTTGGTTATGTAATGCAAAAGTTATGAATGGTTGAAGGTAAAAAATCTCAACGTGGGCAGCCACAAAATTTTTCATGTATGTTTATAAAAAATAAATTAAAATATCATCATTTTGTAGAGATTCATATTCAGATAGAATGCTTTGATTCAGTCCATTCCAAGAAGTGAGGTAAAAGATATGGCAATTCATGTTATGTGGGCAGTTTGGTCAAATCTTCATGAAAAAAAACTTTAAGAGCTCATTTTGAATACAATTTTGCCAATTTTTCAAAAATAAAAATCGGATTTTTTTTTTGTTATGTATCACATCATTTTTACCGTTGAAAGTAACGTTATCCACTTTTATGTGGATGTAATTAGCAATTTAGTTTTTCCTTGTATTCTACATTGTATTTTGATTTACATATATTTTGAAGATGAAAATCTAGGTTTTTTCATTTGATATTTATTGTATAGATTCTCGAGTCATTTTTATATTAGAATATGGAGTTGCCCATTTCAAATTTGTTAAGTACATTTTTTGAAAATTCATTGAAAGTGAGATTTCAGCTTTTTGAAGGATTGAAAAAACTTGTTTTTTAACTTTCAACATTATGATCTTGCAATTGGTGTTGTATTTTTCTCTAAAATTTTGGACAACAATGTCTTAATAAGTTAGCTATAAGATCCTATGGTTGAAATTGCAAAAAAATGTCATAAAATTGGAAAAACTAACTTGCTTCACAAAAGAGTGTTGAAGGCAGTTTTCAATGTGAATTCATGGTAGGCATTTAGGGGTTAATCTGTATAGTATCACCTATAGTAGGGTATTCAACTCAGTTATGTGAGGTTCAAAAACCATCAAATGGAGTTCTATATTTTATTGTTGTTGTTTTGAACTTCCCTTTTTATTCGTGAATTTTATTAAAAAAAAATTAGTAATGGTGCTCTACATTCCAATGTGAATTCAAAATTTAGTAATGGTACTCTACATGGAATCTTGCAGTTGGTTGGCATTTCGAGCAGCCGTGCTAAAGAAATTTGTTAACACCAACAGTTATTTTATAAATAACTTTTGTTGTCATCCTCAAGATCTCTATAGAAAGACTTGTTGCAGTATAAAGTGCTTAGTCCACAGGACATCCCATATTTGTCAATGTTTTAACCCTTGTAGTCTAAAAAACTCCTCTTCCCTTCACAAGATCTTGAACAAAATGTATTTTTTAGGCATTATCTTTTTTATATTCATTTCAAAGTAGGACATTAACCTTTATTATGACATGTTTGTGATTAGACTTTATTAAGTAATGGAATTTGTAGGAAATATATAAGATTTACCATTATTGTATATTCAATGTAATACAAATAGTGTGCACAAAATGCTGCAGTTGATTTCTTTGTGTAATTTGTTTTTCTTTTTTCTTTTTTATTTTAAAAATTACCTAGCTTAGTCTTATCCGAGATGATTGCTGAAGCCTCAAATTACATAATGCAAAAAAACATAAGGATCAAACAAATGAAAACAAGGACAGTGTGTACCTACCTAGTAACACACATATATATATATATATATATATATATATATATATATATATATATATATATATATATATATATATATATATATATATATATATATATATATATATATATATATATATATATATATATATATATATATATATATATATATATATATATATTTAAAAGGATGTTTTAAGATTTTTATCGTTGCAATATACTTTTATTCACGGTTGATTATGGCAAAAAAACTTAAACTGTTAACTAGAATGGTTGTTTATATGATCTCTCGGTAAGAATTAGAGAATCATGTTTTCTTAATCATTAGTGCTTTTTGGTATTGGAAACGGTACCTTCGGAGCGTTTTGTGATGAAACGTTGTTTGGAATTACAGGGATTAAAGTAATAATTGATTGCCAAAGTGTTGTACACATTAATAGTAGAAACCACTCACCTATATTATGAAATGTTAAGGTAGAGATATAAGGTTTATCCTTCTTGAGTATCTATTAAATTGTGACTTCATTAAATTATGAAATTTCTATGAATGATACAAGATTTACTGTTCTTGAGTTTTCAACTTATTCTAAATATTGTCCTAGACATGCTATACTTGATTTTTGTGTATAATTTTTTTTTCAAGAACTACCCAACCTGTTTACTAGTGTAAACTTCTTGATACTCTTACAGTTTCAAAATGAAAGTTCCTAGCTAACGATCATCGCTGGTTCCCAGGAAGATATCAATAGGTTCACTACGAACTCATGTTCTACGTGACCATACCCTGTCACAAAGCAATGTTGATGACCGTGTACAAAGCGAATCACTTTAAAACCTGGACATATACCCAATAAGAGAAGCAGTGCTGAATCAGTTTACTAAATTTGGAGTTTACACTTCTTGTGTCAAGACTTTTTCACATGGCAAGTTCACATAATGGATTTCTTTGATTCTCTTCGTTTTTTGATTTCTGAATGTACTACAAATATTTTTAGTCGCTCACTTTGCATATCAAGCTTCTGGTAAATTGTATAAGTTTTCTTTTGTAGGGCAATGCTACTCTCTTTTCATTTCCATCTTCAAGATTGTAGGAAATTTAAAACTTAATCAATTCTAGAAATGTAAAAAACATTCTATCAAACTTAAATGTATTATGCTGTTTTTTTCATTTGCTCATATCATGACAGAAAGAATTACTTCCTTCCTTCAAGTAAAATATAGTAAAATCGGGTTTTTTTTCCAGTCTAGTCATGTATCCGTCACTTCAATTAAAATTAACATGTCCTCAAAGTTCCTGTGAATTTTTTTTATAATAAGGACTTTGAAGGTGTATAATTCTTTCATTTCATTTTTTTCACCATGCAACTTTAAAAAATAATTATGGTTCACAGCAAAGAATCTTATATTTTGCGGGCAATTTTGGTAGATTTGATTAAAAAAATTAAATACAAAAATTAAAAATTAAAATAAAAAACAAAACCAAAAACAAGACATTGCTTAGATTTGTGAAATAAATTTATTTCAGTATAGAATGTCCACTCCATAAAAAAGAAGAGTTTTCTCAATTGTTGGACCACAGTATTAATAAAAACTTATTCTTTCCTTCATAAAAGTTTGATTAACATATTTTTTAAGGTTTTTCCTTTTTCCCACCTAAAAGATGGACATCAATCTTTATTTTTACACATGGAATTTGATTCTATCAAAATAATGTAATTTGTAGAAAAGCAGAAAGATTTACTATTCTTGTGTACTCAACTTAGTATCAATTAATTTCTGAATACTTTTTAAAGATCTTTTGAATCCCTTTTGAATACCTCTATAATACTTTTTAATTTTTAAAAGGGTTCACAAATCCTTCTAAAAACCTTTTACAAATCTATTGTGTTTAGAGACATTTAGTACAATATGTTATCTTTTAATAATATAATGTTCGAAAATCTCTTTAAAATATATGATCTTTGAAATAAATACTTAAAATTGATCGGACTAATGACTATAATATTCATAATGAATGAACCTACTTTCTTTTGCTTGTAATTAGGCCCATAAGATTATATTCATTAATATATTTTCACTGATAATGTTTAGCATGCTTCCCTGATCAAGGACAGGGAAGTTTTAACCATGTCCCCATGCGTTTGTTGTGAGAACAAAATTAATGATATAACATTCAACAACCATGACAAAAATATATATAAATCAGTGATTGATTAGTCTACATGAGCATGCTTAATGTGGGAAACTTGACATACTATTTCATATACAAATAAATTCAAATAGAAATTATATATCCTATTGAAATTCCATAAATTATACTTGTAAAAAAATTATAGATTCAAGTCATTAACCTTTTAACAAAATCTTATTATAGTAAGAATTGTAGGATAAATGAAAATTAATCCACTAGTTTAAAATCAGATAGGGATGATAAGAAACTAAAATTATATGTTATGAAGCGAATTGAGGAACAAAAATATATTATCATAATTAAATAAACTATGCGCATACTTATGTATAAACCAATGACTGTATAGAACGTAATCCCATTCATTGATCCCTACCTTGATTCTTAGAGTTCAAGGTTAGTGATGGTTAAGAGTTGGATTAGTGGGGGTTTAATAAGTGATTAGTAAGGTGATTAGTATGTGATTAGTATGTGATTAGTATGTGATTAGTTGGGGGGTTTAGGGGTACAGTGATAACGGCGGAATATTAATGAGGGAAGGAGTGGGGGTTAGGGTATAGTGATGACGGCAGAATAATAATGAAGGAGGGAGTGGGGGGTTACACTGCGTTGGATGAAAGTTGAGGGGGTAATAGTAATGAGGGAGGGAGTGGAGAGTTACATTCGTTGGATGGCAGTTGGGGGGAGCACGCTGGAAGAGGGTGGGAAGCGAGGTGCCTTGGGTTTTGAATCTGGATCTTGGTGTATGCTTCTTGGCGGGTATGCTTCCTTTTGCTTGTCGCTAAACAGGTCGTCCATTGCCCTTTCGCTCTCCCTACGCTCTCCAGCGCTTCTTTTAGACTCTTGGTGCGAGAGAAACCTTAGGGAAGCCTTCTTAGTGTTCACTGGTTGATGGCAGAGCTTACGATGTTTTGGTAGTCCGATGGTTTGCGTTTTACAGCTTCCTGCTCTGTTGTGAAGTTGCGCATTTCAGATCACTTTGTACGCTTCTTAGTGGACTGTTCAACTTTCGCTTGTATACTGAGTTGTGATATTGTAGTTGTCTGAGAAGAAGTTATTCTTAGCTCGACTTGCTATTCTATCTGATTGCTAGGGTGGTGGAAGTCACCTGTGAGGTGGAATTCCGGAATTGTAAAGCACTGTCTGAGGGGAATAAGCTTTGGAGAGGTGGAAGAAGGAACTGAAATGCGCTTTCTTCTTCCGGCTAGCAGTGGGAGTGGAGTAAGCTGACCTCAAGTATGACATTTTCTTCGTGAATTTCACTGCGTAAGCGAGTCTTGAATATTTCGCTACTCCTACATATTTATCTGTTTTGAGCATTGATGTCAGATAGTAAGGAAGCTAATCAACAATGCCAAACGTTTTGAGCTATGTGTTTCAAGTGATTGCTTTTTCATTTCTTTCTTGATATTAACTTGTCTAATTCGTTGGGAAAACTTTCGAAGCTCGTTCGCATTGATTTTCATCAAAACCGTATGGACCCCATCACACGAGCAGATTGGACGTTTATCAATCCGTTCTAGTATGTTGTAGCAAGTTTTAGTTAGATAATTTTTCAATCTTCTTTCTCGGGAACCCTGCTCATGATGCTTCAACCTCGTAGTATCTTGAGAAGAAAATATCAGTAACGATTTCTTTTGTATTGTGATAGGTCTCACTACCCTTCCAGCAACGATCGCGGGTTGCACAGCCTTAAAGGAGCTTTATCCAGGGTCTGTATCTATTCGGATTTCGATATCAGTAGATCGAAGACGAGGAAAACGAGGACAAAAAATCCTTCGCCGACAGGATAACATTTCTGGTAGGTTGTTTGATACTCCGGAAACCTAATAGACAAGGGCTCATTCTGATTCATGCGGGACATGAATTAGGGTTTGGATTATTTGAAATACACCCCTTTTGCTGTCTCGAATTTGTTCCAAGGAAGGTGAAAAGTAGTGAGAAGCTCCTGGAGTTCCGCAGACAGGGATCATGTGACCGCATCCAGCGGAAAAATGATATCACCTTCGTTGAGTGGGTACTCGTTGTAAATTGGTTTTGATGTTTAAGTTTGTGAATCTCATGCCAATCAATTTCTCATGAAGTTGTGCAATTAAAACTTTTACTTTTGGCTGCTCTGCATTCTGAGTATGTAAGGGACACTTGCCTATGTGTCTTCATGCTCATCATTTCATAATGGTTTGTTGTCTGCTGATCAATAATGCGGGAATGAATAAGGGTTTTAAGCCTTTGGTCGAGTTTTCAGATGAAGAAGTTGCACAGGTACTGATTTCTTCTTTGTTATGGATCTCTCGTTTTTCTGATTACATATTATTTGTATCTTGCTTTGATACAATTCTTCCAGGACATACTAGATGTATTGATCGGTTAGGTCATCACCGCACAAAGCCTTCAAAATCAGGTTGGCTTGAATGTTGCTAAATTCACTCATAAACGGCGCCATGTAGTCTTCTAATGCACGATTCTTTGGTAGGTTGTAGGCAATCTGTAAAACTTCCCTCACAGCGCTTGTCTCGGTCTGCTTTTCACTGCCCTGATTGACCTTCAAGTTTGAGGCTGGATGCAGGACCTTCTTGCCAGAGGCTGAAGATCCTGAGAGATAAAGCTCGGCCCTATTTAGATGAACACCGTCTGTTTTCTTTACAGACTTATTGTATTTGAAAACCCTGCCTTCTTGCTTACTGTCACGGTTCCCAGAGCGAGAGTTCAGGTGCTGGCAAATTCCAGTGGCATTCATCAGCGTCATTATTTTGCCAATTGTGGGGAATGCAGCTGAGCACACAAGCGCCATCATTTTTGCAGTGAAAGATAATCTGGTGAGTTCTCTTCGCAGGCTTTGTTTTCTATGTACTGCGATTCGAAGTGATTACAAGCTGAGGCAGGGAACAAAGTTATCCCTATGTCATAAGGCGGTGTGTAGATTGTGAACAAGAGATCCTGTTTTGAAAGAGGAATTCAAACTCAACGTCAAGGATCCGGCATGTCGTGAACCATCGCCTTTCTACAAGTAAATCCAATATTTAGCAACATCTGTAAAACAGAAGAGAAATACGTAAACTACATAAACCAAACAACACAATATTGTGTACAAACTCAATTACAGGTGACGTTTTAAGGATTTGGAAGAATGGTGATATGAGATAATTTTGTTGTTTAGATTTGAGATTTGGGTGATTACGGTTTGTGGGGATATTCTGTTGTTTTGAAGGTTGGGTATGTTTAAGTCTGGTGATTAATGTGTGTTGATTGCATGTTGGACAGGGTGTGGAGGCGTCTGTGGATGGAGTGCTGGGTAGATACGGGAATGTGAATGATCGGGATGTTATCGACAGCACAGCTTTTCTTGATGAGAATTTCAAGGAGTGCCCTCCGAGCAAGAGCTCTAGCCTTGTGGCATTAGGTGATTGTTCGACTCGTTTGTGTTTGTGTCTGAATTATTACGGCCCTGTTCATATTTTGCTTTGATTGCAGTTTCCAGTGCAGAGTATGATATGGTGTGAGGGACTGGCTTTGATTTAGTTTTAGTAAATTTTTCCACGCTATTGTTTGTGTTTATGGCCTTGTAGAAAGGCGATGGTTCTTCCACTAACGGCGGAAGAGTTCTTTCGGGTTTCAGATTGCGGTGCTGGTGTTGGGAGGGTTACGATGAACTTTCTTCTTCATCATTTTCACGAGGTAATTGGTTGACCTATTGGAGCCTGCGATAATATTGTTTGTTATATCTATGCGACTTAAAAGAAGGCTATGGTCGCTGTGAAGCAGTCTGCAGTTGGTGAGGAGGTCGTGAAATCTGTGGTGGCCACAAGCTAACCAAGATTGTGAAGCTTGTTGGCGGACAGGTTTCGACCGCCTCGTCGACAGGGGTTGTGTGAATCCACTCGTAAAGGTTTGAACATGTTCATCCTGCATATGTGATTTGTCTTGCATTTTCAACATGTTCTACAAGGGCCCCTCTGTAATTGCATTGGGTCTTGCCTTAATGTGAAGATCCCATTTGGAACCAACTTGCCAACAGGTGCAGGTTCAATATGAACCGTGGCAGGTTTAGAGCGCTCTACCTTAAGTCGGTTGTTAGGTTTCATAAAGAGCTCTCACATGCACTTCCACATGACATAAGGTAGAACACTAGTAATGGCCCAACTTTCAGTATTTCAGTATGTAGCCAGTTTAGTTGAAGAAATTTAGAAATTAATTTTCCCATATTGGCAAAGTATGAAGGAAGAAGGTCCAACAATTTTTATGTTTTTGGGGTGTCCTAAATAAAGAAAGCTGCCTCTTCGATTGTTACTGCAGTCTCAGATGGTCATCTCATGATATCTATTGTGAAAGATGTGAATGATTGTAACTTGACCCAAATGCAGTGATCACCGGGTGGACCTTGTTGAGCCTGTTCGCCATTTTCTAGAAGAGGCCCATGCGGATCTTGGCGGGATCACGGAGGGGAATAGGGCTGTAAACTTCTTCTGCACTCCCTTGCAGGTCCGCATTCTATTTCAAACTGGTTTTTGGAGCAGTTACACGTTCTTGATGTGGATGTTTTTCAAATATCTTTGATTGTGTGAGCCTGGGTTAAGTTTTTTAAAATTCTTACCTAGTACCTAAGGACATCTGTATCACATACTGCTATTAAACTGTGTTACCCACTAGGCTCACCAAGTTGTTTTGCTTTTGCAGGAATTCACACCTGAAGCAGGGCGCTATGATGTCATTTGGGTGCAATGGTGCATTGGTCATTTGACGGATCACGATTTTTTAGAGTTTTTCAAACGTGCACGAGTGAGTACACTACTTCAGAAACCTTCTTTGTGATATGCAAGAATCCAAGGGTGTTGTCCATGATTCAAACCTTCATGTTATCATTTTTGGAATTCTTTTGTGTATACTCTTGAAGTCGTTTAATGTGATATTGTGTATACTCAGTCTTGTTTGATGGGCGGACAGACTCGTGTTTATAGTGGATTGTTTGGCTGATCGGCTGGAGGTTGTGAGGGAAGTGGACGTTTGGATCTGTATCCGGTGTAGGGGATTTGATTGTAAGCATTTCATGTACCTTTGTGTCGTTGTTGTGATGTTGAGGAAATAATTGCGATTTGAGGAATGAGGTTGTAGTCGGTTTGGATTTTCGAGCGATGAGATTGGAGTTGGTGTAGGGTCTGTGGTGGACAGCGACATCATATTCAACAGCAATGTCTCAGAGCCATTCCTCATTTAAGTACTCATTTTCCATAATGAGTTGCATTGTGGAATGAATTTTATGAGTGGACAGTGTCTTGATTTCAGGATCTCATATGTACTAGGGCACTCGAATCTAATCCGAATATAGTTGGACGTTGGGCTCTTTGGTGTGTGAAGCAGTCCAAAACTGATGGATGGTAAGATTGACTGGACATTGAATTCCTAATGTGATGTTGGTTATATGAGGCAGGAGTGGACATACATTGGATTTACTCTATTCTCCTTGTTGGTCAGCAAGTGGAATCAACACTTGCACTTTGCTTGAGCCCCAGTCAAAGAAGGTCATTTTAGTAAGGCACTCCAGAGTTTTAGGTGAGAGCAAGGCTTTGGGAGGCACCTGTTTGAAATGGCTCTATCCGCATGTAGAGTCATCTCTCTTGGTACCTGAAAGCACAAGGTTTATAGCATGGAACTTCTGATGGAGTATCTTGAGTGTTTGTTTGAAATTGCTTTTAAGTCATTGTTTTAGAGCTGTAAGGTGACTCCATTCATTACTTGCCTGAGTTATTTAGTGCAATATATTTGATTTTAACATGTTTGTTGTAAATGTGAATGTAAATGGAAGTGTAAATATAAATGCAAATGTGAATGTAATTGCAAATGCAAATGTAAATGTAATCAATTATTTGGTGCAATGTAAATGTAAATTTGTAAATTATTAAATTACATTAAAGAACTCGGATGGTGGTTTATCTTCCTTAAAAGGTTGATAAGCCGGATTTTTGATGTTCTGTAAAAGAATAACAAAAAATCATTTTAATCTTAATTGAGAACTCGGTTGGTGGCTTATCTTCCCAATAAGGTTGATAAGTTGGATTCCTGATGTTCTCCTAAAAAAATCATAAAATATTAATTTTAAATCTCTTTGAGAACTCGTTTGGAGGATTGTCTTTCCGAGAGGGTTGACCTTCTGGATTTCTGATGATATCTTTAATTTTATAAATTTAATAACATCTAACATATTTTGGGGAACTGGGTTGGTGGTTTATCTTTCCAACAAGGTTGATAAGTCGGATTCATGATATTCCCCATGAAAACATATTTTATATTATTTGAATTTCATTTAAGAACTCATTTGGTTTTTTATTTTAATGAGATTTTAAATTTGTTTCATACAGAATGGCAGACCAATAAAGAGGAAAGAGAAGACCAACTAAACGACCATCAAAACGGCCTCGGGAAAATGTTAGCTTACCAAGTGATCAAGATTTCATATTGGGGGAAGATGAAGATTTCTTCTGTTCCGCATGTTCTAAAAAGATTGCTCGCCAAAGACTTGAAGAACACTTCAAGGGAAAAATTCACAAAAATATGAAAAAGTTGGAGTTATTCTACCATTTCTTATTGAAACAGGGTCTCAGTTGGAGTGTGACAAGGAGTGTTGTCAAAGGGAGAATTTACTAGCAAATTATGAACAGCTGGAGCATCATGTGTTCAAAAAACACTTGTGTACTGTTCGACCTTTTGATCATGCTTCATCGCCATTAGGTTGTAGGGGTTTTTAGATATCGAATTTTATTCATGGGAACCAAAGAGCAAAGCAGACCAAGAAGTTCTGGAAGAACTTTGATTTACCTCCAGCGGTTGGAGATTTTGAAAAGCTGACAGGGGCGACCACTATCCTTTCGAATGGTGGAAATGAATTTCTTCTTCAAATTGTGAATGCAGAATTCAGTGAGAGCAATGTTAAGGAGATGACTACCTTGGCATTATACCTTGGGAAAAAAGGTAATCCTATGAGGAAGGATGATAAGAAAGAAGGAATAAAATGTGGGACTAGAATGATGTGCTCGGGTTGCCACCATAGCCACGGTTATATTGGAAGGTATGTTCCATTAAACAAATACTACTTATATATATATTTTTTAACATTTTGTCTATTTATGGTTTAAGTCTTTATAATTTTTTTTACATAATTCTAATTTTTTGTAAATATATTTTTGTAGGTTTAAGCAGAATGATCCTCTTTGCTACTCTTATGGTGATAAGCTAGCTTCTATGTTGTACCACCATTTGAAGTCCTTATATCCTCCAGTCTTGGAGCAGTTGGCAATGATTTGGGCCAAAGAGAATCTACCAGCAGGTATTGGTAGAGTTGATGAATCTCCTTTCACAGCTATCAGTGTTACCAAGGATTATTCCTATAACCTCCATACGGACGAAGCAGATCAGAATTATCGCTTTTTTATATGGTTGGGAGCCAATGGTAAATATTCCTTAATTCTTAAAACTTTATCATTTATTTTTATTATTATCTTTTTTTGTTTCCTTTAAAAAAAAAATTAATTGTAATTGTATCTTTTGAATGTAGGTACTCAAGATGATGCTGGAAATGAAACGAGGTTTTATTTTCCAGCTCTTGGTTACTATTTTGAACCTGCTATAAGAGATTTTTTTCTGTGCAAGAGCAATGAGATAGTTCATTGTTCGAAGACTATTGGATCAACAGGACAACTGGGTATTGCGTTGTTTCAGAGTTGTACATTTTTTCAGGGTTACCATCTATTGGAGCAAAAACTCCGTGACGGTATTAATGACCGTTTTACTAGGAGTTGGCTAGATTCTGAGAGAATTTTATGGTGCTGATTAGATTTTATATCTTATCACTTTTCTTTGTATATTGAGAAATGCACAATGTTGAATATATTGTTTCTCATTATACGAATTCAGATGTATGTGTGGACTATAAACCTTCCATTGCATATGTATAATTGTATTTTATTTTATATGGATTATTCTTCAAATATGTTTCATTTGATGAATGTAAAGTTTTTGTTTATTACAATGAATGTAAATTCTTATTTTAAATGAACTTCTATTATATATTAGACCTAGTTGATTTACGGAGTTCATTGTTTTCCTCTGGATTTCTAAGCACTCTTTAAAATAATTTTCAATTACTGATATGCAATTGAATAAAATGTTTAAAATATTTTTACTATATCTAATGTACAGCTTTAGTATAGTCTTAGTCAACATTTATTATTTAAATTGTTTTTTTTATAGAAATTGACTATAGTTTAAATGCCTAGTATAAGTGAAATACAAGTGTTAGAAATGGATACATATTGTACTTAAATAATTACCATGTTAGATAATTATTTATGTATAGATATATATGGAAATATTTTATTTTTCAAATAAAAAATTTGAATATATAATATATATTCTTTAAATTCACATTACAAGATAACATATTATACAAAATGCCTCTAAAGACAATAGATTTATAAGATGTATTTAGAAGGATTTGCAAACCCTTTTAAAAATTAAATATTAAAGAAGATCTTTAAAAAGTATTCAAAAATTAATCAAGAGGTTTTAAGAAAGGTCTCTAAGAGGTACTTATCATGTCTTCATATGCTTTTGAAAACGTCTTGTATACTTTATTATATAACATTTAATAGCTAAAGTTTTATACCTATGATTTATTTAAAAATGCTTTGAAATTATCATTATTAATATAAAATTATAACTGATTGAAAATCATTATTTTTTTTAAATATAACAGTAAGAAAGATCTTCAAAAATATTATCTTAGTACATGGCTAAAATAAATTCATCATAACTTAAAGGTATATGAACTTCTTAATACTGCATTATCATCTACAATTTGGATGTGATCTACACTTACTACTAATAAGAATTGCTTTCTATCTAAAATAAAAATAAGATTAAACATAAAAACACTACGAAGAAGGCATTTACAATGTAAAAGCTTTATTGGTGTATTACTTTATTGCAATTGATGTATACGCTATTGGTATATTACTTTATTGCAATTATTGGTACAATACTTTATAGCAAATATCGGTGTATTAATTTTTAGTGCATGAGGTCACAAGTGATAAAAAAACATTGTCTAAATTAGAAAATAAAAATTATTCATCCAACCTCACTTCTTATTTTTTCACTAATTTTATGTCCTGAAAGGATTTGCTAATTTGAGACAAAAAGTTGCTTTAGTACCCTTATTATTGTAGGATGCTGATTTTACTTATTTTTCTATTATATCTTGGCAAATCTAGTCACTGGATCTAATAGCTCACTTCTCAAAAAGTACTATTCCAAATATTTAGAAAGCAAAATAAACTAATGATATGATCATAGTGTTCAAACTTCAAAAACTTGTATACAGTCCTTCATAAAGTTGATATTTTATTTCATTTTGATTTATAAAAAAATAATTTAATTCGGTTTATCTTTTAAAAAAACAAGGTCTACTGTGTGGCTCTACAACAATATTTCTACATATTATATTAGTCGTCTTACTTTTAGACTTTATTAGATATCATATTTTCTATAAAGGATGTAATATTTATTCTTTTTAAAAACACAATTTTCCACCGCAGGAATTGAAGCATCATCCTCTCTGCAGCGGAAGTGAAAGTATCTACAAGTCGCCTTTGTCACCGCATCCAAAGTCCGAGTCCAATACAACGATTTGGGATTATAGATGCTTCCATGAGACTCCGACATACATGTCTCGTTGTAGACTTCCAAGATATCTTACTCACAAACGTACTTGGAGATCGCGAGTACAAATTTTATTCCTTCAACGAATAAATGTAGACGTGCACCTGCTAAAACGAAGACCCTACCACGGTCTACGGAAGGTGCGGCAGCTCTGTTAGGAAGCATATACTCATTGTTATAACGAGAGACAGATAGATGAAGCATTGATTTTCCTTCCCCAACGATTGGGGTTCCATTCAGGTACACTTGCAATTCCACCCCATGTTCAAATGAGTACATACGGCTGTAGCCAGTAGTGGTAGGGATTTCTATGGCAAGCCAGCAGGGATCATAATTTGGTTTTGTATTTTCCCCAGAAGCAGTCGCAGTTCATTGTCGTTGCTCGGTACGATATCCCTCATTCCCTTGTGTATCTGTAATTCAAGGTTTCTATGTCTAAATCGAAGGAATTCACAAAATGTAATTGTATAGTCCTGAACGCGTTTGAAAGGAGATGCAAAATGAGTGAACTTTTGAAATTCACCAAGTAGGGCTCCTCCGACTCACCTCGAGGTCCGTGCCTTGAGTTTACCCCTTGGTCGTAATCGTGTTTTTTTCATGCCGACATTACATAGTTTTCGTGATTGCATACATAACCGTAGGCACATGTTTTTCTTTACTTGTCATATTAATAGGGTTTTAGGATTTGTGTGGTTGTTGAGTGACGTAGGTTGGTATTGCAAGCATGGAAGTAGCATCGTACTGGCAATGACAGTGATACCAATTGGTATAGCGACAAACGGGAGTGCGAAGCGGAGTTACTTCATCGGAATAGATTGGTGATACATTCGGGTACCATTACGCTTCCACTCAAAGTTCATGTGAATGTACATAGCTATGGAGATGAGGGGTAGGGATTGAACTGCAACAATCGTGACCTTCAAAGTTGTCATTTTTTTTTCCCGGGAAACTAATCGAAGTTCAGAGTTGTCACCGTCTGTTGCCATTGAGAGATACAATATCCGTATTTCCGTCATGTTCGATTCGAAGTTTCCATTCCAAAATGGAAATTATGGAGCTAGATACTTGTGAAGTTTTGGACGATGTTGAACACAGTTGCGCATTACCTTAACTTGTACAGTTCGAGCTAGGGTTTCCTTCTCTAAATTTCACTCGTTCATTTCTATCTTTCAATTTTATCCTCCATCCCGTTGCCTCATATGCTCAACCAGTATGACCTTTCTGATTCACCTCGAGTTTTCTTCTTGGTGCTGTCTCTCTTGTCGACATGAGGATGCTGTCTATGGCGATTTTCCGTAGCTTCATTTTTTCCAACTATCATAGTCGCCATAGTACTCTTTTACTTACTTTATTGATAGGGTTTCCATTGTCATGGTATTGCAGACCGACTTAGGTAGGGTTTTGAAGCATAGTGTAGTGTATTTTTTAAGCTTTAGTATGTTTACACTATTTGTTTTCGTCCGCTGCTGTACTTGACTATTTCATGTCGTTGTACACCGACGTTGGTAGGCATTTCAAGGATGGTATAGTGTAAATTTTAATGCCTTCGGTGAAGTCATTCAAATATGAATCTTTCTTTTCGCTGCTTTCCTTTGCAGTTACGCTCCAAGGAATGCTCGCCGGCAAATTGATGTACACCATCCCGACACCCATGCCGAAATTGTGGAACGACAAGAGAACACTGCAGATCTACTGGTACGCATTTGACCTCATATCTTGTCTTCTCTCGTCTCTGAGACCTTAATGTAATACACCATCACGCAACCTTTCCACGTGCTTATAATTGTAAGCCATTTGCATTTATATTCTGCTTTTGTTTTGGCTAAGGTTTGATCATGGATATCAATGGAAGACTACCCGTTACCGATCCAAGACGGATCAAGGCTCGTGAGAAGAAACTTTGGGCGAGAGAGGTTACCTGGGCTATTCAAGAACATCATCGTCTGCAGCAGAAGGAACTTCGGATGTCTTGCCCGTGCCGGTTATGCGATAGAGGCTACCGTAAAGTGTTGTATGTGGAGACGGTTCTACAGCATCCGGACGAGGAGAAGGGTTACGGAAGAGATCCTAAACACTATGGTCGTTCGCAGGTGCATTACATTATCCTCATTGTCGGAATTCATGGCTTCAAAGTTTTGTGTACAACAACCACAGTAGCAGCTTCAAGATAAGAAGATCATTGTCAAAATTCCAGTGACACATACTCACGTTGAAGTTCGAGTCCCTATGGAACTATTCTGTATTCTATTGTGCAGAAACTTTGGCACTTGATATATAATAAAAATTTGCTCGGATCTAACTCTGTCTTCTCTGAATCAGGGGTTTGAGCCAGATGATTCGGACGATGAGTGGGATAACCACAATACACTCACTTCGGGGCGCTCGGCGGGAGCGCATCACAGAGGAGAAGAGACAAATAGATCGGAAGATGACTGACCTCACACAATGCGCCGTCAGTTCCTTCCAGACTTACAATTCACACTGCGCAAAACAGTTTGAGGAGGAGACGTGTCCAGCAGAAACCGAAGCAGAGGAGATGGACAAGAATGACGATTTCATGGAAGGACATGTAGGTGCTGAGGGTCCATATATCGCATCTCAGATACCAGATTTACCAAACCCGGCTCAGACATCCAATGTAGACCTTGACGAAGATTCCTGGAGTGATGACGGAGACAGCCATATTGAGGAGAATTTGGGGGAGAATCCAGACATCGACGAAGGCATACAAAGTCCTGTTGAGAATGATGTTCAGAATGAAGCTGTTGAGAACGAGGAAGACTCTGATGACGAATCTGGCATGGACTGGAATCGTGGAGAAGACGCGCCTATTACACCAGAGGAGGCGTATCTGCGAGATGCTGCACGCACACCTTTGTTCAGGGATTCCCGCCTCTCTCTTCTCAGTACAGTGATACTTCTCTTAAATTGTTTGCGAATGCATGGTGCATCGTCAGTGCTCGTTGATGAATTGTTCACATTGCTATCGAAGACAATTTTACCAAAGATAAATAGCCTTCCTATTTTGGAGTATGAGGCTTCAAAGATGTTGAAGAAGTTGAATTTGAAATATGAAATGATCGATGTGTGCCCAAACGAGTGTATTCTATTTAGAGGCCCCTTGTATAAAAATTTAGACACATATCCCAAATGTGGAGCTTCAAGAGGGAAGAGGTGTGGGAAGAGCATGGTGGCCCGACGTGTTCTTCGGTTTTTTCCACTGATCCCAAGACTTGTTAGAATGTTCAGGAACGCCATTCTGGTGGCTGCAATGTCATATGCAGCTTTACACCAAAGCTTGGACAGGAAAATGCCAAGCGTTGTAGACCTGGAGATCTGGAGATTCATTGACGCAACTTACCCATCATTTGCAGCTGATCCTCGCAACATTCGTCTAGCCCTAGCAACGGATGGTATCAACCCTTTTTCTGACAAACGGAGTACGTACTCCATATGGCCGGTTTTGTTCTTCAATTACAATGTTGTGCCATGGTTGACACTCAAGAAATTTTTTGTAATGCTATCTGTCATCATGCCCGAAAAGAACTCGGAGAGGGGGGAGCACTGGGATATGTATATGGAGCCTGTGTTGGAGGAGTTGAGATTTTGTGGAGTACAGGTGTTCCCATCAGAGATGCTACGAGACAGTTACAGGACTCCTTTCATTATCTGCGAGCGGTAGTCATGTTTACAATAAATGACTATCCAGCCTATAGTATTGTGTCTGGGTTAGTGACAAAGGGTTATAAAGGATGCGTTTGCTGTGGCCCCAATAATGTCTGCCGTAGATCCAAATATTTAAGGAAGAATGTCTGGGATCACCAGCATCGCATGTACTTACCTCAAGTTCATCATTTACGAGAAAACGATTCTCTCTTCCGAGGAGAAAAGGAACACCAAGTCCCTCCACCACGTATGACAGGGGCTTAAACAAGACGGTGTGGGGAGGAGAGGGAGGAGTGGTTGCGCAGAGGAGGAGTCCCTGGGGCCGAGGGTGATCCCGTACGTCAACACGGAGTGAAACGGGTGTCTGCCCTTTTCTCTCTGCCGTACTGGGAGGTATCGTCTCCTCCACGATTCCTTGCATAACAAATACTTGATATGATGGGGATTGTAGTAAACATATCATGTGGTATTGGCATGTTGAGTAATGGTGTAACATTCATGTTGATGTAGTATTTGATTTTTTTTTGATCGGTTGAGGTTTTGCTGTATTTAGACATCATCAGAGATCCCCCTAGACGTATGATGTCTTTAACTTGCTCGGTTAAAAATTTCTATGCTGCGTTTAGTAGAAGGATGGTAGTTGCTGATATCCATATACTTGAACATGACCGCGGCTGAATGTGGTTGTGTACTGTAATGTCGTTTTCCACTGTCATCGTTACTGTTTTTTCTTCTTTTTTTTTTTTTTTTTTTTTTTTTTTTTTAAATTTAAAAAAAAAAAAAAAAAAAGAATTGTGTGCTCTTTAACATTTGTGTCTCACATGAAGGTATTTAGGAAGGTGTTGAACATGTCCACCATTGTTCCTGTTTTGACTGAGCGGCTGTAATGAAATGCGTTTCAAGATCTTTGTTTTACTATATCGACAATAATAATGGGTGTTCTGTAACTATTTCTACATAGCAGTGCTTGTACTAGCGGATGATGTGAGGCCAAGGTGTTGTCGATTAGATTTTTTCTTTCATAGTAGATTCTTGATATCCATGATTTAACGGGTACTGCGTATATCTGTAGTGGAGTGCAGTGATACGTTTCGGCCGCATTAACTCTGTTGGGTTGTGTACATGGTTGACACTGACACCGATTGATTCTTACAATGTAATTTGTGTCTGGTTACGAAGGAAGTTGACGCTGCGTATGTGCTTCACTGTTGATTGACTACGACTTTTATATCAACTATTTCTTCATTCTTCTGTACTGTTAGTAAAAATCCCCATTTAAACTCAGCATACAATTTCTTATTCATTTGTGAACGTGGCTGATAAAATGTTGTGCAAGAGCTGCCAATTCGCCATACGCTCGATGTTATGCATTGTGAGAAGAATGTATCTCAAAGCACGCTAGGCTTTTTGCTTGGCGATAAAGACACAATCGCTGTTCGTCGTGACATGGAGGAAGCAAGTGAAAGCAGCAACAAAGGCAGAGGATAGCGACCTCCACTTAATCACACTCCAGATCTACATCTACAACCTGTAGGCACCACTGGACGGTACTTCAAACCCCAAGCGCTGTATGTTTTACCGCTATTAATTTATAGATTTAATAGCTTCAATCAAAACACCTACAGGTTATGCAGGACAACTTGGTAAACATGTAGGGCAGAAAAGGCTCGCTGGACTCAAGAGCCATGACTACCACGTCTTGGTACAGCAAATAATTCCAGCATCCATTGGCAGGTTTTTACATCCTGGTGCAAGAGATGTGGTAATTCGCACAGGCAATGTGTTCAAGAGGATTTGTGCTAGGGTTATAGACATAGATGAGCTTGAAGATTTGATGACATACACGGCCGAAACCGTAAGTTTGATGGAGGTCTGGTTTCCACCAGGGTTTTTCGACACAATGCCCCATCTTATGGTGCACCTTGTCCAAGAATTACGCTTGTGTGGTCCTGTCCAGGGACTGTGGTGCTATGGCGTAGAAAGATATCTCTATGAATTGAAGAAGTATGTGCGGAACAGGCACCGACCAGAAGCTTGCATGGCAAATGGATATCTCGCAGATGAGGCACTCGGATTCGTAAATGACTATACGACATTGACCCCGTATATTAAACGTCGAATATGGGACATGGCAAACGATGACAAAGTTTTTGGGGAGGTGTTAGAGAAAGCAATTCACAAATTCAAGTTGAGCGACCGTGAGCGGATTGACATCCATAAATACGTGATTTGGAACTCCGTGGCGACACAAGATCTGAGAAGGTATATTGACTTTACCGTGTTACATTGTTTCATTCTTACTATGTTTTTCTCTTTGCTGTGATCCTGCTGGGTTGTATCAGCCGAGTCTGACGTCGATCACAATTTTTCAAACTGCTATTTTTGAAAGACTTGGTTTTTGCTATTATATTTAAATAATAACTCGTCTGTCACAGTCAAAGCAATTCATTGGCTAGGTCTAAATTGTACAGTATACTAAGTTCTAGCATGGTCTCAATTTAGAAGTGGTGTCATGTTTTCCGTTTGTAATTGTACTATTAGCTTCGTAGGGGGACAGTTCACACAATTTACTTTTTGGGTAGGAACAATGCTGTTGAAAAAAAACGTCTCTAAACCGTATTTCATAAATGTTGTATTCCTCTTTAATTAGACATTGTGGTTCTTATTAACACCATGTTGAATTGGCCCATGTTCATTTTTAGTCTGCTATTCAAACAATTCCTTTGTTCCGGGTAGTTCGTGCTCGACTATGGGGGTCAAAATTTTATTTGTATGTCGACCAAAATGCGTTCTTTGGTTCTGTTGATTAGTTCTATTAGGGTGAAGTTTTATTCGAATTTATGGTTTTAAATAATACATATAACCAAGAGTGTATTAACATATGTTTCGTAAATGTTTTGAGAAATCTTTGGAAATACAAACGACATTTGTGATGACCTTCTCAAGCATGAGCTCTGTTCGTAGCTTTTCTAGCGAAATTGAATCCGAATAGGATACTCTGGAAGGCGGAGAATTAAAGTGAATAGTGTTTTGGCTTGTGGATGACTTGAGTTTTGGTACTAAGAGCTGTCTCCTTACATGTTATTAGAGTCATATGTATCTTTTAAAATATATTCAGAGTTGATCAAGTGTCTTTGATGTCCAGATTTTTTGGACTATGAGCTGAAACAGAGTATGGTCTAGGGGGGAAGCACAATAAAGTGTACCACAAAGTGCAACATGTGACCACTAACAAGTGAATATGAAGTGTGCTGTTTTTGAAGGCTCAAAGCTGATTTTGAGGATTTTGGTGTAGTTTTTGAGCATTTTAGTCACTTTCTAAGGTGTCATAAGGTATCTTAGACACATCTTCAAAAAAAGAACATCCTAAATTGAAACTAAATTTGACCACTAGTTCTAAATCATGAAAATGAACTTTTCCAAAGTCTTGATTTCCTCATTTGGAGCCCTCTATTGTCTTTAGAAGATGTTTTTTTCAATTTTAAAAACAATGTTCGGTGAAAAAAAAGTGACAAAAAGTCTCGCGGAAAAGACCCTCTTAAAAAGCATCCTTGCGATACTTTTGGAACCCTAAATCAATCAATGAGTATGTGAATTGACTATTTTAGAATACCTCTTAAACATACGGAGGGCCCCGCAAAATTAAAAGTGATTTCAGACAAAACCCTAAACCGATATGTTCACTTTTCCAAATGAGGCCATTCACTTTGCTCGAGTTCGACGTCTCCGTTTTCCATTGTAAACTCAATGTCTCCTCCCGCAACTTTCGGAAGTCGAAGAAGATCAAGTTTACTTTCCATATCCCAAACTTAATCTTGCATCGACATAACGTAGATCCCA
Source organism: Ceratodon purpureus (assembly GCA_014871385.1). Classification (NCBI taxonomy): domain Eukaryota; kingdom Viridiplantae; phylum Streptophyta; class Bryopsida; order Pseudoditrichales; family Ditrichaceae; genus Ceratodon; species Ceratodon purpureus. The sequence continues at coordinate 30,887,233 of CM026426.1, forward strand.
CTTTCTCTAGTGTTTACGGAAGGGGCTGAAATTGAGAAATAGTTAAGCACTTTTTTGGTACACTTTATTGTGCTTCCCCCCTCTATATAAACAACTATGCTTGTAGCTTGAAGTTAATTGTTGATTTAATTTTTTTATAGAGAATACGAGGATCTTCACCGCGATTACAGGAGTCGAAGGCGACCACGCGGTGCTCATTTTCCCGAGTTTTGGATGTGGCTAGAAGAGAAAGTACAAAGTCAGATCAATGCAGGGGAGCGAGTTGACCTCGATTTAGCTCTCATGTCAACTCTACCGGCTGTCGAAGCTGAGGAGTACACATCAATGTAGGCCTATGGAAGTGACTACCGTTGCCTACGCGAGGATGAGAGTGACACACATGAAACATTCGATTCAGGGGTCTTCGTGATGTCACCTCAGGGATGCCGTGCCTCTGCACACGACTCCAACATAATTGACTCGGAACTACCGTATGTTGGACTTTTGAAAAGAATTATAGTTGTCACATACTCGACGATGACTAGAAACATCATGAACTGCTCTTGGATCAAGCCTAATCTGGCTCGAAATCCTACTATACGTCAGGACAAACATGGCTTCTGGTTGGCCAAGTACAACAGCCGACAAGATCCTTTGCGAGAGAATTCATACGTATTCCCGTACTCAGTATCGCAGGTATGTTTTGGAATCCAAACGCAGGACATTGTTTATTTAACACTCAAGTTTTTGACATATACATATATGAATGTGTGGATGTCTGAATATGTGTATTAGTATACACAGTAAGTGATGACATGTTCAATGAAGCAGATATATGTTTTGCCATTTATCACTTGAGCTCTGACGGAGGTAAACATTATTGTATGTAAGGTATTTTTTGTGGATGACCCAGAAGACCCCGAATGGTAGGTTGTCATGGACTATCCGCCCAGATCTCGACGGCATTCACAGTTAGATGATGACATGCATTGCCCGGAAGCTGCGGAACACGTTTTTGACGTTCCCGGTTTAGCAACACCACTTACAGATAGAGAAAGGGAAGCAGTGAGTGCCCGATTTGATCAGGCGTCCACGTCCCAGATGGATCCGATGGGGTCAAGAAATCCAGAAGATGGAGGTGGACAAGATGTTCCAGCTGCTGATGTTAACGCGGCACAACAGCAAAGAGAACCCGACAATAACCCGTCAATATGGTTAGATCAAGACTTTGAGGAAGAGGAGGACATCTGCCCTTTAAATTAACGTGTACCAAGGAGCGACCACCATAGCTAAGTCTCTCTCTTAGTACCGCATTGTAGTCAGATGAATTAGCAATTATATGTAGTAAACTTTGAAACCATGGGAATATTACGTTTTTGATTTCATTGCTTACATGCAGCAGTCATTCTGTTTAAAAACAGTGAAAATGTCTTTATGAATCAACTACTGCTCAGCACTTTTGACGAAGAACACGGTGAGGTGAGCCGACTGCTTTGATAATCTATAGCATTGTGTGTTTATCCGATTATGTTCTGATGTGCAGAAAGTGCACTATACATTTTGACTCCCTATTCTGTAGATTGTATTGAACATTACAGTCATTGCTTTGATTTCCAGAGTATTTTCTCATCAAACGCAGGTCAGTAAAAAAAAATCTCCCATTCTTGTTTTTCATTTAAAAATGTAAAGTGTGCAAGAGGCATACATCTTATGGAATAGTGGCACATAAGACGATGTTGACAAGCACTAGCGCAGAAGGGAACTGACCGAGTATCTGAAGAGTTCTTTCAATTAACTAAGGTCCAAACTATTAGTTCACATGCTTTTCAAAGATGTGCTGCACAGATAATATCGTCTTTGCCGCATAGTTGATTGAAAATAAAAGGGTTGGTAGGTATTATTTTCTACGTGTTTTAGTAAAGGTGGTCATTGTCGTCGGTGTAGAGCACTTGCACGATCCAATTCTCCTCCCTGTGCGTAGCATCGATGTCTAATTCTACAGATAGAGATTTGGTTTGTGACGCGGTAGAGAGTGTAGTTGAATCTGATTAGAGGTGCGTGGAAGGCGTAGTCCATTGGAGGAAAGAGGAAAATCTGGAACTTGAGCATGACAAGAAGGAATCTCCAACACCTCCTCTAGAAATACTTCGTAGTGACCGTGAGGACCAACCTGACAAGGGAGAAGGGAACTGTTTTTTTAGCAAAACCTTGTGGCTGGAAGAAAGGTACCAACCTCCGGAGTGGTGGGCAAAAAATCAGAATATTCGTAGACAGAAGAGAAAAGAACGGGCTTTCAAAGCGATATTTGATAGTGTACAGGTCAACTCCGGAGCTGTTATTGCATTAGACAGCGATAGACCTACGGATGAACGATTTGCACCATCTTCGACTTCTCTGAGCGCAAGCATTGATCCGGTGATTGAGACAAACCAAGACACATGCAAAGAAACGGAAATGGCGTAGGTAGCAAACGTTGGCAAACCGCGCCAAAAGGGTACTATGGCGCAACTCTATCCTGAAGAAGTGAAAGAGATTCTCGAAAGGAAACGATCGAAACCACGGTTTTCATTGAAGGAACGGTTCAGGAAGTACATGAACATGGAGGAGAGCCATGGGAAAGAGTAAGGAGAAGGGTATGCGCATACACCACCGTAAGCCAACTTTACAATGTTTCCCTGTTCGAGACTAATGTCCTCTGCTCTTTTCATAGGTTTTGCGGAACATGTATCACCCTGTCACTTGAAAGAATCTTTTTAAAAATCTATAATCTTAGCTATTGTGCGACAGGCAAGCGATGTAGAAAGAATGTTCTTTCAACTGTTTCTGAGTATTCCCCGCCGTAGAATTTATTGCGAGTCAAGTCTGTTGTCAGATATGTCCTGCCCTTCTAATCCTTGATTCTAAACCTCTATGTCCATGTGAATGCTTATATGAATATTTTTAAGAATTCCAGAAATTCATGTTAAAAGTTTCTAGACTAAATTGACAACTACTAATGTTATACAATAAGTCGCAAATGAAATGTTGAAGGTTTTCGTTTGAGACCCGTTTCTGGTAAACATGATATATATGTTTCACAGATGTGTTCGTAGAGGTTCATAGTTTCATGACTTAGTTATTCGAATGGGTATTATCATGAACTGGAAGAAATAAGGTAACTATCTACCGTCAATAATGCGTGGATGCCCTTGGAGCTATTATCTATTATAATAGTCGTTTCATCCAGTTTCAAAATGGTAACAATGTGAGTAGTTCATATCCACCTTCAACTGTTATGAACTCATTCACTGTTAGAGGTTTCCATTTATTCTATATTCCCAGGTTTCTTATATGTTTCAATCAATTTAGCTCGATACATAATGTCATTATTAATTCATTTTATTATTTCATTCCATTTTTTATTCCTCAGTCTAAACTCTACATCGTTTACAAGTTCTCTGACGAGGGGTTATATTGTAGTTGTTTGAATATAAATTGTCTTCCAAGTATTGACTGTCATATGATTTGCTCCTTAAAAACATATACCTACTTGTTCACATTCTTTGTGTATATATTGTATGGTCACTTACATGAGTTCAATAACACAGCCGATCATCGTTATGCCTTCTGATCTTGGTTCTGTATATATTTTATTTTTATTCTTAGTTAATTTTAATCTCACTGTGTATATTTTGATTTTAGATCTTCAACATCATCAAATGAGATATTGTTAAATTTTTGTGTTCCATTATTTCTTTAAAAGTTTAACAATTTCTTTTCTTTTGGCTTAAAATTTTCTTCTAAAAATTTGATCATTTAGTATCTGATGTGACAGGTTGGGCCCTGAGAATTAACTAATGATGCTCCAGTAAGTGGGATGAATTCAGGCCAGCGTGGCGGACTGGAATTGTGACTGCTTGGGACAACATAATAATGCACAAACATTTCAGACTGTCATTTCCGACTCATGCGAAATCACCAAGTTGGACGGTTCAGATCTTGGGAGGCCGGCTCAGGCAATCTGTGCCCTTGATGGAGAGAGGCAGCTGCATGGATATAACATTCAAGCCTTCTCCATTTGCAAATCATCTTCCTCAACTTTCTCGATTCCTATGTTTTCTGCTTCAATTTTTTGTAGAAGAAGAAGAGAGCTGTGCAAACTCCATTGTAGTATGTGTTTAGCTTTATAGTTTCTGAAGAAAAGAGCGTTGTACATTTGTGTGGTGGCGCATTGTTATCAGGTCTTTGTTGTGAGTAGGATTGGAACGTTATCAGCTCGGCTACTAGGCCTGTGGAGTTTCCGGGTGCAAGAGTTCTGGAACTGAGGTGCGCATTGTTTGTTTGTGGTGTTTGAAGTACATGCACTTCGAGGTCGCGACAAATGTGTGGGATGACGGAATGTTTAGCGAGTCCTGTTTAGTAAGTCCCTTGTATGTGATGACACGCTATTCGGTTGTGTTCCTGCTCATTCAGATTAGCATCGCAGATGTTTTTGATGGAATATCGTCAAAGTGTTGCTTTGAACACAATTGTTCCGCTATGAATAACTTAGAAAGTAGTTATAACCTAGAGAAATGTTCATGCGTACTATTTTATTTTTTATTATTTTTTAGTTTTTTATTTTTGAATTTTGTAGAGGTCCAGAGTCCAAACTCTAGAGTACTTGTCGTTTATTTGTGATAGTATCTGTCACGTAGTTTATACTGGTAGAGTGTTCAGTTTGCCTAATCCTCCGAAACCGATTGGGAGTTCTGTATGGATGATTGTGGACCCTTGGGGTGATCAGATGTATTGGATTAAACTTTACCAAATTGTTTTTACGTTCTACACGATGTATGTAATAGAAATTCTGATGTATTTGTATCAACTGTTTGTCTTGCAGATTGTTTTGAGAGCGCCCTCCGAGAAGTTATGTACTATCAATAAACCGACTTCCAAAGGACCATGGACACAGGTGAGACGGCTCCCGCAAGATCACAATATTCATAATTTTGACTCTTAATACATGATTAATATATACATGTGTCGTGCTGTTTTGTTAGACGGGTGCAATGATTTTGTGTCATATCTGATTAAAGTATATGGAAACTCTGTGATGACTTTGAAGGTGTGCGGGTGTTGATTATGGGATTGCTTGGTGTTTAAAAATCATCCTTTATAAATGCGGACGTGTATGGTTTTTTTTTCCCTTACAAGGAAGATGAGGTTTATATCCACCTTCAACTGTTATGAATTCATCCTATTCAGTTTTGTGTGTTGATGAAAATAGTCCGCTCAAATTTTATAGGAAGTGACGGTGCAAAAGACAAAGACCTCAGCAAGTATGGAAATGTACCATTTAATAGAAGCGCCGACGTAGACGGTGGAGGGTCGGTCCAGTGCTCTCGTGGTGGGACAAATTCTGCAGGCAAAGCAGGCGCGGGCAATACCGGCGCCGACGGCAACGGTGAGGACAAAGGGGACAGTGGAGATGATCGGAAGAAAATGCAAAAAAGGCACGGGGAAAAAGAAGGATGCAAAGGAGGAAACGGCAAGGGCAATAATGAGGACGAAGAAAATAATGAAGATGAAGATGGCGGAAACGACGCTGGTTTACAAACAATCACAGAGGTCGACATTGACGATCCCGCCATGTATGAACCTCTAGTACAAGTTGTCATAGCGATACAACTAGAGTCGACTACTCGTGACGTGCGAGCTCCTCACATGCGACACCCGATGACAAAAATGTCTAAACTCCAAATGTGGCAGAATGGGCTTGAAGGAGAAGGGAGTGGAGGAAGCTCTAGTGCGGCATGGACAGATTTTAGCCCTCCCAAATGGGGCGGCACATCGTTTAACATTTCTGGGTCTCCTACAGGATCTATTCATGACGATATAGTTGCTTAGGACTTGTGCGCAACTGAGGGAGAAGAAGAAGGAGATCAGTCGGAGCCTGTGCATGATCACAAAGTCATTTAAGAGGACTTGAATGCGGCCATTGACAAAGAAATAGGCACTGTTGATTCCACATCCGAACCGAGTGCACAAATGACAAAGCAGGATCAGCATGACAGTCCAAATACCTCAACAGGAAAATAGTAATCAATGTAGGTGTCCAATAGTTGTCGTAGAATCTTCGTAGTACTTTGGGAGTGGTCACAGAAACTTATAGCATTAAAAGAGTAAGCAACATTGGTGGATAGTCGCTTGCCGTGGATTCATCATTCCATACTTGTAGATAACCTTTCCATTTTGTAGTCTAAATGTCCTGTAAATATTTTCACAGAGGCAGGTTGTGTTTATCAGAGAGTGACTTCGTATAGGAATAGCTCATGTTTAGTCCTAGTAGCCGCTCCGTTGGCTGTACGCTCGCATAAACGTTCGTTGACCTAAGGGGCGTTTTCTTTTTTTCTTTTTTTCTTTTCTTTTATTTTCATGAATCTTGATAGACATCCGGTAGTTTCATGAGTCTCACCTAAATTACATAATTTCTTTTTTCCATATTCTCCTGTTCTATTGCAACTGCTAGCTGCAATAGATATACAATCCCACCTCTACAAATGCCCTTTCCTGGTCCCTGGAGTGTGTATCGAGTAGACATGTGTTTTGAAAAATGTTCCCTTTGTGCATAAACAAAGGGGCTGCATTTGAAGAGGAATTAACTTTTGTGTTTGCATCATAAACAGTTGATTTCGTTGATTTAAAATACTTTGTCAAAGTCCGACTAAGTACATGAAATTCTCGAACGGTCAATTTCAATGTCTTGTGAATGATTGACGGTTTCTATGGTCCCCACTCTATTATCAAATGCGGACAAGTGGAAAGCCTTCCAGCATACTTATGTTCCACAGCTATGCTTACGGGGAAAAAAAACTTGATTAAGTCTATATCGGAGTTTGGACATGGGAGAAACAACAGTGTGATTACACGTAATGCAAGTGGTCTCCTTTACTTTTATAAAATGGCCATATCCGACTCTCAGGAGCACATACCCGACTCCCAGGAGCAGCTGCTGTGGAAGACGAGACGAACAGGCGCCTCCCATTGGTCCGCGCCTGAGTACCTTCTCGAGGGCAGTGGTTGCTGGGGATCCCGCCTCCCTTTGTCATGCCCACCAGCTTCCAGAATCCCTGTCTTGTTGTAGTGGAAGCTAGGGCGGAGAGAGCACGCGCATTCGTTTTGTAACCCTCCTTGCCACAAATATACTAGAGTCTGTAGAAACATTGCCAGAAGTGAGGATTTGAGATGTCACACGAATGTCTACGAAATCGAGCCCTTGAAACAACCAATCTAAAACAAGCACTGCAATACAAACTACGATATTGTATGACACAAGCTCAGGTTTGAAGACAATAATAAAACCAAGGCCACTTGCAATTTTAGTAAATTAAAAATCAGCAACAGTATGTAGAATTCCTGGTTCAAACCTGGACACAACTCGACTGATGCTTGGTTGCACAAAGACATGAACTCTGCACTTCCGAAGATAAGATTTTGATGAATTCTGCTTTGACCAAAATCTGAAAAGCAAAACCAACAAGGAATATGATTCAAGAAAAGGCAGATGATTCATGTCCTCGGTCACATATTTGATACCTGGCCACTTGTCGAAGATTTTGTAGGGCAGGAGCATAGAGATCATTGCATATGCATTTTACCTGAACACACATCCTTGATTACATGTCGATTACAAAATGAAGACTTGCGACTGGACATCCAAGAACAAATCAGGGCATTTGTAGACTATGTTTGTTAGCGTCGTAAGAACACCGTGATTATATTCCAAGTATTTAATAAGAAATCGGACTTACTGGTCTTGATAAGCAACGCACTGGAGCTCCTTTCTTTTTGGAGTTCTTTCTGACGAAACCCTCCTCCATTTCGTTCTCGTTTTCTAAAGACAGTTTCTTCTCTGCGTTGATGTGAAAATAATTCCCAAAAATATCAGAACGTTAATTGCGTGCAAATCGCTTGTTCAGATAACGTGACTTCGACAGATAAGGGGCTCGAGAACAACTTTGTTTGATCGAGTACCATCTCTCTGCCATTTTAAACTTATGAATAATTATAAGATCATTTATAATTGTATGTTTTGCAATGTACAAAAAGGCTTACAAGAGATTCAATCCTTACTATTTCTAGAAGAGCATCAATCGCTCCTTTCTCCTCTGCACCACTCAGTGCTCCATCAATCTCATCAATAAGCTGCAATAGGTAAAGAGAAGTAGCTATCAATAGACATCAAATATTTCCCTAAACCAGCGAAGAGAAAGGAAAGATGACGTACGAATATCCAATATTCATCGATACTCGTCTCACACCTGAGCATCAAATATTCTCATGACAAACCACTTAACTTGATATTATACAGCTGTACTTTTGGACAACACAATGAACTGATGACACAGTGTAGTGCATCAATAGGTTGCAAGCACTTGTCGCAAACTACAGATCTTGTCACATTTTCCTGGAAAGCTTCAAGCGCTTGCTATTTCTTTATGATTGAAGCCTCCACCATCCGAACCTAGTCAAAAAGCACATTCAATACAGATGACGAGATTCTGAGCTACCTGCAGACCCATTGAAGTTGAAACAACCAGCACCTAGCGTATCAAAATGGAACCCCATCTTTCGAAAACACATCGTCTTCAATGAAAAACAGTATTATATTTAATTATATTTTTAAGACATTAACATGAAAAACACGATCTGTCGAAGTGAAAACAAGTACACCGCCAAAAAACAAAGAAAAACCCTATACAACTCTCAAAAGATCTAAACCTCAGAGGATTCTGCCGCGGAATCCCCTTCTTCCTCCTCAATGTCATAAACATCCCCAAGTCCACATCGGTTGAACTCTTCCCAAAGCAATTCCCTGCCGATCTCCCTCACACGACACACGTACTCATATGGTGGGCGCATGCCATACTGTTCCATCTATCAACCAACATGAAATTGAACATTTTAGTGTGCACTTGTAATGTTTAAAACAACTTCTTCAAACCTATTTCATCAAAGAAACCTCTTTCAACCTACAAAATCAACAATTTAAATGTAGACTTACAAAATCACGTTTGAAACTATCAATTCCTCCACTGCCAAGAAGGTTGTGATGTGTGCATGGAGTTGCTGCATTACGCTGTGCACAATTCCAATTTGGATTGGCACGATGGCTTGCAACCTCCCGCACGAATGCATCCAGCTCCGCTTGCTACAATCATCAGGCATTCTCTCACCTCGCTCTGCCATCTTGCGGTATTGGCTCCGACGATTCCTCTCCCTGGTTCCAATGGATAGCAAAACATCACCCCAAACCCTGTCTCCTGCAGGAAATGCACTCACCACGTTTTTGAAGTTCTTATCCACTGCTTTGGATTTTTTCTGCTTCGCCCATCGTTCATGACAGTCAACAAGTAAGACATTACACAAACCCCTCACTCTTGAACGCAAAGCATGTTTGTCAGTACGCTTTAGATGCCCGTTCAAACGTTCTTTACTTCGACGAACTGTGCAGATGGTTGGCAGTTGAGTGCCAAGTTGGCGAGCTTCTTCGGCAACCCTAGGTGACCCTTCGCGTGACTGCTCTTGATCCATAACCGCACCCATGTATCCACATAATTGATCATAAACATTAAATTTCCATGTGCACTTGACTCAGAAGTTGGCACGAAATTCTAATTTTATCATCAACCGCGTATCAAAACCATCGACACCATCCAGTAGGCTTACAAATTTCACAGGAATTTTACAACATATCATACTATCGAAGGAAATAAGCGGTATCAAGCTTAAAGAAAAAAAAGCTGACCTAAAGAGACATGAATATGCAAGCAAGGAACTTCAAGCCTGAAGCTACAATACCATTCCACTCTAACAAACAGGGCCAATTAGACAGCAACTTCAAGACTTTCCCCTTATGTACTCAATCAGAGCATCGAATTCCTCTCCATTTTCTAGTACTTGTCGCTAGCACTTGTGCTTCCCGGACCTAAACTTGGTTCGAGTGTCGCCTGCTCCGAACTCGCTGGAGGCGCGATCACTGGAGGAGGAAATCTATATTTGTTCCACCCACCTCGTTATTCTCAGCGAAGTAAAGTTGAACAGCTTCGTTAAGTAATCAACCAATAGCCTACAGAGAACACAAAACCACGTGCAATGTGAGAATCAGTCGCAGCATTCAGTAAATGATAATAGTGGTGTATACCTTTCAAAAACAAAATTTGCAAATTACTAGACATGATGCCTGTGCAAATAGCTATCAACAGCCTCTTCCGCTCCATCCAGTAGGCTTACAAATTTCACAGGAATTTGAAACCACTATCAATCAACCCGGACTTACCTCAAATTTATCACTACACTAAATCAAGGTGATGCCGTTGTAGGAAGCTGTATTCGCTAATTTGGAACCCAATTGCCGATCGATGCGCCTTCGAAATCAGTCATTCAACACCAGCAACTAGCATATCAGATCTAAACAAATAAATTGAAACTATATCAGTCAGAAGTTTACAAACATAAACATTAAATTTCTTCTGAATCAAGTGTACTCATCAACCGTGTACCTGCCAAAATCGATGGTACCATCAAACTCCGAAGAAACATTGTGTCTGTATCGTTGTTAGCCTGTCTAAGTTGAAAGCAAAAATAAAAATAAACAGCGGAATTCTGCATACTATGCATAACCCTCGGGCTTCCAGAGCAGCTCTTCCCTAAAATAGTGCGGCATAGGCTAAAATTCAGAGAATTCAAATTTGAGACATATCCCATGCCAGCAAGCTTGACAGACAAGAAACAAGCGGGACCGATAGTATTTGGGTTCGCACCTGCAGCGGCATGAGTTCATTCGCACCATTACCATATAAATTTCAAGCAGCTATTCCTGCACACGTAATGTTCAAAAATGTTATTGTTATCGTATTCTGCTCTTCACGAACCTGCTGACGGAATTCGCAACATCAGCCGACCAACATCAAAATACGAAGAGGACCCCTTCGCAGACTGTGAATGCAAATCCAATCAACAGATACTACTAGGTTAGGCACTTGTTCTTTAAGAAAAAAACAGGGGACAAACAAAGGAGCAACATTGACCCCAAAATAGATTCAGGCAACCCATAACACTGCAATTTCATCATCACAGCTGGATTCTAGCAGAAGCAACTACAAAAACTAAAAAAGTGGAGCTGCCCACAACCTTGCCCTCATCCCTCAAAACATGACCGACGGAAGAAACAAACACCATCGCTGGAATGACATTCAACGTAATACACCCCCACCCTTAGAATTGGATCGCAGTGTAAGAAGGGCGGTGGACACAAGGTTGTCGCAGCTGCGTCGCAACACCAGGAGCTTTCTGCCTCAGCCAGGGAGCTGTTTCGAGAATATTTCTCAAAGATTGTCACTTCAGATCAAAGAAACTTTAATACTAAAGTGCATATCATTTTAAAGTGATCCTCTTCAATACCGAGGTTTCATTAAAACACGCTTATCAAACCGATCTAAACACAACCTAGGCTGATAATTGGCATCAAGAGCATACCAACTGCACGCCTTGATAGAATTTTAGTTTTTTGTGAAAATGAATGCTCTTAGAAGCTTGTAAACATAGAAGCACTTTGTTGAGATCCCCAGCTTTGCATAACTTCTGCAAATAGCTTGCCGCTGATGCATTACCGTTTCGTGGTGCCATTACTGCAACACTTAAGCTCTGATCGAGTGTTAATGCAAAGCTGCGCTCAATGAAATCATACAAGAGATTGTATGACTGAAGACTCCGAGAGAAAATATGTTTGCAATGTGTGTTTCTAGGGAGGGAGGGCAAATTGTTGATATGAGGATCAGGCACAAAGGCTAGAGTCCCAAAGACTGGTATGATGCTATTTGGGATGATGGTGTAGTTTGCTCAAGTCATTATTAGGAAAGTGAGAGTGAATTAAAGTGATCAAGTCATTATAATTAGGGAAGTGAGAGTGAATTAAAGTGAGGTGATTGGTGCCCATGATTTCAGTACTATTACAGATTAGAACTGTGTTCCACTTGCAACATTTCCAAAGGTGAGGTCAATCATGATTTTGTTTTCCTAGGAAATTTTAGTCTAGACCACTCAATGATGGAGATGCGATGTAAGAGAGACTGAGTAGAAAACTTAGGTAAATTCCTTTCCATGCTTGGCACAACACTGGGCCTCCAGTACCAATTAAATTGATGGTTAATTCTTTACAGCCCAGCCATACTTTTCTAAAGTCGAGTACTTTTTTCCCATTTCTGTCACTTGGTTTGCACCGCACCCAGTTTGAAATGATTTGTCAATCATTGGTATGTATCATCAATTTCAGAGTGTTTTTTGAGGTTTATACAATAGATGTTTAATCATGCATATAAGGTGCGTCCTATACTCAAATTGGTTGATTCATTTTTGCAATGCATTGCCAAAACCAAGTTGTGTGCTGCTTTGTATCCAATCAAAAGTAGCCACTTTGAGTGTGTTCTATAGAACAATTAATCTAATAAATTGCAGACAGAATCCATTGAGCAAAGATGTGCAAAACTTAAAGACCTAACTTTACGTCTTAAAGCTCTAAAGATCAATTTGTCAAAATCACAAGCACCATTGCAAGGTTCTAAAGAGTTATGTATGATTTGAGTTCAAAGTGACGATACTGCTCACAGAGCTTCTTGAAACTCAACATTTGCAATGGCAACAATTGTAGACACGAGGCCTAGAACATGAAAATTGAATGAGATTTTCATAATTTACACTTGAAGGTTGGTTTTCTACAAAACATCTAGGTTGCAATCTACAAGAGTTGGTGCCAAATACGTCTTCCATCAGGCTTGATATCAGAAGCCACTGAAGGGTTAAATTTTGAACTCATTGGGACTAAATTATAACTGGTTCCTCAAACAACTCTGACGGCAAAGAATGAATAAGAAATGAGAGTGAAGTAAAGCTCACAATCTACTACGGTACCTAGTTTAAATGAAACCTCACAATTTTTTATTGAAATTCGATTCACAATTAACATAATTTTGGTGCAAAGTCTCTTTATCCATCAATTGCAATAACAATATACTTTTTGAGATTAAAAGTTAAGATTTAATTTTGAAAATAGACATCAAAACAAGTGATAGACTGCTAGTTTGAACAGTGATAAAGTTTTAGGAATTAAATCTAGGAAATAAAAAGAGGAAGCTCTCTCCTTTTTCATTAGTTGGGTGGTAGATATTAATCTAAAGTAAAAGCAAAAAGAAAATTAAAAGAGTCAGTTACAATTGGGAGGTTCTATGTATTGTAAGTATTTAATTTGAAAGAAGAGTGGAGCTCTTATTCTAGTTTTTCTTAATAAAAGAGCGGTTGCATTATATATTTCATAATATAGAATAACACTTTCTATTAACTTGTGTCTCTCATATATTTTGTAATTGTCATTGTGAAAACGAGGTACATCATGGCTAGTGATTTATCAATTGGTAGTGGAGGTAGTTCATCTCATAGTGGTTCGCGCACTGGCAATAGCAACAACTTGCCTAGCAGCGGTATTGGTGGTTTGTCTGGAAGTGGTGATATATTGGTAGCATAAAATTAGCATCATTAATCGTCATGTTACAGAACTGTTTGGACCTATGGTAGGAGGTCCATGTGATTTAGAGGCATCTCCAGAAAGAGGAATATATTACCCATGTTATTGTAATGGTTGCAAAGGTGGAGCATGGCAGACTCGCGACATCATTCATCAACATTTGCTTCACTTGTATAGTCCTTGGACTTGTGATGCAGTTTTGGCCAATGCAACTTCAACTGACTCAGCAACATCAAATTCCGAATCTACTAGTGGAGAAAAACGAACGCAGATACCGTTCAAATTTTTGTTAATGTTAATATTTATTTTTCAATATATTTTTTAGAGTAAAAGGTCTCCGTCATTCAATGATTGAAGAATTAAAAAAATCTAACTCCAGCAGAATAAATTTCCAAATTTTTATAAGCTCTTTTGTATTTTTTGTATCATTTGTTGGTGGTTAGCTTTTTCTTAGGGTAGTTAATAATTGAAAGTATTCGTTTTTTAAAAGAATACGACTCATTTGAGAACGGCTTACAAAAATATAATAACTTATTTTGTTGAAGTTGGGATTTATTTTTATATTTTTATATTTTTATTTTCTTTCATCATTGATTGGCGTTTAGCTTTCCCTCAAGAAAATTAAAAATTAATAATTTTGTTCCAAAATTAGACTCCTTTTGAAAACAGGTTACATAGATTTTAGAAATTGTTTTGCTGAAGTTGGGATTTTAAATTTTTTTTATTTTTTATTTTTTTTCTTTGCATAAGTCATTTATTTCTGTTAAGTTTTAATTTGATTTTAAAATCATGAAGGATTTATTGAAGTTATTCATAATTAATTAATGAGAGCAAGTATAACTCAAAATTTTTTATAAATATAAAACAGTAACACTAAGTGTGGTGTTGGTGTTTTTCTCTTTTATTAGGAATATTATGACGATTTGATTGTTCACAAGGCAGCTTCATCCATGGAGATAAGCTATGCGGATGAAGATATTGTGTGGTTGTGCATCCTAATCAAGCCGAAGCAATTGAACAATTTTTTAATCCAGAGTCGTTTGCCGTGCCAAAATTGTTTCCGGAAAGTACGATGGAGGAAAAGGAATTAATTTTCAGAATATTAAAACTGCAACTACAACATAAATGGAGTAACACCAATGTAACAGACTTGCTTAGGTAATCTTCAAAACAATTTTCAATCAACACTTTTGTAGTGAGAATTTCTAGAGTACAATTTGCATCAATACCTATTTGTGAGACTCCTAGTAATACCTTTTCTTTAAACTACTTGATGTACAAATGAACTTCTTATCATCTCATGTACCACAATTCATTAATTTAGTAGCAAGTGTTGCAATAATGATTTGTTGCAGGCTTTTCAAGGAAAAAGTGTTACTGAATGACAACACAATGCCATCATCTCACAATGAGGCCAAGAAATTGCTTGAACCAATGAGTCTACCGTCACTTTTTATAGACGCATGTGTGAACGATTGTGAGATCTTTCATGGAAATTTACCTGATGGACGTACACTTGAAGACATGACAACATGTCCACATTGTGGAGCACAACGACGCCACAAAAACCATCTTAACCAAGAGTCCTCCAGAAAGGTATTATCTCAATTTGACTTTTTCGCATTTTGATGTTATAGTACAAAAAGTTGTCAACACATAGATGATAGTGTATAAGAAAAGTTTCTAAAATCTTTTGATAGTTTGTAAGTATTTAAAAAAAAAATTACGGTGATTCATGTGTATTATAATTTGTAATGTCAAATTGTAGTTTTAATACACATTGTTTTGGTTTTTTCAAGTAGTCAATATTTCACTTAGAATCACAAATTGACAGGTTATGCGCTTTCAACCAGTCATTGCAAGGCTTCTACAGTTGTATACATCTCCCCACACAGCCCATCTTCATTTGGCCAAAAATGATATCCCAGGCAGCGATGATGGATACATCAGAAGTGTTATTAATTCAGAATCATGGAAGATCGTGATGACCATTGATTCAACTTTTGAGGGGTTGAGACTAGCAGTTGTATCAGATGGTTTTAATCCATCATTACTCCGTAGTTCCTCTTATAGCATAACTCCGGTGGCAGTTATAGTTTATAATCTACCACCTCATCTTACCACGAAGAAAGAATTCATTTTTCTATCCTTAATCCTTCCGGGAAAGTTCCAGGTTAAAAATATGGACGTCTATCTTAGACCACTAATTATGGAGTTACAATTGTTATCGTCACCCGGAGTTGCTGCTCGTGAAATAAGCAAACCTATTGGACATCAAGATTTCATCTTGCGTGCAATTGTATTGTGGACAATTACAGATTATCCAGGTGCTACATCTATTTCTGGTATGTATTTGATTTCTCTTATTTTTTATTGTTTTATTATTTGTTGGAGGTTTGCTTTTCTAACAGAAATTAATAATTGAGATAATTAAAGAATTTGATAATTTCTTACTAGTGAGGATGGGAAAATAAAAATAGCTAGGAGATTCAGGCTCTGTTGAATGCTGATAACCCTGCTGATAACCTTAATTAATCCCCTAGCTGATACCCTTGCTGATACTCTTTATGATACTTTCGTTGATATCCTTGCTGATACCCTTTCTCATTACCCTTGCTGATACACTTTTCTCATACCCTTGCTCCTACCCTTGATGATACCTTTGATGATATCCTTGGTGATAACTCTATTAAAATCTGGGAACTTGTTTTTGTGAAGTTGGGATTTGATTTTACTTTATGTTTTTTTTTTTTTTTTTCATCATTTATTGGCTATTACCTTCCCCTCAAGAAAAGTAATAATTACTAATTTTGTCCTAAACTTACTCTTTTGTAGCTAATATTCATTTAGTTGTTTATTAGAATTAATTGAGATTATAAGATGTATGATTCATTTTGTAGGACTTAAGGAAAACTATTACAGTTTAAGTTTAAATGTTAGAGTTAACGGTTTATCGTTGAATTCCTAACCTATAAATGTAATGAAGCCATTAAGATTTGGATTTATTTTATTTTATTTTAGAAGTTGGGTTGAGCAGCTTTGGCTTTTAGGGATGAAGGTGCACATTTTGTGAATTTTCAATGTTTTTTAATATTGATTGAAACATATTTGTATTTTTTTTTTTGAAATGTAATTATTTTGAAAAATACTAATTTCAGTTGTTGCGATTGTAGGAATGGTTACCAAGGGTTACAATGGCTGCTATTTGTGCATGGATCAAATTCATGCGCGGCGCTCTGTGCCACTCTATAAAATAGTGTATGATGAATTCCGCATGTATTTCGATGAACTTCATCCATTTCAGACGGAATTGAAGGATTTGTTCAATGGTTGCATTGAACAACGACCATGTCCCATTCGTGTGATAGCTACAAATTGGATATCTAAGTGGAATGATTACAAAGATTCACAGTTTGCACATCCAACCCATTCCCGATCTGTAAGTACTCCACTAGGTATGACTCAAAAATCCATTTTTTACGAGTTGGAATATTGGACAAAGCTTCCAATACAGCATCTGCTAGATCCCATGCATATTAGTAAGAATGTGTGCAAGTCATTGCTTGAACACTTAACTAGAGTGAGGAATATCTCAAAGGAGAGGAGTGATTTAAAAGATTCTTATACAAAGAGGGAGTTGTGGGACCGTCATTTGGATGAGAGGGGAAGATTAGTATACGCGATAGCACCTTACATGATTGAAAAGAGGGAAAGGAGTGTTCTATATAATCGCATTGGTTTTCTTCGTACACCTTCACACTTTGGAGCTGTATTGGCTATTGCCTTTACGAAACAAGATACATTTTCAGGCTTGAAGTCTCACGATTTTTTCAACATATTGCGTTATCAACTTCCTTTGGGAATTCGAGGATTGTTAATATTCGAGGTTGGTGGTGGTGTGAGCAAGGCAATATTTTGACTCTCATTTATGAGGTATGTATGTTTGCGGGAGATTTCACCAAGGATGATGGCTAATTTGGAAAAAAAAGCCGCGGTGGTTGTGGTGCTGTTTCAAATGCAGTTTCCACCATCTTTTTTTGACAGTCAACCTCATTTATTGGTTCATTTACCTACGGAGCTGAAGCTAGCTGGCCCTGTACAATTGAGGTGGATGTACCCCGTGGAAAGGTATATAAAAGTTTTAAAGAGTTTTGTACGTCAAAGAGCTAGGCCAGATGTAGTATTGCTGAAGGGTATTTGATGCAGGAGAGGATTCGCATATTCAATGACAAGTTCGAAGAGTTTGAAGCTGAGAGTGATCAAGCCTGGAATGAAGAGCTGGAAGATCGCAAAAAAGGTACACTTTAAGATTTGATTCTCGTTATAAAATACATGGTTTATACTTAGCAAGGGTGTTTAAAGTAGGTTCACTCTACAAGATTGTATTATGTTTACGTTGTGTTCAGATTTCATGCAAAAGCCTCCAGATTACTTTGTAATTCAAATTTCTATCTTTTTTTCTTTTTTTGTAATTATATTATTACAAAAAAATTGCTTTGTGTAGGTACATATTTGCAAAGTAAAGGACAAAACAAGCGATTCACCGGCCAACAACATCTGGAGTATAGACAAATCCACTAATTATTATTGAGGGGCACGACACATATGAATGGTTATGTTCAAAGGTACGAAGCAGCTAAGGAATCATTTGAGGAGGAATGACGTAACGGGGGATGGAGGACTGAACCTCCCATGTTTGATGGTATTGATCATTGGATTTCTAATGCAGTAATTGATGATCTCAATGACGGTATCGAATTGGATGATGTCATTGTGAACATAGCTCAAGGGTTTGAATTGCAATGCAAGAGATACTCACACTATAAGAAACCCGTGTTTTTGAAGACATCCCGAATCATGTTGAAAAAAACAAGTGGACGCTAGAAAGGATGTCGTGCAGACATGGAAACATCTAAGACGCAGGGAAAACAAATGCGGACATCCGAAAAAACATGTAGACATCGCCATAGCACGCGCGTCTCCGGGTGATTTCGAGGGCCGGCAAAGTCTGCAACGTGGACGCCACGTCATGACACATCAGCAGTGAAATTTTCCGGGCAGTGCCACATGGGCGGAGGATGTCACCGCTGCCATGGTGACGTGGCGGACAACGTGGACCCGCCATTTTCTGACGTGGCCGCGGGAAAATCTGACGTGTCAGCCGCGAAAGTCCAGCGTGGCCTGCCACGTAAGCATAGTTTTCGGAGATTATTGACTTCGGAATGCGTTACTGAAGACGTCACCGGGGACATCACCGTGGTATTCGAGACGTCCAGTTCTGACAGTGTGATGTTCACGTCGACGACTGTGTAAACGTGAAATGTGATTGGCATTTGGTTTAGGAGACATCCCCATGTCCCAAAATTTGCAAAGGTTAACATGGCTATGTGAACGAGTATGTCATTGTGAATGTGAGTGATGTCAAGTCTTTGTGAGTACTCTGGTTGGAGATGACATTACGGATGTCAATGCTTACGTCCAGACGTCAGCGTGTAGCAAATATGCTGACGTCTTCAGCTAACAAGGTTTTCCTAACTAGATGTGTGGAAGGATGTTCTGAGGGATGTGTAAACATGATAGAGGTGACATCATTACGTTCTCGCGGACGCACAAATTACGTTCCAGATGAGATTACTACGTGTTTTAGCGGACATCACTATGACCTAATGAACGTCGTCAAAAGCATCCACGGGGAGAGTACTTGTGCTAGGAGAGACATCAGAAGAATCATCTCGACGTACCAGAAAACATCCTGACGGTTTTAAATATCAGTTTAGGATGATGTTACCATTGCTACGAATAACATCAGAAGGATCACATGCATGTCCCACAAAACATCATCACGTCATTGAAAAATCTGTTTTAGAGGATGTGATATTAGCTACAAAAGACATCATAAGAACCACGTATACGTTTTATAAAACATCATCGTGTCATTGAACAATTGTTTTAGAGGGTGTTTGCATGTATATGGAGACGTCACAGGAAGCACATGCGAGACACATGCGTCGAATGACACATGTCTCAGCGTGTCAAAGATGACATCCTTGTGCCATGTCAGAGACGTGATAGAAGACGTCTAGTTTAACAACCACTAAACAAGGGGATCAGGGACAATTGAGAACAGGTCTATGCAAACATTGTTGCAACTGGATACAAGATACGAGACAAGCTTGCAAAGATGTGCAATACAGCATTGAACGTGCATAATATAGTGTAAGAAAGAAGGGATGCTATTGGAAGCGGGCTCCAACAGCCCATAGTACAGTTGACAGCCCCGGACCCTGGTGAATCGAGGCGCCAAACACTACATACGTAGACATAAAACAATAGGAGATAAATAAGCCATAGCTTACGCGGCACCTCGCTTGCTTCAATGTGTGCGGCCGACACGTGTGTCGTAGAAAACAAACATAGTAGGTTCAGAGGGCGGTCCAGGTCTGCACATGTCAAACAAAACACAGCCGCACTGGATGAGAGGACATCTACTGTCTTGGAGGACGTCTATGTAGGCGTCATAACTAACATCACCAATGTCGTAAGAAACGTCTCTGTGATTTAGAGGATGTTGTTGCAGACGTCTTGTCAAAAGCTACTTTTGAACCTGACCACAAAACTGCTCTACTGTGGAGCACTGGCAACTGATTAGGGTTCATTGATTTCAGGATTGACGTACCTAGGTTTCTTGGGAGTTAGTGTCTTCACTTCTTCTTGGCTGCCTCTGCTCTTGTAGAGGCGCCAACCTGCAATCATGCACCCCCAGCATGTGAGTGTCAAGTTGAAGACGTGAAGCATAAATACATATAGGACCAATGAAAAATGTGGAAGTGAAATTTCTCCACCTTCTCCACAGGTAACTTGGGTTTCATAGGGGCTGCTTGCTTAGATGCATCGGGCTTGGACGTGTTAGAAGGTGGTGTAGACATCTTTGTCGGTCTAGACAGACCTGCTGGTTTAGGGGCCTTCGGCTGTGCCTTTGTGAGGCTAGAGGTCTTCAGATTCCGTCAAATACGTTCATGGCCACAAGGAGTTTCCACAGGCTCCTGCAATTGCACAACACCACATCGGAGCCCGTTTGGTAGTACATGGACAAGCCACAACAAAGCTCTGAAGTATGGACATTGATTAAAACTGCAGATAAGGGCGCCTGCCATTGAGTATAGGGGACTTGAGAGCTGAAAGAAGTGCCAACAGAATGGACAAGAAAGCACAAAGACATTGAAGAGCAGCATTTCCAACGGCAAAAGATGACGTCACATGAAACGCAATAGTGTTTCCAGCATGTAGTTTAAGATGTCTATAAAAACGCGTAAATGTTTACTAGAATGTCTATGCGTTTGCTAAGTGTTCTTGCAGACGTCGTGAAGGACGTGGCTACTGTGCGGTGTCTAATTGTGCGTCTTCGTGGCCTTTACCTGCCCGCTATGGAGTGCATGATCTGCCACCGCAGCAAAGCCCATAGCATCAACAACTGCGTAGACATCCTCCTCTTCAATGAGGTCAGTGGGGTGAGGTGTTGTCGATTTTGCGGCAGCTGTATCCCCCTCCTTCGGGCCCTCCTCTCCGTGGACATCCTCCGAAGGCTGCCCCGCCGCAACATCCTCCGTAGGCTGTTCGGCCCCAACCTTCTCGGTGGACATACCTGAAGCACCATGGGATGGTGACGTTGCACTCTTGGGATCAGTGACTGTCGGAGTTGGATTGATTTGCACAATGGGAGGTGGTGTAGGTTGAGTCGTCAATGGAGGGAGTGAGGAGTCCACGGTGGAGGAGCGTGAGGTAAGAAGCTCACGGAGCATGGCCTCCAGGCGCTGGTTGGATTGGTCGATCTTGGACTCCAAACGTGTGTTCGAAGCATCAACTTTCTGCTCTAGCCTCTCATGATTTGCCTCCATCCGTGCCTCGAGGTCGTCCATCCTGGAGTTAAGACCTTCAAAATCGGGGTCTTGATTGCCGGGAGCACTCTCCTTCTCGACCTGGAGGCGCTGGTATTGCTCTTCTACCTCCTCATGGATCTTGGATTCGTAAGGCTCACGCTGCAGACGGATGCTCTACATTGGTGTTGAACAGTTAAAGGATACAAATTAATTAATAAGATAAAACACTGACCACAAGACATCTACGTTTAAAAAAAAATGTCCCCATGTCTCCGCAGATGTCTGTGAGGACATCCGCGAAGACATGCCAACGTCTTCACAGAAGAATCAGGGGAGAAATTATAGTCGCAAGCGAAAGGAAGAGAAAGTCAAGACTACGTGATCCACATGGAGAGGGAAGAGGGAGAAAGAGGAGGGCATACCAGACGTGGTGGACATGCTGATATAGCATGAATGCGAGGGAATGTAGAGGAAAGCAAAAAAAATTGCAAAAAAAAAAGTGAACCAGCTGAAAAGATGGGACGAAGATGGGAGAGAGAGGGAAGTGGGAGGGGAGTGAAAGGGAGGGGGAGAGAGGAGGGAGATGTAACGGCATGAAGGCATGTAATGAAGACAGCATGGGTGCAAGGGGATGTGAAGACAAGCAAAAAA
This sequence comes from Ceratodon purpureus, assembly GCA_014871385.1. Classification (NCBI taxonomy): domain Eukaryota; kingdom Viridiplantae; phylum Streptophyta; class Bryopsida; order Pseudoditrichales; family Ditrichaceae; genus Ceratodon; species Ceratodon purpureus. The sequence continues at coordinate 30,909,280 of CM026426.1, forward strand.
AAAAAAAAAAAAAAAAAACCACAAAACTGAAACTAAAAACAGTGAAGGAGCCGAGGGGATGGGAGGGAGATGATAGAGAGAGGGAGGTGAGAGGGGAGGAGAGGGAGGGGGAGAGATGAGGGAGATCAGACATGAAGGGCACGGTTGAAACAGCATGGGTGCAAGGGGATGTGAAGACAAGCAAAAATAAGAAAAAAGAAAAAAAAACACAAAGCTGAAACTAAAAACAGTGAAGGAGCCGAGGGGATGGGAGGGAGATGATAGAGAAAGGGAGGTGAGAGGGGAGGGGAGGGAGGGGGAGAGATGAGGGAGATCAGACATGAAGGGCACGGTTGAAACAGCATGGGTGCAAGGGGATGTGAAAACAAGCAAAAATAAGAAAAAAAAAAAAAAAACACAAAGCTGAAACTAAAAACAGTGAAGGAGAGAAAGGGAGGTGAGAGGGGAGGGGAGGGAGGGGGAGAGATGAGGGAGATCAGACATGAAGGGCACGGTTGAAACAGCATGGGTGCAAGGGGATGTGAAGACAAGCAAAAAGGAAAAAAAAAAAAATACTAAAAACATTCAAGCACTGGGACTGCGTCGCCACGGACGTCAGAGGAGTTGTTTGCGACGTTGTAGTGGACACGGGGACGTCACCAATGACGAGTTCAAGTAGACACGCGCATCAAAACAGTAACGTCAAGGAGGGAGTGGAGGATGAAACTCACCAGCTTGACTACTGCCGCCTCTCGAAGTACGGCCATCTGCGTGGAACGAGTTCCCTTGCCCCTTGCTACTTTTCGCATCCTATCCGACTTGGTCTTGGATTCCTCAGTATTCCTCTTCGCCACCAGCCAATTCCAGTGCTTGTCACTCACTTCCGGTGGCTTACGTTGCTTCATGATAATCATCCTGTTGAGTCGAAATCGGATATTGATAAGGGCTTTGTTGATCCTCTTGATGATCCATGCCTGGTCGATGGTTTTCCGATGGCCGTCCCCCTTCACCTCCCATGCTGTTTAAGTACAAGGTTTTACCACATCAGCGCTAGAATAAACGCGTGCACATCAGGAGAGAGGACATCACAGGTGACATAGTCATGTCATGGATACAATGAGGTTGCTGACCTGCATACACTCGCTTGAAAAATCGAAATTGCACATGCTCCTGCTGATTTGGAAAATTTGTACAAGGGTCTAAGTCCTTGCCGATCAAGCGCAAGTCCTCCTCGAATGCCTTCACTAATGCGCCGTAAGGGATGCCTTTAGCATCCACGGTGAGCGGCTTCTTCTCTTGCACCCGTTGGGACTCCATTGCTCGGCGTAGACGTGGAGGTGCTGCTTCGTCCTCAGTTGAGTCATCCCCTGCGTCCTCTTCGTCCTGTTCGTCCTCGTCTTCGTCCTCGTATTCAGAGTGAGTGTCGTACCCCTAACTGTACAGCAAAGACGTTGCAGCGTTAGAGGTTAGGGTTGACAGACATGACGGATGACATCAGTACGTCTCCTACAACGTGTCAATGTTCGGTAGAACATGTCCATGTCTCCGACAACGTCTCCAACAATGGCAACTTACTGTTTACCAATACTCATTAATTCTAAGCATCAGCAGAGTTTCTAACATAAGACTCAATGCAGACAAACTAGACATGGAGACTAGGACTAGGGTGCAGGGTTTACGACACTTCGCCGACCACGGAGTGAGTTAGATTGCCGAAGACGGACTCAGCTGCATGCGGATGTCACCATGTCTCCGAGGACATCCCGTTAGACATCATTAGCACAACAACTAAAAATCATTTTGTGTAGAGGCCAGAGCCATGAAAGACCACAAACAACAGTAAGCAAACAAAACTAAAACTAGGGTTTAGGGTATTTAGGAGACTTCCTCGTAGATGGAGCAACCCTGGATGCGGAAGACATCCTCAACAGCATCCGGATATCGGCGCGTCGGTGAAGACATGTGGAGAGGCATCGCCCTGGACATGGGGATGTCTGCAGAGACGTGATCCGAGACGCGATTTCCAACAAATTCTATTGGTGCGACGCCATCTACATGTAGTTGGAGACGAGATTGCAGTAGTGGAGGGATGAGAGGACTGACCTGAAGTCCTGTTGTAGCTCGAATTCCGGTTGGCGTGACTTTCCCTTCTCTCTCGAAGGGCCGCCACCGCGCCCCTCTTCCTTCTGCTTGGAGCGGCGCTCCACTAGGTGGTGCGGGGCTTCATCATCCCTGCCCATGCGCTCCTCCTCCCACCATGGCGATGACGACCGAGGACGCTTCTTGGAGCGGTTGTGGTGCTTTGGCATCCTGATGCGCCTAGGAGGCCAGGGGACGTATGCCTTGCCTCGGATTTTCTGCGGGGTCTACAATAAGAAGAGCATCAGCAGAGCGACACCAACAATTACACAAAAAATCAGACCATAGCGGCATACAAACCAACTGAAAACTGCTGCACATCGAAGTGCCCAAAACTGCTGCACATAGCAGCATCCTTGGTGCGCTTGGCTAGGCGGCCTGTGAGCTTTGACAACACGGTCATGACCACGAACAGCACATTGCATACGACAATCAACCTTGGAGCAAAGTCGTGATCAGCAATGCGGCTCTCCAATGCGGAGCAGTCCCTCACATCCCCTCTCTCCAAAAACACAAGGGCGTCGTGGAAAACAGGACCCACGCCGCCGATTTTAATGCTGCATGTTACCCGGACCTATGGCCGTGCACTGCCATGCCTACTACCGTGGCGTGCCGGGGCCTATCTCCGTGGGAGCAGGTGGCGATGGAGCAGAACGCAGAGAATCCGAAACTAATTACCTGGGCCGGAATGGGGTTTGCAGCAGGGGCCGGTGGTGGAACTACTGCATCCAAGGGTTTCAAAAAGCGGCCACTCCGTCGCAATTGGGTGCCGTTGATCTCCCTCTTCAGCCTCATTGTTGCAGCAGGAGGAGAGGTCCTGGCGATCTGTTGAACGAAATTGTGGAAGAAGTGGACTGCTGACTCTGTCACCTCGCAGTCCTGCACTTGTTGTGGTACGGTGTCTCTATATCCTACAATTCTATCGTGCTCTTTGCACCGTGTAGTCACTCCCATGCTTGAATCACCTTTCTAAGCTAAACTACACTACCTTAGGGTTTGTAACAACCCCACCGATATAGTGTCCTAGAGGTACATGCGCACATTCCCTGTACCGACTAAGTCTTGTGCAGCTCTGAAGTGGGTCGAACACGTGGAAATTTGAGCCAAATACTTCCACGTCATTGAAGACATCTATGGATGTCTAGTGGGACATCCTTCAGTACATCTTGTACGACATACGGATGTTGACAAAGGCATTCATCCATGCATCTCGTACAACACAGTGATGTCTTTAGAGTATGTCGTGTTTAACATCAAAGTATACATCCACATGTCATTGGTTAGTTGTACAGGTCTAGCGTTGGTCCATGTCTAGAAGACATATTGTCCTTCCTTGCCACGTCTCACCAGACATGGACATCTCTGTAGACATCTATGTAGACATGTTTATTGTTGCGAGTATATCCCTGTATACATCTGGCATGGATGCCTTTTTACAGTATGGCTTTAAATAAACATATAACCCGCATTGAGGTCTACGTATGTATATATAATGTGAATGCAGAAGAATTTTTTAGTACTGTGGAGTGCAACAGCCTGTCCGACTGCATGACTTAGATTTGAAGATCAGTTGACCCAATGTACTACACACATTTAGCACATTTCTCTCTAACGCATGTTCATGGCGCTTGGTGAGCAGATGCTGGCGGCATGTCCTAGCGGCGAGAAGCTTTGTCTGTGCCACTGCAAAGTCTGTTGCATGCAGCGGTGGGGGATCCATAGAAGACCGCCGGGTGGAAGTATGCTAGACGAATGTACTTTTTGAGTCACAGTACAATATACATTGAAGGCATGAATTTGTACTTGCAATTACTTGTACTCAGAAGCTTTTTCCTTGGTTTTTGTTTTGTTTATCCAAATACTACATATGTAGAGACTTCCTTTGCATTATTGAATCAATTAGAAAAGCAAGTTAAGTGTGTTCAATTTGTACTATTGTGCACTAGTACAAAAAAGTCACACAGTACTTGTATATGAGAAAAGTACAAAATTCTTCATCATCAAAGGCTCTAATTCTATTTTCGTTTTTCGCAAAGGAGATAAGAAGGAATAGCCTATTGGAATCTATCCCTGATTTTACAAGTACATAGTTAATTTGGTATGTACATGGAAGTAAGTGCTGGTTTCAGTTGCAACGGAATACAAAGTAGAAAATTAAGATTTTTTGTAATCGGAGGCATGATTTCCGACGGCGGCACACGTTTTTACAATGGCCTTCTCTCAAATAAAGAGAATTGTCATTTTTTCGTTACTTGACCCTTGACTTGTTAGCTTCTGTGCCGCCGGATCATGAAGTTGAAGATGCTCTAACTGCGCGGGAGTTGAACCGAATCTCCCTTCGCATAGCACAGTACATAGTCGAAGAGTTGAGAAGTTGTCTCGGTCCATCTAGTAGGAGAGATGTTATGGAGAGGGTCATGCGTCATAACACTATTTCCCCTTTGCTACCTGTTTACTATGCTCGGCCACAGGAAGCAAAGGTTATTCATTCTTTCATTGAGAACTTCAAGAACGAGTTACAGTTAGTGAAGCAGGCTAACTCTAACGAGTTGTTGGCAAGGAAGAGTGCCTTGTTAGATGCGCAGTTAGCCAGGGGATCGAAGGAGTGAGACCGTTGTCACGTGTTTTGGTTACGACACAGAAGAGCATCAATATTGCGTTGAACAGAAGGGTTTACGCCGCCGATAGTCAAGACACGGTTTGCAGTCTTCGCTTAAATCGGAAGAAGAGAGCAGGGCTATCTGAGTATGTCAAACAGTGCATTCATGCATGGTGGAATGGTCAAACAAAAGTATCACCGAACAAGAAGGACATCGTCAAGCACAGAGTAGGTCGAAAAGACTGGGCCGAGCCTCATCCAACACATTACTTGTGCGAGCCTCAGGTGAGTTGTAACTTATTGATATGAGTTCGTGTAATATGATGAGTGGAAATACTTAGTCTTCACACTTTCGGTATCTCATAGGACAAAAAAGATATCTAAAGGTTCTGGAGAAGTCGACAATAGTTACTTTGTCGTTTTTGTACAGCGTGTTTTGCCTAGGTTGCATTCCATGGTACATAATTTGCATCAAAACATTGCAAGAATCATTACTATACATAGTCAATTTTGGGTGTGTACTCTTTGTAATGTAAACTTTTAGCAGGGTCCTGTTGGAGTGAAGTATAAACTGTACTGGTTGTGTGATTAGGAGTCAACAGATGATATAGTACTTCTGAGGACTACAGATTAGAAGTGGAGAAGTGGTACCATGCGTACTTTACGTTCATAGTACGTCTTAGACGTGCGTTGTGATGTACTTTTTGACTTGGGACTTCCACTAGTTGCGATGTAGTGGTATAAATGTCCATAAGATGGTTCATCATTGTACTTATTGTACGAGGAGAATTTCCCTTTGGTACACAGTTTACTTGTTTCTATTTTTTCAGCTACTTTTGAACACTTATCAATAACTCAGAGTACAGTTCAATACTTGGAGTCATGTTGATACGTTGCGTTGCGATGTATTGTACATTCCTAGTATACAATTTATACTTACGTAATTGTCAGAAGTACTAAGGAGTACCCATTGTGATTTATTGTGAACTTTTTTGTAGAGTAAGGGTGTCAGTTTTCTACAATTAGTACATATTGTTGTATGTTTTGTACAATGAGGGTCCTAAATTGTACCTGATGTATACTTGTGCGTGATTGGCAGACCTTGTTCTTCTTGCGCTTCGAAGAGGTCCACCCAGAATGTACTGTGCGGTAGAGGGCTTTTGAGAGGTTGAAGCCGTGGTGGGTGCGAAAACTGAAGGAGAGGAATACCTGTTGTTGCATATACCATGTGGAGATGGACATGATGAAGGTTGGATTGTGCAACCTCAGAGACAAAGTCAGGGGGCTCCATGTGCATACAACCTGTGATTGTGCGTGTATAGTGTGCACAGGCAGGAAGGAAGGGACTTGTTGTGCACATGAGAATACTTTCAAACGAATAACTCTGATGTGGGAATCATGTGTTTGTGCAAAAGGAGAATTTGATGTGTGGCACAGACTTGAATGTCTCGTGGGCAACTGTTCTAATTGTGGTTTCCAGCTCTTTCCTATTTGTCCAAATGAGATGTCTGGTTCTAACACCTTTCTTGTTAGATGGAAATGTTTCGAGTACTACCAGGTGGGAGTGGATGCTCACTCTGGAAAAGTGAAGAAACGGCTTCGGGAGGCTTTCAGAGAAACAGCTGCTCACGAATTCCTATCTTATATGGAGAAAACAGTGACCACCTTTATCACGCACAACTTCAAGGCGCGATGGCAAGATGAGCAATGCCAATTGATGATGAAGAACGTTCCGGAGGGAGTGGTTGTGTCACATATTGACTATGCAGAGAACTACACTTTTGCCATCCAAAACGAGGTCCAGAGCTTGTACTACTTCAGTACTAGTGTGACCATCCTGGTGCACATTACGATGTGGAAAGAAGGAGAGCAGACCATGAAGCAGACTCACTTCTACATATCTGATGATAAGGCTCACGATTCAGCTTTTGTTCAACATTGTCTGACGTTGCATTGGGATTGGCTGGGTGATTCAGGGTTGACACCGGAGGAACATTGGGTCTACAGTGATGGGTGCAGTTCCCAATTTAAGTGCGCAACAGCGATGTACTTTGTTGCACGCTACCCTGCGCTCACTGGGGGCTGCAAGATGCGGTGGAACTACTTCGAGTCGGCTCATGGAAAAGGAGAATGGGATGGGGCTGGTGCTGTGGTGAAGAGGGCGCTGGCTGCTGAGCAGATCCAGAATCCACTCAGGCCCTTACAGAATGCCGCTCAAGTGGTGGCGTTCCTGGAGGAAAAATACACAGAGCGTGTTGCCAGCTCATATGCTCATGCTAGAACTTCCCCTCTTTCACGTGTATTTTGGTTGATAGGAAATACAGAGGTGGATCATACTGATAAGAGTATCAAGTGTAACACTTTGCCGGGCTCAAAGAGTCTATATTCTATTATGGGCTTTTCTATGTCTGATCCTACTATGCTTAGAACTCGGGAGTTGTCATGCTTCTGTGTCCCGTGTATTGATGGTGATTGGACTGAGTGTGAGAACCTGTCGCATGTGCAGGAGTGGACTGTACAGAGGCTCTGTCCGATGAGTGCAGGGTTCGTAGCACACCAAATTGAAGAAGTTGACGACGAGGCTAACTGGGTGTATGACGGCATTTCAGAGGAGGTCGGTGATTTGGTGGACATCGGCGACAATTTCATGATTCCAGCAGAAGAAGAGAATGAAGACGGGGTGGAATTCTACATTCTCCAGTGTGAAGCAAAGAAGTTTGTGTTAGCAGAGCCCATGACTTGCCCTTGGGGGGGGGTATTTAGGGCTGGAGACGTTGTGATCAGAGCAAAGTATTACAAGAAGTATGGACGTGGTGAGAAGACATATGTACTCTGTGACAAAGCAGTTGATGCACATGTTGATGCCCATCTGGTTAGAGCTTGTAAATTCCCTATGGTTCTAGCTCCTCACAGGGTTAAAGGTACTCCTGTATACACGATGTCCAGTGAAACGCAGAGGATATGTGAAGATGCCTTGCGAGAGTGGTGGGCGTTCAATGAAGATTAAGTACAAGTTGGCCCACTCTGTACACTGATTTCAGGATTGTTTCTCATTCGACGTTGGATTAAGAAGTATTGGTCCCGTGATGATACAAGTCAAACAAATGCTTGGGTATTTGTCTGACTCAAAGTGAGCTCCAGAGATATCCCGCTATCCAAAAGCTCCCCCTTTTTTTGCTTCAGTCATCTATTGTTTGGCATAGTAGTCTGTGATTAAGAGAACCTGCAATCCCTTTCTTTTTTTTATTCTTTATAACCTTCTTTTTATAATTTCATTTTGTACCTTCTAATGTCACTCTCTTTTGCGTCTCTGCCTCTTCACTGTAGTATCACCCATCCATATTTCTTTTTTCATCATGAAGGGCGCACCTCCACACTGATGTCGCCGTCTCCTGCCTCCTCCGTCCCCTCTTCAGACGACTCATCATCAGACGAGCTTCCATCCGAACTCGAACCCTCTTCGGTAGTGCCAGAGCTCGAACGTAGGGGGGACATCTTGACGGTGGGCCCTTCGTCATCTGAAGAATCCTCCCCCGACTCCAGGTCTGGTTCAGACCCCTTCAAGTGAGTGCCCTCCGCGAGAGCCTCCATGACCACCTTCTCCACCGGCTTCTCCAACCTTGGTTCATCTCTTGAGCGTACACTCTCGCCCCTCAAAATCCGGTGCGGCACACCACCAAACTCCTGAGGCACGGCTCCAGAGCATGCTGCCTGACTTGTCGCCCCTTCGAATGTTAGTCCCGCGTTGTTGAAGGCCTTCTTTGGTGATGCAAATCGGAGGCTAGAACCTGCCACGACACAAGAGATTAGAGTCTATACACATAGTACATAATGTAATTTCAGTCGACCCGCACAAATGAACCAGTACTATCACTATGTATTGGATTTGAACTGCTGGACCATTTGTACAGGTCCGCAATTCGGAAAGTACTGTAGGACCAGGACTCAATCTATGTTTACCACGTAGGACTTCTAGTGCCAAGTTAAAAAAAGACAAGAAATACCTGTTGTAGCTTCGTCAAGTACAATGTCGTCTGTGTACAGCACCGTAAGTACATTTCAACCACATGGAGTACATAAGATACTTGCTCTAAGTAGCCGCATGTACCTGAAGATTAGGCCTACTATACAAATATGACATTTCCAGCGCCTAACCAAAGTCACGAAGTACTATGCAGTACACAATAGTCCTCCACATTCAGCGGAACAGACTTTTTGTACACATGTTGCATTTACTGAATTTAGGCCTAATATACAAATATGACATTTCCAGCGCCTAACCAAAATCACCAAGTACTATGCAACACACAATAATCCTCCACATTCTGTGAAGCAACTTCTTGTACACATGTTGCATTTACTGAACTTGACACTAATATACAAACATGACATTTCGAGCGCCTAACAAAAATCACCAAGTACTATGCATTACAGAGTAATCTATGGAATTCATCAAAGCAACTTCTTGTACACATATTGCATTTCAACTGCGACACTAAGATACACGTTCAGTCTCATGCCGTTAGTGAAATTGGACTCCTTATACACTGTGCAAGCTTAACTGAAACTAAGATCACGATCAGATGAGGGACTGCAACCAAAACAAGTACACCGTGTACAACCTTACCTGCCAACACTAAACTGGTTATCCTTACTATAACAAACTTCTAGAACTCAGCAGAAGTGGAACAAAGACATACTACACTGTGAGCTTCGAAGTACATAAGCACTCGAATCCCTACAGAGCACAACAAATATTATTCATTGCAAAGCACATAATAAGAGTCTGAAAATTATGTGCTTTTGAACTTACCATCCGAAGGCACCTTTGCCATTGCCTGGTTTCTTCTGTCTTCCATCAGTCTCCTCTTTTCTTCGGCCAGTCCAAGCATTCGGGCCTTCTCCACCAAATCCGCAGGTGGCTCTCCCCAACCGAAACTTCGGTGCCAATCTGGGTGACACATCTCCCCACACCCTGTGGCCACGCACTTACAGCTTCGAACAAAGACAACTGAAGCACAGAACGGATGATACAAATGTCTACAAGAGGTAACAACCATGTCATTCTGCGGGAATGGGAAGGAACATAAGCAACAAGCTGTAATCCTGATCAACGAGGCCTCATCAGAAGAACCAAACCCGGGCAGAATTGATTCCCCAGCCGCATACACCATTGGACTTGGCGTATAGTTTAGACTACTCCTCCCTTGCTTCAACTGAAACTTATCGGCTGCAAGGGCATCAAACTGAAGCTGACCCGACTCCAATTCCCTTGTTAACACTTGGATCTCAGCCTCGGCAGCCTCGAGCTCCTTCCTCGCGGCCGCGACCATCTTCTCCTCCTAATCCAGCTGCTCCTGAATTCCCTCCATCTTGATCTTCTCTTTGAATACATCACCCCCTCCCTCTTCAAGTGCTTGGATCAACGCCGTCTTCTGCTCCTCCTGTTTCCTCAGTTGTCCCATGCCCCATTCGGACTGCTTGCTCTTCCAAATGGCTTGGTCAAGTCGTTCTGTTGCCTCCTTCTTCAGCTCCCGCTTAGTCTTTTGCTCCAAGAAGATAGCCTCCATTAACCCCTCCACGTCTTGAAGCTGCTCTTCCACTGCCTCCTTCGCCAACCTCCCACTTGGAGCACGCGCCGCCGCATCCTCCTGCAAGCAGACTCCCGAGGCCATGGCGGATTCAAGTCCTCCCCTTGACTCACCCGGTGCCCCACGACCCCTCACCCTCATCGCATCACCTTGTTCCACCTTCCCTTCCCAGCCGGGCTCTACCTTGATGCCGCGCCATTCCTTCCCTCTCACGTCCACCTTCTTCTTCCCCTCCTCAGCCGTGGACTCCGCAATACTCTTGCGCAGCTCCTCTAGCTTTCCCCTATCCAGCTTGTATCTACTCCTCTGGCGCTTGTTGGTCTCCTCCCCGAATGCACACCAATTCACTCGACCCCCTCCTTCCTCGTACTCCAGAGCAATCCCTTCGGCAAACCTGATTGTAATCAGGTTCGGATTCTCCTCCTCTTCATGCTGGTATAGAATCGGGTGCAAGTATTTCACCCTGTCCACCACCTCCTGAACTTCGCAGCCTTGCCAATAAAATCCACTGCGGCCTCCATCTCCGTATGGCTTTCCAAATAACCTGCGCACCGTGTCACCTGAAACTGTGCCTCGACGGAAGTGGTGGGGATTGTCTCCCTCGTTGGAGAGTCCATACTCTCCTGCGAAATCCGCCTTCTTCAACTCCCGCGGGGGCTTCTTCAGCCTCTCAATCTCTTCATCGACGTCCTCAACGCAATTGAAGGCCTTCTCGGAGCGTACATTCCCCTTCCCCTTCTTCTTCGCGGTGGACTTCGACACTGCCTGTTGTTCTCCATCATCCTCGTCGCGGCTTTGTGCTCGACCTCGTGTCGCTCCCCCTGTCCTCTTCAATGCCGGTGTTGCAGCCCCTTCTTCCACCTCGCGGCTTGGTGCTGGACCTCGTGTCGCTCCTCCCATCTTCTTCTGCGCCGGCGTTGCAGCTCCTTCTTCCACCTCGTCCCAGCCTCGTTTGTCTCCTCGGCTGGCAGCTGACTTCTTCCGGATCTCCTTGGCCTCAGGCTCCTGCGCAGATGACCCGCGTGCCTTCTTCCGCGGACCCTCCCTCCCAGCGTCGTCTTCATTGGGTTCTGCCCCTCGACCCCTCCTCTCTCGCGCTCCAACACTCTGCCCCCTCCGCGCACTGTCCCTATCTCCGGAGCGTGCACTCCCGCTGCGCTCCATCACTACCCCACAAACCCCTTCTCCTAAACCCCACTGCAACCCCCTAAACCCCTTCTTCTCACAAAACCCTGAGACCCTAAACCCTAAGATCCTCACAATCTCCCTCAACCAACCTACCCTCTCAACATCGCAATTCCCGACCCAGCATCCTCCACAGGCGGAGCTCGCAGCTTCTCCCCCCTCCACAACAACATGAGTCCCGACCCCAGCTCCAAAGGTGCGAGATGAAGATGACCGGTGACCACCGGTCACCCAGCACTTCACACCGCCGGTCACCGGTCAGCAGTACACGCTCCACCTGCGGTAACCGGTGACCGCCAGTCACCAATTCAAGTAATGAACTCCCGCCGTTTTCTAAGCCGTCACCTCTAACTTTTCTAGCCTCCAGCCTGCGTGTCAACATTAATTGACATTTTGCTACTATACTCCCACACTTAATTCTCTCCTATCCTAAACCTCACTAGTTTAAAACCTCACCATTTTCAAAAAAATCCCCAAGAATTTAAAAACGTGCTCTTAGAAATTGTTGTATGTTTAAATGTATATGCAAATGTTTAAATAAATATTCTTTGTTTTCGCAATGACATTATACACTATAGTTTTCTTGTCCAAAAATAACAAAATATTTACTACACTTTATTTTCAATTTCATAAGTATATTGCTACTAGAATGCATGAAAAATGTCTCTAAGAATTATCTCATCTTAGAATTAAATTTGTCTAATACCTTTAAAAAAACAATTTCAAATGAATTTGTTCATTCATCCTTTCAATTTTTTATTTCTCTCCTTTTTTGAGAAAATAAGATTGAGGTATCTAAATTGTTATTTTGGTGCGTACTGCTTTTTAATTAAAATCACTTAAAGTAGCCGTAAATGAAAACCAACTAAAATTCTTTTACTTCAATTTGATTTCACAATTATGCTACACTTCAATACCTTCTCATATTCTCCTTGAAGCAACGTTCTTTTTTTTAAAATTATTTCTTTTCTAGTTTTCCACCTTATTTAATGTTCATCCATTGATGTTTTTTTAAAATTCCTATCATCAAAAAAACTTAAAATAGATTACGATGAAATCAAAAAATCAAAAATGAACTACATATATAAAGTAATTTCTACAATATCTTGTTCTTTCGTCCTTGAAGAAATGCCCTTTTCATTTCTTTCAATTCTTCTATTTCTTTTAATGTTTCACATTTTATTTAAAGGAGGGAAGAAATAATCTTCATCTATTTTATTTTATTTTAATTTTCTCTAACAATCTTGATCTATTTTTTTTTAATTCTTCTTTCTTAATATATCATATCAACTCTTAAGAAGGGGAGCAGAAAATGACGTTCATTGAACATTTATTTTTTAAATTTATTTTCTTGTCAATTAAATATCTTAAAGTAGCCGTACATGTTAAATAAAAATATTAACTATCTCATAGGTTGATTTTTCACGTTAAATTTTTCCATCATGCTAATATCTAACGTCCCATGCCTTATTTTAAGAAAAGATTACATATAAACAAATCTACCTTCATTTTAGAATATTTTGTTTTCAAATTGCTATGTTAAGAATCCACTGGCATCCATAACTCTGATGAATAATGTTTCATTTCTCTATTACATCACACTTCAATAGGGTATTCCTTCATCCTTCAACTAATTTATTTCTTTTTTTTTTAAATTTAATTAAATTTTTTCTTTTTTTCTTCTTTGACCATCTCTTATTTAATATTTCTTTTCCTTTTTTTTCTTCATAAGATCATTCATCCTTTTTTTTTCCCACCTTCTTTTATTTTAATATTTCATTCCCTTTTTTCTTAGACATCTTTCTGTGTCCTACCTTTATTTATTTTTCTTCCAGATGTCTTACAGTACCGTATTTCATATTTGAATCCTTTTTTTTTACCCTTCTATTTTATTTTATTTTTTCTTCTCTTTTTAAAAAATTTCCCCTTTTTTCTTTTATCACCATATTTCATATTTGTTTCTACTTTATTTATCCTTCGATTATTTTTGTTTTCTTCTTCTAAGTTTTTTCCTTTCAATTTCTTCCTTCTTTAATTTGAATATTTAATATTTAATTTTAGGGAGGGGGGGGAAATAAACATGCTATATAGAGTACTTTCTTGCATTCTCCTTTTCCCACCATGCTAATAGCTCAACTTCTCATGTTCTCTTTTATAAAATGATGAATTCTAGAAAAACTCTCAATTCAACGTATGGAGGTTTTTTTCCAAGATGCTAAATTAGGAACCATATTCAATTCTAAAAAAACAAGTGTATAAATAATCAGCAATCATGGTTTTCAATTTATATTTTTTTATAACAACGTATTGAAAAGAAAATCTTACTAGAGCCATGCTATAATTTAAATTCAATAGCTTGTATAGTATTCTGGAATGCTTCAAACAACCAATCACTTGACTGAACTAGACTTCATCCCAAGTTCATCTAAAAAAAACCTGAAGTGGAGACAAGTCCATAACTCTGAGGCCTTTAACAAATATACAGTTTTTAGGAGCGGGATGATTCCACATTCGAAGGATGATTGTAATCAAATGACCAATCTCGGAAACCTTGTCTAGAAAGGCTTGGATGCTAAATGCTTCAATGAATCGCAGATCCTGCCGCCGAGGCTGGACATCAACTCCCGCCACTCCATGTATTTGAATTTTGCCACATGTCATGTTGAGATGTGCTGGCCCATATGGATCTAAATCAAAGCGAATCCCTAGTGTCAGAATAGACTATCCTGATTGGCTGATACCAATCGCCTAACCCCGCTTCTTTCAAGGAATTTCAACGGCTCAGATTGACTAAGTTAGAGTACTTATTGTACACTTTAGTACTAAAAGGTCCCAATGGTACAGTGGAGTTTTGCCAAAACTGCACTACCTCTAGTGTACTTCTACCCCGCCGTGCATTTGTCCCCTGCAGGTGAGGCGAACATTGGGGTTGGATTTTGCTGTCCGCAAACAGTGCCTACGTTGCAAGTGTCGGTGGACAAAGGCACGGGTCCTCCCAGCTTGGATGTGCAAGTGCAAAACTAGAACGGGTTAATCTGCAGTAAGTTCTCATGACACTTCCATTGATTAAACATGTTCAGATGCCTTGGAAGATGTCCATGTGGACATCTCTTGTTCTAGTAGACATGGTCGACAACGTGTCTTAGTCATCCTGTAAGTGCACAGCGCATTGCCATTGAGGCAGCAATGATCTTCATCAACCTTGTGCCACAGTTACAGGGCCTGTCCTCGATCCCGCCATCGTCGCCATGGAGTTGCATGTGGAGGCCTTTTCCGATGCAGAGTCCGTGGGAGAGTGCGCGGCTCCATACGAACATTACCCATTCAAAGAGTACGATGTCCAGTATGCCACGTACCTTGAGAAGCTAGCGTTTTTACATAGTAAACACATGTATTTCTACGAGCGAGGTTTACTGAACAACACAGATTTCATGCCCGAGACTGTTGACGATGTGTACAACAAGAATATGTACAGCTTGTCTTGGTTCTACGATGGTGGATATCCTTTTGATACATGGGAGGAAAACTATGACCAGTGGCTCTATGAACAAGTTTGTGTTCTCATGAGTGAGGGAGATTTTGTGTGATGAAGATATAGGTTTCCTAGGTAGAGTACATTTTGTCTGGCAAGGGGATGTTCTTTATATGCATCCTCTTAGCCCATCAGTGCACCATGTGCATTTCAGCCTTGCAGCTTCATACATAGTTTTAATTTTTTTTAATTTTTTAATTTTGAAGATAATGTCACACATAGGTTTTATGAATGGACGGCATGGAGATGCCTCTAGAAATGCGTATACGTTTGTTACGACATGGTCAAAGACATGACCTCAGACAACATGAATCCATTCACTGTGCTTACCATGATGCCATTGCCGATTGTTCTTTTTTCCAAACACTCTCATTCCCCCTTCCTTCACCCTTATCCCCCTCTCCACTGTCCATTTCATCATCAATATTCTTTTACTTTTTATTTTTATTTTTTTACTTTCCTACTCATTGTCATTCCCCTTCCTTTCTCTTCTTCTCTCCCTCTCATCCCTCCTTTCAATTATCCATTTCCATTTTGACTCTTTTTTATTTTTATTTTTTATTTTCCATTTTTTATTTTTTTACTTTCCTACCCATTGTCATTCCCCTTCCTTTCTCTTCTTCTCTCCCTCTCATCCCTCCTTTCAATCATCCATTTCCATTTTGACTTTTTTTTTTTTTTAATTATTTTTTTTTTTCCATTTTTTATTTTTTTACTTTCCTACCCATTGTCATTCCCCTTCCTTTCTCTTCTTCTCTCCCTCTCATCCCTCCTTTCAATTATCCATTTCTATTTTGACTTTTTTTTTTTAATTATTTTTTTTTTTCCATTTTTTATTTTTTTACTTTCCTACCCATTGTCATTCCCCTTCCTTTCTCTTCTTCTCTCCCTCTCATCCCTCCTTTCAATTATCCATTTCTATTTTGACTTTTTTTTTTTAATTATTTTTTATTTTCCATTTTTTATTTTTTTACTTTCCTACCCATTGTCATTCCCCTTCCTTTCTCTTCTTCTCTCCCTCTCATCCCTCCTTTCAATTATCCATTTCCATTTTGACTTTTCTTTTTTTAATTATTTTTTATTTTCCATTTTTTATTTTTTTACTTTCCTACTCATTGTCATTCCCCTTCCTTTCTCTTCTTCTCTCTCTCTCATCCCTCCTTTCAATCATCCATTTCCATTTTGATTTTTTTATTTTTTTTATTTTTTTATTTTCCATTTTTTATTTTTTAACTTTCCTAGTCATTGTCATTCCCCTTTCTTTCTCTTCTTCTCTCTCTCACATCCTCCCTCCTCCCCAACTATGACCACTGTCCAGATGGGCTTTACAGCTTTTCTGTGTTTTTCAAGATGTTGTCGCAGATAGGGAGTGTGACTGATATCATCGAGATGCCTCTGTAAACGTCTATGTGTTTGCTAGGACATAGTTAGAGAGGTCACTTCAGACACCTTGGACTCTGTTTACTACGATCATGCCCTGATGGTTGGAGGGTACGGACTCTATTTCCTCAAAGGTGATACGCCATTTTCCTCTCATACCCCGCTTGCTACGGATGTGGCGGTCCCCGGAGATTGCCAGCATGTTGACAGGTCACACAAAGCATGTCAGCGAAGACGGCATCATGCGGTCTGTAGTTGACAGCCCCGCATGGAAACACATCGACACAGACGACGTCTTCGAGAACTTTGGAGCTGACACACGGAACATGCGTATGGCTTTAGCGACAGACGGTGTCAACCCTTTCAAGTTAAGCAACACAAACTGGTCGACTTGGCCAGTGCTTATCTTGCTATACAATTTGGAGCCATGGTTTGTGACAAAGAAGTTCTTCATTTCGTTGTGCATATTGATCTCAGGGAAGCGCTCACCAACTGCATCAAACATTGGCGTGTTCATTCGGCCATTGTTGAAAGAGTTGCATCAGCTTTGGCAGGGTGTCCCAGCACTTGATTTCACTCAACCCGTAGGGTCTCGAGGCTTCAATCTACGAGGTTTGCTGATGTGGACTATTTCAGATTTTCCCGCATATGGCCTCATTTCAGGTTTATGCTGTACGGGATATAAGGGATGTCCTTCCTGCGGCCCAGAAACAGATGCTAGATCCGCCAAGACAGGAGATCTGCGTCCAGATCGCACGACTCGGGGCTCGAAGATTGTGTTTGGAGGTGCACGTCGTTATCTTCCACGTCACCATCCGTATCGGCGAAACACTCGGTTCAATGGCAACCGCGAGACACGGACGGCGCCTACAATCATGTCAGGATCAGACGTTATTAGGTATGCTGCGTGGCGGCAGTCATATCTAGACCTCGGCGGCAGGGAAGGAGGCCCAAGTGACCCTGTGCATAGCACGGGCGTTAAGCGGCTAAGCGTGTTCTTTGAACTTCCTTATTGGCAGGTCAGTAGAAAATGACTACTCTGCCTTGAATGTTTTCCTAAGCATAACAGCGTTGTTGGAGATAGTGTTTACGTTGTCGTGTTTCCAATAGATGTCTTTGTGGACATCAGGATGTTTCACAAGACGTTTGTTTTGACAAGCACTAAACATGTGCTCACTGTCAACACTGGTTGGCAACATGTAATTTTTCTAATGACTCTAGATGTGGTGCTATCAAATTGCGTGGGCATCTAAACAGCATCTGAAGATTCGACACGTCCTAGACGTCATGCACTGCGAAAAGAACTTATGTGAGAACATTCTGAAGACTCTGTTTGGAATGAACGACAGCCCTGGAAGTCGCCAAGACGTGGAGGACTTGAACATCCGTGAAGAGTTGTGGTTGCAGCCTCCACGACGCCGAGGAGACGAATACTACATGCCGCAAGCCCCATACATATTGAAGCCTGAGGAGAAGCGCGAATTTGTTCACATAGTGTCTAGTGTCCGCACTCCAACAAACTATGTAGGGGCAATTCACAAACGGTTGGCGGATGGGAAGCTGCAATACATGAAGACTCACGACTATCATGTCCTCATGCAGCAGGTACGGTATTGATTTTCGCACCTATGGACGTCTTGCATGCTGCAAAGTTGTAGACGAATTCTGCCGATGCCGTACTCCCAGACGTTGTCACGTTCAGTGAAGGACATCCTACAAAACGTCCTTGTGTATGCCTACCATTAGGAGAAAAATCAGGTCACAAAAAGGCCGTGTAAGCGGCACGTGAGAGAAAAAAACGGGCGCTGCCCGCGTACTTTTTGACATGGCATGTGAGGTGCCACCGTGGTGCCAGCAACCGCCACGGGGGCTTGAACCAATGACCTCCGAGGGAGGCGTGTGGAGGGCACATCTACAGTGTCGGGCTGACACAACCTGCCCACTTGGGACCAAAGCCCGAGCCGAGGCATTCATGTCTCACCTAATATTCCGAGGACCTTTGTTGTGAGTGCGCCACGCAGTTCTATCCGGGCAGCAACTCTGGCATCCGCTGCCAGCGGCAGAGGTGCCCAAAGTAGGGAGTTCACCTAGAAAGGGCAGGCTTACACGGCCTTATTTTGAGCTCATTTTTCTCCTAATGACAGCGTTGTTGAGTACGACATGGTAATGTTTTGGTTAACATGGTTGGTGTTTCTGTGGACATGAACAGCAACAGGTGATGACACACATAGGACTGCGGGGTTTATATTGTATCTAAACCTCACTGCCTCTAATAGTTTAACATCTGATCTTTCCATGTTGTCCATCTTGTAGATACTCCCTATTGCTGTCCGTAACTTGTTGAGCGAAGAGGTGCGCATAGCCATCATCAAAATGTGCAGGGTGTTTCAGCGCATTTGTGAGAAAGAGGTACGTGCAGACAGCAGCGACGCGCTCATGCGAGACGTGACAATGGCGTCGTGCGTGCTGGAGAAGGAGTTTCCTCCAACATTTTTGAACGTGATGACACATCTCCCCGTACACCTCGTGGAGCAATTGTTCATATGTGGGCCAGTCCATTGTAGGTGGATGTATCCAATTGAGAGGTAGATGAAGACGCTGAAAGACTACGTGAGGACACAAGCACATCCAGAGGGGAGCATCGCAGAAGGGTATCGTTTAGAAGACATCCTCGGGTTCTGCACAGAGTACATGAGGCGACATCGGGCAACAACGCATCGTGTTTGGGATGCCACTGAAGATGCCTCCATGACTGACGAAATCTTGCGTGATAATGACAACACCAAGCGTAGATTGTCTGACGAAGTACGGGGCTATGCACATGCCTTCGTCATCGACAACGCTCCTTGCTTAGAACCATGGCGAGAGTGAGCCCCTAAAACTAACACCCACCCATCTAAGATGCCTCCAGAAATCAATAAGAGTACAAAACTGTGTTCAGGGCAGTGCTTCTATGAAATGTGTAGACGCTTGCATGTCTCGTAGAATGTCTTTTATAACATCTGCCAAAATATCGCCAAGTATTTTCCCAAAATTAGAGTATGTCAATGCAGACGTCATCCGTGACGTCGGAACACACACTTAGATGTCGTTCTGTACATCCGATCTAACAAATGTGTACTGAACCATGTTGTTTCTATCTATGCCGCCTTTCCAGCGTTTAACAACGGTGTTTGGTCTTGTTTACAGGGAGTATGTAATCGCAAAGGCACGCCGCTGGGAGGAGCGTGAGGTATATCGAGCACAGTCCAGACGTCAGCGACCTTCCAGATCCGTCACGTATCCACCCGAATTGTGCGAATTGCCGCGTTTCGCAGAATGGCTGAGGGCACGGGTGGAGCAAGCTCAAGCGGCCGGTGATCAACTGGATGCAGATGTGGTACAGTACTCGTGCCCCCCAGAGAGGTATGCTACCACCCATCGGCTACTCAAGGCATTCGGAATGCGCTTTCGCCCTCGTACAGCGGAGGGAGGACTTGTCACCCGTGACTCCTGTGTAGTTACCGCATATACGCAGCAACTACGTTGGGGGATTCGCAATGGGAGGCCCATTGACCGCACCACCGAGTATGTGGGGTACATTGAGGAGATTCTTGAGTTGGATTACTGCAATCACTGTACCACAGTGTTGCTCTGCAAGTGGGTTAAAGCTTCCCGTGATGCACGCGTCCCCAACATTGAACGCGACAAGTACGGTTTCAGCGTGGCAAACTTCAACCACATGGACCACAGAGTACATGCGGAATCTTTTGCGTTTCCGTTGCATTCTCAGCAGGTCTTTTTTGTTGATGATCCCACAAGGCGGGGATGGAAGATCATTTGTCGTACAGACGTCAGAGGTCGGCGCACAGTGATACAGCATCGACATGCAGTTGCCAACGTAGTTGCAGTGGGCAGCGACGACAACTTCCAGGGTTTGCAGCCGCCGGTTCTCGAAACGGAGCCAACTCGTCGTGCTGCTCTTGTGGGAGGGTCCTACGTTACAGCCGGTGCAGAAACAAACGACGTTTTCGAAATGGAAGAGGATGAATGACAGTTGAACCTCTAATTGCTGACGGTGCTAACATTAGCGCTGTCCACAACTACGTCTGCGTGTCCTTGTCAAACGTCTTGCACTACATAGGAGACGTCTCAAACGTTTCGAAAAACATCCTCTTTACCATCTGGGATGTAACGGTTGTCACTTGCTCGCATATACATACGGACATACATAGACGTCATGAAGGACATCCGTAGGGATGTCAAAGATGACATCGTATCGTTAATGTGGCTACGTTTAGTAAAATGTTTGCAGTGATGTCTGCATATACACAGCGTGACGTGTTATCCTGTTTGATGTGGATTTTTTTGTGGTATTTACAGTAATTACTGCATTTCGTTCAGCATATTAATAGTATGATATTCAAGTGTATTTTTAAAAACAAAGTACACAAATCAAGAATGTTGAAAGCACAATACAATGAACGTAATAAGCCTCTCCTCATTGCAAATTAAAAACTACGAAGCCTTTTTAATAATTACATTTTTTTCCATAATCTTTCATTTCAGCTTAATTTTGCATTTTCTATTTATAATATTAATTAACAAAATTTCAGAAAAATAATCACACCATATTTTAACATTATGATATTCAAGTTTGTTTTTTTAAAAAAAGTACACAAATCAAAGACTGTTGACGTTAGAATACAATGAACGTAATAACCCTTTCCTCGTTGAAAATTAATAACTACCGATTCCTTTCAATAATTACATTTTTTTCCTTAATCTTTAATTTCAGCTTAAATTGGCATTTCCTATTTATAAAATTAATTTAAATAAATTGAGAAAATAAATGCACTATATCCGTAATTTTTGTATATTAAAAATTAATATAAAAACCGAAGTACACAAATTAGAAATTCAGAAATCACAATATAGTGAACGGTATAAACCATTTGTCATTGTAAATGATATTGCGAATTTTATTTAAGAACAAAAAATAAAAACAATGTCTTTAATCTCTCCTGGCTTTTTGTCCTCTCCCTTTGCTGACCCTGCCCAACCTCTGTTTTTCTTCACTGCGGGCAGGAAATTACCTCGCAGTCTGGTAACTTCGCACTGTTTTTACTGTCAGTGAAAACGAGACCGTTGCTGACGTGGCACTTTCACGTTTCCAGGGATGTCCTCGGCCATGTCCCCGCAGACGTATAAGTTTTTTTAAACATCTTCACGTTTTCAGGCTAGCATGCACGTGTCTCGGCACGATCCGCCCAGTTTACCTCCAAAAACATGTTAACGTCCCACCTTCTTCAAGACATGAATGGCCAACATGCGGACATGTCAAAAACACGACCATCACGACCATTCGTTTTAGGATGATGTGGATGATACACATGAAGATTATGACTCTGGCAGCGACGAGGAAGAATATAGGCCGAGAGGTATAGAAGCATTAGAGAGACACTTAGATGAAACGGCAAATGACTTCTCTGATGAAGATTCTGATTATGAATCTAGGAGAACTAGATCTTTGTCTGAAATGCTTTGAAGCTATAGATTGGGGACTTCATTTGTAAAAAACCATTTAATAAGGATTCATCTACTATTTGATAATTATATGTCTATTCCTTACATATAATGTTTGTAAACCAGTAAAGACTTGTAGTATTTCTGTAAAAAATCAAATTAAATCAAACCTAATTATGTTGTAATCTTATATCGAATGTGAATAAAAAACGTCATGACAAATTGAGTTGAAAACCCGTTTTGAAATCGTCATAAACGCTACAGACTGTTTTAAAAACGTCACAAAAAATGTCATAATCTGGGTCACTTGTAGTAGTGGTGGAAGCCTTCTTGAGGATGCAACAGCCTGATTTGGTCTTGAACTCGGGAGCAAATGTTAGAAACTGCATTCGCTGTGCGTAAAACGAAGCTGTATGGCGCATGTTTAGGGGTGAGTGTGTGTGTGCGCTTACGCCTACGTGGGTTTTGCTGTCTGGGTCGTGGAGAATTTTGTTGGGTTTTCACGACTTGGTGGTGGTGGTGAGGCGAGAACGAGAGAGAGAAGATGAGAGAAGGGGATGTGGAAAAGCTGCGGGCCGTGGTGCGAGATTGCCTCGGGAAGCACCTGTACTCGTCCGCCATCTTCTTCGCGGACAAGCTCGTGACTTTGGCCGGCAGTGCGACTCAGGACTTGTACATGCAGGCGAGTGGGCATCCACACTCTTGACATCAATCCCTTGATCTTTGTCCAGTGGTTTTTATTGTCTGGATATGTAACCTTTTCCTTTCTGCGTTTTTGGGTGGTCTTTGGGTAGCTGGGATGATGGTTTTTTGGGTAGCTAGGATGATGGTGTTTTGGGACTCGAATTGTGGGGTGGTGCTGCATTGTATTGTTTTCTCATTTGATGCAGGCGTGGTCTTGTTTGGTTTAAATGATAGGCGATGGTTGTTTCTATGGTCAAAGTTGTATTAGTTTCTGAGAGTTTAGGGTTGCGCAATGAACTGTTTTGTCGGTGTTTTAGTGGTTTGGTTGGCTAGAGGTGTTGAGATTGGGTTTAAGTGTCTGCTTTCTTTTTTAACGGGTTACATTGCCATTTCTGTGTAAAGTGGAAACAGAGGGATTGGAAATTAATGATGTACTTTGGGATCGCTTGAGCTATGTTTTAGTCATATGCTCCAACAGTTGCTACGAATGTGACGTTTTATTGTATGTGCGTGAGTGCTGAGGCTTGAAGTAGTAGCTGCTACGTTTTGAGCAGTATTATGGATGGCTTAGGGTTTTAATGGCTGGTAATTGTCATGTTGATGGGCTTTCGTCGGGCGTTCCTAAAGTCGCTGCTGTCAAACTCTAGGTCATAACTACACTTTTTGGGTTAGGGTTTAGGATTTAGGGTTAAGTGTGGGTTACCAAATTAATGATGCTGAATTTTCTTCTTTTGGGGTTTCGAGATTTCGAGGGTTGAAACAGATTAGAAATCGAGTTCTGGCACAAGGGCTTAATTGGTTGTCCACGATTCATACGGCGAGGATATCGAATGTTTTAGCTTGATTTCTTCTTTGTCGTTCCAAAGTTGTGTTAGCTTCGAGGACTGTATCTTTTGATACATGGCTATCGCAAAAATCCAAGTTTTATTCCGTGACGTATCATATACATTTCATGGTGTACTTATAATCCTGTTCGTCTTTGACGCACATCTAATCAGTTTGTGGAACGAACCTCAGGCACAAGCATTGTATCTTGGAAAGCAATATCGGAGAGCATTACATTTATTACGAAGGCATCAGCTGGTTACTGCTGACTTACGTTTCCGTTACCTCGCTGGCAAATGTTTGGTAAGGTTTTCTTGTTCCAAGCCATGTCGTCAATATATTTCTACAATCTACTGGTTTGAGTATGGGCTTTGGAGTGCTGAATTTTCGAGCTACACTTGGTCATTAGTGTAGAATTTATCCGCAGGCGATCTCTTCTTACCTGTTCTTTTTTGTGTCCAATGTGGGCATTTAAGTGCAGAACTCTTCAGGGTTTCATGAATTAGACGAGGTTTCCTTTCCCCTTTGCTGAAGACGTGACCATGTCCGTATGATTGCAAGATTTGATAACTTAAGACTAATGGGCTTACGTCTATACTATGGGCCAGGAGGAGGTGAAGGAATGGGACGAGTGCTTGCTAATGCTTGGGGACAGTGAAGTTGATGAAGAAGGCAACGTGTTAATGATAGACGTCCAAGACATTGAACTACTGTACAAAGATGCTGAGGAAAGAGAAATCAATGTGAGTATTGTAATTTTATGCATTTACAGATCTTTGTCTTAATCTGGAAGAATGCTTACATGTGAGCCACTTTGATATCATCTCGACAAATAGATTGGAGCAGCGATATGTCTATTACGAGGTCGTGCCTTCGAAGCTCTGGAGAATCGAGCTCGAGCACTGCGATGGTAAGTTCTTGCTCGTTTGACTCTTCATTATATATGCTTGTCTACCACTGGCAAGAGTGGATGAGACTCCTAGTATATGCATCCAACAAGTGCATGCCGATTTCAATTCTTTTATGGAAGAGAGGATCCCTTGTCGAATCAGCTCAGTTACTGAAGACCAGCCTCCTATTTTGAAGATTTTAAAGATTTTGTGAGTAAAGGAAGCCCCTGAATTTTCATTGGGCTGCTTAGAATCTGGTATAATACCAGCCTTCTGTTGGATAAGTTGGTAGAGTGGCCCACTAAGTCGAAGGGTAACTCAAGTTAGGATCTTATACTCCACGGATGTCCCGCTCTTTGGCCTCAGCATTCACTCTTCCTCTTTAATGTTTGATTTCTCCCGCTTTAGTGCTAGCCTATATTCGTCAGCTAGTCCAGGCTGATATTGCTTAGATTATGGCTGCAATCAATAGAAACCTTTGTCTCTTGCAGGTATAAAGCTGCATTGAAGGCTGATCCGTACTGCTATGAGGTATTCTTTGATGTTAATTTTGGGTTAGCATATTTGTCTACAGCAAGATTTGAGGTCCAGTAGCGGATCTGGAGGTCATTGTATCATAAATACTGATAACTGTTAATGTGGTGGCATAAGTACGTTGGCCTTATCTGTGATCATCCGCCAATGATTCTTGTCGTCTGGCTCCTTTCTCTTGACCCTGCATTGGCCTATTTTGGTACAATTCGAAACATGTTGTGGCTGGTCTGAGAAATAAATCTTTGTGTTTCTCCAGGCCTTTGAGCATTTAATAGACCACCACATGCTGACAAACGAGGAAGGTAGGCCCATATAAGGCTGCATCCACTCCCTCTGTGTATCACTTGTGCTATAAACTAGATTTAACCATTGGTCTCTAGAATTCTGCAAAGACGTTTCTGGTGTTCTTGGCTTTGGTTTGTTTACTAAGATTTGAGCTCCTGAACTAATGACTAGAATTGTTTGTGTTTTTCAGAGGCTGTCCTTCTAAATTCATTGAAGTTTGATTCAGAGGACCGCTGGTTGTCATTACTGTATTTATGTCGTATCAAAAAGGTTCGTATAATGCCGTGCTATTGGAGATGTTTTGGTTGGTTAATGTGAATTTATTCTCTGTATTGACTTATCAGGAATTTTTATTCAAGAGGCCAACATGCTAACCTTGTTTGCAATATGGTGGCATTTTGATGCAGTATGGACAAGTATCAGTAATTGAGGAGAAATTTCAGGAACTAGAAAAGGAGCCAGATGAATCTCGACCAGAGGAGGATAGAGTGGGTTGTTCTTTGAAAGATAACAATGACATTATTGCATGCAGGGCGGACTATCTCTATCATCGGGGGGAATTTCAGCGCTGCTATGACACAACCAAAGCGTAAGTACAGCCTTCAGAAGGTCTTTCCACTGCTAACCCTAAGATGTCTTGATTTTATTTTTTTTAATTTTTTTTCCTACATATTCAAAAAATTTAAAATGTATTTTTTATTTTTTTAGTGGAGTGTTTTGCAATTTTATGTTTCTTTACGGTTATGTATACCCTTATGTGACTGTAATGCAGACTACTCGAGAAGGACCCGTATCATCTAAATTGCATGCCGTCGCATATTGGTTCTGCCTTGGAGCTGGGCCGCAAAAATGATATTTTCTTAAGAGCTCACAATCTGGTTCAGGAATATCCTCAAAAGTAAGTGGACATTCTCTTTTCTAGAGCAAACTTGTTCTGCCATCTTTGACATATTCTAGTTTAATCAAAAGCCAGTTGTTATTTCTTTGGCAGTGACTAATATATGTTAAGTATGCTTCTATTATTCTACTGTAGGATAGTCATGTTTCCTTGCGTAGTGATTTCTCACCTCTTAGAGGAACTGCTGTTGGAAGAGGTTATAAGTGACCTTTCTAAGTGCATGAGTAGCAGTCTTTGTATATATCTCCAACAGCAATATTTTCTAATTTGTATTAGTCTATGTCTATTTGATTAAATGTTTCATGATTATACTTTTTATGCTTTGGACAGAGCTATATCGTGGTTTGCAGTGGGCTGTTACTATTATTGTATCCGCCAATTCGATCATGCACGGCGCTATTTTTGGTATGTCTACTTGTCTTTGTTTACATGCTAAATTTTCCAATGACATCAGGTTCTAATTATCTTATTATGATACTCCTTGTTAGTATAGTCCAGTTGCCATTCTTAAGCTGTGAGATTTCTTTTCTGGTAATCTGGCAGTGCCTTACTATGATTTCCAAGTGTTTATACTACTCTAATACAACTTGTTATTATGTTTGTTTGTTGTATTGTTTCCTATAGTAAAAGCCGTCTTTATTGTATCATTACTCTGCAGCAAAGCAACGACTCTAGAAGGAGCGTTTGCACCAGCTTGGCTTGGATTTGGTAATGCATATGCTGCTCAAGATGAGAGCGACCAGGCTATGGCTGCTTATCGTACAGCCGCTCGTCTGTTTCCCGGGTACAGTCGATTCTTTCTTTAAACAACGGACGAACAAAACTCAGCTCCTTTGGAAGATAACTTATATCTGTATGTTCTCCTCTGTATGAAAAAATATACGGTTAATAAATTTAAGTGTTGAAGAAAGAGACAGTTTATTTTGTGACTCTTGTGAGTTTCGTTAATGTTCACTTCATTCACCAGGTTCCTTTTATTCTAATTATCGCCTTGTCTGTTACTGTAGTTGTCATTTACCAGCGCTTTGTATTGGGATGGAATATTTGCGAACCAACAATCTCAACCTTGCTGAACAGGTATGTAGACATTCTCGAAGGATCATTAATTCATTTCTGGGCTGCTCTGGTTTGTCACATGATATGCATTGATATTCTCCTAGAACCACAATTGGCATAGAAGTGACACCTTGTTGGTTGATGCAGTTTTTCTTACAAGCCAGATCCATTTGTCCTACAGATCCACTTGTCTACAATGAGCTGGGTGTGATGGCATACCGCAACAGAGAGTAAGTATCAGTACCTCTGTTCATAAGTATCTATTAAAATTGCAGCAATACACACAGTTTCTCATGTAGTTGCTGCAAACATTCTGGCTTTACATTGTCCTCTTCTGTTGAACACTATGTAATTCAGTTTCTACTTCAAAATTATTATGTGGCGACCTATCTGGAATGACTTCTCGGTTATATGCTTGCGTGGCTGACCTTGAGGATTGGAATTGAATCTTGACAGTTATGAAACAGCTTCGCGCTGGCTACGGAAAGCTCTCCAATCAGCTCCTCCACCATTCACAGAAGCTTGGGAGCCGACTGTCGTCAACTTGGCCCATACTATGAGGAAACTTAAGTACGTCATCTTCGCAGTTGCCGATTTTTCTAATATGTTTCTTTTAATAGCACATGTTTTTGAAGTACCTTGTTTCGTCTTTTTTGAGCTATCAATCTTTGTTCATACAGGTCATACCCTGAAGCCATTTCCATGTACGAGAAGGCCCTGTCTCTATTTCCTAGAGGCGCAAGCACGTATTCCGCACTTGGTTTCACTCATCATCTCCAGGTATGCATGGGCCATCTTTAATTTGGAATGGAGAGAACATTAAAGAGATATGTCTTTTAATTGGTCCTCGTGTATTGTTCTTGTGCTCCAAAATTGATGATCATGTTATGTAGTTTGGAACTTGTGAAGTTAAATTACTACTCTGAATAGTGTAAGGAGCCTTTACTGAAGCGGGACTTATTCCTATCACAGGGAAACGCAGGCAAAGCTATTGATTACTATCATAAGGTGATTTTTATATGTAGCCTTCATTCAATGCTCAAGATTTGTTGTCATTTCAATTCCAATTAAGACACCTGCTATTTTGAGATATCTTTATATTGTGAGGTCTTAAGCGGGTGAACTGGTAATAACAATAGAGAAATGTTTTTGGCAGGCCCTTGGATTAAAGGCAGACGATACTTTTACGGCCGAGATGCTTACTAGTGCCCTTCAAGAAGAATGCTCACGTTTCAGTTCAGCTCCTGATGCCGAGTTTTACTCACTAAGTGGGATGCCACACATTTCTTGACATCTTAAATTGTCATTTACCGCCATTGTTCGTCTACGACATTACCGTCCTTGGACCTGGTCTTGTGAATGGCAAGAGATTGCATCAATTCCCTCTATAATTTTGTAGAATTACAGCTCATAAAAGTAACTGACAAGTCTTGGTGCTACACAAAAGCAACTACTGTGGCTTTGGTAGTTTTAAACAGGTTTGACCCTACAGATCAATACTCGTCTTCTATTACCTGGTTGTCGAGTGCTCCACACTGCTGGCCATCAGTACTGCCGTTTCTACTCTCATGTCGTGTGTCCCATATCAATGTGTAATCTTAATACACGGAACCCCATATTCTGGCGGAGGAGTGGAAAAGTGAAAAAGCGGTGTAGTGGTGCCTCGGTAGCACGCATGTGCACATGCGTGAAGATTCAGGCGCCGTCGTGGCTTAGAAAGTAGAGTCTGAGGTCTAGGCATGTCATGAAAATAATGGTAAGAACAAATGTGTCAAGTTATATTACATACTTGCATCAACAATATGGTGAAACTACCTGTAAGCGGGCATTTAAGTATTATGTAAGGAATCTATATTCTTGGCTGATGAAAGTGTCGCATTAACCCCCTGAATTAAACTTTTATTTGAGGGTGCCGTCGCTGACCGTGCCTTGTTGCCTGATTACAGGCCCCGCTTCTCCAAAAAGGGCTCGGGGTTAAAGGCTGGGTCGATGAGGGTTGACTCGGCAAAAGCACTGGCTGTCAGGCTGAGTCTCGTTTTGAACCCAACATTGAAAGGACAGGTCTTCGGTTTAGGGTGGACAATTTCGTTTAGCAGGTGCTATGTATGATATTTTTCTTGCACTACCCAACATAGAGAATAATCGAAGTGGATCCTTTTAACCTGTTGTAGTGCGACTAAACCTGTAGTGTAACTGTAGCTGTAGTGTCAAGGATCGAATCAGTAGGAATGTTCTATGTGCCTAGATTTGTAACAACCAGGTCCTTTTTTGCATACTACGTAAGACTTTGTAATTAAAATGGAACTGGATATGTAGTGTAAGGATAAATATTTCATGCCGAGAATTTCGGATCTTGGAATTTTGAATTCTAGCACTACGTCCCCATAAAAAGAGGATAAATTGTTGTTGATGGGCCACAACTTCGACCGTCTTCTATATTTCAGAAATCTTAGGATCTGTTTGAAGTGTAGAGTTTTTCGTGAGCGATTGATGTAGTTTGTATAGGAGTGGTTGTTCGTTTTCTTGAATGACCTAGTTGAAATATAAGGGTGATATGGCAGGTGAGGGGTCTTCAACGATTGAGTTTAGCTGTACTTGTTCTAGCGAGGATGATACACTGTGTGATTACAACTCTATTCCGCAAAATAGGGAGTGCATGGAACCTGCTCTAGAGCTACATCAGTTACGGAGGGTAGAAGACCTAAGAGGCTTCTCCGATTACAACGAAGTGAACGTCCTAGTAGGTCATGCGCTAGAAACACATGGAGTGAACGCTTTACCAGAGCATATGCTGAACTATGTTGAGGTCAAGGACGAGATTGAGTGTCCTGTGGACCTTGCTCTAGTGGAGCAGAGTCCTCACAAAAGACTCTCATTTGAAGAAGTTACTAGGACAAGACATTGTCACCTAGTCTCAGTGGTTTTGCCAACCGGGACTGATGAACACTCTGCATTGATTATGGAGACAGCGCTATCAAATGCTTCAATCAGTAGAGATATGTTTGTCCAGGCGAAGGACCTCTACAACATAGCAAAGAATTGTGCACATGAGACTTAAATGAAGGAAATGGAGACCGCTAGCATTAGGCTCTGGAAGGATAAGAACATTGGAGACGTTTTCTTTTATCAAGAACTTAGTCTGCTGGATATCAACAAGAAGGAACAAGACGACGCCCCCTTCACACTCGGAGTTCAAACATCCTGGCAAAAGGCTATGCTTGTGGAATTTGGCCATGGAAGTGTTGATTCTGTGGACGCCACGTTTGGTACAAGTTACATTCGGGTGACTGGAGTTTCCCATAACCTGAGCTATAGTAATTTTGTATGTGTAGTGCAATAGGTTTAAGGGTTTTTGTCTTGGAGCGTCCCAAAACCTTGATCCAACACCAACTCCTCTGAGTATACTTTGTCACAGTATCCATTGTACACCGTTTTGGTGTTTGACGAATGGCGGAATGCTATTCCGGTTGCTTATATCATTGTCTCTAGATCAAGCAAGATTGCTTTGAAATTAGTGCTACAGGCACTTAAAGACAAAGTCATATCTGCCAAGCGTGATCGGGAGCCATCATCGATAATTGTGGACAATGCTCAAGCTGGATTGAACGTCCTAGAGTAAGCTTATGCCTAACTTTATTTTCCTTTGAATTAGTTTACGGCAATTGCGCAATGATCACGTGTAGTGCACCTTTCTCACAACTACAATGCACTACAGGGAGTTGTGGTCGAGGTCGAGGATCCTAATCTGTTTCAAGTTTGTGGAGAAGGCATGGGCCAAAAATGCGGCAAATACAATAAGTTGGATCGAGGACATGATCAATATCCTGAAGGATGCTGAAGACGTTCTGCACGGTGTAGGGTATGTTGTCGGAACTGATCCAGTGGCATGGGCTAGCAAGGAGCTGGACAGGATTAAGGACACACGGACTTCGGGAGCTCAGTTCATGAAATACATTGATAAGCAGTGGAGAAAGAAGATTGGAAAGTGGTGTGCCGCAAATCATAACTACTCTCATGCTAGCCAAAACATGAATGCTAGTATTCAGTCTTTCCAAGCTACTTTGAAAAGGATTTTGATGTTGAAGAAGGAAAATGTCGTAGGACAACAATTGGATTGGTTAGCCGATGATCTCAAGAACAAGGTCACGGGACAGTACTGGTATTTTAGAGCCCACGGTTTATATCGTAGTATCAAGCAGGAGTTTATGAATGCCAATCCTCAAGAAGGGGCTTATTTCAATGGGGATTTAGTTTCTCTACTGAAAAAATCCGTATTTTTGAAAATATGTGTAGCACGTGTAGTACATGGATTCAGTTAACACTATAAAACAATGACAGCTGAACACAATGATGTTGAATTCTGGCATGTTGTAATAAATAAAAGCTTTTGAGAACTATATATAATGTGTACTTCCAGTCCCTTCTTTTCCTATAACGCGGATAATATGATAACAAAGCTCATAACTTACTACACACATGACCACCTCTTGCGTTGTTTACAGCAATAGAAGTGGGTGCATGCTGTCCCGTCTGAACATGTCTTCTATGTCGGTGAACCCTCCAACTCACCAGCTACTAACACCTAGGCTTATCTAAAGACTCATGTACCTTTCGACCCCCACATGAACTCTGTGTGTGTGCCACAACTAAATCAAACTCAATATATACATAGTCTGACAACAAAGATATGTTGTTCTATGTACTGTCAGTGATGCGAACTAAGGCCATCCTTTCCTTTGTTCCTCTCCATCCCGATTCTTACTACAGAAACCATGTAGTGCGTAGGAATGAACTGCGAACTACAAGATCAAGGCCTATGGACTGTTATGATGTATTGTATAACAACTTGTCCTACACTCCATTGTGGACGAGTAGTGCAACAACACTTCCTTTTTGCCTGAAATTCCAAATCTGTGAATTTTGAAATTGGCACTATAGCTTCCATGTACTTAAGGATAAATTGTTGGCTTCGGCCACTTATTCTATGGTCCTCCATGTTTGTTAAATGTTGGGATTTGTATGTACGGTAGAGATTTCTTAATATCGAGTGTTTTAGTTCGTAGTTGACAAGTTGCTAGTTTCTTTGTTCTTTGATATGGTTTAGAGTTTAGGATGACTATGGCGACAGATAGGTCCTCTGTGGTCAAGATTAGCAGTACCTGCACTGGTGAGGGTGACACATGCTTTGGTTCCCTTATGAGCAAAACAAAGATTGCTTCATATCATGAGTGATGCATTGCCAGGTTCCAGATATCATTAATCTCACAGGTCCTTCTGACTATGAGAGGAAGAGTGCGCTAGGTAGAAGTGCAACACGTACGCATGACAGGAGGACATTGCTATCCCACAAGGTGAACTATGACGATCTTGAGGATGACAGTTGGTGTGATTTGCTCCTGGGTCGAAGAAAGCCGAGTCCTCAGAAAAGAGCGTCTCCTGTTGATATAAGTTGTGAGGACGTGCGACACGTTTGTAGTATGACAAGCGTCTCCGAGGCATCACTACATTGCGCAATATATCATCTTTAGCAACATCATACAAGTGACTCAATCCAAACAGCGGGGTGAAAATACACTACGGTTGTACAAAATCGCACTCAGGGCAGCATCTCAGAGCAGGGTGTAAGTTTGGAGCCAAATTAACCCCATTCTTGGTAACTTTTTGTTAAAAGTAATAGTTAGGCGTAGTCTTACATCTCGTCTATTTTTAAGATTGCTTTGCTATCTTTGGCTTGCATCCCTCAATTCATCATAATGAGTACGAATTTGAAATGAAAGTACTGTCACATTTTCAGGATAAGTGTTTTGTACTCTTTATGTGAAGGTATAGCTTAGATTCTTATAGTTTAAAGAGCCAAAGTCCATGTTCTAGTACTTGACTAACATCCCCAACTATTTCCATATGCCACAAAAGTCTATACAACACAAAACCCTAGAAAATGGGGGTTTTGGATTGGTGGGCCAAAACACAACGTAAAAGTTATTTTTTGATATTTTTTTTTTGAAAATTAGTAAGAATACGTTTTGGTTTAGATGGGCCTAACATTCACGAATGACAAAAATGGTTTATTGGGGCTAATTGAGAGCATCGGAGATTTCAGCCTTCACTTGAGCCTCAGCCCATCAAAAACGATTAGGGTTAGCTCGCGTACTGGTTTTGTACACAGCGTACTCGTTGTACACAATGGACCAATCATCGTCCTAGAACGTGGCGATAAAAACAAGAATGACCTGACACTTCCAGGTTATATGGGGCCTTTTGCACCAACATTCTCTCCTCTACATTCGAATTTGCAAAGGCGGGAGTTGAAGACTTTGTCGTTTCTCTATACCACCATGAGGGAATTTCACAGCGCCGCCTCTAAGTCATTCTTTCTGATTTCTGTTGTTCTCTTCGTTGAGGAGAAAGGTGGCATGCCTTTCAAGAATTGGCTTCTCAACACATCCCTCAAACCAGGTGAGTACTGTGTTATCCTTCGTTTCCTTGTGCATGCATAGGAATTGCTTTGTGGGTTTTTGAAATATGTGACGAAAATTCAGCCAAGAAGGTGCAATGAGCGGTACTCTTGTCGAAGAAATAGGTTTTTGTAGCATTGTTTAAGATGTGTGGGTACCCTTCTCTGCTGCTTTGGGCTGCTACTTGCCTGCTCACTTGCTCTTGCGATTGCTGTGGGCGTCTTGTACTGTTGACCGTTTCCTTTTCGTGAGAATAGTTGTACTTGTAGGTTCTGCATAGATTTGAGTAAATACACTCTTCGGAGTGTTTTTAGACATAGTGACAACGCAGAAAATTAGAGGTTTGATTACAGTCCACTCGTCCGTGTCAGAAGTTTGTCGATTTTAACGTCCTTATCATTCTGTAACTCCGTTAGTACTTAGTGTATAAGTTAGAGTACAATATGTACTTCTTTTCGTACAACTCTATACTGCAATGTTATTCCTAAGTTCATACATCCTTTCCACTGGTCTGTGCTGTGTATCGTAATACCATGTGTTCTTAGAATGACTCATATAATACTCCTAGAGCAGTCTACGTTGTTATCCGTGTCGTTAGAATAGTTGTTCCAGGTTGCGCACAAAATTGAGAAAATGCACTCTTCGGAGTGTTTTCAGCCATGGTGAGTTCTCAGTATTCTTAACATTCGGTTACATTTGACTCGTCGTTGTTAGAAACGTATCGTGTGGTTTCATGGTTATGATTTTGTACTTCTGGTAGTACATAGTGTACAGATTGAAGTACCTCATTCACTGCTTCTAGCACAACTCTCCTGTTTCTAGCACAACTCTCCTCTACGTTATAAGTATTTTCTGCTCCTACAATGTATCACCTCCTAATTTCCGAAACATTTTCTGTCTTGCAGTTCCTAGGTTTACATGGATTACGATGGCGTAGATTGGATGGTTCGGAGCAGGGTCTTCTCCAGGGAAGACGAGCCGGCCATTGACGACTACGAAGATGGGGACGACGTCAATCTCCCTGCTAGTCCACGGGCCGAAGGTGCAGTCGACGGGAAGGTGAAGAAGATCCCTTTGGACAAGCAGCTTGATAAGTTGGCATCACTTAAGACGCATCCTCCACCCCGTGCTGTCACTGCTGAGGAGTTCGAGAGCAAGTATGGCTTGCCCAGCAGAGGTAAAAACCCGCACAAGCTCCGACCTCCACATGACCTGCATGACAAAGATGTGAGTGACGTTTTTGGGCTAGCGAAGGGGAGAAAGGGGAGATCTGGGTATCATTATGGAGAATGCAAGGATGTCGAAGTCTTAGCCCGCATAGCAGAAATTTTCCCCATTGTGTACCTGCGAGACCTCCCCAAGTCCAATGTGATAGCAAAGCAATTTGCAAGAGGTATAATCATGGAGAAGCACAAGAAAAAACCTGTGAGCTGGTCGGAGTTTGCAGGGACCTCCAACAAGAACAAGCGGAGCAAATGGCTCAAAAATGTGAAATCGTGTCTCACGGGCCCAGCCGAGCTCACTCGTGCTGATGAGGTGGAGTTGTACAAGATGGAAGGGATAGATGATCTCTTCCATGACCCTACTGCTGGATCATCACCGGGAGACCATGGCTGGTTGGAGCCCTTTATGGAAGGCCGCGAGTGATCGTTTTGATGATAAGATCCGTGGAGACGAGGAGTGGATGCAATTCTCCAACAAGTTGTTTTTTGTCTGGGAAGGTAACCACCGCCTCGCTGCATGGCTCCGTCATATCAACAAGCACCATGGGGACGACCCAACATGGCACATCTCTGTGCAATGCATTGTACTAGATCCTCGCGGCCATGTGGGCAAGTTGCTCCACGCCATGCATGACATTAACTGGTAAGTATCCCCGTTCTTTTCCTTGTTTTTGCACACTCAATCTCTTGTGCTACTGCATTTTATTCCTCTAATATTCTACTTTGTTTTTCAGGTCGAATGAGAATGACCACGTGAAGAGTAATCTTCCAGCAAAGTTGTTTCGAATCCGCTCATTTGGGATGATGAAACTCGAGGATTTTAAAGACCTCCTTACAGTTGAAGAATATGATGCATGTCTGAAACACAAGCCACCTAATCCATCGTGGTTTCCCTTGACAACCAGACTTTTTATAGCATTTCTGTACCGTATAAGTTTTACCAACTTCCTGTCTTTGCTTCTGTAACTTGGATAATTTTTCAATATTCTGATAAATAATTTTGTTTCAACAGCGGGAAATCGCAGTGGCCTTGGACGAAGCAGTGAGGGCCTACCTTGACAAGACACCAGAGGAGGAACAAACTGCAAATGCAGTTTGGGATGTCATGACTGAGGCCCCTGACAGAATGGTTGAATCCATCAAGAAGAAAGACTTTACCAAGTACTTGGCCATTGCAAATCCCAAGAATGGTGACGACTTCCTCAATGAGGTGACGCCCTCACTAATGCCATTTACAAAACTTTGTATGTCAATGTCATTTCCTTATTTCTTAGTGTCTAAAATAAATACTCTTCATGCAGATCAATCGACATTTCAGTGACTTCTCAAAACCGCAGATGATCCTTGAGAAGCTACAAAAAATTGTCCCAGCAGTAGTTGAGGCCAAATACAAGGCTCGTTGGTTGAGATGGTGGAACTCATCCCCAAATTCTAGACTATCTTACAGATTCCTCTCGCTCGAATTCAAGGAAACCGACCTCGACCCTTGGTTGAACAAGGCTTCATTCTGGGCTGGGGTATATTTTCGAAATTTATTATTCAAATTACATGATGATTTCTTTATTTTTTATTAATTCTACCTTGTCGCTAATATATTGTCTTCTTTATTACAGTTGGAGGAAGCTGTCTTCAATGAAGTCGAGGACATATGCAAAGCAGAGAACCTCATCATCAATTGGAAGGATTTTCCTGATGTCTAGGAACCGGAGGCTTATGTGGAGAGTTCACGTATTCTTTTATGGGACAAGGCCTTCCCTACGTTCCTTGGAAAGAAGGAAGAGAAGGTTTTTGACAAGAAGTCGAATTTTGCACAATTCTCTGGAACTGCAGAGGTTGTCAAGCGGGTTACTTACCGGTATGTTACTTAACTTCATCTCAGTTGTTTTCCATAATAACGGGCTCTGTATTTTTCATTGATACTAACCTTCTATAAAATGATTTTCTTAGGTATTTTAAGAGGGAGCTCGTTCCGAAGGGCGCCATCACTGTCCAACAGCTTCTTAAGTACTTTTCTGCTTGGACTGAGAGAAGCTCGGATCAGTGTATCTATTCTCCCCAGCAGTTGAAAGGTACAAAGCTCCCCACTTGGAAGCTAGATGCTGGTATTTTGATTGTTTTCGCGGTTTCACAATTGACTTGGAGGTGGACATCAAGACTTTACACGATGCCGGTGAGGTGGTGGCCGAAGACACGGTGGATGGTTTTGAAGATGACGAAGGCCTTCAAGACCAATCATCAGCTCCTGCACCCAAGAAAGGGAGAGGGCGACTGAAATCTTTGCGTTCGCATTCACAGGCATTAAAGCAAACCGGTGCGGGGTCTTCCGCGCCAAAGCAGAAGGAACCAGAGCCCTCCCCAGGTAATGTCGTTACGATGCCTTCTCTAACTTCATTCCCGGCTCCTTCCTCGATCAGTGCTTCGGAGATCACCAGAAGTCTCCTTGAGCAGAGGAAGGCCAAAAAATTTCCGCAAACTACCTCTTCAGCTGGAATTCCTCATTCCACACAGGTCTACGTCATCAACTCCTCCGTGGACTCAGTTTTGCTTCGACACAAGGAGCTCTCCGACAGGGGTGGCAATCACAAATGGAACAAGGCTCTAGACATCATTAGAAAGGTATGATCCGTTTTTGAGTCCTTTCCCTTCGATACGTACAATAATGTAAATCTTATAGTCTCTACCTCTGTTTTCTTGTTTTCTCAAGTTTGGAGCAAGCCGCAAAAACCGAGTTCCATCAAGATGCATTGAGTAGAATCACTTGGGATTCGACTTGATCATAGCCGACATTCTTGAGAATCTTCCGGTCCCTACGATATCCAATCCCCCCTACGTCATTCCATCTTGGAACAAACGTCATAAGGAGTATTTGGAGGACCTCTTCAAATTTGCAAGACATTTCTTGCAGTATGATGGTGCTCTTTGCATAATCCACAACAACGACCAAGATCTGGCTTCGAAGATTTTTCAAGTGGCTACTGTTGATCGCTTCGTGCAGCACCGAGACTGGTGGGGCTTCAATGCAGTAGGCTTGGCTCACCCTACGATCCCCGACTCCTTGGTATGTACATCATAATCATTCCTTGTCTTTGCTTACTGATAACCTTTCTGGTTTTTTTACACTTACATATTTTGGTGTCTCGCAGTCTCTTCGATTCTGGGTGCGCGTCTTCATTCGTGGTGGTCATCCCCCATCCAAGTTCTCTTTTCAAACAAAGAAATCCGATGTCATATACAACAACCTCCACATTACCGAGAGTGATGCCATTCTCAACTTCACCGATGTGGAATCGCAGCACATGAATGGGGAGGTGCCGTGGAGAGGCCCAAGGAAGAAAGCCCCTGAGATGATGCAGGGCATAATTGAGGAGATGACCAAGCCCGGCGATATAGTCTTCGAGTGGATGGCAGGAACAGGTAATCCTTCATTAACAGTTTCTCCATTTCCAATCCTCTGATTTTCTCCACAGAGACTCACTTCTTTCCTGTGCTACGTGTTTTCAAGTGCCTCCCTTAAGGCTTGCCAGAGTATTGGTCGTCAAATTATAGCTTGTGAGGAGGACAAAGCCATATTCAACGCCCTTCTCAAACCGTATATGGCTACGTCATTTGCCATGGGCCCTCCAAAACATCCTCGACCGGCAGCAGTGGAAGACGCACCTCCAAAAAGAGCAAGACGAGATAAGTACTGTAAGTTCTTCTTTACATTTTCTAACTTCAGGGCTAGTTCTCTTTGCTTCTTTACTGATTCCATCTTCACCCACTTATTCTTACCACTCTCGATTTTCTTTTGCAGAGTAGTTGGGGCAACACCGCCACGTAGGCCAAGGCCCGTGTCCATTCCATCGTGGCGTCTTCATTCCAGTCCGATTCAGCCTTATATACTTCTGGATTATGCAGAGGGCTTAGCACAAGCGCTGCAATCTGGAGCTCTTACATATGTTCCTAGTCGGCCAACTACTTTTGATCCCAGGGCCCTTGTATTCGTCGATGAAGAGGCTGTAGAAGGAGATCCAGAGTCATTGAGTTCTGAAAGTGGAAGTAGCGATTGTAGCATGTCGTGAGTTTGAAGGAGGCTTCGGTCTATCATTGTATTCATCTGATTTGATTTGATTTAATTGAAGTTTTATTGCATATTCCTTCGTCTACTCTACTGCAAACAACCTAAACTTGCTATGATTCTCATTTCCAGTTCGTATTCGTGTATGTAAAGGATGAAATGTCACAACTGTAATGCTCAAAATGTAACATGCACAATGAAATGTTACAACTCATTTGCTCAAAAAATATATATATATTGCTGTAATTACTTTCTTAATCATTCATGTTACCTATTCTTGGGAGAGATCCAGATACCATCTCTCGGAGAAATTTTATCACCTTCCGGCACATCTAAGACATGATTCCCATTGGCCAATAGCAATGACCTCAACTGATCTAACTCAACGCAACTAAGTTCTCCGAGGGACACTGTCTCTAACCTCTCGTTGTAAATTGGATTTGCAAGTTTCCAAGAACTCCTAAAAACACACCAGTTGATGTTGAACCGATTAACTTTGTATTCGTCCTTCGGACTCCAATGGCGACCCTCGTACGAAAAGTAATTCCACCTCGCTAGCCAAAGGCATGCGTATTCAGGACTGCTGTCAATCTCACGGTTCCACCTCTTCGACATAGCACGAGCGTTCTTGACGTCTTCAAACGTGATTACCGTCGGAGGAGTCCAACCCTGCGTTGCACTACTACCTATATGATCCCAAGGGTTAGGCCCATGCGCCATCCGCTTAAGCAAATCCTGTAAAATCGTTTCACAGGCAACGACCTCAAATGAATCGCCCATATCTTCAAACAACTCCCTAGCAAGTACAAGCTTAAGTTCTACAGAAACCATTGTGCTAATTCAACTTCAAGGATGTCTGCCAATGTCTATATAGATCGTTGCTCGACACTTAAGCTAGGAATGGTCTTATCTAAAGACGGAGAATTCTTCGACCAAGACATGCAGTCTGACTTGGTATACATCTTGGTTTCAGCAACTCCATTATTGTACACGAACTCTGAAATATTCCACAAAGTCTTAAGACCATATCTTCTTCCTTGTTTCGAGTTTTTTTTTTCCTTATAATTATCTATATTATCTATTCAATCTGTATTGTTGTGATTTAAAAACATCATGCATGAATAGTCGTATCTAGATCCAATAAGGGACCAAATCTATAGGATTGTATGCATGACGTCATCATGACATCAGCCCTAATTTGTACATCAAAAAACAGACGTAAAAAATTCTTACCAAAGATAACCCTGTATTCCACGGAATCATACTCCTTTACTAAAATAAATAACAAAATTATGCCTTATTTTAGTAACTTTCCACGGTTATAGGGTCTACTTTGCTTTTGAAAATTTCGCTAATTGTCAATTCTGTGCTCTCCATTCTGTGCTCTCCGCTCTCCGCTCTACGCTCTCTGCTCACATACAAACTTTCCCACCTTCAAACAACTCCCTAGCAAGTACATGCTTAAGTTCTAAAGAAATCATTGAGCTAATACAACTTCAAGGACGTCTGCTAAGGTTTATATAGATCGTTGCTTGACACTTAAGCTAGGAATGGTCTTATCTAAAGACGAAA
This sequence comes from Ceratodon purpureus, assembly GCA_014871385.1. Lineage (NCBI taxonomy): Eukaryota > Viridiplantae > Streptophyta > Bryopsida > Pseudoditrichales > Ditrichaceae > Ceratodon > Ceratodon purpureus. The sequence goes on from CM026426.1 coordinate 30,949,669, forward strand.
AGTTCTTCGAACAAGACAAGCACTCTGACTTGGTATACATCTTGGTTTCAGCAGCTCCATTATTGTACACGAACTTTGAAATATTCCACGAACTTTCTGGACCGTTTCTTTTTGCTTGTTTCGAGTTTTCTTAGTCCTAGAATTATCTATATTATCTAAAAACATGATGCTGGAATACTCGTATCTTCATCCAATACTAAACCAAATCTAAAGGAATGTATCCATGACGTCATCATGACATCAGCCCTAATTTGTACCTCAAGAAACAAACGTAATAAATTCTTACCAAAGATAACCTTGAATTCCGTGGTAATATACTCTTTTCCTAAAATAAGTAACAAATTAATGCCTTATTTTAGTAATTTGCCACAGTTGTAGGGTCTACTTTGCTTTTGAAAATTTGGGTAATTGTCATTTCTGTGCTCCCCATTCTGTGCTCTCCACTCTCCGCTCTACGCTCTCCGCTCACATACGAACTTTCCTTGTGATTTGTAGAGAGCTGCTCTCTGATTTTGATGCAACTCCAATGCCCCAAAATGTTTGTTTCGGTGGCCAGGACACTTTTAAGGGTCCCCACATTTGATGCAATGCTCTCAAAATCCAGCTCATGCTAATTTTATTTTTTTGTCAATTTTCGTTTTGGTAGTGCTTCTGAGAGTGCTGCTGACTGATTTTGATGCTACTCTAAGGCCTCAAAATGTTTGCGTCGGTGCCGATGACACTTCAAGGAATCCCCACACTTGATGCAATGCTCTCCAGGGTTGTCACAACAAATGGACGGGCCATAAAATTGTCGTGTAGTCACGTGACGGACGTGACGGACGGTTATTGGACGGACGCTTATCGGACGGGCTCCCCCGCACGAGCAAAATTATTGTCCTCACAGTTTACCACTGTTTATCATGGGTGGCGCACGTCGTCGCGTCCGCGCGCTTATCTGCGCCTCCTCCCGCCTGTGAGCTGGGGTTGATCGCGCCTGTTGTCTGTCTCACGTGCGGGCAGTGATCGCGCCTGATTACCCTTGCCCGATCAGGGTCGCCCGCCACCGTAGCTTAGGATGAATCTGCTCGCGCCCGTACCAGCCTGCTCGCGCCCGTACCAGCCTGCGCGCGCCCATACCAATCTGCACGCGTCCACACTGTCGCCCCCGTGAGTATAAAATGCCACCTTCCTCCCCTGATTCGCACCCCCCCATTTTGTGCATTTTGCCTTCAACAGCCCGAGGGTAGCTGATTGCTTAGTGTTACGGTGGGTTTTACAACAATCGCTGTACCGTCCAACATGAATTCCAACGCATGCAATTGCCAACAAATCAATTCGTACATGGGTTTAACAAATGGAGCCACTCCACCGAGCAGTGCACAGCGAACGGACACAATTATTTGGTCAATGCTGGAGCGACTCCGGAAACTGATCGAGTTGTTGGAGGATTGGATCTCTTGCCAAGACAAATTGGTGGCATACGTAGAGAATGGACGGCCTCTGCCTCCAACCACTGAAGAGCAGTTGGCAACCTGAGCAACTGTCAAAGAACTTGACTGTGAGATTGGCAATCTCATCAAAGAACTGAAGAAGGAGATGGCAATACTTTGTGTCCTCAATATTGTCTCCAGTGCTCAAACAAACCATTTCGAGACGCACTTGAAAGACCTAGAGGACCGGTACCTAGAGTGCATGGCACAGTAATTAACATTACAATGAAGTGATAAATTTTTAAAATAAATAAAGTATTTTTTTTAACCCTGAATTTCCAAGTTCTCTCTGGTTTACTCTGATTTTTAACGGTGTTCTAGTTTGTGGTGGTGCCCGTTATTGAGAACGCGCGCTCTCGTTTTGGACCAGTGCTCGCGCCCGTCCATCCAGCGATCGCGTCCGTGCAATTCTGATTGCGCCTGATCCATATCCCCGCGCCCGCGACGACATCCACGTGCGCGCCCCTTCCGTACCCGGACGAAGCCTGCTCGCACCCCATGAAGACCGGGTCGCTACCCGCGCGCGTGGTAAAACCCACTTGCGCCCGTCATATACCCGCGATGGGAACCGCTCGCGCCCGTTGATACCCGCGCAAGCGCGGAGGTATACACGGCCAAAACCCCGCCTACAGTGCCTGCGCGCACGCGTAGGGTCTCTGCTCGGGCCCGTAGCAGGATGCTCGCGCCCATTCCCTGGCGCCCGTGACTATAAAAGGGCGATTTGCCCCCCCCCCCCCCCCCCCCCCCCCCCCCCCCATTTTGCACTCCCCCCCTTTGAGCACCTTGCCTTCAACAGCCCCCGGGTAGCTGATTGCTTGGTACTCAGGTGGGCCCCAGCATTATCAGACACCTGTCCGGGCTTTTATTCTCCAGAACTCTATGGTGTTTGTGTGGTACATTTGAAAATATTGTAAATGTTTATAATTTGTAAATGTGATTGAGGTTTTGGGGTAATCGTAGGCTTTTAATTTTGCACTTTTGGAAGACTTCAAAGAACGATCTACCTCGAGCAGATATGGAACAACAACGACCAAATCAGCCTACGGAGGCAGAATAGAGGAAAAAGCAAAAGGATGCAGGAGGGGTCAGGCATGGAAACCTCCAACATAAGAGGGTTCACGTCTTAACAAATCCTGCAAAGCTGGCATTCAGAGGGTGGGAAGCCGCACCGCAATCGTGGACTCTGGCTACGTGTGAGGAATTCATTGAATGGTGCCACATTGGGAAGTTTTTCCCGTTGCATCGCCATAAAAACAATCGTACTTCAAACAAGGCGAACATGAAATGGTGCAAGAACCGTCAGTTTGGGACGCGGTGTTAGGAGGTGTACTAGGTTCTTTACGGGGAGAGGATCAACGACAAAAACGAGATTCCACTCTTTATTTGTAGAATGGTATATGCCGAGGTAATGCTTCATAGGCAGGTGGATTGGAGGACCATACGGTCGACTCCTGGCATCTAGCGGCGTCCACGAGAGATGGCGATACCTACAGGGGTCCTAACATTTCCAGGTGTGGACTAGCCATACTTAGATGATCCTGAGGAGAGAGGTATCCCTGGGCCACTTGAGTGGAGTGACTCGGAACCGGATAATGAATGAAATGGTACGGTATAACGTCGCCCCTCAGTCGCAAACAAAAGTAGCGGCATTTGCTAGAATCACACGGTTAAAAAAGAAGGATCCTGAGCTGGCTGCGTGTTTGTCGACGAGGAATCGTGCACCGCCTGGAAATCCTACTGGGGTGGGTATTGCTCATCAGGCTCCTCTAGCAATCGTTGGGGGCCCAAGCAATGTTGATGTAGCTCCTCCTGTATTGAATCCACACATTGCGGGCTCGAGCAATGTAATGGAAGATGATGACGATGGGTTTGCAACTGAGTTGGAGGCTACATTAATCGAGGATGATGCCCAAGGCCAGCAAGGCGACGCATTGCGGAACAAGCTGGAAGAAAAAAATGCGATAATTTCTGAGATGGAGAAGACAATCCAGAACTTGTATGACGAAGCTGATAGGATGAATGAGATTATCCGGAAGCAGAAGCAGAGATTGAGCAACTTAAAGCTGCGAGGAATCCGATTAACGTACCCGACGTGAGCCAGGCTCCAATCCCTGGCAGCCCTGGAATGAACGAGGACGACGTGAATGCTATCATTGAATCGGCCACGCACGGTGTCCTGGAAGATACCCCGGTCGGAGTTCCCCGTAAGCCATTGATCCCATTTGCATCATCGAGTCAAGTGATGCACCCCCCCAGCAGCAAATCATGTTCGTGGATTCTCAAGAGACGGAGGCCTCTTTGAGATTTCAATAGTCAGCGATACCCACTGTCTCCGAATTGCAAGCTACCAACGGGATGCTCAAAGCGTATCTGATCCAGATGAGCAAACAATACTACCAATGGAAGATTGCATGCATTTTGAACATTGACCGTCACAGATAGATGTACAGTGAGTTCAAAACAATTGATTGTGACTACCTCAAGATTAACACCAAGAGGAATTTCGGACTTACCTCGTGGGCACATGAGGATGAAATGTTCCGTGACGACTTACCGATGATTGATAAGGGAATAGATTGGACGCAGTTGGGGTGGGAGTACAAGACCGCAAAATCCAATGAGAAAAGAGAGGAGAATACACAGGCAAGATTGCTCTGGCCCAATCCACAGAAGTATGTGTTGGATGGAACCAAGTGTCCCATTTGTACCAATCCATTTGGGCCAGAGGGGGGCTGGTCATTGGGATCCTGTCAATGCATGTATCATCCACAGTGCTTGATTTTCCATGCCATGATACGTCGGTGGTGTGCAGTATGTAAGTCCTCCTTACACAGGCGTTTTTATGAGCAGTTCGGCTTGGAGACCTGGATGCCACGACATTGGGAGCAAAACCAGGAAAATACTCCAACTTTCCAGACAAGTGGGGTGACGACTTGATTTGGAATTGGCTTATGGGAATGCACCAGACCTACAAGAGTGAAATGAGCGCGCAGTGGGGGTGGGACACGGATCGTGCGGAGATTGTAAGGATCTGCCACAAACTCATCTGGGGCGGGACTGAAGAAGAACTCGAGGGAAGGAGGAATTTCTTCTACCAAGTGCTACATGGGCAGTGGGATGTTCAAACTCGTACATTCCAGTACGGCCCCCATCGTCTTGGATTTAAGTGGAATTCCAAAGGGAATTGGTTGCGGATCAGCACAAGGAGGTGCACGAAATGACTGAACAGGTTCTCTAGATCGCGTATGACTTACAAGCCGCTGAATCTGAATGGGATATATTGTTCAAGGCTCAAGCCGTGGATTTCCTATGCACACAACATACTCCGGAGACCCTAACAGTGCTCCGTCGAATGCGCGACAGCAACTTCATGGAAGCAATGCTTGGAGGAGATGGCATAGCGAAGAGAACCCGTTCTGCGAAGCGGAAAGTAGTACAGCGGGAAGCTCTCGTGCAGGACACGATGAGGGTGGATTGAGTTCCTCTGCATTGGGCACGTGACGTTGTGGAAATCGATGAGTGAAGACGACGTTTTTGTAAAAAGATATCGGAATATAAATACATGTAGAAGGCATACGGAATTGGATAGGTTTAGGATTACATTCACATGTTTAATGTTTGTTAAACTCAAACAATGGATGTTAATTTTCTTTCCGGATTCATTGTCGTGATTTCCAAGACACTTTTATCCTCCTTGCATCGGTCTCCCGTCTTTTGATTGCCAAACATGTTGTCCATTCCGTTCGTTGTCTCTTCTCCTTCCATCGTACGATAAGTGTATAATTAACTCTGGTGCACACCAAAATGTTTAGCATGGTAAGTGGATTTAAGTCACGGTAAGAAAATATCAGTTATGGAAAGTGTATATAAGGTATGGACTGAATTTTATGTTACGCGGATTTGAACTATGAACCCGCCCGCATGCACGCGCGCGTTTCCATGCGCCCGTAGTGTGCGTGATCGCGCGCGCGCACACCTGTCCCCCGTGAGAGTGAAAACAGGAACGCGCCCGTGCGCGTGCGCGCGAAGTGCTCGCGCCCGTCGAACCAAGAGCGCGCGCATGGATACCGAATCGTGGAATCCCCGACAATGTCTCCCGCGTACCGCTCACGCCTGATTTTGCACGCGCCCGACCGCTCGCGCCCGTCATTGTAGGCGAGTGAGCACTGCAACCGTATCATACAAATAATTTCTCCCCCCAAACTCCCTTTTTCCATTTGCACGCGCCCGTACGCGCTCGCGCCCATCAGTGCTCGCGCCCGTTTTGCAAGCGCCCGAGCAATCCAACAAGATCACTGAAATAATTTTTCTAATTTCACCACTCCCCCATCCTATCCCCTTGTTTTTATATAATACTCCTACACTATTTAATTTGTTCTTTTTTTATTTTTCCCTTCTTCGAACACTATGCTTTCATTTAATTCCTTCTTTCATTTCGTCCAGTTCATTTTTCTAATTTCACCACTCCCCCATCCTATCCCCTTGTTTTTATTTAATACTCCTACACTCTTTGCTTTGTGCTTTTTCTTTTGTGGTAAACATTATTTTATATTTTGAATGGGTATTCGATTTATTTTTTCTTTTTTACTTTTGGTTTCACCAATCTTCCATACCAATGAATTATATTTCATTGCAGTCCATTCTATCCCTTGACTTTTTTTTTTTTTATTTTTTTTGAACTTCCGCTTTTTAACTTCATTGCGCGCGCCCGTTCGATCGCGCCCATCTGTCCGCGCCTGCAAGCGCCCACGCGATCGCGTCTGCGGTCGACCTATTGAACCTGCTCACGCGCGCGCCCGCGCCCGCAAGTACTCGCGCGCGCCCGCCTTCCATGCGCGGTTGCGAGCCCGCCCAACTGCGCGTGCCCTGCTTGCGCCCAATTCCTCACGCGCGATTGCTCGGGCCCGTCCCAAACTATGCCGCGTGCGCGCGCTCTCCTGGTTTCGACGGGATTAACGCGGTAACTAGTAAAATTTATCCTATATTTTAGGTTAACTCTGCCAAAGGTTAGCTTAAAACGACTTACCTTCCACTGGGAGGGCAGACACATAAAGAGCGAGATGACAACCTGCTCCAGTACTTAGACATGTGTGAATGGGGTGGATCGTTAACAGGCTTCAAATGTGTCACAATCTTAAATCTAAATAGGATTCCCCTTATTTTTTAAAGATGTTCACGTGTTTGTAATTCACAAACTTTAATTTTTTTCAATTTTATTCATTTTTCCCTCTCATTGTTATTTCTTCTCAGTGAATTGAGCGCGCCAAATCGATCTCGCCCGTTCGATCGTGCCCGTACTCGACCGCCCGTGTGCGCCCGCGCCTGCATTTGCCCGCCACTGTCAGCCCGCGCCCGCCCGCTTCGACCCGCCTACGCTCACGCGCGCAACGCATCGCGAACGCGTGCAGCCGTCCTCCAGCGCTCGGGCCCGCATGCGCCCGCCCTTGCCCGTTTTTCCTTGCGCGGGCGATCCGCCACGCAGCCTGCAATCGCGCGCACCCACTTGCGCCCGCCCGTTCGCTTCGGAGCACGCCCGATCTTTTGGTGCGCGCGCGCCAGTTGGATCGCGCCCGTCCGGACAGTACTCGCCCGTCCGAGGGCGGCAGTATATAAACTGCCCCCCTGATTTGACATCCACCATACCTCCTTGCGTGTTTCATGTCCTGGATCTCCTTGAGGGCTCCTTGCTTGAAACTGTTAGCTTGGGGAGACACTTGGTTTGGGTGGGGGGAATGTAAAAATTCTTCTCTCCATAAATCAATGTGTCAAGCACTTTTCAGACACACTAAGTTATTCAGATAATAATCTTTTGGTACTGCTGGTCCTATTAGTCCATAGACTTCTCTAATCATTCACTATGGATCCGGTTGAAGCGGTTGCTCCGGCTAGAGCCGTTCCGAGACTCGATACGAGAGAGTGAACACCATGGTTTACGGTCAAGCTCAAGGAAGGGTCACTGTCAATTAAGGAAGCCCAATGTGTGTATTGCAGGACCAAGATTTCGTACGTGAAGTCTAGGTGCCTTCAGCATTATGGTTGGGACCAGCCCAATCTCTCGAGGGTTTGCCAAATGGCAGCTACCGCAGTGAAGAGGAAGTTTCAGTTTTGCGGTGGAAAGATTCCCAGCCCTTTGACACAAGAGGAGATGGATGGTATGAGGCCAACATTCACGGCGCCAGTTCAACGTCCGTGTTTTAGTGCTTCCACACACGGCACTCTGTACGGTGGATCCGATCCCTCGTACAATGATACCGAAGAGGACCGAAATGTCTCCAATGCGGCACCTAGTAGGGCCGGTTCAAATACCACTAGGAGCTTGCGGCAAGAGGACATGAGTGAAGCACTCCAAATCTGCAAGCAAAAGGAGCTGGACATGTTGTGGGCATCCTTCTTTTACAAAGCCAACGTCGCGTTCAACGTGGCCAAACACCCAGCATTTATAAAGGCGGTGAGCACAACGTCGGCTGCCGGATTTGACTACAATCCCCCTTCCTATAACGCAATGCGAACAACGCACATCAAGGGAAAAAAGAAGCAAATCAAGGCAAAGATTGATGAACGTACGAAAACGTCGACCGAGTTATATGGGGCTACCATTTGCTCTGATGGTTGGGATAATGTGAATCGCCGACCGTTGATGAATGTCATGCTAGTATGTCCGGCAGGCAATGTATTTCTTGGGTCTGTTGATACAACTGGCGAGAAGAAGTCAATGGGATACATTGCGGGGGAGATGAAGAAGTATATTCAAGAAATTGGCCCTCAAAATGTTGTCCAGATTTGTACGGACAATGCAGCCAACATGCTTGGCGCCATGGATAATATCCTAGAGGAGTATCCTCACATGTACAAGCAGGGATGTTGTGCCCATATTCTAGATCTTCTCCTAGAGGACTGGGGGAAGGAACGCTTTGTGAAGGATTTGGTTGCCAAAGCTAAACACGTGTGTCATTACATTTGGAGACATCATGTTCCTATGGCCCTTTTCCGCAAATTTGAACCGAAGTTGTCCTTGGTGGTTCCCGCTGAAACCAGATTCGCTTGTAACTATCTGATGATAGAGCGCCTTATAGACGTTAAATTTGCTTTGGAGCAAGTGGTCATGGCACCGGAGTGGTTTGAGTATGTCGACGGTCTATTCAACCAAACCGAGGGGGTGCGTAATCATGCAAGCGCAAGCCTAGTGCGTCAAACAATTCGTGATGATGGATTCTGGCATCAGTGTGACAACTTCAACAACCTGGTAAAACCAGCCCTAGTAGCTCTGAGAACGTTCGATGGTAACCAGCTCGCAATGGGCAAGGCATGGGTTACTATGAGCAACCTGAAGGATCACGTGTACGGTCTCCGAGGCTCTCCTTGCTTTTTCCCACCGGACATGGCAACAAGGCTAGAGAGGCGATTGGATCGTAGATGGGACATGATGCACACTAATCTTCATTATGCCGCGGCGCTCTTGAACCCTTGGACAAAGGGCATCGCGCCCTACAAGCCATAGGAGAAGCGAAGGCGGGCTCTCAATCGGGTGTTTCGTCAGGTGGGTGGGCAAATGGGAATTCCATTTGCCGAACTCGTGGCAGAGATTACCCAGTTTGACGAGGAACGTGGCCCTTACAGCCCCGAAGTGACCATCCATATTGCAGCAGCAAATCTGGAACCCCATCAATGGTGGCAAAGGATTGGGGGGGGGGGGGGGGGGGGGGCCTTGGCAATCATTGCCAAGCGCATTTTATCTCAGGTCTGCTCCGCCTCATCGTGTGAACGGAATTGGAGCATGTATTCGTTTGTCCACAACAAGGTACGCAACTGCCTGGGGTTGGAGAAGTCTGAGGCCTTGGTGTACATTTATACGAATAGCAGACTCCTCCGTGAACGCCCAAAGCCCAACCCCCTCAGATGGTACGAGAACAATGCATGGTCAGAGGAGTCAGATCCGGAGAGAGATCCAAGCGAAGAGGAAGGAGATGACGACGATCATTATATACCAGTTGACCACGCAGGCAGTGGGGATGATGATGTCTGGGGACATGATAACGTCGACGTTAACACGAATGGGCACAACGACGGTAATGGCAACGGGCGCAATGACGCTAACCGCAACAATCCTTGTGACCGCAACAACCACGATGATAACGGTGATGCGTACGACTTCAACAATGAACCAGAATATAACCAGGGAAACCCGGACGTGAACATCTATGGAGACGAATTACCCACACTCCCGGTATTTGATGAAGCGGCTAATGCAGAAGGAAGAGACGCACATGACGAAGGAGATGCTATTCCAGTGCATATCAATCCCGATAACAATGACGGGGTTGCGGATGATTCCTCCAGCGAGGACCATCTTGGCAACAATAACCATGCTGGCGATGATGACGAGGGCAATGACGAAGGGGGTGATGGAAGTGATGGACGCGGCGCAGATGGACCTCATTGGACTGGTCTCGTTAGTGGGGAGGGCAACTAGGGAATAGGTTTAGTATAAAGAAACTCAAGCTTGCCCCAAGAGATTCTTCCTGCTCAGGAGAGAAGGACCGTTCACGCGATCCCCGCACGGACTATGCCTCCATCGCAACCCACTGATATGGGGGGTAACAAAGCTGATACAATTGTGGATGAAGGCTTGGGTCGGAGGCCCACGGGTTCAATGGGCGCAAAAATAGCTAGACTCCTTAGATCATTTGCAGCGGCGAGGCCTCCACTCCATCGAGCTGGTGGTAGTCGACGTGGCGCCTCTACCATCAACCAGGACGACGTGGCGCCAGCTATAGACGACGCCATACAGAGTGTGGCCCAGCGTGGTGCGAAGAAGTCCACAAAAAGGGTTGTTAGGAAACCACCATCACAAGAACCCAGTCTGAGAACACGAAAGACAAGCAAAAGAACAGGACCTGATCCCCTCCAATTCTATAGAGGGTACACTGAAGGTGGGCCATCTTCAGGAACTGGGGTTGTTCGCACACGCGGAATTAGTGTGGATGGCATCACAGCCATCAGTTATGGAGGGAAGAAGAGGCCTATGAAGCGCCTGGTAAGTGTCAGAGATGGCGATACGGGGGAAATTTCCATCCAAGTGCGCAATATTACATCGGAGGTGGAAGGAGAGGTACGAGCTCCAGTGGTCGGTGATCTTGAGGATGAAGGTGACGACGATCGCTCAGACAAAGAAGACCCGGATTGCGATGAGGCGCCAAATGACGGGGATGTGATAATCCGGCACGAATTGGGGCCCACTTTGGCTCGGAAAAGACAATCTTCACGCAAGAAAAAGCCTCGCAAAGCAAGGAGAGAGTAGACTGTGGTCTCTTTTTTAGCGCATGAAGTAGTAGTAAATCTAACCATAAAATCTATCGGCTAAAACCCCAAAAAGAGTACTACGTTATTTTTAAGTTTTTTTTTTCTTTCTAGTACCTTCTTATTACGTAGACATATACTGTTACTTAGAGACAACCTAGTTCAGTATCTCCCACTCAAACGAATTGTATGGTTGTGCTCTGTATTATTTTTTGAGCGCTAAATGCGGTTAATATATTTCCATTGAGTCATTGACCAGTGATTTTTTTTTGTATTCTGTTCAATATACGAGTATGTCCTAATCAAAATTGTATTTAACGCTGCATATCCGGGCGCGTGCACGGGGACGCGCTCGTACATGAAGGCGAGCGAGAGCACGGATACGGGCGCGTGCACGGTCACGGGTGTGTGAAGCGAGCAGGCGCTTACAGATAATCGGCGCATGCAGGGTTACGGGCGCAAGCACGCGGGCACGGGCGCCTGCAGCCTCGTCGGGCACGCCCGAACTGGGCTGATGGGCGCACACACGCGGGCATGGGGGCGGCCCGCGGGCAGTCTCTTTGGGCGCGTGCGATCGCGGCGGACCGGCGCGTGTGGAGTCCGTGTTTGGGCGCGTGTGCAGGCCCTATACGCGCGCGTGTACGCGCTTACGGGTGCGATCATCCGAGGGGAGCATAAAAGGCTCCCCTTAACCCTTATTTTCTACTTTTCAAAGTCTCCTCTTCCAGGTGGCTCCTTGTCCTAGCTCGTGACTCCACGTGCTCTGCTTGGAACTGCAGGAAGTGGTAGCAATCAGATTGGGTGGAGGGGAATTTTTGTTTTTTTTTTGGTGTCCAATTCATTATTCCAACTATGTCGCTCTCTCGTGGATCCGGGAAACGTCCCGCGTATGTAGATCTTGATGCTCCTGTAGATGAGGTGGTGGCAACCTCCACAGCGCCATCTCATACAAGCTCGAACCCGTCATCCAGCTCCTCGGGAAAGAAGAACCGGAAACGGGCGAGTGAGAAGGACCCGGACTGCCCACTTCCTCGGTACCAGGATTTCGTTAGAGAGCTAGCATTGGAGTGGTACGGATGTCGTAAACGGGAGGCGATTACCCGTACATATGTTGACAAGGGGGAGGGGGGAATTAAGGCATTAAAGGACCACTTGGAAGAGTATTTGTGGAAGAAGCTGAATAATTTCGAGAGATATAATGATTGTATTGGTTACTATCATTACCCTAAGTGGATGGACCAACAAATAATAACAAACACAACAGACATTGTGCATGTCTTTGAGTGTATCAACAAGAAGCCAAAGGAGGGCTACTTGAAGGCGCAGAAGGAGGAGATAGAGAAGCTTGAATATCTCCAAGATTTGTGCAAAAGATTCTCGAGTAATAGGACGAGGGTGAGGCCATGGCATGAAGCTGGATTGAAGTGCGCAATGGATAAATACTTGTGGGGAGCAGTGGTCTCAGTTCGAAGGATTGTCAAGGTGGTTCCGCTGTCAGGCACAAGGGATGCCGGGTATGGTAAAGTCCGAAAATTACGTATTGTTGGCATGGAAACCATACCTGAGACTTGTGTCTTTGCGGGAAAGATGTCCAAGGCAGAGAACAAGACCCCGAAGCGGCTGGAGACAGCAATGGAAGCCATGGTTTGCAGGATTGACCATCCCGGCGTTATTAAGTTTTTTGCGGTCAATGACTGGACCATGGAAGCCTACACGCTTTGGTGGAATGGGGATTGCCTACAGAATTTTCTGAACAAGTTCAATTCAACATCTCGGAGGGTATTGAGAATTGTAACATCGACAAGCAGATAGATCATGGGTACACTTGAACGTGTTAAGGCCTTCCGCACCCATAGGGTCAAGCTAGCTTGGGCATTGCTCTGTATTATGGACCGGGTCCATAAGGGGTATTTGTAGCATAATGACATCTCCCCGGGAAATGTCTTGCTTTACTTCCCAGAGGATAAAGTGAGCGAAGTTTACATTGGAGTATGCGATTGGGGCATTGCAAGTCGCACTTGTGAGACAACTCCTTCAAGGTACGGTTAGCCAACTGCAGCGGCGCGTAAGGCTGCCTTCAATGAACGTGGTAACTTTGTCGCTCCGGAGTTGTGGTACACTTATGGAAAGCCAAATTTGGAGACCTCATTGGAAACTCTAAGGAGGAGACATCTATATACGCAGGCTGCCAATGCGTACTCGGTTGGAGTGGTAGCAAATATGATTTGGAAGAACGAGGACGACTTTGATCTTTTCAAGGATGCAGCGGGGAAGGCTAGATTTGCAATGGTGTTGAAGGAGCTCACAAATCCCGATCCCAAGAGCCGCTCCACCTTGCAGTTGGCCCACACTACCCTAACATCTCCTCCCTACAATTTCCAGATTCGAGAGTGTTGTTATCGCAAACATATTTAGAAGTACGCAAGTAGTGACAGCAATGTGATATTCCCAGTTCTCCATAAGAGGGGACATTCTTTGTAAGTGGTTTACTGCCACAATTTTGCAATACTTTTCAATAAACATTGCACTTCACAATTGCCCTCTCCTGAAATGCATGGCCTCTCTTGTGATGTTGCCCAAGGTCGCTCTTTCCCTTCTAACTTGGAGCGCTCGCGCCCGACCACCCGCGCCCGATGCAACGCACTCGCTCGAACGCACGTGCCTAATACTAGACGCTCCCATCGCAGCGATTGCGCCCGATCCAAGCTCGCGCCCACATGATTGCGCCCGATAAGTGTGATCGCGACCGTCAACAGAATTGCGCCCGCCGCGACGCTCGCGCTCGTTTGCGCGCGCACGCGCGCGGCCGAAACGACGCACGCGCCCTCGCTCTCCCGCACTCCTGCATGCGCCCCTGACAGCGCACACACGCAGATGCTTGCGCCCGTCGTACTGCTCGCGCCCACATGCACTCGCCCGTAATCGCGCTCACGCCCGCACTAATTCAGCGCTAGGTAAATTCGTTTTACCTTTACCATGAGTCAACTGGTCAACACCCTTATCAGACGGACATGGGGGTGTGTCTTGTCACCATGACGGACTACCAGACTAACGGACGGTCGGTCTGTTATGACAACCATGCTTTGCTTCTCTGACGATCTCCAAACAACTTCTGCCAAATCGCAAATGCACGATGCATGGAGTGTTCATCCTTGCATAATAGTGGTTTGCAACTAAAAGTAGGCATATTCACCTTGTGCTGTTCTCAAGGCCACAATTTCCCAAGGTGATACATCTTCACTTACTTTTTGGAGTCTTAAAAGGTCTAGTATCCACGGCCCAAGCTCTCCCATCCTTCTTTAGCTAGAATGTTAGGATTTTCTAGAATTTCCTAGCAATATCTATGGCATGCACCCTTCTTCTTGTTCCTATTCCTCGATCGATTATATCGAATATGGTGCAATTCGTCCATAGCGGCCTTATTATAAATCAAAACATTTTGAATTGTTTTAATAAAAACAATAAGGAGTTGATAAAGAATGGCACATAAAACAAATGAATACAAAAAGATCAAACCCCCCTTCCAAACACAGAAAATGGGCCTCCTTCTCCCCACCTCCTCGGCCCAACAAGCACCCAAGTAAATCGGGCAACTGAAGCTAGCATGAGAGGGATGTTAAAGAGAGTAAAGTGGAGAGGGAAGGGCGCTTGTCGCAATGTATATAAAGAGGGCCGCCAAACCTACGGTTGCGGCCGCTCAAACTAAGGGCTGCGGCCAATGGTGCCTTGGCCAATCGCTTCTATAGGAGAGGGCCGTGGTTGTGACCTTCTCCACGGTCGGCTTCCGCAGCAACGCCGTGTGGCCGTCCGATCAAGGGCGACCTCGTGCGGTCGGCATTGTGCAATCTAGCAACCCCGCGCATGGTTGTCACGCGGCCACCCCGTGGGGCATGGCGTGCGGATGGCCGCGGCCGTTTGCCTAACAGTGCCATCGCCGAGGCCCATCAGCCGTCGATTTGCGACCAATCGACTAATCGCGGCCGTGCAAACCGTGGCTTTACAGCCGCAAGTAATTGCGCTGCGTCCATTCCCGCGATGTCTGTAACCACGCCCCTACGGCCGGTTTCTTTCTGGGAAGTACTAAAGATTTCACATTCTCAATTTTCCCTCCAAAATTTTAGCGACCTCTTCCTTTGAATAAGACTTGTTATATTTTTTTGAGATTGAATGTAACAAAGTTTGCTTAAATTTTGTAGTATGTTTATTAATGTTGAATTTTTTAAGAACACCATCTTTAGTTTATGTTTATTCTCCTATTCTATCTTTCTTATTTTTTATTTGTTTTGATTTGTTTTCCTTTCTAATCTCTAGATATATTTTGATTTAATTTTTCTTCCATTATACCTTGTTTTTTTTTTTATTAATATATTCTCTTCTTCTATCTTATAACGTTACTTATCTTCCTTTCCCATTCCATTATGTATCCAAATAAATTAGTTTATTTTTATTTCTTTTCTTTGAAACAAGAGGGTGGTAGTCATATAATTTTTGTTCCTCTAATTTGTGTCACATGCTTTTTATTTATTTATTTATCCTTGCCTTTTCTCTTAGCGTATCTTACCTTATTTTTTTATTCTTAAGTTCTTCTTCCATTCTATGGTGTTATTTATTTTCTCTCATACTAATATTATTTTTTATCATTTCCCTTTCCTTTTTTTCCGTTCTCATTCTACTACGTCTTTTTTAATTTTGTATTATTTCAATACTCTCAAATTCTTTCTATTCTATTTTTTTCGTATTGTTATAACCTTGTTTTTTTGTTTACTCTTACATTATTCTTCCATCGTATTTTCTCATTTTACTTATCTTCCATTCCCAATTCATTTTATATTTCTTTATTTTGTATTCTTCTATTATTATCCAATTTTGCACTTTTATTCATATTCTTTTTTCATGTTTTTTCACCTCTATCATCTTATTTTTATATTTTTAAACTAATCTTCCTTTCTATTTTGTTCTTTTCTATTATCACATAAGTCTTCCGCTATATATTATCATATTCGTATTCTTCCTTTCCTCTTCTATGTTTTTTTTGTTTTTCAGTCTACTCAACTTCTTCTTTTTATATTCTTACATTATTCTTTCATTCAATTTTTTTTATTTTTTATTATAACATCAATCTTCCATTCTATCCTCACTTCTTTTTTTATTTATTTGAACCATTTGAATATGATTAGGTGTTATTTTTGTTTTCAGCTATTCCATTAACTTCACATTGTTACTATCATCTTATTAATTTCTGTTTTATCCACTTCCATTCATTCCCTCGCCTCATCTATTTTTTGAATTTAATATTTCTTCTGTTATATTTTGTTATTTTATTAACATTATATGATTCTTCCATTGTTCCTCCTCTTTTTCCTTTTCTTCTATTTCCATTCCATCATGTGTTATTCTATAACTATATTTTCCATACCTCACCCATAGTATCTTTTATTTTTTAATTTCTTTCCATTTGTCTTCCATTGTATCGTCTTATATTTTTAAATTATGAAATTAATCTTTTACTCTATCTTGTAATTTTTGTTTTCTTACGTTGATCTTCCTTCCATAATCATCTCTAATTTGACTAACTTCCATTCTGAACCGATAATGTAATTTTCCATTTTTATTCTACTTTTGGTTTTCCATCATAACATTTATTTATTTATTTTTAACGCAACTCTTACATTCTATCGTCTTACTTTTGTATTATTAAATCATTCCTCCCTTTCTAAATTTTATATTTTTATCCTTATAGTATTCTTCTATATATCATATCAGTTTCTTTTTCTTCCTTTCGTCTTACACTAAGTATTTTTAAATTTTTTTCCATTGCTCTTATATTCTAACATATCATTTGCATGTTTTGAAAGAAGTAGTAAAAAAATAAAATTCAGGGAGTATATAATGTCTATAAAAGTAATTTGAAAAATAATTAATTGGAAAAAAATAGAATACAACAATACACATAAACATTAGAAATTACCTCTAGAGAAAAAACTACAATAGACATAATTTCAAATTAACCAAGAAATCAAGAGAAAATGAAATGGGCATTAATTTTGAACACAAACGCCGTACTGCAATATAAAATAAAAGCCTAAAATATACAATTTTCCCGTGGTAATATAAATGAATACTATGTCGAGTTCTTCTTTGATTTAATTTTGTATTGAAAAAATGCCTTCAAAATAAAGTATGTTCATTTTCAATAGTACCTCATTACTTTATAAGTTGTAACCTTCTATTGTATACATCCCTCTTCATCAAAATATATGTATTCTCACTAGACATTAACACTATATTTGCAAATCTTAGTGGAGCACCGACAATTGAAGGACATAAACATCTCATTGTAAAGTATACCCCAATATTGAGGTGGATCCCACACTCCCGATGACAAGATCTTCAGGACATTCTCCACAATTTAAAGGATATGCGTAAAATTTCCAGTTTGGGGATGCTTTTGTTTCTTGGAATGTTTAGAATTGCAATTTTTTTTGGTCAAGGTTGAAGGGGAGAAGAGGGGAGGAGAGGTGGGCTCCAGAAAAAAATGTCCGCGCGGTCGCGCGGCCGCGACGGCCCTAGCCGTCGTCGCGGTCAGGTCGATTGGTGGAGGTTGCGGCCCCCAACTGAACCGCCGCGGCTGCCCTTGCGGCAATTCAGATCCGGCTGTTGGATCCCTGAGGACGACAGAGATCCAAGGACTGTCTAAGGCCCGCCACTTTGGCTCTGACCGTACACGAGGCGAGCATGCATCAAAGGCTTGGACTGACTTTTTTTTCTTAACTTGGATGTTCGAGCTTGTTGTGTTGGATTTACTTCAACTCACTTGTGTTCCTCCAAGCTTTCTTATTAGTCCACAAATTATTGTGTCACTTTTGTACTTCTTTCACCATTGTTTGTTGGTTATTTTGAAACCAGCGGATGCGTGGTGAATACTATACTAACGATTATGTGGTTTTAATTACATTCCAAGAACGGTGAATTGGTTATTTTGAAACTAATTAGAACTTTCACAGCTCCATATAGTATGGGTTGACAACACAATTTCTAGTGGTGTCTTCTTAGTTACCTTATAGCCATGCCTCGTAGGGATTGGAGACCACCAACTTTCAAGAAACCAAGCGGAATTAGATTGGGATGCAAGAGAGGACAGTGATTGCGTAGCAAAGGATGGATGGGAAGATGAATCAGAGCCATGGACATGCACAACTTTCAAGAAATATGTGAAGATGAAACACCTCCTCAAACTGTGCTGTAGAACTGCGGATGTGGAGAAACACAAAGAACATCGTGAAGTTAATGTAATAGTAATAGTGAACATTTCAAGTTAAGGTATCACGAGGTCACCATATCAGCAAGAGTAAATTTCTCTCGACCACAAACAATGTTGTATTCCAATATGGCAATGGTGTGGGCAAAGATAGTCTTGCACAAACGGATCGATTGGTGTACGATTGCAAGGCTCAATTTAGCAGAATTGGATAGGTCCCACATGGATATCACAACTAATTGGCTAGGAGATAGCGATTGCATCCCTCTTTGGTCAAATTGTGGAGCTTCGCAAATAAGGAACCGTGGGATACAAACACTTACAAATCCACCAAATGTCGAAGAGTATCCTAGAGATGTTTATGGTGACAAATATGGCACTCATTGAGGTGGCAACTACAACAAACATTCAGACAATTATGGTGGTTATTATTGCCGGGAACACGAAGTTGTGAACATCCAAGAACAAAGACACCATTCTCCGCACAAATGACATTGTTCGCGCAATTGATACAATGATGAACACTAAGCACGGAGTTATGGCAACAATCCTGAACAAGTACACAATTATGGCAAAAAGTACAACCGTAACCGTGAACGCAATACCAATTATCACCGCCACATTGAATTTGACAACGCTCTAGTAACTTTCCTTGGAGCAGCACCTAGCAGTTTCCACTGCCATGGAGATGGTCATTATGGGACGGGTGCTAACACTCTAGAACTTTATGTATGCCTAGCATGAGCCTCGCCATCAATAAAATCAAAGACCAATACGGATGGCTGGGACGAAATACCTCGTCTGACAAAATACTTAGTCCTCCAAGAACCTCGACTATAGAAGACAGAGGTCGCCATTCTCCTCCAAATCGAGGAGGTGATGCACATAACAATTGTCCTCCAACATATGGAGGATTCGGCAATAATATGTACTCCTCCTCGACATCGGGGACGTAGTGATTACGCAACTCCTCAACATCAAGGACACGGCAGTAACATAACCCCTCCTTCATATCAAGGACATGGCAATTATAGATCAACTCCTCCACGTCAAGGGTACAAGTTTAACAGCACTCCTCTACGTCAAGGTAATGCAGATAGCATAACTCTACCTTCACGCCGTGGAAGTAGTGATAATAGAATCCCTCCTTCAAGTCGAGGATATTGTGATAACAATACTCGTCTAGATAATTGAGTATATTGCGACCTTTCTTATCCTAATGACAACGTACCGCCTCCTACTTTTGGCCCCCCCACCCCCCAAGATGAATTGTAGGACAACGCTATCTTGGCCAAAAGAGGAAATGGAGCGTGCAAGGGCAAATTATGTGCGACAAATGGAACTATATCAATTGTATCTCCGACGAGACAATAATTGATTGCGAGAGTTTGTAGGAAGTTCAACTTATTCTGCAGGATAAGAGCCATGGCAAACCTTTGAAGAAGCAGGGCCTAGTGAATTCAACAACCAAGACAACTGAGTTGACCCGGAATACTGCAATGGAAGAGGGGGGATTAGAGACTATTACGAAGGAGGTGGGGGAAGTAGATAGTACAAAAATCAAAGGGGACCGGGACGTTAATGTAATCACAACATTGGAAACAAGGAGGTAGATGGTTCTAGGCGTGACATCTAGCCACATTCGGAGGACTTATATATGCGATATATAGAGTGAAGTAAATCGGCCCCTGGCATAGACTTTGAAGAAAACATATTGAAGCCACAGAATAGAACATAGATGTGTTGTCCACTATAATATAATAGCTCTTAGCCTTAATCGAAACATGTGAAGGTTTTTTTTTAAATTCTGAAACCGTTGCATGTAGTTAAGTTATCAATGCTACATTGTGTTAAAAGACGGTACGATCTCAATACCTTACATAATTATTGTTAGACGTTAAAGATCCATTATTTATTGTTCTTCATGTAAGTTTGATCTGACCTTAGCATTAAATAGTAAACCTCCAGAGTTGGCCTAGAATGGAATGTAATGAACCTCTAAATTGAGGTTGTACTATGAGATAATTTCTCCACCGAGCCGCATCTTCATGTAACATCTTATTTGACCTTTCTTTCACCTCGAAGATGAACAACTCTTTGGTACTTTCTTTCAAGGTTTTTAGTGATCAGTCGAGGGCACCAAAGGAGAAGCATATTATTAGGAGGATGTGAGTGTGTGATAATATTGGGAAATAAAGGAAGTAACTCTTTATCAAGCTTAGATGAATTTGATGTCAAAATAAGTAAAGAATTAAGGACTAAGATATGGGCTACATATACATGTACACACACATCACTAAATCCCACGGTAAGTCCAACACATAGCACATGTACGTGAAAACCTTACACACTCTTTTAAAAAAATGTAATTTAACAAGGAACTTGGAAGGATAGAAAAAGATTGTGATCATCATATCTCAATTGATAAAAAAAAAGGATATCAATAAACTTTATAAATAAAATATAAGCCGGTTTACCAAAAAAAAAATAGTTACAACTGATGTGGTCTAAGTTTGCAAATAAAAAAATATAGCATAAGTTTTGAAAAACAAAAAAGCAGAGATATCGCTCCATATCAATATTGGATTTGGTAGTGCTCCCTTTGGATAGGCCACTTGTGAACATCTTTGAATGAGTTGATAACCTGGGAAAGTCCATTAATAGCACCTCGATTGTTCTCGCAAACTCTATCTAGGTGACTATGAAACGCTTGTGCAAGGTCTCTAGTTCTATTGAACATTCGTGGTCGTCGTTTTGCATCCTAGTATGCAAAGGACATGTTGTCATTGTTGGTTCGGGCTGCAATCTTTGCGGTTGCAAACTCCTCCAATGCCAAGGTCAAACCGGAAACGATCTGGATATCTTGGCAAGCCCTATGTACGTATACCATGCGCGGATCCACCCAATATCGCCTTGCAATGGTCTTCTGCTTTTGCTCCGCACTGGAGAAATTCGAGGGCAATCTCTTATGCTCACCAATCTTTGAGGTCAATCCCCAGTCACAAACCCCAATGTAGATCTTCAACTCGTCTTGGGAAAAGTGAAGGAGGATGTTGTCTGATGACAAGTTGCTGTGGAGGTTGGCTGATTTGTGTATCTCATTCATGATCTTTATGAGGGCCCAAGCAAGCTCCGTCCGCTTGCTCCGGAAAAGGTGAAGCCGCATTTCTTGAACAATATTATCCTCCTCATTGCTACTAAAGGTATAGTGGACATATACATTATCCCCTACTTCATGGTCTCTTCTGAACATCTTCTGAAGTGTCCCCCCGTTCCACCAATGCATGTATCTCACGTAATCCTTGTGGTGAATGGCCACAAAATGAATGACATTAAGATAGGGAAATCTCACGGCTAGATTTCTCACCTTGTTGTGGTCAACTGTTGCCAATTCCGGCCAAATATCATGGTTGAAGGGCCTATTAGCAGCAAACTCCCAAACCGGAGAAATGTTTAGTGCTCCCTCGATGCAAACCCTCCGTATGGTTGCATAACCACTTCCCAAGACTTTGACAGCGAATCGCCAAACAATTGTTGTGTTGGACATGACAATCAAAGATTGTCCCTGTAGCTCCATCTCAGTCTCCAAACCAAGCGGTGAATCCCACCAATTAATAAAAGCACGTCGATACTTTGCAAATCCCATGGCTGTAATAGTTTCTGGAAAAATTCCGCCTTCACAACAACCTCATTGAAAACATCATCTCCCACCCTATACTCCCTTGCAAACTCAGCCACAATTTCACGAGCATTTGATAACACATCGTGTGCTCAATTTTCCACAAAACAAGTGTACCCCTTCTTCAATTTGTCTTCGTCCCATTCTGGTGCCATAAACCGCAACTCCATCTTGTGCTTGAATTTCTTTGGCCTTCCTCTTCATCTCGGATATAACAACTATCCAGTGATACAAGGGTAGTCCCCATATAGAATTGAACGATTAAAGTGGTAATAAAATCTTTGCAACGTAATGACGGTCTATTGTCTAGGTTCTTCTTATCCCCAAATTGCCCCACATTCTTCTCTTTCTTGGTCTTCGGCATCCTATGCTCTCTCTTGGTCTTCACTCCAATTCAATGTAAGGCCCTAAGCCTCGATGTGTCCCACGGTTTTGATAAAACCCAATAAACCGCACAACAAAACGAATTCTGAATTCCCGATAAACAAGACTACATCATTTGAAATTCCACAATGTTTTGAGAAAAATCGTTTAAAAATTCAAAAAGTCCCCACCCCGCCACCCCACACCACTCTCACACACATATAAAGGGACCTCTTCCCTTCCATTGTGAAGGACCCAAGAGAGAGAGTAAATTTTCCACCACAAGCCAGCCACTTTCACGCAAAAGGGAAGAAAAGAGTGAAAAAGGAGGGTAGGCTTCTTTTATAAAAGAGAGACCGCCCCCGTGGCCAATGGATCGTCGGCCCTTGCATCCGTCTGCGCCAACGGCCAACTGATCCAACCGCCTTTGAGGGCCGCTCGGATCAAACGGCGGGTGTAAGTATGCTAGACTCAAGCAGTTTTGGCAAAATCCTTTTGTACAGTTTAGAACCCAGTGTACAAAATAGTGCAGAAGGTACTTCTACAGAATTGATCTCGGCCGTTGATATTGGTCTAAAATAATGTGCCCATGGGATCCCTGAACCTAAGCAAATGGAATTGAAGTTCTGGCAAGCTGATTAAGTTTGATCTAGCGTCCCATGCCCCAGATTTAGACATATATGTTGCAGATGAGTTAGTTAATCGCTCAACTTTGTCACTGCCAAACAGCTGGATTGATCGAGGGCTGAAATTGAATCGAAAGCATGGACATTAGAAGATGTGATTGAAGTTCTGGCATACGGGAGTGAAGTTCTGGCATGCTAATTAATTTTGATCCACCTTGTGCAACAGCCATGGAGCGACATATTTGAGAGAAATGAGTTAATTAATTGCGGTACTTTGTCTCTGACAAACAGATGGATTGATTTAGGGCTGAAATTGAATCATGAGCATGGGTATGTAAGAATCTCCTACAATGCGAATAAAGCAGTGTCCACTTTGTT
Organism: Ceratodon purpureus; assembly: GCA_014871385.1. Classification (NCBI taxonomy): domain Eukaryota; kingdom Viridiplantae; phylum Streptophyta; class Bryopsida; order Pseudoditrichales; family Ditrichaceae; genus Ceratodon; species Ceratodon purpureus. The sequence continues at coordinate 30,972,742 of CM026426.1, forward strand.
CTGGGGACTGTTCAACAAACTTTTCAATTATGATGTGCTTTGTACTTCCCCGAGCACTTCCACCGTTGGATCTCCTCTCCAGGTGCCCAGTCCTTCAGATGAGAATTAAACTTCGTGGCCTTGGATTTCAATTGTCATTAAACCTTATAATGTCAAAATATTCTCTGCTTCCCCCACCACCTCCACCGTGAGATCTCCTCCCAAGCGCCCTGGTCCGTCAGATCTAAATTATGAAAATCAAAAATCAAAACAAATTTAAAGAATTTCAATATAGCCTATATTAATAGAGGAATCTATTCATTAGTAATTTTTTTTGTTTATAAGGTACATGTTAATAAAAAGAATAAAAATCATAGATTGAAGAAAGAAAATCATACATTGAAGATTAAAAATCATAGATAGAAGATAAAAAATCAAGATTAAAAATTAAAGACCATAGATTGAAGATTGAGTATCAAAGATTGAAGATTATTTAAAAATCAGAGATTGGGGATTGGTCTTATTGTTTTGTCAAAAATCCAAAAGAGAAGATTGCAGATCAAAAAAGGAAGATCAAAAATAAAAAAAATGAAGATGAGCAAAAAAAAAAGTGCTGAACAAATATCCAGAAATGAAGATCAAAAATCAAGAAATTAAATATAAAACTCCTATACTTCTAACAAATAATATTTAATCTAGGAGCTTGCATTCATTTATACACTTTACACATGAGAATTTGAAGTTTTGAGACTTCTACAATTATAGTGGAACTAAGTAAATTCTAAATTTTAATGAATTTTAAACTTAATAGTATATTTATTATCAGGCCCTTTCATAGAATTCATTTATATTTTGAATCCACTTCACTTTCACTAATTATACAACTTAGTTTCACTAATTGTGGAATTTGATAAACTTCAAACTCTCATATGTAAGGTATATAAATCAATGCAAGCTCTCAAGTTTAATATTATTTGTTAGAAGTGTAGGTGTACTATTTTAAATTTTATGAATTTTTATCTTCACTTTTTGAAATTTGTTCTCCATTTATTATTGTTCATCTTCATTTTTTTATTTTTTGATCTTCATTTTTTTGAGTTTTAATCTTCATTTTTATATTTGTGATTTCCATTTTTTAATTTCTGAGTGTCAGTTTTTGATTAAATTGGGTCACCATTAAAAACTTCTTAGAAAATGGACTTGATCTTTTGCAGAAATCATCATTTCAGAATGTGAAAGTTTAGATGAGGGATTGGAGCCTATGTGTCACATCTACTTAGATGACCAGTTCAGCAGGTTTAGGTGACCGCTGCCCACCGGTTACCCTAGTAGTCTCAAAGCAGAGTGACTGGTGATCCCCGGTCACCATCGTCTCTCTGGTTGGAGAAGCGAGAATTGTGTTGCCTTCGCGCCACTTTGGTTTCTAAACTTGTGACGACGTGTTGGTTTCTGAGTACAATGGGTACTTCACGCTCCCTAGGCCTAGTACTACTAAACCACTACTTTCATGGAACAGAAATACTATAGAACTTTTCTTACTAGTTGTACGCTTTGTATTCTTAGTTCATTGGTATTCTGAGTACATTGGTAATCTTTCTACAGTGGTATTCTAAGTACGTTTCTGCTTTTTAGTACAGTGTTGTTTTGAGATTACTTAGACTGCGTTATGGGGAGTACATCTGAATTTTCAGTACATCCTTTTGGCTTAGTACATTTCTATTCTTTATACATTTCTATTTCTTGTACATTTCTATTCCTTGAATGTACATTCCTATACTTTTTGTGGTGCAAGTCTTTGTACATTTCTATACTTTGTACATTTTTATTGTTTCATGTCTATTTCTGTTCTTTTCTATGGTGAGGCTTCTTTGTATTCGGGGTACAGTAAGGTATCATGTGATTGTGTTATTGTACCTTTCAGATATCACTGAAGAGAATGACGTTGATTCCAAGGATGCTACACAAGGAGAAAAGCAAGAACTGGAGACAAATTTGAGTCTGCAAGACCCTACACTACAAGGCCAGGAGGACTCTCAACTAGAGATTTCAGAACGTGAGGGGGCAGAGTTCAAAGACTGTAGCATGACTTCATTGGAGAGCAGCCATGGCAGCGCTGGATTTCACATTCAGGAGCGTCCCAGGCCCCAGTTAGGACTTCTGAGAGCTCCTTCTGGGGAAAAGGAGGGATTGGCGATTGGGATTGCGATCGAACTAGAGAGAGGTCGAGGTAGAAGCCCGGTGGTGTCCAAATTAGGATCTCAATGCTTGGTAGGGCAGCGATGAATAGGGATTGCGGTCAAAAGAAAGGAGGACTTTGAGGACTGCATTGGAGAAGGGTTGGGGGATAGGGTGCTGCAGGTGGAGGCTACTAAGGTGGAGGCTACGACGCCAAAGGCTTCTACGCTGGAGCGGTTGGTTGAAGAATTGCCACTCTCGAAGGAGGTTCACACCATAGCGGTGGCAGTGGAGGCCCCAGCTACGGCAGTGGAGGCGGGATAAGAGCTACTCCCTAAACCAGTGTTGACATCACCACGGGAGGTCAAGGCAAGGAGTGAAAAGGAGCAGAAAGAGTTAGATGATTTAGAACCAGAAAATATGGTCGCCCCTGAGAATCTGTACTCCATAGAGAAGAGGACTTTGAAGGACTTATCAGAGCTTCCTCGGGGTACCGATAGTCCGGGTCCAGTTTCAGACACGAGTCAGAAGACCAGATCACGTACTGCCATGGAGGGTGAGGCAGAAGTGGTTACCAAGGTCACAGTGAAGAAGAGAAAGGGTCAAAAGGTAGGTGGCACTTCCTTGCAGAAACAGGCGAGGGGTGCCACTACAAAATAGGTCTACAGCAGTGTTTTTTTTTTTTTATTGCATTTATTTTTTGGTTTTTGTCCACTGAGCTGCAATGGTGAGCTCTTACTGTGCGTATGTTTTTTTTTTAATACAACAGATTGTGAGGATCCCTCCCTCATACCAAGGCTTCACTTGAGGGTCAATCTAACACACTTCGTGTATTCATTGGTATTTTTTAAGACATTGATTCAGTTTTTTGCTTGGAATATGACGTGGGAAGCTTGGTTGTTGGGATGTGATAATAATCAGGGTGAAACTTGGTATGATGCTAAAGATTTGTCTAAGGGGCAGGAGAAGACTCTTGTCCGAGTTGCTTCCTAATGATCTTGATTTGCCTTATTTTCAGTACATGCAGAATAGTGTAATTTTTGATAAAGCAATGGTACCTCAGACACTTGATAGCCTGCGACCTGGGGACTATTGTCAATGTTCCAACAGTTGCATCGGTGCGGATGCTGCTTGTTCATGCCAAGTAAATGTTGGCGGTCAGAGTGCATACCTTGGAGGGAGGCTGGCAGATGAGTTCATCGAGGGGGGCAACGAGAGCGATGCACGTTTCTGTAAGAAGGGTGCCCCATGTATTAGGGGTGTGGAAATATGCGAGGGTCATGTTCCTCGTATTTTCCTTAAAGAATGTAATGTTAAGTGCACGTGTAGTAGTGACTGTGGCAATCGTGTTGTTCAGCAGGGCATGAAGGTCGAGCTAGAGGTCTTTCATACAGCCCTTATGGGATGGGGGATTCGAGCAGCTGAGCGTATACCCAAAGGTGCATTTGTTTTCAAATTGATTGGCGAGATTTTAACCAATGCTAAGCTCATTGTTAGAAATGAGCGGGCAGATGGCTCTCTTACCTATAGTATGGCAGTTGATGCGGACTGGGCTACTGAGCAAAAGGTGGATGACAGTAGTGCTTTGTGCTTGGATTCCACTCACTTCGGAAAGGTGGCCAGATTTTTGAACCACAGGTACAATACATTTTGCATTTTTTGTTGTTTCTTTGTGTTCTACTTCTTTGCTAGGACTGACTCTTGTCCCTGGACATTGTAGGTGTGGGGATCAGAATCTAGTGGACGTACCTATTTCAATTGAGAGTGTCGATCGCCACTGCTATCATGTGGCCTTCTTTTCGAATCGTATCATTGAAGTTGGAGAAGAGTTGACGTGGGATTACGGCACATGTTTCAAACACAACGGACCATCACAATCTGTCTTTCATTGTAGGTGTAACAGTATCTTGTGCAAGGACAAGGTGTTGCCAATCTTGTATCAGCGAAGATCAACCCGATATCCACCTAAGCCACGTAGGACCAGATGGCTTAGAACTCGTGCTGTCAGGCTTTTAGAGGTAGTAATATTCTAGCGGTAAATGTACAAAATGTACTTAATGTACATGTACTCAGGAACTGAGGAACTTATTAAAACTTGACAACTCAAGATGTCTTGGCAGCCGAGAGAGCCCTCGAACCTTAATTTTGACAACTCAGGAACTTATTAAAATTTGAAGTCCTAAAAACTCAGAAACATATAAGTAGAGCAATACAGATAGTGCCCAGTCCTCACCCATATACCACACCTTCAATAACCGAAAAAGGAGTCATTCTATGTTAACAACTTCTAAGTCTCACATACATATGACTGAATCAAAGAGCAACTACAGGTTCAGATAGGAAACCATTACAAATGAAAGTGAGTTTAAAAACTCACAACTATTTGTTAATACTCATGGTACACACGATATCTAGAGATACTTTTAACCAACCCCTTGACCAAAACCTACACAGTATCTACAGATACTTCTAACCAATCCTTCGACCAAAACCTACACAGTATCTACAGATACTTCTAACCAAAAGAAACAACCTTCAAAAGGACCTCCTAAACTGATCAATGGAACATACTTAATCACCATTGAATGCCCACCACTCCCATAAGGCTTCTTCACATATCTGTTGTGTTTCAGTTGACACCTTGTATACAGAGGTTGCCTTCACCCTATGGGAAGCACGAATCATAGGGAACTTGCAAGCACGAACCAGATGAGCCTCTACATGAGCATGAACTGCCTTGTCACAAAGCACGTACGTCTCCTCTCCACGCCCATACTTCTTGAAATATTTTGCTCAAATCATAGCATCTCTAGCACTAAATACCCTCCCCTCCCCCCCCCCCACGGACAAGTCATGGACTCTTGTAACACAAACGTCTTGGCCACACACTGGAGAATGTAATATTCCACCCCATCTTCGTTACCTTCCTCTGCAGGTATCATGAAGTTGTCGCCAATTTCTATCAAATCGCCAAACTCTTCTAAAATACCATCATACACCCAATTTGCTTCATCGTCCATATCTTCGATCTGTTGAGCTACAGCAGCAGTGCTAAAGGGCAGCAACCTTTGAACCCGCCATTCCTGCACATGTGCTGAGTTCTCACAAGCAGTCCATTCACCATCTATACATGGGATACAAAAGCATGACAACTCACGAGTCCTAAGCAGAGTAGGGTCTGTTATGGAGAAGCCTGAAATAGAATAAAGACTTTTGGAGCCTAGCAAAGTATGGCACTTGATACTATTATGTACATGATCTACAGCTGTTTCTCCAACCAACCAAAAAACACGAGAAAGAGGGGGAGTTGTAGCTCGTGCGTATGAGCTTGGTACACGTTCTGTATACTTCTCTTCGAGGAAATCCACCACTTCGGCTGCATTTTGCAGGGTCCTCAATGGATTCATGATTTGCTCGGCAGCCAAGGCCCTCTTCACAACAACCCCTGCACCATCCCATTCTCCCTTTCCATAAGCGGATTCAAAGAAGTTCCAATTCATTTTGCCACAAAGTACATAGCTGTTGCACACTTAAATTGTGCACTACAACCGTCACTGTAGACCCAATGCTCCTCCGCAGTTAATCTTGAGTCAATTAGCCAATCCCAATGCAACATCATGCAATGCTGTACAAAAGCAGAATCGTGGGATTTGTCATCAGAGATATAAAAGTGCGTCTGCTTCAAAGTCTGGTCTCCTTCTTTCCACATTGTAATGTGAACTAATATGGTCACACTTGTGCTGAAATAATACAAGCTTTGCACCTCATTCTGGATGGCAAAGCTATAATTTTCAGCAAAGTCAATGTGGGACACAACAACTCCCTCAGGCACATTCTTCATCATCAATTGGCATTGCTCATCTTGCCATCGAGCTTTGAAGTTGTGCGTGATGAAGGTAGTGACGGTTTTCTCCATGTATGATAAAAATTCATGTGCCGGTGTCTCTTTGAAAGCCTCCCGAATTCTTTTCTTGGCTTTTCCAGTCCGAGTGTCCACTCCCACTTGGTAGTACTCGAAAAACTTCCACTTCAAGGAAAATGTGTTAGAAACAGACTTCTCAAGAGGACAAAATGAGAGCAAATGAAAACCACAGCTAGAACAATCTCCCATAAGGCATTCCAGTGTATGCCACACATTAAACTCTCCTTTCGGACACACACATGCTTCCCATAATAAGGTTATCCGCTCAAAAATGTGGTCAGCAGCATAGCAAATCCCCTCTGCATCGCCTTTGCAAATAACAGAAACACAAACACAGTGAACGTGTAGCCCTCGCAGTTTGTCTCGCGGATTCCTCAGTCCAATCTTCATGAACTCCATCTGGACGTGGTAAATACAGCAACATGTATTTCTCTCCTTCAATTTCCGCACCCACCACGGCTTCAGCCTCTCAAATGCTCTCTGCCGCATACTACATTCTGGGTGAACTTCCTTGAACCACAAGAAGAACGAGGTCTGCAAAACTCAGGAGGATGCACAATAGGTACAATTAGGACCTTTTTGTAAACCATGTACATAACAAAGTTACGAAACATACTAATTGTACAGAAAGTATCACCACAATGTACTATAAGTGATGCATGTGTTCGGGTTTGTATTCGGAGCTTTGGGTCTCTAAGTGGACAGACTACAATAGTACATTGGATACATACACTAAGTACATAAATTGGTAGTTTCTTCTAAACTTTACCATCAACTGTTCAGAAGTACAGGCGCATCCTAGTACCATTTATACTTGACGATGCCATTTGTACAGAGGGTACTAAACTAGCAACATAAAGTACATGAGCACCTACTTGACTTGTTTTTCTACACTGCCTTCGAGGTTCGAAGTAAAAAATGTACAAGCTCAAACTTCCGCATTGTACAATAGGTGAACAAAGTGCTTCGGGCTATACATTAACACCTTTAACTACTACAAGAACAATTCTGCACATTCTTAGGAGTACTAGTGGCCCGGGCTAATATTGTACTTCAAATACTGGATGTACTAGACAGCTCCTAACGCTCACTGGTTTCTCTAAGTGTGTCCATCTTTTAATCACTATAAAACACTATTTATACAAAAAGTAGCAGTTCCTCAGGACGACTTGAAAAGTGTATCAGACCCTCTCTCTTCTTGCGATGTAAGCGAAGACCTAACACCGTTTCCTCAGTATCACCGGCCCGAATCCTTCTATTCAAAGCAATATTGATGCTTAGTTCTGACGTTTCCAAAACACGGGACAATGGTCTCACACCATCAATTCCCAAGCTAACTGCTGCATCCAACAGAGCACTCTTCCTGGCTAACAACTCGTTGGAGTTAGCCACCTTTACCAATTGCAACTCATTCTTGAAGTTCTCAATGAACGAATGAATGGCCTTGGCTTCTTGTGGCGGAGCATAGTACTCAGGTAGCAACGGCAATACAGTGTTATGGCGCAATATCCTCTCCACAACATATCTCCTACTCTGGGGACCGGGACAACATCTCAACTCCTGAACTAAATACTGCGCTACACAAAGTGAGATTCAGTTCAATTCTCTCACTGATAGACTATCGTCCACCTCAACATCGGGTGCTGTAGACGCTAAAATAAGAGCTTCCTTGTGTCTTTCTGTGTCTCGTGATCTCTGGCGAGATTTCCTTTCTCTTGCGTTCTCAGTCTCCAAAGTGCGCTGCTCTTCATGGAAGCGAGCTGCAGTGGCCCTAGCTGCTGGACCCGGGCGATTGATGCCATTTCGCACCCTTTGTCTCTTAGCGACGTTACCCATTCTGGGACAAAATAACATACAGTTCAAAGGCATGCAGACATCAGTCGTCTACTAGAAACCAGAGTACGTGGTTCAAAAGTTGCAAAACTAACAAGATCCAATGTAACCTATGCATGAGAAAGAAGTTGGCCAGAAAAATCAACATTGTTTCATGAGAATGTCATGTAACTCACCCTTGTAAATTGACCTTCTCACGTCCTGGCCGAAACAAATGAGCACCTATCACTTGAAGACTCACAGGGAAGTCTCACAGAAGAAAGAGAATTTGCAACAAAGAAGGGACTGCTGGAATACATTGCTAACTGTGAGGTACCAAATAGAACACGCCTTCTTGACCCGTCCTTTCTGTTGCACTCTCCTAGATAAAATGCTATATTTCCTTGCTTAGAAACAGGAGTTTTCAAACAAAAAACGTATCCGGGGTCACTGCTCTCACTAATCGACCTCAAACTACGAGAACCCGACTCAGTAGGAGCACTTGCAGTGAAATATGATGTAATAAGTTTCTAAACCAGAACAACTGGGCGTTCTGTAGACGTCACCATTTTTCACATTTCATGGACAAAGACAAACAACTTCTGAATCCATGAGCGTCGGTTCTCCATTGCAAAAAAGATTGACAAAATTACGAACACAAGGAAAGCTTCGATAACAACCTAGAACGCACAGAATCACACAACACCCCGGATGCGCCCAGCAGACGAGGGACTAAGAGAAACGACGATGACGTGGCCAAGGATGTAGTGGCGGCGTCGCCAAGGACCGGCGTCCAAGAAGAATTGATTTGTCCCTAATACCCAAGATGCGTAGATTTGTCAGTAAAACGTTAGGATGCGCATTGATTTCTGAGTGATACCCAGGATGCGCATTGATTTGTTAGTAATACCCAGGATGCGTAGATTTTCCAGTAATATCTAGGATGCGCATTCAAGTCATACTCCTTCAACCAGAGTACAAACATATACTAAGAGTACTCAGGGTATCGAAATGACAGAATCATGCGCCTAAACATAAGTAACAGTAAATTTTACTTTTTCTGAAATCAACCAAAAGACAATCTAGAACTAGCTGCTGGCATCTAGAATCTTCAATCCGATTGAAAAAAGCTTCATTTTCCTACCAGATATCGATTGCAAACCAAAACTAACTTGTTTCTAAGATTTCTGCCAGTTGTGAGTGGCAGACTTGACGGTTAGAGTAGATTCCAAGCCACTTCCCTTCCATATCTTCATTGCCGGGAAAAAAAAAAATACTTCAACTTCCCAAGATACAGAAATTTGTACTTTTGTATGAACAAGCACCCTGTGACATTTTACTAACTATACTAAAAGTACAAATTTCTCCCACTGAACGTGGTTTTTCAAGAAAGCGACAATGCACACACGATCTTTATATGTAACATGCGTAGCAAATACAAAAAAATATGGGAAAATAAACTTCTCAGTTCAAGCAATATCAAGTGCAAACTAAACCTGTCTTTGAAAATGGCACTGTGACTCAAAAAAGTATAGAGTTTAGCATACTTACACCTCGGCCGAGATTCACGCCTATGGCCGCATCTCGGCCGTCCGATCAAGGCGGCTGCCAACGAGCCGACGCTGCGGCCGCTAGCGGTAGATAGCCCACGGCGGCTGAGCCGTCCTACGGCCTGCAATCACCCAATAGGCTGCATCGTGGCCGTCTGATCATCACGGCCGCCATCATGGCGAGGCAGCGGTCAGCCCCCGTGATTGTGACCACGATTGGATGGCCGAGATGCTGCCGCGCCGCAAGATCTGCCGATCCAACAGCCGAGACGATTCACCTACGCCTGGGTTACCTATTTTTACCAGGTCATGATTCCGGTGACATGTGGACGCTAGACTCACGTAGTGGGCGTCATGACGTCTAGGTTTTAGACGTGGGGCCCATTCAGATGTCTAATTTGACAACCCTACACTACGCTAGTCAATCTAATTATTACATGGGTTATTTTTTTTTTATTATTATTTTCAAATACTTTGGAAAGTTCGTTGTCATCCTTAACACTATCTTTTCTTGTATTATTCACCTATATTAATATTTGAAGAAGTAGTCTATGTTTTAGCCAATCTCATTATCGAATGTTTATATATTTTTTATTAGATATTATTTATTATTTATGATTGATTATTTTTATTTAAATACTTGGAAATATGATGTCATCCTTGACATTATATCATTGTCTAGTATTGTCAACCTATATTACTATTTGGAGAAATATTCTATTTGTTAGTCAATTTAATTATGAAATGTGTATTTTATTTATTTATTCATTTTTATTTATTATTTATTACTTAAAACTAAATACTTGGAAATATGATGTCATCTTCAACACTATGTTATTGTCTTGTATAGTCCACATATATTACTATTTGAAGAAACATTCTATTTGTTAGAGATTTTGAGTAATTCTAATGTGTTTTTTTTTTTTTTTTTTTTATAAATTATTTTCAAATTACTTCCGGGAGTATGATGTCATCCTTGACACTATATATTCTCCTTCTTCATCCACCTTTATTATTATTTGAAGAATTATTGTATATGCTAGCTAATCTAATTATTACATGTATATTTTTTCTCTTATTTTTTTTATTATTTTCAAAGTACTTTGGGGAGTATGATGTCATCCTTGACATTGTATAATCTTCTTGTATTATCCACCCATATTACTATTTGAAGAAATATTCTATTTGTTAGCCAATCAAATTATCACATGTGTTTTTATTTTTATTTTTTTATTGTTATTATTTTCAATCAAGCATTCAAAATTTAAATTCCAATAATGTGAATTTCAATTCTACAAACATGAATCATCAAGAATTCTGTAGTGGTGATGAAATCTATGAGCACTCACTTCCTCGAACGAGGTTGGAAACTCAAAGTGGAATTTGCCATTTGACCTCATAAGAATCTCTGGCCCTCTACAGGACTCTATGTTTGCTACAGCTTTGGCGCTTGCAAGCCGCGACGCGGAGTATGAATACGATTTATTAAGCGACAAGGTTAGCTTGTGCGACGAGGCAATGGTGGATGACGTTAGCAAGGTGTATCCCCATATCCTAGAGATGGATATATAGGAGGTCTGAAAGCTAGGTGCGTAACGGAACTGCTACAAGATCTTGAATTGCACCAACAAAGACCAAGCACCACTCTTTTCCCAGCACTGTTATAAGGTCTACGGTCACCGCTTCAACAATGCTTATTTTGCCATGCGTTTCCTAAAGGCTGAATATGCAACTTTTGTGCAAGGCCTGGATGTGAATTGGATCGCCGAAGCTCAGTGGCGTCGTACTCGGCGCCTCGCGACTGCATTGAAGAATCCTTGCAAACTTGGGCCTATTGCTTTATGTCGTCAGGTCAAGGCTTGTGCGACATAATTAAGGGCTTGGTTGAAGGGTCGACTTTCATCCTTAGCATGTGGCGGGCGGTGGATGCAGCACAGAGGGCTCATGATGTCGCGGCGGCTACTTATGAATCTGCCATCACTATAAGAAAACCGTATTTTTGGTTATGTTACACCAAATACATATGTCGTTAGTTTTGACGTCACTACGTTTTTTGTCCAACGTCTATGTTTTTGGTTTAACGAGCCAAAAACGCGACGTTATTGCTGATGTTTACTAAAACGGGTTACTAAACATAGATACAACATGCCGTGTTGCGTACGTGATATAATTGTCATTTTTTACGTCACTAATAGCACTGCACGTCAATATTTGAACATCACTTGAATCATGTATATGCCACGTCAGCGAGTGGAGCTCTTTTCACTGCGGGCAGCATAAATTCAACTTAAGAGAATAGATTCACCTTGCACGTTATAGAGTGATGGGTCAGGCAAGTATTTTAGTACTATTGAAGTTATTCTTATTGAATATACTTTTATATTACATTGAGGATTGAATCCATTAATAAGTTAATTGATAATTATTAAAATTTGATGTTATTTCAAAATTTATTTACAATGTTCCATTCAAGTAGCACAGAAAATAAGACATAGATGTAAACAACCTCATTATCCACCAAAGTATTATCCATGTAACAAATTTCAAAACATATTAAAAAAATATTTAAAACAAATGGAAGTTGAAAATACAAATTAAAAGATGAAACAAAGACTAGAAAAATAGAAAGAACAAGAAAACATAACCAATAATTCAAACCATGTCATTTTTGTAGATTACAAAAAATATAAAGAAAGAGTGGAAGAAGAATGGAAGAAGATAGGAAGAATAAAATATGAGAAGATAGAATGGGAGAAGAATGGAAGAATAAAAATAAATGTAAAAAAAATAATAGAAGAAGAGTGGAACAATAACAAAATGAGAAGATTGAATAGCAAAGAAATGGAAGAATAACAAGATAAAAAAAATAAAAATAAATGGATGACAAAACGAAGAAAAATAAATAAAAAAAAATAGAATGGAAGAATGACGTAAGAAAGAAGAAACTAGAAGTTATAGTGAGAAAGAAATGGAAGAGTAAAAAAATAGAGGATTGAATGAAAGTCAAATGGGGGGAAGAAAAAAAAAAAAAAAAAACATAGAATGGGAGAGAAATGGAAAGAATAAAAAATAAATAAATACATAATGGAAGAGGAATGGATGAAGAAAAAATTAGAAGATAGAATGGAAGAATAATGTAAGAATACGGTAAAAAAAATAAGAATATAGAATGGAAGAGGAATGGAAAAATCACACATATAATGGATAGGTATTGGATGATAAATGTATAATCCGGATGTAATATTTTATGTGGATGAAAACTAAATACTAGATGATATTTTTCATTTGGTTAATGATTCCCTGAGTATATAAGCTGGGGCGTTAAGGTTTGAAGTTCTTATTGCGGACTGTGAGTAGTGGATGAAAAAAATTAGCAACTTCTTTTGATGGAAACAATTAGGTAGATTAAAAATGTCTATTGAATGAAAACAATTATGTATGTGTATGGATGAGAAAATACTGAGCCTATCATTTTACAAGTGTTGTTTCCTTTGAAATTTTTTCTTATCATTCTGCGCCCTTCGAAATGACGAGCAACTTGGGTAGAAAATGGGAGATTTTGATTGATTGTTGGCTTCGCGGATGTAGAGCAGATTTTTATAAAATCTATAACTTTTGTATTGTAACTCTAGATGCTATGAAATTTGCGCCAGTGGAAAGCTACCAATGAAAACTATGTGTATTTAAAATTTAATATTTAAAAAAAAAATATAGGAGCTCAAAATAGCCTGACTAGAAGTGCTTCGAGTACATTGTGGACGCAAAGGTTGTACTACTATGATGATAGTAGGTATGTTCATAAATAATTTTATATAAAGAAAAAAATCCAAAGATGAAAAAAATAAAAATAAAAATTACTTGGAGCAAATTCCCTTCACATACACTTTAGTGTCACTCCATTGAAAAGAAAAAATGAAGAAATAAGTGCCTTCATCATCTCATGTGTGTCCATTCCACTACCCTTACAATACCCCTTTCTTCTAGTACAACCTAAGACACTAAATAAAATAACTAATAATCACCACAACAAAAAAATCCCTTGAAAACATACAAACTCAAGAAATGAGTGCACTCACAAGTCCTCACAGCCACCCTCCTAGTTCAGCTCACACATTAGGTCTCAACAGATTTGCTTTGGACTGCCTCAAATATAGTAGGCACAAGGACTAAAGCTAAGTAAAAAAAACTTCCAAGTCATAAGCACTACCTATGCACCAAGCATCCATATGGGTCAACATATCCATCCAACCTGTAATTCGACTTAGCAGGCAGCGCCCCCCTCCTCAGGCGTTCATGTGCAACAACCTTCTCTCTCTCTCTTTTTGCTTGCGCCCACGTCCCCTTCGCCCTTTATGTTGCCACCACATCTGCCACACTCATGACCCCCTTCCTCTCCCATTCTATTCCTCCCTCTCTTCTCTTTGCATTACATCACCTCTCTTTTTTGCATGCATGATTTGATCATAAGATAGGGTTTGTGCTATTACACCCTTCTTCTTTTGTCAGCGACTTGGCTTGGCGCTGGAGCATCGGAGTGGTGGATGGCCATGGCTCTAAGTGGGTGCAGCGGTTCTGCCAAGGGTCCATTTTGGTAAAAAATTGAAAATCTCCCTGATTTACACCATTGTTAATTCGTTGGATTTGCTTTGTAAGGCCAGTGGTGGCATTCAAGAGCATGATTTAGGGTTTTGTGTGTTGGGTTTCTTAGGTGTGTGGTTTGGAGGTTGGTAGGAGAAATAAACTTCAGTTTTGAAGACGCATAGATGTAGTTCTAGAATGCATTGAGAAGTTTGAGGTTTCTTTTTGAATGCCGTAGCCTTCTAATTCCTTGTGTGATAGGTATTTTGGTAGCTTCAGCGTGGATGGAATGATGTCCACCTTCGAGTTGCACTTGATTTTAGGATATCCCTCAAATAGAATGTATGTAATTTAACTCCACTCTCTCATTGCTGCTAAATTTCCACGCATGACCTCTAACCAAGGACTTCTCACATCCCAATACTTGTTGTTGTAATTGCTTACAAGGAATCTTTTGCAGCAATTACTTATGCTTTGCCAAATTGGTATCTCTTTCCACTTCACGAGCTTCGCATGCTAAAATGTCGGAAACCAGTGGGGGGTCTCTTTCTGTAGGATGCTGTTTTAGAATAATTGAGAATGCACACGTTTAAATTTTGAGGTATTCCATTGTCTTCTTGAAGTGGTTGCACTACTATCCTTTTTTTAGATCTTGATATTAAATTTTTGGAATGTCAGGGCTGAGGGAAGGGACAATCGTCTTTTCAAGTATGTTTAGCCAAGACCTCAAACATGCCTTTATATACTCACTATGGCCAACTTGCTCAATCATATAGAGACTAGTTTGCAAAATGCTAATGTTGCAGGCTGTGGACTCTAAATCTAGCGGAGCAGGTGACATCAAGAAAGACGTCGTTGTCGCATCTGATGTCGCAAAGAACAATGAGCCTGTTTCATTCGATTTCACAGACAACGCTGGCACACGTAGTTTAGAAGAAATATAGTGTGCACAAGAAGTTCCAAATGCTGCTGAGGATTCGCGCGACGTGGCTATCCCAGCGATAGTGGAGTCACTTCAGGTAAGGCACTTTTGACATAAATGGTTCTAAGGCTTGTAATCCCATCAAATAATCCTAGTAATTTCATGTGGTTGTAAATGGTAATGCTCTTTGAAATGTTTCTGATTGCATGGTTATGCAAGAGGTGGTCGCTGCGCTACTCGACTTTCAAACAAGCCACCGTCGTATACATCGCATTCTGCAGCAACAAAGCCATCTAAGCCTCCAAGGACCCCTCACAAGAAGTGACAAAGCATAGACAAAGTAGCCTCGTCATGCAGATCGACCTTCGTAGGTTTTATTTTTTAAATTCCTCATGGAACTAACATGTATGCAAGGTGCCGTGGTTTTATGGTATCTTAGACTTTTTGAAAGGTCGAACTTCTTTGTTGCAACATCCATGCTAGAATGAAACGTGCCTATTTGTTTTCAACTTTTTACTACAACCATCATCGTTTCAGAAACATGTGTCATCGGGTTCATTTATGAAATGCCAATTTTGACATTATTTCGAAATACTGTATGTGATGAGCCACATTTAGTGCATGTCATTGGCAATGTTTATTGTAACGCTATGTCTAAACTGACGTCAAAAACATGTTTTTTGAAACGTTATGTCATTGGCGGTGTTTATTGTAACGTTATTTTGACATCATTTAAGACTATAAACATGACGCCAAAAACAACGCTCCGATGTCTATTCTGATGTCATAGTCAACATTCTGAGCAACACAAAAAGTTGACGTGGACAGTTTACATCAGGATTTAAAATTTTTCACATCATCATTTTAGAATTTCCATGTCAGCTTGTAGAAATTTCCATGTCATCATTTTCATTTTCACGGTCATCATTTTAGACGTATCATGTTACTTTTTGAGAATCTACTTCACCGATGCGGGCAATTTGAGGCTGCTGAAGAAAAAAACACACGTGGCTGCTCTTGTTCACGTCGAGCTTAGGTGGCGCACTAGATCCCTCTATGTGTCCTTTTCTAGATAGATGTGATAACCATGTCATTTTTGACGTCAGAGAAAAATCGTCACGTTTTTTGCCACATTCATATAAAATTTTCACGTTAAGCGTCACATCAGAAATGACAGATTTTAGATGACGTCAACAATGACATGGCACACGTTTCTTGCAACGTCCAACCATGTTATTCTTAATGTCACAAAAAATGCGGTTTCTTATAGTGCATTGAGGCCCAACGAGTGGAAAGAACAATGCTGCAGAAACTTGAATTGCTAAAGTTTTAAATTCTCCCACTTGATACATGCATAGGCTTCATACCAAGAATTCAGAGCTACCGTATTAGTCAAAGGTGCTGAAATGGTGGATAACCTAGTTAGGTGAGGAGAGGATTCTTCTGCAGGATTCTCTAGTGTAGACCAATTGTGAAGACTGAAGCTTCTTACATTGCAGACATTAACCTACATTGCAGATAGATCTACTAGTTCATGCAACACATTCCTCTTTTACACTAATGAGTTGGCACGACCAGCACTTCTCAGCATATACATTTACACTTTTTTTTTGCATACAATATAAGATGAAAAGTGTCAAAGTTACTTTATTACGTGGATGTACCATTTTGACCGAGGCATGTGTTGGAGTGAGGTTACCGGGTAATGAAAACTTACTTACTGAAAATTTATTGGAATTTACTAAACCCGATGAAAATACCATGTGAAGTGGAAAAGAAGGGCACCCCAAGTTAAATTAAAAGAATAGTTAACAAAAAAACTCAACATAATTATTATTTTTGTTGCGAAGTTAAAGCACTTGTCATTTGATTGACAAAAAGTTGACGAAAATGATTAGAGAGATGAAAATTGACTGAACACCAAGGCTTTGAGCCAATTTTGTCATTTTGGACATTTTGGTGTCAACTTTCAGTCATATTTACACTATTATCTTGTAGTGTGTGATGGGATATCGAAATTCTCTAGTTTTGAGGCAAGGCTAGCTAAATTTATCTCTGCCAGTGGTACGAGATTGGGATTGGCTTGTAGGACCAACGCTACTTGCTCCAGAGATAATCCTTTCAACCAATTGGTGCCTACATTGTGTTGGATTTAGTCGGTTTTGTCAGGGGTTACGGAGTTGTCTACTGAGATAACGATGGTCCGTCCCTGCCTATGTATCCGAATATGGTTTTGGGCCCACTCATGGATGGCATTCATGTCCCTTAACCACGACTATCCAAGAATAATGGGAAAATTGCTACGGTCTGGCATCTCTATGATCGCAAAGGTGGCAGGTGTCGTGACGCCATGCGTGGTTATTGCCACAGAGGATAGTATTCCCAATGGAGTAACAGGGGCGTCATTAGCCATTTGCAAGATGAATTGTGCGGCTTTGGGGCGAAGAAGTCCCAAGTTCTTCCTAACTGATTGCTCATAACATTGACGCTTGAGCCGCCATCGACCAACACGTTTAATAGTTCGAACTGTCCAAGTTGGATCCGAATGCTGCAGCGTTAGGGTCTAAGGTCGTGGAGTTAACTTCAATTACCTTGGGGTCTTTAGGTAGACTTGGTACCGCGGCTTGTTGTAGATATTTGTGGAATTCAGGGTGATTTGGATTAGTTTGGACAGCTTAATGGTGACATTGGTGTTATCGACGATCTGCTGAAGGCTTACGGGTGGCGCTGTCTCTAATTCTTCTTGTGTATCCTTTTGTATCTGGTGTAATCTTTCCTAGTGATTGGGTAGGGAAGGTTTCTTGTGCTCAATAGCATGATCATCCATTTTACTATTTGAAAATGTCTGAGACCTGGTGGAAACGGCGGCCGTGGTGATTGCCGCGACTTTGGCTCTTGCTCCATGTACTTCTGTGATGGTGACTCCCCCCCTCCTTGGTGAGGGTCCTTGGTTGTCCTTGGGCTGTGTGTTTGTGTTTGGTGATGGTGCTGCCCATCTCTAGCGTAGGATTAGACATTAACCCTGGCGGTGATGTAGCGAACCACATTTCCAGCATCCATCATTGCGTGCAGGTTGGAACGCATCAACTTCAATCTCCTCAGCCTGCATTGCCGCTGTGGACGTCCTTGGTTGTTTAGTGTCATTAATGCGTTGGTTGGTGTTAGCAAACTGGCATCGACCGCCATGGATTTTGCCACAGCTGCCGCATAGAGCCGCGGTGATTGTGGTGTCAGGCTGTAAGGCACGCAATGGTAGTAGGGGCGTTTATAATCTGTGAAGAGCTCCCAACTTCCGAATGATATCATTGGCTGCATCAAAGATCTCTTGTAATTTTTTAACACCACAAATCCCAATGCCTTGTCGAATCTAGGGTAATAAACCCTTTCTGAACCATTTGCACAGATAGTCTTCCTAAGGTTTTGATTAAGTTTGTCTGCCAGTTGTTTAAATTTGTCATAAAATTTGTCAACAGGCTCCTCCTTGCTCTGAGTAATGCTACCAAGAGCTTGTAAGATCTCCGAAGTGGTTTTGAGTTTCCTAAACTTGTCTAAAAAAACTGGCCTCTATTTCCTCCCAAGACGACAAAGGGTGTTCTGTTCCAAAATCAATGTACCAATTGATATGATTTCCTTGTAGGGTAGTTCCCAAAATGTTTTGTAGGTCAGCTGGGTTGGTGATTCTGATTGTCCTAGCTATGACCCTAAACCTTCATATTTGCCAATCAGGGTCAGCAAAGTCGTCGAACACTAGATAGGGGATCTTTGGCAGCTTAGTATAGTGCTCGTGACCATTAGGAGAAATGGGGGTTCTCCAAAGGGCCTTGTAAGACAACCCGAAGGTAGGTGAACTTGATGCCCATGCATGCCTCTCTAAGTAATCTCATTGGTGGATATCCTGCCCGCTCACAACACAATCCGCTACTGTCCAATGGGGTTACAGCAGTGGCACACGCCCGTCGACAGCGTCATTACTGCTCGTACCGTCCAATGGGGTGACAGCAGTGGCACATGCCGTCGCTGGCAGCGATTGGCTGGACCCCCCAAACACTGATTTAGCGACTTGCTGGCACCTCTGGTGCTAGCGGACAAAGCGCACGGGCTGGGCCAAATTTTTAGGCACGTGAAAAACCCAAAGGCCCTTTGGAGATTCCAGATTTCCCCTAATGCTTCCCATGCTGTGTGACGTGACCGCACTTGGGTTTTCTCCTGGGATTGTAGCTGATTGTAATACTTCTGCGGGTACTTAGGAGGCTTGTCCTGCATGGTCGAGGGGTGACTTGTCTGCTCGTCTTGGTGTCCTACTACTCTATAAATTTTGGTAGAACACACTAAGCATTTCTAGTTTAGCATTGGTGGCATCATTTTTGGCAGCGAGGTCGGTCATTTGCTGCCTCATCCATTGTAAAAATTCTTGAGTGCCTTCGTCGTCATCTTGCACCGTGGTGTCTTCGCCTTCATTGTTGCGAGCTGCATCTGCAGCTACTTTTGGAGGGGGCATGTTGCTGGTAACTTCCTATCCTCCAAGTTTCCCTTGTTCACAATTCTATACTCAGTATGGTGGCCAAAATTGTAACATTAGATTTTTGGTATGGAGAGTGTGAAAGCGGAAAAGAGAGAATTCAGATACGGAGAAGTGTTGAGGTCTATGGTAGTTCTCGATACCCGATTATAACAGACTTGCGACCTGAGGCGGCTCCGCAATTAGCGGAGCCGCAACCCTAACCAGATCCGGAAATTTTGCTATGTGAATTTGCAGTATATTATGAGAATATTTGAGAGGCAATCGTCTGTCCTTGCATTCCCCATCCCTCAGGGAGTCGAATGCACTAGTTTTGTAGAGATTCGGAGCAGTATAGGTGAATTTCTCGAAGTTAGTAAGATAGTCAGTGATAGTACGCTTAGTTCACACACCCTTGGGGTCACTGCCACCAAGTCAACCTTCCTACAGTATTGCACCCAATCTCAGACACATCATGAGAGGAAGTATAGTTTAATATTCAAGTCCCAGTATTCAGATAGCAGTGATACAGTTACAATTGATAGGTATTTAAAAACAGAAACAGATTCTACTCCAGCGATGGAGAACCCGTCATATCCGATTTTGGCCTCACCAAGACACCCACCATCGATTCGCTCGGCGCAAGCTTCACCAAGGTCGCCCCAGCACCCTACCCCAAGGAGGCCGCCTCCCATTCGCACCCATCCTCACCAAATGCACCACCCAGGTAGAGCCCCTTCCCCTCACCATCATGCTTTCAACTCTCTTTTTGGAGGAAGAGCTGAAGAAGAATGGTGGTCGGCAGAAGCCGCCCGTAGAGTGTACTTCGGACCTAAGTACGAGCCTCACATTGGGGACCTGTACTGGTCCGTAGCTAGAGAGGTCCACCAAGATAGAGACAGAATAGAAGCAGTTGAATGTGCCATAGAAGTCCCATTGCCCCGATTTCATCGAGGGTCCATAGAAGAAGAGATAGGAATCAAACTCCTAGAGCAACTGCCCCCATCTCACATTCAACATGTACTACAAGCCACTATCCTTGTTCACAACATGTTAGGATATCTCCAGCAGTTGCAAGCCAAAGGCCTGCAAGAAGGCTTGTTGGCAGAGATCCACTGCCATCCTCAGAGAGAACTTGAATGTTCAAGTGATTGATTTTTTTGACTCACTACCCAATGACTTTGGTATTAAACCTGACACCCCTCCCAACTGGGTTGACCTTCTTAATGCTACTAGAGAGCAGTATGTAGTCACCCAACGCCCAACCGGTAACTATCCCCCAAACCGCAACCCCTTACTACCTAATGACATATGGCAGTTTAGAAGAAACACCTCAGTTATGTGTGAATACCAGCGCTACCGTAGAGCCAAAACAGGGGAAATTGGCCAGACTGATAGAGTATTTGACATCAACTTACCCAACCACCTGGACAGCCCCCACAGACAACCGAGTAGCAGTTAGCGTCGCCACCACCAGGATCCCTTGGTTCACCAGGAGGATTGGCTTATGGCTAGATCCCCCCGTGACCGCCTCAACCCAATCGGGCCCCCAGCCCTGCCTCAAAACCACCAGAACTCCTCCTTCCCTTAGAGAAACCCACCTCTCCCTCGCACCCATCTCCCCGCCCTCAACTCCATCCCAGATAGGCCTGCGGCCTTCTACCAGCTTCCACACAATAGTCAACCAGATCCTCAGAGACCCTTTCAACCCAACCACCCTAACAGTCCTCAGATCCCGCAAGGACCCCTTCACAACAACGATCACCCAGAACCAATTCCCAACCAACCCCCCAGTCATCCCCAAGCCGTGGACCCGCCCATACCTCCCAAACCCGCCGCACCCCAGCTGGAGCAAGAGGACGAGCAAGCCACAGCCAACACTCCCCGCCCAATCCTCTGAGGATCCAACCCACTCCAAATCCAACAATCAGCAGATACTTTCGCTCGCCTACACGCAAGCTATGCACACTCAATGCAGAGAGTAGTTATAGGTCGCCTGCATGGCAAAATGGGAAGCCATGGAGAACTCCATAGTTGGGTGAGAGACACCCTGCATCCATCCTTCCATAAATTGATTATGAAAGGATTTGGCTTCTTCGAAATCCACTTCGCTGAGGAAGCAAGTTGCCTCGCTACTCTCACCGCATCCGCCTATCTCTACAAGGGCAAGGAAGTCACCTTCTGCATCTGGAACCCGCACTTTCAACCGAACCAATTAGCTGTAGCTGAGAGGCAAAGAGACACACAACCCCAGGCCAAACTCCTATACCCAATCTGGGTACAAATTAGGAACCTCCCAGATGAGGAACGGTCAGAAGACATCCTGAGGGAGATCTGCAGCCAAATCGCACCGGTTCTCAAAGTAGATACCAATGAGTCATATCGATTTTGACTCTCTGGACCAAGAGTTAGAATATTAGTAGAAGACTACACCAACCTCCATGACACAATTATTCTCAAAAGGCTTGATGGCTCTGGGTACGTGGAACACGATCTACTGTATAGTGGCCTCCCCACTCAGTGCGAGCGATGTGGCCAAAAAGACCATAACGTTAGCCAATGCCTCATCCCTAGAGTCGGAACCCGGCGACACCACAGACCCCCCCGACCGGCCAACAGCGCCCCATCAGCACCAAGACCCCCGACGTCTAACCCAACCTGGCAACCCCGCTTCAATCAGACCATTGCGGAGGCGGACTCCACAGTCCACCACGCCTCAGCTACACCAGAGCAAACCAGACAATCCTCGGATGAAGACATCCAACTCTCCCAACCTAGATGTCCAGACACTCACATGGAAGACGCTACAGAAGGAGACGATGCAGAAGACACAGCACACTCCCAAGATCAATCACCGGAGCTGCTACTTCGACAACAAGATGCCCAACCGCACTATGAGGACACGGTGGATCAAGCGCAAAGCCCAGTTACAGCCCCAAGCCTGCCAATGGATCCACCACGTAATACATCCTACCCAACCCTCCCACGCTTTCAAGTTTTAGGGGACCCAGAGGAGAACGCCACATCGAGCCCGACAACGAGCTTCAACCTACCCATCCTAGCGACAGCCCCTTCCCTTCCCAATGAAGAAGTGTCACCCACACCAAACTTTGTTTGGACTCCTAAGCCTTCTTTTAACAAACAACCAACATCTAGGAGCAGCACACCCAGCCTTACATTGCCGGGTGAATCCAGCAA
The DNA here is from genome assembly GCA_014871385.1 of Ceratodon purpureus. NCBI lineage: Eukaryota > Viridiplantae > Streptophyta > Bryopsida > Pseudoditrichales > Ditrichaceae > Ceratodon > Ceratodon purpureus. The sequence continues at coordinate 30,995,376 of CM026426.1, forward strand.
GAGGAACTACAGGTCATCAGCCATCAAGAGCGAGTTCTTCCAAGCAATTGGCGTATACAACATCCCGCACTCTGCCATTCTCAAGTGCACCATCACCCCTGTCTTCTACCGCACCTCTCTGCACACCGCAAAGATGGAGCACCTTGTAAGCAGGCAGAAGGCCAACCGACACCCGCTGTGCTCAGCCCAGTTCACGGACCTTGAGACAATCTCCCCGATTCTCTGGTCAACAATCCTGTGGAGAAGCCAAGTCGTCACCTAACTTTACACAGAGCTCAAGAAAGTTGTACACAACTACCACAATCACCACAACTCACTCAAGTCATGGGAACAAGCGAAGTGGTCCTTCTACTGGACGGCTGACAATGACACTACATGCAGATGTTGGTTATTTGCATTTGTAGAAGAGAAGACGGCAGAGTCACATACCAGAGCATGAAGACCCTGCTGTGGCGGAAGACTCCGAGAGAGATTGAAGAAAATATTGGGGAAACGCCATTAGGAGAGATTCTTGACTCTCAGAACTCGTAAGACTGTTGGCAAGACATGTTTGACCAACCCCCCTCAGCGTATACTCCTATCTCACCCATAGGGGTAGCGGCCAAGCGACCACGGAACCTGTTCACCTTTGCAGATTCCAGCACGCCCAACATCCCCCAATCTAGTCCATGTCAGAAAACCACTACAAACTGACATTAGTTACACAAAATATCAAGACCTTAGGTCAAGGAGAAAATGGTATATGGACAAAGAAAGTAGTTAGAGATCACTTCTCAAACCTCAACCCCCGCCCAGATGTACTCCTTCTTCAGGAACACCATCTAATAGCAGATGATTGCATCAACAAAACATCGCAACTGAATCTGCTAGGAGGCCCCTCCTACTGGAATGAGGCACGCTTCTTCCCTAGCACAAACAAAACCAAGGGCGGCACGGCCATCCTCACGGCCAAACACCTCGCCCATCAAATTGAAGAAACGGGCATCATAGTAGCTGGACGGGCACAGTTCATCACCCTCAGAGTTACTCCGCACGAGAAACTTGGGATACTCAACGTTTACGGCTACACAGATAGCCAGGACAGAGCAACACTCTGGAAGCTATCAACAAAGCTGACCTACCCAAAGCAACCTGGATGTTAGCAGGTGATTTCAATATGATTGAATCACTTGATGACAAGATAGGAGGCTCGGATAAAACAAAGATGACACCAATTGAACAAGAAGCATGGCACCGAACCCTCCTCAAGTACGACCTAGGCAACTCCTTCCAACTACCAAAATTTCCACACCTGACCAAGAAGAACTTCACCTGGGACAACAGTCGCATTGCACAAAAAAGAATTGCAACAAGAATAGACAGGATCTATGTGCCTACCCCAATCCAACAGCTAGGTGGCCAAGTCGGCATCTTAGCAACTCTCCCCCACATATCCGATCATGCACCTTACATCCTCAAGATCAACAAAAATCAAACCAAGACTCCGAGATTCCAAACCTTCAACAAACACCTACTTCAAACAATAGAAGGACGCAACATACTTAAAGAAGCTTGGTCCACAGGGATCAACCAAGACGACCCCAAGTCTTGGGGACAGAAGATACAGAATGCAATTCGATCTGTCAAAGCCGCTAGTGACGCGTTCAGCTTCCGAACCAAGAGAGCCTCGCAGCAAACATACGATAATGAAGTATCAGAAATACTAGAAGCCGAAATCAATCTTCAAAACGACTGGGGCAACGAAGACATCAGGAAGAAACTATCAGCAGCCCAAGGTAAACTCCACGTAATCCGCCAGAAGAGGTAAACAAAAAAAATCAACAAAACTTCGGCCACATGGACCAGTGTGGGAGATAGATGCAGCAAACAATTCTTTGTATATCACCAGGAAAGCAAACCAGCCTCAAAAATTCGCGAACTCACACGAGAAGGTAAAGTAATCCGATCACAAAAAGAGCTGAATGACTATGCTACTAGTTTTTATTCTAACCTCTACACAGCCGACAAAGACGTTGAAGCAAACACCATGGCACAAGAGGAGTGCCTAAGAAGTGTACCTCAACTAGTAACGGCTGCCCAGAATGAAGCTCTCATGCGACCGATCTCCCTGGAGGAACTCCAAAACACAGTGAAAGAGCTCCCAAGCAACAAAGCGCCAGGTAAGGATTCAATACCCTCCAAATTTTTCCAAATTATGTGGGAGGATGTTGGCCAGGACCTACTGGTATTCACCACGGAAACCTTCAAACTAGAAATCTTCCCGATCTTCCTAAACATAGGAAAAGTAGTCTTATCCCAAAGAAAGGAAAGCTAACACTGCTCACCAACTTCAGACCTATTACCTTACTCAGCTCGGTTAACAAGATGGTAGCCAAACTCCTTGCCAACCGAATGAAGCCTTTCCTTCGTGATTGGATTCTCCCATCCCAGACCGGCTTCGTCCCAGGCAAGTGCATCTTCGACAACCTATACCTAGCCAATGAAATCATGGAGTGGGGAGATCAAAGCGAACAAAAAATTATCCTCCTCTTGATCAACTTTGAGAAAGCGTATGACAGAGTCTCATTAGAAACAAATTCGGCTCATGGGAGGGCCCTATAAGGCGGGTCCGGGCAGCACATATTAGTTGACTTACAGTGGCGGGCAGTGTGCTTTGAGGGATGGGCAGCTCCCAATGTGTCAGCATCCGCATGCTCTGAAACAAATGATGGATGGGTTAGTTCTGGGCCGTGGGCTTCCATGGAGTCACCCGTGGCCAATGCTGCGAGGAGATAGGGTCATGGTCATGATGGGGTTGGAAATAAAGAAATGTGTAAACAAAGAATATAGTGTGCGGAGCTTTAGGAACAGACTGGCGGCAAGTCCAGGTGTATGAGCCAACTGTGCCGATTTGGGCGGGAGATCGTGTGGAGGGGTAGCTCGCGTGGACTAGTTCAGACCGTTATGAACGTCATTCAGCAGGGGGCGCCAGTTTGCTGCATGAATTGTGAAGCGAGCTTGAGTGTGAGTAGTAGTTGATCTAGCAGGATGGCCTTGAGAGATGTGACGAATATAGTGCCTGGTAATTATGTAGTGCAGATTTTGATGGACAAGAAATATACTCCGGTCATTCGGAAGGGGAGGATAATTGAAGAGCAAGTGAGTCGTTCTAGTTTCCCTACACGGAGAGCAGCAGGCGAAACACATATTGATTTGTGGGTTGATGGGAGCTTGTACTCGCCAGATCCTGCGACCAATTCTCCGCCGGAATTCAAGACTACCAAACAATATTAAGAGTTCATGTGCCATGGTGAGAGTGGAATGTTGGGTTATACAAAGCGCCTGAAGATTGCTGGTTTGAACAGTGATGGAAGCACGCGGTGGAGGCCAATGGCTGAATCATTGCAGAGTACCGTCACATTGTTAGAAGAAAGAGTGAGAGGCTACGAGAATGAGATACAGCAGCTGCGAAGTCAATGTAATCAAATCCACAGAGAAATGAGGACCATGTCCACTGCTGAAGCATGTCACATAGAGGAACGTCAGCAGCTAGAAAGTAATGTGAAAACACTGGAGCCCGCAGTCTTAGAGTTGAAGGTGTTGCTAACTCGATCGGAAAGTACTGTGGGGGCAGAGGGCTTACGATGCCAGGAGGAGGTGCGGGTGCTCCAAGAGAAACTTAAAAAATGCCAAGCTGATTATGATGGGGTCGAAAAAACATGTAGGTCGATGGTGAAGACCCCTCTTGGTTATCGCAAACGGGTCCGGAAGAGAATGAAGAGCCTACACGAGCTTGCGAGTGGGTCAGGACATGCTAAGCGTCGCAGGACCATGGTGAGAGCACAATTACAACCATCTATTGTTGAGAGCGTGCAAACGAGTAATAGACTTGGCGGGTCCAGGAAACGGCTGATGGGAGATTCATGTGCTCAAGGTGTAACTGCTGCAGCCGTTGCTAGCATGCTATCTCAAGGTGAAGCAAATGCGCTTATTGACCAACCCAGAATGAGCCAAGCAAGCGCCGGTGTAGCGAAGAAGGTTCTCCAGAAGATTGGCGACAGTGTGGGGCCTGATGCCATGCTGGACGCATGTGATGGAGCAGGGGTGACTCATCAAGGATACAAGGCGATCTATCAAACACTGAATAACCGGATTGGGTTGATTGGTCCTGGTATGACCGCGAGCATTTTGCCTGCTCCACATCGACTAGCTAGTTTGCGACAAGATATGAATGCTAAGTTGCCTCAATTCATTGGCGAGTACTACAATATTGAGGGTAGACGTGTGATTCCAGCAGTTCGTCAAGGGAAGAAGGAGATAACGCCAGCAAAGGAGACCTCGAAGTTGTTCAACGATCTATGGTTCTGTTTTACAACATCACTGTTGAAGGTACTTTGCAGCGTCAACTCAACTTAGCTGTTCATTCATTTCAACGTATAGATTCTGCCATTTCCATATTTGCAGTGCTGCCCAGTTGTGGATAAGTACAAGTTGACTTACCAACAGTAGAGAGGGTCTTGTTGTTCTAATTTTATGATTTATAAGGTATGTGATTATGAAATGCACGAGTCAATGTGTGTAAAGGGATATAAAGCAACATTTAAAATTTAAATATCAGATTATTCAATTACTTTGTAGTCATGCTTTTGCATTACTATTGAAAAAGTGAAATGAAAAAATTGTAATGTAAACTTCTGACAGTGCTTCAGAGTATTGCAGAGTGCAATGGTGGACCGCTTATCTTTGTGCTGAAGCTAGACGAAGCGAAAGTTCAACAGGGCAAGAAATACGAGCGTGTCAGCTTAACGTTGATGAACCGGGCACTCGATCCAGCGATCCACAAGAATGATGACAGATATTTCTCAGTGCAGTCAGTGCAGGAGATATGGCCAATTGCATGCTTCCAAGTCGGTAAGGAGTCATTTGATGTGCTTGACTGGGTTTTAAAAAAAACCAAGCTCCCAGAGGTAATAGAAGCACAGAGCAATGGTCAAGAGTTGTGCGTGGATGGTGTTGGATCTTTCACCGTGGAATGGCACATGAGTGCAAACATGAAAACTATCAAGTGCATGCACAGGCTTCAGCATGGCCCTTCCAACAAAATGAACTGCATTCATTGTGAACAGGTTAGAGAGCAACCGAAGGAGTGTGCCAATGCCTCAGCGGCACATCGTGAGCATGCAAGTCGAGAGAAAGGTAAGTGGCAGGGTGGACTATTTGCAAGCGGAATCCAAGGAGAACCATGTGATGCCGCTACTCACCCTCGGTGGAAAATGGTGCTGCCAATTCCTCTATCAAGAACACACATGTGTACCTTGCATGCACAGGTTCGCATGGTAGAGAAATTTCTTCATCTCCATTCCATTTTTGTATGGAACATGCAAAACGAAGAGAGGAGGGCCGTGGCGATTGAGTCTATGGAGAAGTCTTTGTCTGTTATTGGGGTGGAGGGAGGGAATTGCCAACTGAGGAAGGATGAAAAACTGTCTGGTAAAGCAGGTAACGTTGTGATGAAGCCGAGCTTGAGCGGAGTAGTAGCAAGCAGGCTTTTCCAGCCTAGCTCTTGGTCAAATCAGGATAGGGCATGGAAAGATGTGGTCATGTCCGAGAATAACCACCTCGAGAATGGTCAAGCACGAAGGAACCGTTTTCAGGAGTGGGAAGCCTTGGAAGAACTACAACCATACCTCACTGGGCTTGTGCTGACAGCAGAGCAACGAGGAGCTTGCAAGGCGAAGCTAGATCAATTTGGAAAGGCTTTCTTAAAAGCATTTGGAGAAAACCATGTTACACACTACATGGTGAGTTGGAGCTTGATGTGGACGTCGTGATTTCTTTCTAATATGGATATGTGGAGCGAGGGGTCCCAGTCAGGTTTTGCTTGAAGCAAGGCTATGGTTAAACATATGACAGCGTTACTTGCTATATTGATTGGTTTTGCAGCACGTAATTGTGCGGCATGGAGCATGGTTTGTGGAGAAATATGGATCCTTGTCGGTCTGGAGCTGCCAAGGGATGGAGAAGTCGCATCATGCTGCAAAGGCGGCTAGTCAAGCACATACGCAGCATGGAGGTACGAAGGATCCAACAAGTATCATAGTGCAACAATATCAACATTGGTACAGGAATATTCAGCATAGATATGCTCGGAAGATGGCACAGCAGTCAACCGCAAGTGCATGTTCTGTTGCAGAAGCCAGCCACGTTGCGGAGGAGGCTCAACGTCAACGTAGGGCGTGGACCAGTTCTAGAGCTGCAACAAGGCTCAGTGAGTGGCGCAAAGAACGTGTGCGGCAAGGACGGAGGTGGGTGCCAATTGCTGAAACAAATATCCGTCAAGAGGGCCTAGACACAGGTGACACTATTGATACAACACCTGCGGCTTCAACGGAAGATCATATTGCATCACAATGGGAGGATGAAGATGGTCCAAGTAGGACAGTAGAGTATGCGGGGAGTACAGAAGAGAGTCAAGAAACAGAGTACGGTGAAGACCATGTTACGAATATTAATTAGCTGGTCTATATTTCCAATGCGCACATAATTTTTCCTTACTTTAACGTGCATGGTATAGAAATGCAGAAACGGTGGGAATTATAAAAACAAGGTGTACTTTGCTCGTCCTCCTAGATCCTAGAAGTCACATGTGACAATTTAAGCATCCGATCAAGCTTATAATTTGCAGCACATTGTAGCCGCTGTTGTTCGTTCCCAAAAAACCCATATATACCGTATTAGTTTTTTTGCAAATTGTGAACAGACATTAGTTTGCATGGACGTTGTCGTTGTCCTTCCGTAACAGAAGACGTCGTGGAAGTTTACATGGGCATCGCCGTTGTTCTTGTTTTTGCAATAACATGTACATAGGTCAAGTCTGCGTCTCTGCATCAAGCATTGTAGCATTCTCAATTGGGCTCGGTGTAGAAAGTCTGAGTGATTGCTGGCGTGCTTGTGCAACCTTTGCTTGAGCATGAGTCAACGCTTCAACCGCCGCGTGGTGTGCTGCACCCTGTGTTGCCCATGTGGACTCGAGCTTCAGCACCTCCTCCGGAAAAGCGGCGTCTGCTGCTCGCAACAAATCAAGGTCAGTGACCAATGACTTCACCTCCGCAGCCTTCTTGCATAGTCGGCAAGTGGAGCGCCCTTGCGTAGGAGTTGCTTTGCCTCCTTCAATGCTGCAAGATAAGCTGCATGAAGCGCAACTGAGGCCTCGTCGTCTTCCTCACGCAATTTCTCCAAAGTTGCATGGTGCCTTATCCGCGTCTCCTTCAAAGGCGCTTCTGTCTTAGCGACCTCCTTTGCCGCCACAAACTCCTCCCCCTGTGCGTCAGCAAGTGCGTTTGGAGTCTGCGTCCATTTGTTGCAGGTAACCGCTGTTTTGCAAACATTGATGTTAGTAGGTCTTGATGAACTGGTTGTACGTGGTGAGTACGTAGATTCTCTAGAGAAGAAAACTCCCCATAAACTAGAGGCAGTGTTTTAGATTTGAGCTCGTGATATTCCACCCTCATTTTTAGCAAATTGCAAAGTCGTTAAATATCAAAAACAAAGAAACACTCTTCTGAAGTAATATGAAGGCACAAGTCAGAAATGATTAAGCGAACGCCGACATCTATCTTTCTTTTTTTTACTAAAAACATTGCAAATTTGGGTTGAGTATCATTCAATAGAAGAACACTGAAGACTGAAGCTGAGGGCCTCTGCATTTTTTAGTTCTTTCCACAAATTGCCGACATTTCCAATGTGCTAAAAAATATAACTACTTCCCAATTTGCCAGCACAAACTTCTCAACGCTATGTATTACTTTTGAGAAATTTCAAAATAAATCCCACTCTGGGTATCAGAGTGGACCCACAACTCATACAGGACACGCCTTGTATGAATCAACAAAACAGTCCGCAAATAATAGTGGTTAGGAATCGAACAGACTCCATAGGAATTGCAAACTACTACTAACAGTTACCAGACGGTGACTTTGAGGATGATCAATTTAGACCTATGACTCACTCCACTTGAACATACCAAAAATTGAAATAGCCAAGGCCAGAAGATCGTTCTACTCTACTCTAACATTCTTCATATTACAAACTCCTCTAAAATAAATCAAAGTCTGGGATAGATTTGTTAATTCTGATCTTATCCCTAATCAGGTGACTTGTAAATAATAGATTGAGAAGTTGTTCCTGTACATTTATCTTGATTACGTAGGAATCATTCCCAACACTGTTCAGACTGGACGAGACAGTGAAAGGATGAAACAAAAATAACCAATTTGACAGAACTTTCACGAAACCTTAGAAGTAAAGAGCATCGTCGATACAGAGTGGAAAAAGAAAGACAGAAAACGAGAAACATTTAAGCATATAACATAAAGACTCAAAACAGGTCCTCCCAAATTATAGATGAAAGTGGAATATTACAAAGTGGAATAAAGCAAAGGCAACTGAAGAACCTGAAGTGGATGCCCCAAGGTCGAGGTTCACCGGTGCTGCGCTCCCGCACGACAATTGTGCAATGATTTTGCACAATCCTTCAACTTGGCAGCGCGTCGCCACCGGCCCAAGCTTTAGAGGATTGCGGCGCTGATTCTTTATTGGAAGCGCCATGCGCTGGGTTGTCATAATAGACGGACGGGCCATAAAATTGTCGTGTAGTCACGTGACGGACGTGACGGACAATTATCAGACGGGCTCCCCCGCGCGAGCAAAATTACTGTCCTCACAGTTTACAATTGTTTACCATGGGTGGCGCCCGTCGTCGCGTCTGCTCGCGCGCGTAGGCACACGCGCAAGCACTCAGGCGCGCGCGCGCAAAAAAAAGAAAAGAATAAAAAATATATATATATATGTATATATTTTTTATTCTTTTTATTTTTTTATTTTTCTGCGCGCGCGCGCCAGAGTGCTCGCGCGTGAATGCTCGCGCCCGTTTGCATGCGCCCGAGAGCTTGCGCGAGACTTTCACGAAGAAATTGTTCATTTCATTTTGGTGATAGTTCATCCTTTGGGCATGTGCATGTAGGCATGCATATAGGAAAAAATAAAGCACCAAAATGAAATGAACAACTTCTTGGTGGAGGTTGGGTGCGTGCGTGTCGGTCTGCGTAGAAAAAACTAGCACAAAAATGAAATGAAACCGAACTCCCAAAACTCATGTAGATATGTTCTTGTATGATTTGAATCCTGATTTCTGTACTATTAAAGCTATTCTTGTTAAATATAGTTTTATATTTTGTTCATGATTGCATTCATTAATTAAATATGTAAACAACTTATATTTCATGTTATTCTTGAATTTATTTTCCATGTTTCATTCAATTGGCACATATAATAAGTTTACATAACAAATATAGGAAAAAAAAATACATCATAGACTTGGAATGATAAAATAAATACATGATAGACTAAGAATGGAAGAAAAGGAAAACAAGAAGATAGAATGGAATAGTAATGAACTTAAAAATAACAAGATGATAGAATACATGACAATTAGAAAAATAAATAAAAATAAAAGATGGAATGGGTGACTAATGGAAGAATAAACAAATAAATAGATACATGATAAACTAAGAATGGAAGAAAAAGAAAACAAGAAGATAGAATGGAATTATAATGAAGTTAAAAGGGATGAGATGATAGAATGGAAGACAATTGGAAGAAATACATAAAAACAAAAGATGGAATGGGCGACTAATGGAAGAATAAATAAATAAATAAATACATAATAAACTAAGAATGGAAGAAAAGGAAAACAAGAAGATAGAATGGAATTATAATGAAGTTAAAATAACAAGATGATAGAATAGAAGACAATTGGAAAAATAAATAAAAATGAAAGATGGCATAGGCGACTAATCGAAGAATAAATAAATAAATAAATGAATACTTCATCTAGTAGAAATGGAAGAAAAGGAAAACAAGAAGATAGAATGGAATTATAATGAAGTTAAAGGATGAGATGATAGAATGGAAGACAATTGGAAATTTTAATATATAAAAATAAAAGATAGAATGTGAGACCAATGGAAGGCTAATAAAATAAATAAATACATCATCCACTGGATATAGAAGAAAAGGAAAAAAGAGAAGATAGAATGGAAGAAGAATAGAAAAATCAACAAATAAAGGGATAGAATGGGAGATTATAAAAAAAAGTCATGGATAAAAAGCTATCAAGTGTGATAAACGACATAGTCAACAATGAATTGACGTTTCAATAGATTATGATTTAATCAACGCGAAGATAGTGGAAACGTACACAAAAGGTTTTAGTTTAAACAAAATTAAACTAACTCCAAAATCTTCTACTAATCTAATTATCTATGCCTTTTGCTACTATTTTTATTCTAATATCATATTACAAAAATGTTCTCAACACTCATCGATCTACATCACATCGCGTACTGAGCAATTGTGCTCCTTCGTCTAGCAACAATTATTTGTGCATAAAATTGCAATGAACACCTTCTTGATGGAAGTCCGATGCGCGCTATTGGGCGAGTGCGGACGTGCGCGAGTACTCGTGCGTGAGCATACCGACGAATGCAAAGGAAAAAGTAGCACCAAAATGAAATGAACAACAACTTGGTGGAGGTCCTGCGCACGCCATCGGGCGAGTGCGGACGGGCGCGAGCATACAGGCAAGTGCGGAAAAAAATAAAAAAATAAAAAAAATATATATATATATTTTTTAGAAAACTTTGGCTGGTTTTTCTGTGCGCGTTCGCTCATACGCTTGCGCCCGTCTGCACGCGCCCAAGTGCAGACGCGCGCGAGCATACAGGCGAGTGCAAAAAAAAAAAAAAAAAAAAAAAATTTTTTTTTTTTTTTTTCGCACTCGCCTATATGCGCGCGCCCGAATGGACGCGCGCAAGCGCGAGCGCGCGCCAAAGTCAGCGCTAGGTAAATTTGTTTTACCCTTACCGTGAGTCAACCGGTCAATGCCCTTATGTGACGGACACGGGGGTGTGTCTTGTCACCATGACGGACTAACGGACTAATGGACGGTCGGTCTATTATTACAACCATGGCCATGGGTGACATTGCTTCTGCATGCCAATTCACAGGTAAACCATAGACAAAAGTAGCGTAGCACGCCCTCAAGAATCGGAGAGAATAGTACGAATTGTCAGGCTTGTTCCCGTAGACTTTGAAGTACTGGATCGCGAATTGCTTTGCCTCAGCAAGATCTGTACACCTCGAGATCTCGTACCGGTTTGGTTGACCACCTTGCCTCCACACGGCTACAATCTCCTCTTCGGTGATGAAGGGATAGGCCTTCGCCAAAAGCGTAAGCAACGGACCTTCGGAGCAGAGGCCCTAGTGAGACATGAAGAACTCAGGGTCGTAACGCGCCTCACGCCCAAGCAGCATTGGTGCTACAGCCACCATGCGATGACGAAGTTCGGGGAGGATTCCATACAGATCAAACGGTTCATCGAACTCCTCCATTGTCACTGCCCGCCCGTTCGCTGGCTCGATGTTACTGCCGTCTGAAGAGGAGTCATCGGAAGCATATTGCGATGGAGAACCATGAGGAGTCGGGGGTGGGCTGCGGCTTGGCTTCCGCTTGGCGCGCTTTGCCATCTTCTTGGAACACGACGTCATGGGAGCGAGAAGACGGAGAAAACCAAGGTAAGAGTGACCCAGTTCTGTGAACTTAGGTGAATAACAACAAGCGGCAAGATAAACAGAAAATTCTAGGAGGATGTCAAGCAATCAAGCAAGATCTAAAGCATGGATGCAAACTGGACCAGAGTAGACTGTGAGGCTGAAGCAAAACCCAGACATGGCGATTTAGCATAAAGGTGTTGTGGAGAGATGGACATGGCCACCAATGTTCCAGCACTGCCAGTACCAAGTGTGAAGTTAGTGGGACTTGACGGTTTGGTGTCATGGCAAATATTTACATGATCCCCATGGCTCTCAAGGGATTGCGTTCATTGCATGGGGAAGGGACGTTTGAGTCTACAGTGAGTCACACTTCTGTAGGAAAACAGTGAGTAGTTTCATTACATGAGAAGTGAAGTTAGTGACCACCGTAGGATGTGGGTGCTTCAACAAAGATGTGGTCGATGGGCTCTGAAATTAATCGTGGGAAGTCTGAATTGAAAGGTTTAACGGTCCTAGGTAACATGTGATAAAGGATACGGGACTGAAGCAGTGAAGGTAGAGCTGGATGGATAGGTGGATAGCAGGAGGGAAATGGGTAGGCTCGGTAGATGGGAAAAAGGATGGGGGTGGACGCCTATTGCCACGTTGGAGCTTTTATATAAGTCAATTGGTGATAAATAACGAAATATGAAAACAACGGAAAGTAGCCATAAAATTTAAAACAAAAGGCATAAAAGTATATGATAAATGAAAGAAAAAAAACTGAAGCCCAAAAAGGGTAAAAACATAATCCCACAACAAAACTTTGAAGAGATCATGAAGGAAGAATTAGTTCTTATTCATGTTTCAATGAAACTTCATTTGCCATTCATCTATTTTACACCCACTCATAAAAGATAAGTCCACTTCAATGTTTCCTTTGATTTTCGATCATTATGAATATTGTTTTCGATTCTTGCCGTGGTGCACTCTTCTACTTTTTAACCCCCAAATGCCTGAGCCTATGACCACGAGAATAGACTTTGACTTTAGATGCTCTGTTTTTCCACTACAAATAATGTAAAATACGGATTTTTAATTTTTCTTAGATAGATACACATGTAAACTACAAGCAACAATTTTTTCAAAATTAATGGTTTTATTATGTAATTATTATAAATTTTCAAATCAACACAAACAAAGAAAATCCATATCAAATATGGATTATATCCAAAAACTGGTATACTTTTTGACCCACCGTTGCTTCAATTTTATTTTTATTTTTTTAATTTGGGAATGCTATCTGCTTCACACTGTTCTCTATTTCAGTTTGATCTTTTTCCCAGTTATAACTCATACGTTTGTTTATTACTCAAACATTTGATTCAATTTCATGTTTCTTTCAAATTTGAATAATTATTAATTTCAGTTTTTATGCAATCCCGGGTTTGGAATATGGAGATGCTTATTAGTTATGCAGACGTAAGATTAACCTTGAAGCCTGATTTGCTTGGGCAATGTTTTAACGCCCTTGCCTAATTTGGCGTCCACTTAAAGCAATTAGGAATTTTTCATTTTTTAATTTTTTTTTAATTTTTAGCATTTCAGATTTGATATAAGTATGCTCAGAACATATACTGTTTCGTCAAAGCCTTGGTGGCTTGGTGTTCCGAGGCTTCGGATTCGAATTGACGTGGCAGCCCCAGGGTGCTGGTGCTGGGTTCGAATCCACCCTCCGACACCCACCCCACCACGCTTTCGGATGCCCAGTTGACGATGCAAAATTATTTTTTAAATTTATAATTTTTTAATTTTTAGCATCTCAGATTTGATATAAGTATGCTCAGAACATACACTGTTTCGTCAAAGCCTTGGTGGGTTGGTGTTCCGAGGCTTCGGGTTCGAACTGCCGTGGCAGCCCCAGGGTGCTAGTGCCGGGTTCGAATCGACTCTCCGACACCCACCCCACCACGCATTCGGATGCCCAGTTGACGGTGCAAAATGTTTTTTTTTTTTTTTTTTTTCCTTCTTTTATAAATTATTTTCACTGAGGTGTTCTTTTACTGGACATGAAGATATTACTATCACCATTTTTTCAATACTTAGAATTATGTTCAACCATTAGCATAGTCTTGTATTATTCTAAAACTAATTTAAGCAACTGAGTATCCAAGGTTCTTTCCAGAAGTATCTTTATATTCCAAAGTCTAATCGAGTGGAGTACCTGCATGGAAAATTTGGGAGACTCATTCCTATTTCTGGCTCTTGCAAAAATTGTTTTCTAGAAGTAGCGGTGAAAGCGTTGATAAAGTAAAACATGCATGACGTCACGTATATTTTTGTTTTAGAAAAATCTGAAGGGTGGTTAGGTATACTTTTTGACCCACCGGGGTTAGTTCTGTGTATTCTGATTGAGGTTGAATTAGATCTTATTCATGTTTCACTTAAACTGGTTTTTTTCATTCATCTATTTTTCACCCACCCATTAAGGATAAGTTCACTCCAATGTTTCTTTCAAATTTCAATTAAGAAGGAAATTGTTTTCACCCTGGCCATGCTTCACTGCCTTTTTTTTTAACTGTGAAGTAACTGGGTTCAATTCTGTGCACTCTAATTAAGGATGAATTAGTTCTTATCCATGTTTCACTCAAACTTCATTTCTCATTTCACCCACTCAGAAAAGATAAGTTCACTTCAACGTTTCTTTCAATTTTCAATAATTGTAAATATTGTTGTGACCATTGCCATGCTTCAGTGTTTTTTTTTTTTTTTATTTGGTTCTAATTGGGTTTACTTCTGTTCACACTAATTAGGGATGAATTAGTTCTTATTCATGTTTCATTGAAACTCGATTTTTTCATTCATCCTATTATCATCCACCTATAAAAGATAAGGTGACTTTTTAATTTTTATGTTTCTTTCAAATTTCAATGATTATGGCTATTGTTTTCACCCTTGCCATGCTTTAGTGTGCATTGATTAAGGATGAATTAGTTCATATTCATGTTTCACTGAAACTTCATTTTTCATTCATCTATTTTACACCCACTCATAAAAGATAAGTCCACTTCAATGTTTCCTTCGATTTTCAGTCATTATGAATATTGTTTTCGATTCTTGCCGTGCTGCACTGCTCTAATCTTTAATATGGTTCTAATTGGGGTTAGTTCTGTGTACACTGATTAAGGTTGAATTAGATCTTATTCATGTTTCACTTAAACAGGCTTTTTTCATTCATCTATTTTTCACCCACCCATAAAAGATAAGTTCACTTCAATGTTTCAAGATTCCAAGCCTCAAATTGGAAAGAACTATGTCGGGCACCAAATTGAGGAAGGTCGTTTAGTCAAGTTCCAGGCGAATCAAGCTTGATTAATCATAACAAAGTGGACTCTAGGCTTAAGCAACTGAGCCTGCATCCATTTCAAATTACACATGCAATTCAAGGTCTGGAAACATAGAAGTTTATGGACAATTAATTGCATAACTTTTACACAACTAGTTAACAGTTGCGTAACTAATTAGCATATCTAATCAGACTTGCAGCTAATACAGAGTGGACACTGGGCTTAAGCAATTGAGCCTGCAGGTTTAGGGTCTAAATGCACGTGCAACATAACTAATTCGTTGCATGACTTGTTTGCATCGACAGCTTTGCATAACTAATTAGCATAAGTGGATATGGCTTCAAGCTAAAACGAGGACACAAATCTTAAGCAACTGAACGAGGATCAAATTGAAATTACTCATGCAATTGGGAGTATGTAGAAGAAGAAGTTTTCCAACACATACATAACTTGCCATTTAAACGGGTGCAAACTTGAAAGCCTTGTTTTAAACATAGGAAGTTCGGTTTGAAAGTTCCGAGTGTAATAACCGTGGGGTTCAAAATGGAGCTTCAAGAAGTTCAAAGGACGGAAACTAGCGGTCTAGCTTGATTATAAAGCAAAAGACAGTATCAACAGAATGTGCTACCTACACCCCAAGCAAGTGCACATCGACAGTCACACTATATCTGCATGTACTGGCTATACAAGACCGCAATGTCCTTCAGCTTCTGGTGAGTAGCTTCGATCTCAGGATCTTGAAATACATGGACTTTGCCGTTAAATTGTGCAACACACGCTGGATCCATGGTCAGGTTACAGGAAGGGCAGACATATGCGGGAGCAGCGTCGATCTTCTCCGCAACGCAGACAGGATGGAAGAGGCAATTGCAAGCTCCGAGGATGGCCGCTTTGGCAACGAATCCTTTGCTGCAAAGGGGGCACGATTCCGGGAGGGGTGGCACTTCGATGTCGGGAACAAATTGGTCGGAAGGATACTTGAACACCGGTCGCGGACGCAGAATCAAGTTCTGGCGCTGTGCATTCCACAACTCCATCACTGCTTCCCCAAGCACATCTTGGACCTTGCCGTGAGCTTCTTTCGCATGGTGCAGGGGTCCATTTGCTTGCATGAGTGAGTTGAGAGTGTCGCGTCCAAGCATGTGCTCCTCATGCATCTGTGTCAGCTTCACCGACAGGACTCTTGCAGCTTCAGCCTGTTCCTTGTATTGGTTTGGCATCCCACTACGGAAGACACGCTGAAGCTCCCTGATCGCGTCTCCGTGCTCTAGTTCAACTCTCCTGATGTCGTGGACAGTGGTCTTCATCAAGCTCCTCTCTGCCTCAGCATGTCGGCGTTTGATTGCCTGTAGTGCGGCCGATGCTTTTGCCTCAGATTCCACGGCGTCGTCAACCAACTCCTGCGCTGCACGGACAGAAGCAGGCATACTTCGGTGTGCTGGAGCATCGTCTGTCAACTCTTTGATGATCAAGCAGAGGCCCTCGATCCGTCGACGCAAACCAACGGGTCCGAGCTTCAAGGGGTTCTTGGGAGCCATGGCGAGGCGCTTCGATCGGCGACATGAGGCTTCCGCGACCCAATTCACTTGGAACCCGTGGACTAAGGTTGCGAAAGCTGCTTTCAAAAACCGCATAGCAAAGTAGAAGTTGTCGGGACGATTTCCGTAAACCTTGTAGTTAAGCTGTAGAAACTTCTCTGTTTGCTCCTTGTCGGTGTAGTTCGCCACCTCGAATCTATTTGGCTGCGCACCGACTCTCCACACTTGCTTGACTGCTGCCTCCGTGATCTGCGGGTAGGCTTTGCAGACATCGTCCACCATTGGACCCTGGTCGCAGAGGCCCACAATGTCGCGGAAGAAGACATGGTCGTACTCTGCAAAGCGGCCGCGTAGCACAAGCGCCGCTGCAACCAACCTATCCTGCAACGCATCCGGGATTCCCGCGAGGTCGAATGGAGAATCGAACTCGGAGCTGGCCCAAGCATACGCCGCAGCAAGTAGTGTCACGTCATCGTCGCCGCAGCTGACATCTCCGTCGTCTTCGGGCGTGGGCGTGCTTCGGGGTTTCGGCGTGGACGGGCTGCCGGGCCCGGACTTGCGGCGCTTCTGACTCACCATGTTGCTTGAGGTTTCCTCTGACCCTTCCTGAACAAAGTCCACGCAGAGTGTTAAAAGCAACTAAGGAAATTGAACCTCGACACGCAGTAGCAACACTTTGTGGCAGCACAAATGTCGACGGCAGGAAGAACGAGCACAACGCAAACCTGAAGCTCCAACAAGCTGCAACAATCGCGAGAGCAAACAAGAGGTGCACGCAACATCGTCTGCCAAGTTCCAGAGGTTTGAAAGTGGTTCTCTAAGTTGCAAAGGTACGATTCATCCTCGCAAATTGATACGGTAGCTTGGCTTGAATTGATAGTTCAGGCGTGAGATGCTTTAGTTGTAAAATCCGATGGAGCCATTAAGTGGTTAAACAAAACAGAAGCATGTCACATTTCATTAATTAGTTTGGGTGGTTTGTATTCGAGATGTTGATGTTGCAGGGTACATGAGTTGGACACAGGGACAGTAGACTTCTATGAGGAGTAGCTATTGAGGATCTAATGCTCAAAATATGTGCCCACCAGCCTGATCCCTTATTTCAAGAATTGAAAACATATAAATTTAGAGAACCCTAAGAGGGTGTAAGAGAAAAACATAAAAAGAAGGGAAAAAATTGAAGATATATATAAAATATATTTAGAGAAGAGATAGTATTAAAAAACCGAAAAACAAAAGCTTAAAGGAAGCCAAAAACTGAACTACTTTCCCCTTAAAAGAGACTCAAAAAAAAGAAATCGGAAAAGTAAGATTGGAGAGAAAAGTGAAGCAGAGAAAATAAATCCAATTCAAAGAAAGGACGGAATGGATGGATGGTTTAAATCAGAAATAATCAAATAAACTTTAAAGTGAACTAATCATTCCTTTAAACAAAAGTCAAGTTAAAGCTTCTAATAGTTTGTAATAGTTGAAGATATTAGTTCAGACGTTTCAATGTTTTACAAAGTAAGGTCATTCTTCATCCTTTCCCAAATCATTGGTTGTTGGTATTCGTAATGATTTATTCATTTTTTTAAAGGAGAGATGACCATTTAATTGTTAGCATATATGAGTTGCGAGTTCTCTTTGGGTTGGGTTTACAGCACTTTGACAAAATGATTCCAATTTTGTTAAAGAAGTTAGTTTAGAACTCATTTGAAAATAATTCTTCCCAAGAATCCAACAATCGACGGTTTGCTTTTGCAGAGGTGCTAAAATGTTTGAAGAATGATTATAGATTACATGAATAAGACGTGATCAAAGATCCATATTGGATGTATAGAAACCTGTAAAAATTCCCTGATATTAAAAACCGCCTCAATTTAAAAATGAGGTTTAAATATAAAGAACTGCATAGTAAATTATCTTATCCAATGCCTAAATTTGGTGTGAAAAGTGGATAATATGCTTAGATTAGTATAAATAGAGTATGTGAAATTCTACCCAAGCAAAACTTGCATTGACTTTAGTTCATAGTTGATCTCGCAAAAATAGAGTCAGAAATTGAATAATGAGAAAAAAAATTAAAATAAAATAAAATGACCACCTTAAAATTATCTTCATCTTTGTTCCCATTTCAATAAATTTTGATGACAAAATATTCAAATTTTGACCATAATCTAGTAGCATTGAAGAGTTCAGCTTCTAAAACATACACTATTTATTGATCATTTCTAAATCCAACCATTTCGGTAGAATCTCATATTCAAAGAGTATAATTTGTATTCTATAACCCTCATTCGATTACCCAAACCCTACGGCCTTCAACCTGCATTAGGTAACAGAACAATGACATGCCTATCCACACTTGTGGAGCATTGTTTGGATATTAGATGATGTAGACAGTTTGCTTTGCAACATAACAAGTGATGAGAGCAGGTACTTGGTGCAGGCTTCCCCACTCTCCACACGTCCATTGGTGTAGAGGTTGAATCTGAACCTGTACGGTTTGTGATCATGATCTAGGTTTGAAGAGAATCTGTAGAGAACTTTTGGGGACTTTTTGTATTTACCTTCTAAGCTATGCAGCCCTGTAAGGCCCTTTCATGGCTTGTGAACTTGTTTTTGTTTATTTAATCTCAACATATTTTTTGTGTCGTAAGTGACACCTTCAAGGAATGTACAACCACTTGCTTAGGAAGTTTTTCTTAAGAAAAAGTTGTAATTTTTAATTCTGATAAAAACACAAGGTATCTTCTAGCTTAAAGTACAAAGTTCCTCTATTCTTTACTTCAACTACACTTTTAGCTCTTGCTAAACCGGAACCTATTCCCCGGCAGCGGCGCCAAAATGTAATTGGTAAATTTTATAAATAGTGGCAAGTCATTGGAATAGGTCTTGTCGTTTAGCTTTTAACGTAACTAAAGGTCACTACAGTAAGTAAAGAATTATAGAATGCACCCTAAACCCTTAAAAGAACCTCCTTATAACTCTAATGTCTTAATTACCCTAAGTATCACATTACCCAAGTAATCCATACTCTCAATTGGTTTAAAGGTCATGGGAGTTCAATTTGACCCGTACCATCTCGAGGTTTATTGCCATCACTCCGTTCCAAGTTCAATTAGACAATGCATTTACTATACATATGCAAGTTCATTCATTACTAGGTTAGAATCTAGTGTTCTACCTATTTATGCTTATGAATGATGCTTTGGGATATGTTATGATAGATTAACTTATCTCAAGCACCTCCTTCCTTGTCTTCATCTTTTTCCTTCCATCCATCGCATTTCAATTAGACATGTAATTACTCATTCACATTCAATCTTATTCCAAGTCTACCATTCATTTCAATTATACTCCTCAATTGCATTACTCAATTTCACTACAATGACTGTACTATTTCCCCAATTGAATACATTTAAGTTTTATTATAATGAAAACTAATAATCACCAAGGTTGATCACTCCTTAATAATTAATTCCACTTTTGTCCATCAATGTACTCAATATATCTATCATGCTTCAAGTCATTCTCAGTCTTCCATTTCAGATGGCCAATCTAATTTAAAAGACTATCAAGTAATACTCAATTCATTGTTCCAGTACTCACATGGAATACTTACTCTTCCATAATTCTCATCCACAACAATGCAATGTCAATTGGACAAACTGCTGTATTAGTACTATCTGGAATTTCTATTTTCCAATACACCCCACAAATCTCCATTCACCCTGAGTTCAATTAGACAAATTCTCCCACCGTGCACTTTGCTCCATCGTCTTCAATTTTCAAATAGACAGTATCCAGTGTGAGTCACCACATTCACTGTGTAACTCTCACCCACTCTCCACTGTGTCAATTAGACATGATCCATGCGAGTCAAGTTGACAATGTATGTATGCACATGGACGCATGCTGGACCACCATCCTGTCCATTTGACCAGTATCAACTAGACATTATGAAGCAGGTAATCGAATTCAATTGTCAATTAGAGAGTAGCCAGTTTAATCAAATCCTCCATTCTGGTTTCTACACTTGTTCAGATGAATTCACTGTGCAGCAAATTGACAGTTTCAATTTGACAAAGAGCATTGCAAATCAGTTAAACAGTAAGCTACTCAGAGTCAAGTTGCCAATCAATTAGACAATGGAATTCTATATTTATATTTTTTACATAATGTGACTATCACTCACACTGTGTTGTGTGGTGTGGTGAAGTAATTCCTTCTTTTTCCTTGTTTCCTAGTTATGCCTTAATTCTCAAAAGGTGTCCCTGTAGGTAGAGTCAATTTGACAAGTCGTGTCTCCTGAATTCTACACTACGTCCATTTGACTCTCAATCAGATTTCTACTGTCACCAACTATGATAAAATTCAAAATTGACTTGGTAACTCAATACTATTTACACTGTGTTTCTCAAAAGGGACTTTTCTCAAAAAAAGTCAGCTCACAATATTATTAAATAGTCATAGTCCGACTCATGGATGTATTACTTCTTCCAACAATATACCAATATTACATTGGAATGAATAATTAAACTCAAATTTTTTAATTTTAATTTTTTAAACAAATGGAGCAATTTTATTCCACTACGAAGTAAGAACAAGATGGCGCCGCTGCAAGACCGACGGGGCCCATGTATGAGCAAACTAGTGAAAGAATAACCACCCTAGCCGGAAACTTGGATTCTTTGGAACTTTGTGCAAATGAAGAGAACATCTTTTAAAGGTACTATGCGTATGGATATTGAAAACCAACCTATAGGGTATGTGGCTCAAAACCCACGCGAGGGCCTCAAATCGTAGGGTAGACCTCTCCAAGCAGAAGGTACATTATAGCTGCCAATTTCAAATTTCTATGTACTTATGGTGTACATTTTAGGCCGAGCAGTTCTTGAGCCACCTACAAGTTCTCCTTCCAAAATTCATAACTAATTCAGTATTAATCCAAAATTATTTATGCCAATTGGTCCACTTTTCTGTACACTTTATCCATCTTCCAAAATTGAATTCTTTTATAGATCCCCACCGAGCCTACCAATCTAAAATTGGTAAGTTTCCGAGCCACCTACTATAGGTGCCGGATTGAATAAAGTGGGATTGTTTACTATGGTGATTTTCATCTCTTAGGTTCATAAACATTCATTCTTCCTTGCAAGTTTCCATCCATTTTGGTAATTTTCATCCCTTTCCATTCGTTTCACCTACAAAAAATCATATCAATACATTAGTCCAAACCGCATCATCTTGTGACTTTATAGTCCATTATTATAATAGGGTAGTAGGTTTATTTACAAATAAATCTAAGAATAAAAAGAAAAATGAAATTCTATCGATAAAATATAGAAACATGAAAAGTTTTTATAATTAATATTTATCAAGTTTAAATCAAGCCATGCAAGGTTAGTTAGGAGAGGAATTTTCTAAATACTCAAATACCAAAAACTTATTTTTTGGAAAGACAAGTCTTATTTTTTCAGAAAATATAAACAAGTATTTGTTCACACGTGGACGAACCTACAAATTTTCATATGGTGATAGTAATATCTTCATATCCAGTAAAAGAACACCTCAGTGAAAATAATTTATAAAAGAAGAAAAAAAAAAAAAAAAAAAAAAAATTTGCACCGTCAACTGGGCATCCGAATGCGTGGTGGGGTGGGTGTCGGATAGTGGATTCGAACCCGGCACCAGCACCCTTGGGCTACCACGGCAGTTCGAACCCGAAGCCTCGGAACACCAAGCCACCAAGGCTTTGACGAAACTGTGAATGTTCTGAGCATACTTCTATGAAATCTGAAATGCTAAAAATTAAAACAAAACTAAAAAATGAAAAATTCCTAATTGCTTTAAGTGGACGCCAAATTAGGCAAGGGCGTTAAAACATTGCCCAAGCAAATCAGGCTTCAAGGTTAATCTTACGTCTGCATAACTAATAAGCATCTCCATATTCCAATCCCGGGATTGCATAAAAACTGAAATTCTAAATTAAGTACTAGACACCAAATTGAACATAGTAAGCAAATCACAGCCGACACCATATTGAACAATCTGGACAGCAAGCTTGAGCAAATCAAATCAAATCAAATTGGAACAAACTGGATAGCAAGCTTAAGCAAATCAAACAAACCAAACTGAAATTACACATGCAATTTTAATATTTAGAACCATATAAGTTTTTAAATACATCATACTCTTTGAAGTCCCGAGAGAGGTAAGCTCCACTGACTCAATGGGATTACCGAATCACTTGTCACCAATTTCCACATAAAGCAAAAACCAATTAAGACTCAAAATGTGCATGTTCAATGTTTGAGGGGCTTCATTCTACGTACAGACAATAGGAGATAGAAAGTAAGTTCCGGGATAAACGGGCTCTAGAAGGAATTTAGAGTTCTAATCTAGGCTTAAGTATATAAAGTGAACCACAACTTTCATCTAGTTCCTTGCAGCTGGGGGGTACGTTGCTCCAACACGCTTGACAAGGTCCACTGTTTGCTCCATCCAACGATCCTGCTCAGGAGCCAACTGCCCGCCCCACTGTGCAACCCACGATGCGTCAAAATCTTTGTCGCAAAAGAGGCAACGGTGACACTTGGATTCAATCATCTCTGCAACACAAGTGTTATGGAAAAGGCAACCACATGATCCGAGCACAGCAGCCCCAGCCACGAATCCCTTTGAGCACATCGAGCACCAATCCTTCAAACTTGCGACTCCAACCGGTGGTACCAACTGTCGATGCAGGTACTGGAACAAAGACTTGGGACGCAACACCAAATTATCCATCCGTGTCTTCTTGAATGCCGCATCAGCTACAGCACGTGCCACCTGGGATTGCTTGAAAACCGCGGCAGCCATGGAGAGTGGCCCATTCTCCTCAGCAAGACGGTCGATGGTAAATCAAGCGGTCATCACGGCCTCCTGCAAATCAGCGAATTTTTCGGCGGTGGACCGAACCACTTCCATCTGGGCCTTGTAATCCGCTGGAGTCCCCGATTGGAAGAGCCTTTTCTGCTCCAACACGGCTGCGGTAGTCGCTGCTCCGGCATCTCCTAAATCCTTGGTGGAGTATCTTCTCAGAACTGCCTTAGCGTCATCCTTCTCCTTCTGAAGTGCACGAAGCCCCTCCGCTGCGGATATCTCATCTGCTGCCGCAAGTTGCGCCGCCTTTTCCGCTGCATTGACCAAGGTTTCCACTGTCGATGGAGATGGAGATGCTGTGGACATGCTTTGGATGATGCCGCAGAGGCCCTCAATCTGGCGGCGGAATGCGATGGGGCCAAGCTTGCGGGGATTCTTCAATGCTGTGGCGATGCGTCTGCTCCGACAATGCAGTGCTTCAGCCACCTAGTTGACCTCCAATCCGTGCACGAATGTTGCAAAGGCACCCTTCAAAAACCGCATGGATTAGTACTTGTTGTCGGGGCTGTGTCCATAGACTTCGTAGCAATGTTTGCTGAATAACCGAGCCTGCTCCTTGTCGGTGCAGTTGATAATCTCAAAACGGTTTGCTTGATTTCCAACCCTCCAGACCTTGGTAATGTCACTGTCCGAAATGTGCGAAAAAACAATTCCAACGTCGTCAACCATGGCACCTTTGTTGCACAAGCCAACCTGAAAAATAAAGAAATCTTATTGAAACAAGTTGGACCGCAAGATTCGGCAATTTAGAGTAAAATCAAATTCAAACAAAATGGAGAGTAAGCTGAAAGAAACTAGAAACAATATGGGCCACAAGCTTTAGAAAAGCAAGAAAAATCAAATACAAGCAAAGTGGCTTAAGCAAGCTGAGAGAGTCTTGACGAAAACGGGACCCCAAGCATGAACTTCCAATTGTCCAATTCAAACTAATACAAACTTATGCAGCAAGCTGACAAACATTGTGGGCCGCAAGCTTTAGAAAAGCAAGAAAAATCAAATACAAACAAAATGGCTCGAGCAAGCTGAGAGAGTCTTGACGGAAACGGGACCGCAAGCATGACCTTCCAATTGTCCAATACAAACTTAAACAAAATTATGCAGCAAGCTGAGAAACGTTATTGGCCACAAGCTTTAGAAAAGCAAGAAAAATCAAATACAAGCAAAATGGCTCGAGCAAGCTGAGAGAGTCTTGACGGAAAGTGGAGTGCATGCATGAACTTCCAATTGTCCAATTCAAACTAAAACAAACTTATGCAGCAAGCTGAGAAGCCGTTTGGGCCGCAAGCTTTAGAAAAGCCAGAAAAATCAAATACAAGCAAAATGGCTTGAGCAAGCTGAGAGAGTCTTGACGGAAACGGGACCGCAAGCATGAACTTCCAATTGTCCAATTCAAACTAAAACAAACTTATGCAGCAAGCTGACAAAAAGTGTACGCCGCGAGCTTTAGAAAAGCAAGAAAACTCAAATACAAGCAAAAGGGCTCGAGCAAGCTGAGAGAGTCTTGACGGAAACTGGACCGCATATATGAACTTCCAATTGTCCAATTCAAACTAAAACAAACTTATGCAGCAAGCTGAGAAACACTGTGGGCGGCAAGCTTTAGAAAAGCAAGAAAAATCAAATACAAGCAAAATGGCTTGAGGAAGCTGAGAGAGTCTTGACGGAAACTGGACCGCAAGCATGAACTTCCAATTGTCCAATTCAAACTAAAACAAACTTATGCAGCAAGCTGACAAACAATATGGGCCGCAAACTTTAGAAAAGCAAGAAAAATCAAATACAAGCAGAATGGCTCGAGCAAGGAGGAAGAGTCTTGACGGAAAGTGGACCGCAAGCATGAACTTCCAATTGTCCAATTCAAACTAAAACAAAATTATGCAGCAAGCTAAGAAACCTTATGGGACACAAGCTTTAGAAAGCAAGAAAAATCAAATACAAGCAAAATGGCGCGAGCAAGCAGAGAGAGTCTTGACGGAAACTCGACCGCAAGCATGAACTTCCAATTGTCCAATTCAAACTACAACAAACTTATGCAAGAAGCTGAGAAACAATATGGGCCACAAGCTTTAGGAAAGCAAGAAAAATCAAATACAAGCAAAAGGGCTCTGGCAAGCTGAGAGAGTCTTGACGGAAACAGGAGTGCATGCATGAACTTCCAATTGTCCAATTCAAACTAAAACAAACTTATGCAGCAAGCTGAGACACGTTATGGGCCGCAAGCTTTAGAAATGCAAGAAAATTCAAATACAAGCAAAATGGCTCGAGCAAGCTGAGAGAGTCTTGACGGAAACTCGACCGCAAGCATGAAATTCTAATTGTCCAATTCAAACTAAAACAAACTTATGCAGGAAGCTGAAAAAACAATATGGGCCACAAGCTTAAGATAAGCAAGAAAAATCAAATACAAGCAAAATGATTCGAGCAAGCTGAGAGAGTCTTGACGGAAACTGGACTGCATCCATGAACTTCCAATTGTCCAATTCAAACTAAAACAAACTTATGCAGCAAGCTGAGAAGCCGTTTGGGCCGCAAGCTTTAGAAAAGCCAGAAAAATCAAATAGAAGCAAAATGGCTCGAGCAAGCTGAGAGAGTCTTGACGGAAACAGGACCGCAAGCATGAACTTCGAATTGTCCAATTCAAACTAAAACAAACTTATGCAGCAAGCTGAGAAACAATATGGGTCGCAAGCTTTAGAAAAGCAAGAAAAATCAAATACAAGCAAAATGGCTCGAGCAAGATGAGAGAGTCTTGGCGGAAACTGGACGGCATGCATGAACTTCCAATTGTCCAATTCAAACTACAACAAACTTATGCAGCAAGCTGAGAAACAATATGGGCCACAAGCTTTAGAAAAGCAAGAAAAATCAAATACAAGCAAAATGGCTCGAGCAAGCTTAGAGAGTCTTGACGAAAACTGGAGTGCATGCATGAACTTCCAATTGTCCAATTCAAACTAAAACAAACTTATGCAGCGAGCTGAGAAACGTTATGGGCCGCAAGCTTTAGAAATGCAAGAAAAATCGAATACAAGCAAAATGGCTCGAGCAAGCTGAGAGAGTCTTGACGGAAACTCGATCGCAAGCATGAAATTTTAATTGTCCAATTCAAACTAAAACAAAATTATGCAGGAAGCTGAGAAACGTTATTGGCCACAAGCTTAAAATAAGCAAGAAAAATCAAATACAAGCAAAATGGCTCGAGCAAGCTGAGAGAGTCTTGATGGAAACTGACTGCATGCATGAACTTCCAATTGTCCAATTCAAACTAAAACAAACTTATGCAGCAAGCTGAGAAGCCGTTTGGGCCGCAAGCTTTAGAAGAGCCAGAAAAATCAAATACAAGTAAAATGGCTCGAGCAAGCTGAGAGAGTCTTGACGGAAACTGAACCACAAGCATGAACTTCCAATTGTCCAATTCAAACTAAAACAAACTTATGCAGCAAGCTGAGAAACAATATGGGTCGCAAGCTTTAGAAAAGCAAGAAAAATCAAATACAAGCAAAATGGCTCGAGCAAGCTAAGAGAGTCTTGACGGAAACTGGACCGCAAGCATGAACTTCCAATTGTCCAATTCAAACTAATACAAACTTATGCAGCAAGCTGAGAAACAATATGGGTCGCAAGCTTTAGAAAAGCAAGAAAAATCAAATACAAGCAAAATGGCTCGAGCAAGCTGAGAGAGTCTTGACGGAAACTCGACCGCAAGCATGAACTTCCAATTGTCCAATTCAAACTAAAACAAACTTATGCAGCTAGCAGAGAAACGTTATGGGCCGCAAGCTTTAGAAATGCAAGAAAAATCAAATACAAGCAAAATGGCTCGAGCAAGGAGAAAGAATCTTGACGGAAACTGGACCGCAAGCATGACCTTCCTATTGTCCAATTCAAACTAAAACAAACTTATGCAGCAAGCTGAGAAACGTTATGGGCCACAAGCTTTAGAAAAGCAAGAAAAATCAAATACAAGCAAAATGGCTTGAGCAAGCTGAGAGAGTCTTGATGGAAAGTGGACCGCATGCATGACCTTCCAATTATCCAATTCAAACTTAAACAAACTTATGCAGCAAGCTCAGAAACGGTGTAGGCCGCAAGTTTTAGAAAAGCAAGAAAAATCAAATAGAAGCAAAATGGCTCGAGTAAGCTGAGAGAGTCTTGACGGAAACTCGACCGCAAGCATGAACTTCCAATTGTCTAATTCAAACTAAAACAAACTTATGCAGCAAGCTGACAAACATTGTACGCCGCAAGCTTTAGAAAAGCAAGGAAAATCAAATACAAGCAAAAGGGCTCGAGCAAGCTGAGAGAGTCTTGACGGAAACTGGACCGCAAGCATGAACTTCCAATTGTCCAATTCAAACTTAAACAAACTTATGCAGCAAGCTGAGAAACAATATGGGCCACAAGCTTAAGATAAGCAAGAAAAATCAAATACAAACAAAATGGCTCGAGCAAGCTGAGAGAGTCATGACGGAAGCTCGACCGCAAGCATGAACTTCCAATTGTCCATTTCAAACTAAAACAAACTTATGCAGCAAGCTGAGAAACAATATGGGCCGCAAGCTTTAGAAAAGCAAGAAAAATCAAATACAAGCGAAATGGCTCAAGCAAGCTGAGACACTCTGGACGGAAAGTGGACCGCAAGCATGAACTTCCAATTGTCCAATTTAAACCAAAACAAGCTTTTGCAGGAAGCTGAATAACATTATGGGCCACAAGCTTTACAAAAAGCAAGAAAAATCGAATACAAGCAAAAGGGCCCGAGCAAGCTGAGAGAGTCTTGATAAAAACTGGACCGCATGCATGAACTTCCAATTGTCCATTTCAAACTTAAACAAACTTATGCAGCAAGCTAAGAAACGATATGGGTCGCACGCTTTAGAAAAGCAAGAAAAATCAACTAGAAGCAAAATGGCTCAAGCAAGCTGAGAGAGTCTTGATGGAGACTGGACCGCATGCATGAACTTCAAATTGTGCAATTCAAACTAAAACAAACTTAGGCAGCAAGCTGAGAAACAATATAGGCCACAAGCTTTAGAAAAGCAAGAAAAATCGAATACAAGCAAAAGGGCTCGAGCAAGCTGAGAGAGTCTTGACGGAAACTGGACCGCTAGCATGAACTTCCAATTGTCCAATTCAATCTAAAACAAACTTATGCAGCAAGCTGAGAAACAATATGGGCCACAAGCTTTAGAAAAGCAAGAAAAATCGAATACAAGCAAAAGGGCTCGAGCAAGCTGAGAGAGTCTTGACGGAAACTGGACCGGTAGCATGAATTTCCAATTGTCCAATTCAAACTAAAACAAACTTATGCAGCAAGGTGAGAAAGGTTATGGGCCGCAAGCTTTAGAAAAGCAAGGAAAATCAAATACAAGCAAAATGGCGCGAGCAAGCAGAGAGAGTCTTGACGGAAATTGGACCGCATGCATGAACTTCCAATTGTCCAATTTAAACAAAAACAAGCTTATGGAGGAAGCTGACTAACAATAAGGGCCACAACCTTTAGAAAAGCAAGAAAAATCAAATACAAGCAAAAGGGCTCGAGCAAGCTGAGATAGTCTTGACAGAAACTGGACCGCAAGCATGGACTTCCAATTGTCCAATTCAAACTAAAACAAACTTCTGCAGCAAGCTGAGAAACAATATTGGCCGCAAGCTTTAGAAAAGCAAGAAAAATCAAATACAAGCGAAATGGCTTAAGCAAGCTGAGAGAGTCTTGACGGAAAGTGGACGGCAAGCATGAACTTCCAATTGTCCAATTTAAACTAAAACAAGCTTTTGCAGGAAGCTGAATAACATTATGGGCCACAAGCTTTAGAAAAGCAAGAAAAATCAAATACAAGCAAAACAGCTCAAGCAAGCTGAGAGAGTCTTGACGGAAATTGGACCGCATGCATGAACTTCCAATTGTCCAATTTAAACTAAAACAAGCTTATGGGGGAAGCTGACTAACAATATGGGCCACAAGCTTTAGAAAAGCAAGAAAAATCAAATACAAGCAAAACGGCTTAAGCAAGCTGAGAGAGTCTTGACGGGAACTGGACTGCAAGCATGAACATCTAATTGTCCAATTCAAACTAAAACCAATTTATGCTGGAACCCCAATAACAATATGGGCCACAAGCTTTAGAAAAGCAAGAAAAATCAAATTCAAGCAAAATGGCTAAAGCAAGCTCACAGAGTCTTGACGGAAACGGGACCGCAAGCATGAACTTCCAATTGTCCAATTCAAACTAAAACAAACTTATGGAGCAAGCTGTGAAACACTGTGGGCCGCAAGCTTTAGAAAAGCAAGGAAAATCAAATACAAGCAAAAGGGCTTAAGCAAGCTGAGAGAGTCTTGACGAAAAGAGGACTGCAAATATGAACTTCCAATTGTCCAATTCATACTAAAACAAACTTATGCAGCAAGCTGACAAACATTGGGGGCCGCAAGCTTTAGAAAAGCGAGAAAAATCAAATACAAGCAAAATGGCTCGAGCAAGGAGAAAGAATCTTGACGGAAACTGGACCGCAAGCATGACCTTCCAATTGTCCAATTCAAACAAAAACAAGCTTATGCAGCAAGCTGAGAAATAGTGTCGGCCGCAAGCTTTAGAAAAGCAAGAAAAATGAAAAACAAGCAAAATGGCTTGAGCAAGCTGAGAGAGTCTTGAGAGAAACTGGACCGCATGCATGAACTTCAAATTGTGCAATTCAAACTAAAACAAACTTAGGCAGCAAGCTGAGAAACAATATGGGCCGCAAGCTTTAGAAAAGCAAGAAAAATCAAATACAAGCGAAATGGCTCAAGCAAGCTGAGACAGTCTGGACGGAAAGTGGACCGCAAGCATGAACTTCCAATTGTCCAATTTAAACTAAAACAAGCTTTTGCAGGAAGCTGAATAACATTATGGGCCACAAGCTTTAGAAAAGCAAGAAAAATCGAATACAAGCAAAAGGGCCCGAGCAAGCTGAGAGAGTCTTGATAAAAACTGGACCGCATGCATGAACTTCCAATTGTCCATTTCAAACTTAAACAAACTTATGCAGCAAGCTAAGAAACGATATGGGTCGCACGCTTTAGAAAAGCAAGAAAAATCAACTAGAAGCAAAATGGCTCAAGCAAGCTGAGAGAGTCTTGATGGAGACTGGACCGCATGCATGAA
Organism: Ceratodon purpureus; assembly: GCA_014871385.1. NCBI lineage: Eukaryota > Viridiplantae > Streptophyta > Bryopsida > Pseudoditrichales > Ditrichaceae > Ceratodon > Ceratodon purpureus. Next base: position 31,025,886 of record CM026426.1, read on the forward strand.
CTTCAAATTGTGCAATTCAAACTAAAACAAACTTAGGCAGCAAGCTGAGAAACAATATAGGCCACAAGCTTTAGAAAAGCAAGAAAAATCGAATACAAGCAAAAGGGCTCGAGCAAGCTGAGAGAGTCTTGACGGAAACTGGACCGCTAGCATGAACTTCCAATTGTCCAATTCAATCTAAAACAAACTTATGCAGCAAGCTGAGAAACAATATGGGCCACAAGCTTTAGAAAAGCAAGAAAAATCGAATACAAGCAAAAGGGCTCGAGCAAGCTGAGAGAGTCTTGACGGAAACTGGACCGGTAGCATGAATTTCCAATTGTCCAATTCAAACTAAAACAAACTTATGCAGCAAGGTGAGAAAGGTTATGGGCCGCAAGCTTTAGAAAAGCAAGGAAAATCAAATACAAGCAAAATGGCGCGAGCAAGCAGAGAGAGTCTTGACGGAAATTGGACCGCATGCATGAACTTCCAATTGTCCAATTTAAACAAAAACAAGCTTATGGAGGAAGCTGACTAACAATAAGGGCCACAACCTTTAGAAAAGCAAGAAAAATCAAATACAAGCAAAAGGGCTCGAGCAAGCTGAGATAGTCTTGACAGAAACTGGACCGCAAGCATGGACTTCCAATTGTCCAATTCAAACTAAAACAAACTTCTGCAGCAAGCTGAGAAACAATATTGGCCGCAAGCTTTAGAAAAGCAAGAAAAATCAAATACAAGCGAAATGGCTTAAGCAAGCTGAGAGAGTCTTGACGGAAAGTGGACGGCAAGCATGAACTTCCAATTGTCCAATTTAAACTAAAACAAGCTTTTGCAGGAAGCTGAATAACATTATGGGCCACAAGCTTTAGAAAAGCAAGAAAAATCAAATACAAGCAAAACAGCTCAAGCAAGCTGAGAGAGTCTTGACGGAAATTGGACCGCATGCATGAACTTCCAATTGTCCAATTTAAACTAAAACAAGCTTATGGGGGAAGCTGACTAACAATATGGGCCACAAGCTTTAGAAAAGCAAGAAAAATCAAATACAAGCAAAACGGCTTAAGCAAGCTGAGAGAGTCTTGACGGGAACTGGACGGCAAGCATGAACTTCCAATTGTCCAATTCAAACTAAAACAAACTTATGGAGCAAGCTGTGAAACACTGTGGGCCGCAAGCTTTAGAAAAGCAAGGAAAATCAAATACAAGCAAAAGGGCTTAAGCAAGCTGAGAGAGTCTTGACGAAAAGAGGACTGCAAATATGAACTTCCAATTGTCCAATTCATACTAAAACAAACTTATGCAGCAAGCTGACAAACATTGGGGGCCGCAAGCTTTAGAAAAGCGAGAAAAATCAAATACAAAGAAATTGGCTCGAGCAAGCTGAGAGAGTCTTGACGGGAACTGGACCGCAAGCATGACCTTCCAATTGTCCAATTCAAACTTAAAAAAACTTATGCAGCAAGCTGAGAAACAGTATGGGCCACAAGCTTTAGAAAAGGAAGAAAAATCGAATACAAGCAAAAGGGCTCGAGCAAGCTGAGAGAGTCTTGACGGAAACTGGACCGCTAGCATGAACTTCCAATTGTCCAATTCAAACTAAAACAAACTTATGCAGCAAGCTGTATAACAATCAGGGCAACAAGCTTTAGAAAAGCAAGAAAAATCAAATATAAACAAAAGGGCTTGAGCAAGCTGAGAGAGTCTTGACAGAATCTGGACAGCAAGCATGAACTTCCAATTGTCCAATTCAAACTAAAACAAGCTTATGCAGTAAGCTGAATAACATTATGGGCCAGAAGCTTTAGAAAAGCAAGAAAAATCAAATACAAGCAAAATGGCTGGAGCAAGCTAAGAGAGTCTTGACGGAAATTGGACCGCATGCATGAACTTCCAATTGTCCAATTTAAACTAAAACAAGCTTATGCAGGAAGCTGATTAACAATATGGGCCACAAGCTTTAGAAAAGCAAGAAAAATCAAATACAAGCAAAATGGATTAAGCAAGCTGAGAGAGTCTTGACGGAAACTGGACTGCAAGCATGAACTTCCAATTGTCCAATTCAAACTAATACCTGTTTATGCTGGAACCTCAATAACAATATGAGCCACAAGCTTAAGAGAAGCCAGAAAAATCAAATACAAGCAAAATGGCTCGAGCAAGCTCACAGAGTCTTGACGGAAACTGGACCGCAAGCATGAACTTCCAATTGTCCAATTCAAACTAAAATAAACTTATGCAGCAAGCTGAGAAACAGTGTGGGCCGCAAGCTTTAGAAAAGCAAGAAATATCAAATACAAACAAAATGGCTCGAGCAAGCCGAGAGAGTTTTGACGGAAACTGGAGAGCAAGCATGAACTTCCAATTGTCCAATTCAAACTACAACAAACTTATGCAGCAAGCTGAGAAACGTTATGGGCCGCAAGCTTTATAAAAGCAAGAAAAATCAAATACAAGCAAAAGGGCTCGAGCAAGCTGAAAGAGTCTTGACGGAAAGTGGACCGCAAGCATGAACTTCCAATTGTCCAATTTAAACTAAAACAAGCTTATGCACGAAGCTGAATAACAATATGAGCCACAAGCTTTAGAAAAGCAAGAAAAATCAAATACAAGCAAAAGGGCTCGAGCAAGCAAAGAGAGTCTTGACGGAAACTGGACCGCAAGCATGAACTTCCAATTGTCCAATTCAAACTAAAACAAACTTATGTTGCAAGCTGAGAAACGTTATGGGCCGCAAGCTTTTGAAAGCAAGAAAAATCAAATACAAGCAAAATGGCTTTACGAAGCTGAGAGAGTCATGACGGAAACTCGACCGCAAGTATGAACTTCCAATTGTCCAATTCAAACTTAAACAAACTTATGCACCAAGCTGACAAACAATGTGGGCATCAAGCTTTAGAAAAGCTAGAAAAATCAAATAGAAACAAAATGGCTCGAGCAAGCTGAGAGAGTCTTGATGGATACTGGACCGCATGCATGAACTTCCAGTTGTCCAATTCAAACTAAAACAAACTTATGCATTAAGCTGAGAATCAATCTGGGCCACAAGCTTTAGAAAAGCAAGAAAAATCAAATAGAAACAAAATGGCTCGAGCAAGCTGAGAGAGTATTGATGGAAACTGGACCGCATGCATGAACTTCCAATTGTCCAATTCAAACTAAAACAAACTTATGCATTAAGCTGAGAATCAATCTGGGCCACAAGCTTTAGAAAAGCAAGAAAAATCAAATACAAGCAAAAGGGCTCGAGCAAGCTGACAGTGTCTTGACGGAAACTGGACCGCAAGCATGAACTTCCAATTGTCCAATTCAAACTAAAACAAACTTAATATGGAGCAAGCTTAGAAACAGAATGGACTGGAAGCTTTAGGATACGAATTAGAATTAAATTGAAACGTAGTGGGGAGGAAGCAAGCTTATGCAAATCCAAGAAAGTGATTTCCAACGTGCTCACTGAAGAACGCGGCATCGTACTCTGCTTCGCGGCCAACAATCGCTGGAGCTACTTTAACCATGGAAGCTTTCAATGGTCGCGGGATTCCTGTGAGATCCAGTGGGACATCCCTCTCATAGTTTCCCACGTCAAACGCTTGGGCAATGCTTTCCAAATCTGCTTCGGCATGTGAAATTGGTGTCCCGTATTCTTGGCCTTCGTCACTGTAGTCGGCGTCGATCACCATATTGCGGCTCAATCTCCTGGTTGGTGTATGAGGAACCCTGGATTTCCGCTTCTGCTTTTGCACCATGGCGACACATTCAATCAGAGAGGCAAACAACCGCAACATGTTAGGCACACTGATTTCAAGTGAAGAAAATGGTTAATAAAAAATCAAGAGCTTCTACAGCAAATTGCAAATGGAATCAGAGTCAACCTTTGCAGTGGGCGGGAGCAAGGTGCGTGCTGTAGCAGACCCACAGTTCTGCGTGGCGGAGGTGACGATTGTCGGGCGCATCGATAAACTCTGCCACTGCATTGGCTTCTCGTCTTCAAATATCCAGCGTCCTTTGTCTTCTATCATTGTGCAAAATTTAATGAGAAAGGGATTCCTCGGAGAAGTAGCGGTTCTAAAATTGATTGATGGAGAATACAAGCAATTGCTGAAGCAACCCGTTAAATACTACGATGGGAGACTCTTGGGTCAGCTCCATCAAAATGCTTGTTCCAGGTTGTCTTATCCGAGTACATGGAACCCATAACTAAAAAAAAGGCTGCTGACCACGATGACATCAGATTTTCATCCACCTTCAGTCGATGCATATTTGGACACAAGAAGAGGATAACCAGCGCTGGATGAAAAGGAGATGGACTGTGTATCATCCTTGCAAATCTGATGTAACCATTTGTAACCAAAAATCAAACCATGTTTTCTTGGCGGAGTTACCGCACAGAAATTATCTGTAATTGGTAAGAACTACATCTTCCCCTTTGCTTTAGCTAACGTTTTCTCTGCATTAATTTTCACAAGTTCTGTGCACACTCATGAATAAAGATTGGTTCCCTTTGATATATCTTTTAAATTTTCAACTTATAGGTATACTTTTTGACCCACCGTTGCTTCAATTTTACTTTTACTTTTTTAATTTGGGAATGCTATCTGCTTCACACTGTTCTCTATTTCAATTTGATCTTTTTCCCGGTTATTACAAATACATTGCTTAATTACTCATCCATTTGATTCAATTTCATGTTTCTTTCAAGTTTGAATAGTTATTGACTTCAATTTTTATGCAATCTCGAGTTTGGAATATGAAGACGCTTATTAGTTCATGCATGCGGTCCAGTTTCTGTCAAGACTCTCTCAGCTTGCTCGAGCCATTTTGTTTGTATTTGATTTTTCTTGCTTATCTAAAGCTTGCGGCCCACAGTGTTTCTCAGCTTGCTGCATAAGTTTGTTTTAGTTTGAATTGGACAATTGGAAGTTCATGCTTGCGGTCCAGTTTCTATCAAGACTCTGTCAGCTTGCTCGAGCCATTTTGCTTGTATTTGATTTTTCTTGCTTTTCTTAAGCTTGTGGCCCATATGCTTATTGAGGTTCCAGCATAAACTGATTTGAGTTTGAATTGGACAATTGGAAGTTCATGCTTGCAGTCCAGTTTCCCTCAAGACCCTTTCAGCTTGCTCGAGCCCTTTTGCTTGTATTTGATTTTTCTTACTTTTCTAAAGCTTGCGACCCATACTGTATCATAGCTTGCTGCATAAGTTTGTTTTAGTTTGAATTGGACAATTGGAAGTTCATGCATGCGTTCCAGTTTCTATTAAGACTCTCTCAAATCAAACACAAGCCATTTTGTTTGTTTTTGATTTTTCTTGCTTTTCTAAGCTTGCGACCCACACTGTTTCTTTGCTTGGTGCATAAGTTTGTTTTAGTTTGAATTGGACAATTGGAAGTCCATGCTTGCGGTCCACTTTCCGTCAAGACTCTATCTGCTTGCACAAGCCCTTTTGCTTGTATTTGATTTTTCTTGCTTTTCTAAAGCTTGCGACCCTTACTATTTCATAGCTTGCTGCATTAGTTTGTTTTAATTTGAATTGGACAAGTGGATGTTCATGCTTGCGGTCCACTTTCCGTCAAGACACTCTTAGCTTGCTAAAGCCATTTTGCTTGCATTTGATTTTTCTTACTTTTCTAAAGCTTGCGACCCATACTGTTTCTCAGCTTGCTGCATAAGTTTGTTTTAGTTTGAATTGGACAATAGGAAGTTCATGCATGCGGTCCAGTTTCTGTCAAGACTCTCTAAGCTTGCTCAAGCCATTTTGTTTGCTTTTGATTTTTCTTGCTTTTCTAAAGCTTGCGACCCATATTGTTTCTTAGCTTGCTGCATCAGTTTGTTTTAGTTTGAATTGGACAATTGGAAGTTCATGCTTGCGGTCCTTTTTCCCTCAAGACTCTCTTTGCTTGCATAAGCCCTTTTGCTTGTATTTGATTTTTCTTGCTTTTCTAAAGCTTGCGACCCTTACTATTTCATTGCTTGCTGCATTAGTTTGTTTTAGTTTCAATTGGACAAGTGGATGTTCATGCTTGCTATCCACTTTCCGTCAAGACACTCTTAACTTGCTAAAGCTATTTTGCTTGCATTTGATTTTTCTTACTTTTCTAAAGCTTGCGACCCATATTGTTTCTCAGCTTGCTGCATAAGTTTGTTTTAGTTTGAATTGGACAACTGGAAGTTCATGCATGCGGTCCAGTTTTTGTCAAGACTCTCTCAACTTGCCCAAGCCATTTTGTTTGTTTTTGATTTTTCTTACTTTTCTAAAGCTTGCGACCCATACTGTTTCATAGCTTGCTGCATAAGCTTGTTTTAGTTTGAATTGGACAATTGGAAGTTCATGCATGCGCTCGAGTTTCAGTCAAGACTCTCTCTGCTTGCACAAGCCATTTCGCTTGTATTTGATTTTTCTTGCTTTTCTAAAGCTTGCGGCCCATATTGTTTCTCAGCTTGCTGCATAAGTTTGTTTTAGTTTGAATTGGACAATTGGATGTTCATGCTTGCGGTCCCGTTTCCGTCAAAACTCTCTCAGCTTGCTTGAGCCATTTTGCTTGTATTTGATTTTTCTTGCTCATCTAAAGCTTGAGGCTAATATTGTTTCTGACCTTCCTGCATAAGTTTGTTATAGTTTGAATTCGACAATTGGAAGTTCATGCATGCGGTCTTGTTTCGGTCAAGAATCTCCTAGCTTGCTCGAGCCCTTTTGCTTGTATTTGATTTTTCTTGCTTTTCTAAAGCTTGCGACCCATAACGTTTCTCAGCTTGCTGTATAAGTTTGTTTTAGATTGAATTGGTCAATTGGAAATTCATGCATGCGGTCTTCTTTCTGTCAAGACTCTCTAAGCTTGCTCAAGCCATTTTGTTTGTTTTTGATTTTTCTTGCTTTTCTAAAACTTGCGACTCACACTGTTTCTTTGCTCGGTGCATAAGTTTGTTTTAGTTTGAATTGGACAATTGGAAGTCCATGCTTGCGGTCCAGTTTCCATCAAGACTCCGTCTGCTTGCTCTAGCCATTTTGCTTGTATTTGATTTTTCTTGCTTTCCAAAAGCTTGCGGCAAATTTTGTTTCTCAGCTTGCTGCATAAGTTTGTTTTAGTTCGAATTGGACAATTGGATGTTCATGCTTGCGGTCCACTTTCCCTCAAGACTCTCTCAGCTTGCTCAAGCCATTTTGTTTGCTTTTGATTTTTCTTGCTTTTCTATAAGCTTGTGACCCATACTATTTCTTAGCTTGCTGCATTAGTTTGTTTTAGTTTGAATTGGACACTTGGAAGTTCATGCTTGCGAACCACTTTCCGTCAAGACTCTCTCAGCTTGCTCGAGCCCTTTTGCTTGTATTTGATTTTTCTTGCTTTTCTTAAGCTTGGGACCCTTACTGTTTCATAGCTTGCTGCATTAGTTTGTTTTAGTTTGAATTGGACAATTGGATGTTCATGCTTGCGGTCCACTTTCCGTCAAGACACTCTTAGCTTGCTAAAGCCATTTTGCTTGCATTTGATTTTTCTTACTTTTCTATAGTTTGCGACCCATATTGTTTCTCAGCTTGCTGCATAAGTTTGTTTTAGTTTGAATTGGACAATTGGAAGTGCATGCATGCAGTCCAGTTTTTGTCAAGACTCTCTCAGCTTGCTCAAGCCATTTTGTTTGCTTTTGATTTTTCTTGCTTTTCTATAAGCTTGTGACCCATACTATTTCTTAGCTTGCTGCATTAGTTTGTTTTAGTTTGAATTGGACAATTGGATGTTCATGCTTGCGGTCCACTTTCCGTCAAGACACTCTTAGCTTGCTAAAGCCATTTTGCTTGCATTTGATTTTTCTTGCTTTCTATAGCTTGCGACCCATATTGTTTCTCAGCTTGCTGCATAAGTTTGTTTTAGTTTGAATTGGACAATTGGAAGTTCATGCATGCAGTCCAGTTTTTGTCAAGACTCTCTCAGCTTGCGTAAGCCATTTTGTTTGTTTTTGATTTTTCTTACTTTTCTAAAGCTTGCGACCCATACTGTTTCAAAGCTTGCTCCATAAGTTTGTTTTCGTTTGAACAAGACAATTAAAAGTTCATGCATGCGCTTGAGTTTCAGTCAAGAGTCTCTCCCCTTGCACAAGCCATTTTGTTTGTTTTTGATTTTTCTTGCTTTTCTAAAGCTTGCGACTCACACGGTTTCTATGCTTGGTGCATAAGTTTGTTTTTGTTTGAATTGGACAATTGGAAGTCCATGCTTGCGGTCCAGTTTCCGTCAAGACTCGGTCTGCTTGCTCTAGCCATTTTGCTTGTATTTGATTTTTCTTGCTTTCCAAAAGCTTGCGGCAAATTTTGTTTCTCACCTTGCTGCATAAGCTTGTTTTAGTTCGAATTGGACAATTGGATGTTCATGCTTGCGGTCCACTTTCCCTCAAGACTCTCTCAGCTTGCTCAAGCCATTTTGTTTGCTTTTGATTTTTCTTGCTTTTCTATAAGCTTGTGACCCATACTATTTTATAGCTTGCTGCATTAGTTTGTTTTAGTTTGAATTGGACACTTGGAAGTTCATGCTTGCGGTCCACTTTCCGTCAAGACTTTCTCAGCTTGCTCGAGCCCTTTTGCTTGTATTTGATTTTTCTTGCTTTTCTAAAGCTTGGGACCCTTACTGTTTCATAGCTTGCTGCATTAGTTTGTTTTAGTCTGAATAGGACAATTGGATGTTCATGCTTGCGGTCCACTTTCCGTCAAGACACTCTTAGCTTGCTAAAGCCATTTTGCTTGCATTTGATTTTTCTTACTTTTCTATAGCTTGCGACCCATATTGTTTCTCAGCTTGCTGCATAAGTTTGTTTTAGTTTGAATTGGACAATTGGAAGTGCATGCATGCAGTCCAGTTTTTGTCAAGACTCTCTCAGCTTGCGTAAGCCATTTTGTTTGTTTTTGATTTTTCTTACTTTTCTAAAGCTTGCGACCCATACTATTTCATAGCTTGCTGCATAAGTTTGTTTTCGTTTGAACCGGACAATTGGAAGTTCATGCATGCGGTAGACTTTCCCTCAAGACTCTCTCAGCTTGCTCAAGCCATTTTGTTTGTTTTTGATTTTTCTTACTTTACTAAAGGTTGCAACCCATACTGTTTCTTAGCTTGCTGCATAAGTTTGTTTTAGTTTAAATTGGACAATTGGAAGTCCATGCTTGCGGTCTTGTTTCTATCAAGACTCTCTCAGCTTGCTAAAGCCATTTTGCTTGCATTTGATTTTTTTTACTCTACTAAAGCTTGCGACCGATACTGTTTCTTAGCTTGCTGCATAAGGTTGTTTTAGTTTGAATTGGACAATTGGAAGTCCATGCTTGCGGTCCAGTTTCTGTCAAGACTCTCTCAGCTTGCTAAAGCCATTTTGCTTGCATTTGATTTTTCTTACTTTTCTAAAGCTTGCGAACCATATTGTTTCTCAGCTTGCTGCATAAGTTTGTTTTAGTTTGAATTGGACAATTGGAAGTTCATGCATGCGGTCTAGTTTTTGTCAAGACTCTCTCAGCTTGCCCAAGCCATTTTGTTTGTTTTTGTATTTTCTTACTTTTGTAAAGCTTGCGACCCATAATGTTTCATAGCTTGCTGCATAAGTTTGTTTTCGTTCGAACAAGACAATTGGAAGTTCATGCATGCGCTCGAGTTTCAGTCAAGACTCTCCTAGCTTGGAAAAGCCTTTTTGTTTGTTTTTTATTTTTCTTGCTTTTCTAAGCTTGCGACCCATATCGTTACTCAGCTTGCTGCATAAGTTTGTTTTATTTTGAATAGGACAAATGGAAGTCCGTGCTTGCGGTCAGGTTTCCGTCAAGACTCTGTCTGCTTGCTCTAGCCATTTCGCTTGTATATGATTTTTCTTGCTCATCTAAAGCTTGTGGCTGATATTGTTTCTGACCTTCCTGCATAAGCTTGTTATAGTTTGAATTGGACAATTGGAAGTTCATGCATGCGGTCCTGTTTCCGTCAAGACTCTCTCAGCTTGCTCGAGCCATTTTGCTTGTATTTGATTTTTCTTGCTTTTCTAAAGTTTGCGACCCACAAGGTTTTTCAGCTTGGTGCATAAGTTTGTTTTAGTTTGAATTGGACAATTGGAAGTTCATGCATGCGGTCTTGTTTCTATCAAGACTCTCTCAGCTTGCCCAAGCTATTTTGTTTGTTTTTTATTTTTCTTGCTTTTCTAAAGCTTGCGGCCTATATCGTTTCTCAGCTTGCTGCATGATTTTGTTTTAGTTTGAATTGGACAATTGGAAGTCCATGCTTGCGCTTGAGTTTCAGTCAAGACTCTCTCAGCTTGCAAAAGCCATTTTGTTTGTTTTTGATTTTTCTTGCTTTTCTAAACTTGCGACCTATATCGTTTCTCAGCTTGCTGCATAAGTTTGTTTTAGATTGAATTGGACAGTTGGAAGTTCATGCCTGCGGTCCAGTTTCTATCAAGACTCTCTCAGCTTGCCCAAGCTATTTTGTTTGTTTTTGATTTTTCATGCTTTTCTAAACCTTGTGGCTGATATTGTTTCTGACCTTCCTGCATAAGTTTGTTATAGTTTGAATTCGACAATTGGAACTTCATGCATGCGGTCCTGGTTTTCTCAAGACTCTTTCAGCTTGCTCGAGCCCTATTGCTTGTATTTCATTTTTCTTGCTTTTCTAAAGCTTGGGGCCCATAACGTTTCTCAGCTTGCTGCATAAGTTTGTTTTAGTTTGAATTGGACAATTGGATGTTCATGCCTGCGGTCCACTTTTCCTCAAGACCCTCTCAGCTTGCCGAAGCCATTTTGCTTGCATTTGATTTGTCTTGCTCTTCTAAAGCTTGCGCCCCATACTGTTTGTTAGCTTGCTGCATAAGTTTGTTTTAGATTGAATTGGACAATTGGAAGTTCATCGATGCGGTCCAGTTTCAGTCACGACTCTCTCAGCTTGCCGAAGCCTTTTGCTTGCATTTGATTTTTCTTACTTTTCTAAAGCTTGCGACCCATATCGTTTCTCAGCTTGCTGCATAAGTTTGTTTTAGTTTGAATTGGACAATTGGAAGTCCATGCTTGCGCTCGAGTTTCAGTCAAGACTCTCTCAGCTTGCACAAGCCATTTTGTTTGTTTTTGATTTTTCTTGCTTTTCTAAGCTTGCGACCCAAATCGTTCCTCAGCTTGCTGCATAAGTTTGTTTTAGTTTGAATTGGACAATTGGAAGTCCATGCTTGCGGTCCAGTTTCCGTCAAGACTCTGTTTGCTTGCTCTAGCCATTTCGCTTGTATTTGATTTTTCTTGCTTTTCTAAAGGTTGCGGCGCATATCGTTTCTCAGCTTGCTAAAAAAGTTTGTTTTAGTTTGAATTGGACAATTGGATGTTCATGCGTGCGGTCCACTTTTGCTCAAGACTCTCTCAGCTTGCCGAAGCCATTTTGCTTGCATTTGATTTGTCTTACTTTTCTAATGCTTGCGACCCATATCCTTTCTCAGCTTGCTGCATAAGTTTGTTTTAGTTTGAATTGGACAATTGGAAGTCCATGCTTGCGCTCGAGTTTCAGTCAAGACTCTCTCAGCTTGCACAAGCCATTTTGTTTGTTTTTGATTTTTCTTGCTTTTCTAAGCTTGCGACCCAAATCGTTCCTCAGCTTGCTGCATAAGTTTGTTTTAGTTTGAATTGGACAATTGGAAGTCCATGCTTGCGGTCCAGTTTCCGTCAGGACTCTGTCTGCTTGCTCTAGCCATTTCGCTTGTATTTGATTTTTCTTGCTTTTCTAAAGGTTGCGGCGCATATTGTTTCTCAGCTTGCTACATAAGTTTGTTTTAGTTTGAATTGGACAATGGGAAGTTCATGCTTGCGGTCCACTTTCCCTCAAGACTCTCTCAGCTTGCTCAAGCCATTTTGTTTGCTTTTGATTTTTCTTGCTTTTCTAAAGCTTGCGACCCATACTGTTTCTTAGCTTGCTGCATTAGTTTGTTTTAGTTTGAATTGGACAATTGGAAGTCCATGCTTGCGGTCCACTTTCGGTCAAGACTCTCTCAGCTTGCTCGAGCCCTTTTGCTTGTATTTGATTTTTCTTGCTTTTCTAAAGCTTGCGACCCTTACTGTTTCATAGCTTGCTGCATTAGTTTGTTTTAGTTTGAATTGGACAATTGGATGTTCATGCTTGCGGTCCACTTTCCGTCAAGACTCTCTTAGCTTGCTAAAGCCATTTTGCTTGCATTTGATTTTTCTTACTTTTCTAAAGCTTGCGAACCATATTGTTTCTGAGCTTGCTGCATAAGTTTGTTTTAGTTTGAATTGGACAATTGGAAGTTCATGCATGCGGTCTAGTTTTTGTCAAGACTCTCTCAGCTTGCCCTAGCCATTTTGTTTGTTTTTGTATTTTCTTACTTTTCTAAAGCTTGCGACCCATAATGTTTCATAGCTTGCTGCATAAGTTTGTTTTCGTTTGAACAAGACAATTGGAAGTTCATGCATGCAAACGAGTTTCAGTCAAGACTCTCCCAGCTTGCAAAAGCCTTTTTGTTTGTTTTTTATTTTTCTTGCTTTTCTAAGCTTGCGACCCATATCGTTACTCAGCTTGCTGCATAAGTTTGTTTTAGTTTGAATAGGACAAATGGAAGTCCGTGCTTGCGGTCAGGTTTCCGTCAAGATTCTGTCTGCTTGCTCTAGCCATTTCGCTTGTATATGATTTTTCTCTTTCATCTAAAGCTTGTGGCTGATATTGTTTCTAACCTTCCTGCATAAGCTTGTTATAGTTTGAATTCGACAATTGGAAGTTCATGCATGCGGTCCTGTTTCCATCAAGACTTTCTCAGCTTGCTCCAGCCATTTTGCTTGTATTTGATTTTTCTTGCTTTTCTAAAGTTTGCGACCCATAAGGTTTTTCAGCTTGGTGCATAAGTTTGTTTTAGTTTGAATTGGACAATTGGAAGTTCATGCATGCGGTCCACTTTCTATCAAGACTCTCTCAGCTTGCCCAAGCTATTTTGTTTGTTTTTGATTTTTCTTGCTTTTCTAAAGCTTGCCGCCTATATCGTTTCTCAGCTTGCTGCATGATTTTGTTTTAGTTTGAATTGGACAATTGGAAGTCCATGCTTGCGCTCGAGTTTCAGTCAAGACTCTCTCAGCTTGCAAAAGCCACTTTGTTTGTTTTTGAGTTTTCTTGCTTTTCTAAGCTTGCGACCCATATCGTTTCTCAGCTTGCTGCATAAGTTTGTTTTAGATTGAATTGGACAATGGGAAGTTCATGCTTGCGGTCCAGTTCCCGTCAAGACTCTCTCAGCTTGCTCGGGCCCTTTTGCTTGTATTTGATTTTTCTTGCTTTTCTAAAGCTTGCGACCCTTACTGTTTCATAGCTTGCTGGATAAGTTTGTTTTAGTTTGAATTGGACAATTGGAAGTTCATGCCTGCGGTCGTGTTTCTATCAAGACTCTCTCAGCTTGCCCAAGCTATTTTGTTTGTTTTTGATTTTTCTTGCTTTTCTAAAGCTTGTGGCTGATATTGTTTCTGACCTTCCTGCATAAGTTTGTTATAGTTTGAATTCGACAATTGGAACTTCATGCATGCGGTCCTGGTTCCGTCAAGACTCTTTCAGCTTGCTCGCGCCCTTTTGCTTGTATTTGATTTTTCTTGCTTTTCTAAAGCTTGGGGCCCATAACGTTTCTCTGGTTGCTGCATAAGTTTGTTTTAGATTGAATTGGACAATTGGAAGTTCATGCCTGCGGTCTTGTTTCTGTCAAGACTCTCTCAGCTTGCACAAGCAATTTTGTTTGTTTTTGATTTTTCTTGCTTTTCTAAAGCTTGCGGCCTACATTGTTATTCAGCTTGCTGCATAAGTTTGTTTTAGTTTGAATTGGACAATTGGATGTTCATGCTTGCTGTCCAGTTTCTGTCAAGACTCTCTCAGCTTGCCGAAGCCATTTAGCTTGCATTTGATTTTTCTTGCTTTTCTAAAGCTTGCGGCCTACAATGTTATTCAGCTTGCTGCATAAGTTTGTTTTAGTTTGAATTGGACAATTGGAAGTCCATGCTTGCGGTCCAGTTTCCATCAAGACTCTGTCTGCTTGCTCTAGCCATTTCGCTTGTATTTGATTTTTCTTGCTTTTCTAAAGGTTGCGGCGCATATTGTTTCTCAGCTTGCTACATAAGTTTGTTTTAGTTTGAATTGGACAATGGGAAGTTCATGCTTGCGGTCCAGTTCCCGTCAAGACTCTCTCAGCTTGCTCGGGCCCTTTTGCTTGTATTTGATTTTTCTTGCTTTTCTAAAGCTTGCGACCCTTACTGTTTCATAGCTTGCTGGATAAGTTTGTTTTAGTTTGAATTGGACAATTGGAAGTTCATGCCTGCGGTCTTGTTTCTGTCAAGACTCTCTCAGCTTGCACAAGCCATTTTGTTTGTTTTTGATTTTTCTTGCTTTTCTAAAGCTTGCGGCCTACATTGTTTCTTAGCTTGGTGCATAAGTTTGTTTTAGTTTGAACTGGACAATTGGAAGTTCATGCATGCGGTCCAGTTTCCGTCAAGACTCTTTCAGCTTGCTCGAGCCCTTTTGCTTGTATTTGATTTTTCTTGCTTTTCTAAAGCTTGCCACCCACACTGTTTCTCAGCTTGCTGCATAAGTTTGTTTTAGTTTGAATTGGACAATTGGAAGTTCATGCTTGCGGTCTTGTTTCCCTCAAGACTCTCTCAGCGTGCTTGAGCCATTTTCCTTGTATTTGATTTTTCTTGCTTTTCTAAAGCTTGCGGCCCACACTGCTTGTCAGCTTGCTGCATAAGTTTGTTTTAGTTTGAATTGGACAATTGGAAGTTCATGCATGCGGTCCACTTTCCATCAAGACTCTTCAGCTTGATCGAGCCCTTTTGCATGTATTTGATTTTTCTTACTATTCTAAAGCTTGCGACCCACACTGTTTCTTAGATTGCTGCATAAGTTTGTTTTAGTTTGTTTTGGACAATTGGAAGTTCATGCTTGCGGTCCAGTTTCCCTCCTGAGTCTTTCAGCTTGCTCGAGCGCTTTTGATTAAATTTGATTTTTCTTGCATTTCTAAAGCTTGCGGCCCATAACGTTTCTCAGCTTGCTGCATAAGTTTGTTTTAGTTTGAATTGGACAATTGGAAGTTCATGCTTGTGGTCCAGTGTCCGTCGAGACTCTTTGAGCTTGCTCGAGCCCTTTTGCTTGTATTTGATTTTTCTTGCTTTTCTAAAGCTTGCGGCCCGTAACGTTTCACAGCTTCCTGCATAAGTTTGGTTTAGTTTGAATTGGACAATTGGAAGTTCATGCCTGCAATCTAGTTTCTGTCAAGACTCTTTCAGCTTGCACAAGCTCTTTTGCTTGTATTTGATTTTTCTTGCTTTTCTAAAGCTTGCGGCCCACACTGTTTCTCAGCTTGCTGCATAAGTTTGTTTTAGTTTGAATTGGACAATTGGAAGTTCATGCATGCGGTCCTGTTTTCGTCAAGACTCTCTCAGCTTGCTCGAGCCATTTTGCTTGTATTTGATTTTTCTTGCTTTTCTAAAGGTTGCGGCCCATACTGTTTCTAGTTTCTTTCAGCTTACTCTCCATTTTGTCTGAATTTGATTTTACTCTAAATTGCCAAATCTTGCGGTCCAACTTGTTTCAATTAGATTTCTTTATTTTTCAGGTTGGCTTGTGCAACAAAGGTGCCATGGTTGACGACGTTGGAATTGTTTACCCGCACATTTCGGACAGTGACATCACCAAGTTCTGGAGGGTTGGAAATCAAGCAAACCGTTTTGAGATTATCAAGTGCACCGACAGGAGCAGACTCGGTTATTGAGCAAACATTGCTACGTAATCTATGGACACAGCCCCGACAACAAGTACTAATCCATGCGGTTTTTGAAGGGTGCCTTTACAACATTCGTGCACGGATTGGAGGTCAACTAGGTGGCTGAAGCACTGCATTGTCGGAGCAGACTCATTGCCACAGCATTGAAGAATCTCCGCAAGCTTGGCCCTATCGCACTCCGCCGCCAGATTGAGGGCCTATGCGGCATCATCCGAAGCATGTCCACAGCATCTCCATCTCCACCGACACTGGAAACCTTGGTCAATGCAGCGGAAAAGGCGGCGCAACTTGCGGCAGCAGATGAGATATCCGCAGCGGAGGGGCTTCGTGCACTTCAGAAGGAGAAGGATGACGCTAAGGCAGTTCTGAGAAGATACTCCACCAAGGATTTAGGAGATGCCGGAGCAGCGACTACCGCAGCCGTGTTGGAGCAGAAAAGGCTCTTCCAATCGGGGACTCCAGCGGATTACAAGGCCCAGATGGAAGTGGTTCGGTCCACCGCCGAAAAATTCGCTGATTTGCAGGAGGCCGTGATGACCGCTTGATTTACCATCGACCGTCTTGCTGAGGAGAATGGGCCACTCTCCATGGCTGCCGCGGTTTTCAAGCAATCCCAGGTGGCACGTGCTGTAGCTGATGCGGCATTCAAGAAGACACGGATGGATAATTTGGTGTTGCGTCCCAAGTCTTTGTTCCAGTACCTGCATCGACAGTTGGTACCACCGGTTGGAGTCGCAAGTTTGAAGGATTGGTGCTCGATGTGCTCAAAGGGATTCGTGGCTGGGGCTGCTGTGCTCGGATCATGTGGTTGCCTTTTCCATAACACTTGTGTTGCAGAGATGATTGAATCCAAGTGTCACCGTTGCCTCTTTTGCGACAAAGATTTTGACGCATCGTGGGTTGCACAGTGGGGCGGGCAGTTGGCTCCTGAGCAGGATCGTTGGATGGAGCAAACAGTGGACCTTGTCAAGCGTGTTGGAGCAACGTACCCCCCAGCTGCAAGGAACTAGATGAAAGTTGTGGTTCACTTTATATACTTAAGCCTAGATTAGAACTCTAAATTCCTTCTAGAGCCCGTTTATCCCGGAACTTACTTTCTATCTCCTATTGTCTGTACGTAGAATGAAGCCCCTCAAACATTGAACATGCACATTTTGAGTCTTAATTGGTTTTTGCTTTATGTGGAAATTGGTGACAAGTGATTCGGTAATCCCATTGAGTCAGTGGAGCTTACCTCTCTCGGGACTTCAAAGAGTATGATGTATTTAAAAACTTATATGGTTCTAAATATTAAAATTGCATGTGTAATTTCAGTTTGGTTTGTTTGATTTGCTTAAGCTTGCTATCCAGTTTGTTCCAATTTGATTTGATTTGATTTGCTCAAGCTTGCTGTCCAGATTGTTCAATATGGTGTCGGCTGTGATTTGCTTACTATGTTCAATTTGGTGTCTAGTACTTAATTTAGAATTTCAGTTTTTATGCAATCCCGGGATTGGAATATGGAGATGCTTATTAGTTATGCAGACGTAAGATTAACCTTGAAGCCTGATTTGCTTGGGCAATGTTTTAACGCCCTTGCCTAATTTGGCGTCCACTTAAAGCAATTAGGAATTTTTCATTTTTTAGTTTTGTTTTAATTTTTAGCATTTCAGATTTCATATAAGTATGCTCAGAACATTCACAGTTTCGTCAAAGCCTTGGTGGCTTGGTGTTCCGAGGCTTTGGATTCAAATTGACGTGGTAGCCCAAGGGTGCTGGTGCCGGGTTCGAATCCACTATCCGACACCCACCCCACCACGCATTCGGATGCCCAGTTGACGGTGCAAATTTTTTTTTTTTTTTTTTTTTTCTTCTTTTATAAATTATTTTCACTGAGGTGTTCTTTTACTGGATATGAAGATATTACTATCACCATATGAAAATTTGCAGGTTCGTCCACGTGTGAACAAATACTTGTTTATATTTTCTGAAAAAATAAGACTTGTCTTTCCAAAAAATATGTTTTTGGTATTTGAGTATTTAGAAAATTCCTCTCCTAAATAACCTTGCATGGCTTGATTTAAACTTGATAAATATTAATTAAAAAAACTTTTCATGTTTCTATATTTTATCGATAGAATTTCATTTTTCTTTTTATTCTTAGATTTATTTGTAAATAAACCTACTACCCTATTATAATAATGGACTATAAAGTCACAAGGTAATGCGGTTTGGACTAATGTATTGATATGATTTTTTGTAGGTGAAACGAATGGAAAGGGATGAAAATTACCAAAATGGATGGAAACTTGCAAGGAAGAATGAATGTTTATGAACCTAAGAAATGAAAATCACCATAGTAAACAATCCCGCTTTATTCAATCCGGCACCTATAGTAGGTGGCTCAGAAACCGTACCAATTTTAGATTGGTAGGCTCGGTGGGGATCTATAAAAAGAATTCAATTTTGGAAGATGGATAAAGTGTACAGAAAAGTGGACCAATTGGCATAAATAATTTTGGATTAATACTGAATTAGTTATGAATTTTGGAAGGAGAACTTGTAGGTGGCTCAAGAACTGCTCGGCCTAAAATGTACACCATAAGTACATAGAAATTTGAAATTGGCAGCTATAATGAACCTTCTGCTTGGAGAGGTCTACCCTACGATTTGAGGCCCTCGCGTGGGTTTTGAGCCACATACCCTATAGGTTGGTTTTCAATATCCATACGCATAGTACCTTTAAAAGATATTCTCTTCATTTGCACAAAGTTCCAAAGAATCCAAGTTTCCGGCTAGGGTGGTTATTCTTTCACTAGTTTGCTCATGGGTTAGTTCTTGGGGCGATGGGAGCAGGAAATCAAAATCCAGATTTGGGATTAGCTAGAATAACGGCACTAGGGTGAACATGAAGTAATCATAGATTTTGGGTTCTTGTGTGTTGACGGTTGGGAATTTTCAAGACGGTTGATCGTTGTCTGCAGGTTTTTCTTGGATAGAAACTTAAATTTTTGGATGAAAAATGGATGGATGGAAAGTGGATGGATGAGAAATGGATGGATCAAATATAGATGGAGGAGAAATGGATGGATTAAATATGAATGGATGGAAGTTTGTCAAGCAACTGGAGAACTTTGACATAGGAATTTGCAATATTGGCAATGCATGACAATTATGCAATTTTTTATTTTTCAATATGTTGCTAATTCTATGACATCAAAGGAAAGGGACATGATATAAGTCAGAATAAGAAAATGAGGTTGGAGTGGGTCAGAACAATTACTTGATTTATTCAAATTTAAAAGAATTTTAATTGTGAACTCATCCTACGGTGGATAGTTTCAGTGAAACATGGATGAAAAACAAAGTTTCAATGAAACATCAAAGTGAACTAATCTTTCTGTGCAGTAGTGTGCACAGAAATAAATCCATTAAAAATCAAATGGAAAAAAAAGGATTGAAGGTAGGCAAGCTGAGAAAAAGAATCCATATTTGTTGAAATTCAAATGAAACATCGATTTTTCTTAATTCATACAGTAGATGGATGAAAAATGGATGGATGGAAGTTTGTCAAGCAAATGGAGAACTTTGATATAGGAATTTGCAGCATCGACAGTGCATGACAATTGAGAATATCAATTATGCAAGGAATGAGTATTTGAACTTTGGATGCATCTTATCTGTACATCAATGGCAATGTCACTTTTCAACCGTAAACCTCCGACATTCCAAGCTCAAAACGATGCTAATTTCCCTAAAAATTACCATTGTGTACAACAACTTCTCCAATACATAATCTGCTACCACCAGAGAATTATAAAATACAACCTCAAAGGGCGTTGTCAAATTTTACCAAACGTTAGCGCTTCCTAGTGTCAGCATCATAAAGGCGGCTTTAAGATTGAGGTGATCATGGTTGCAAATTATCCACTATGCTTCTTTGAGTCAGATTCCTTCAATCACGTAGTACAAGGGTTGACTACTGTGATAAGCATGAACTGGAGAATTTGGGTAGGAGATCAGGTTCAGGGACACATGAGATCGATTGATCGGGGCGTTCCAATCAAGCAGCAATACTCCATGTCCTTTCCAAGGTGAGAGCCGACTTTTGAAACAGGATTTGCAAATCAGTCCAACATACTTAAAAGGTTTAATAATGCTGGAGCCCAACTACCAAGGGCAGAACCCACATTTTGATCGCATTTTCTAGGCTCCAATGACTAGGACCTTCTCAATCAACTTGTACATGTTGCATGGGCTAGGCGGCGTTGACACACTCCATCGTGATGGTTGAAGGATGTGTACCGAAAATACTGACTGGGCGGGAGAATTTATGAAATTCACCACTCTAATTCGTCGTTTGAACTTACAACATCAAGGGTACAGTCCAGGACCCTCCTTCATCGATCCTCACCCCATTAGAGCCACGCGATTAATCCACCCCACTTCATTGATTAAACAGACCACATCACGAGTACGTAAGTTGATTTATTCCAATGTTCATACAATGATAATACATCTGACTAAGAAGGACAGGGACTTCACGATATTAGACTCACACCTCTAGGAAGATGTTATCTCATTCTCTACGCCCTGCAACCAACTTTCTCATTCAACCCCGCATCTTCTCTTCCAAACTCCTCTTTAATTCTGCTGTAGCAATCTAGCTCGATGAGGAAAAGCAAGAAGCCACAGCGAGTGCTTGTGCCAGCAGTTCAGGCGAGTTCTAGTGAGACTAGCTCCTTCGAAACACCTCTGAGTTCTGATTTCATCAATCCATCGATTTGGGCTCAGGCATTCGACTTGAGCGGAGTAGGTGACAATATGAGGAAGCACCTCACAAGCGTGGCTCCGTTTCTACTAGGAGATGCCGCAGTCTATAGTTCTTAGTTTTTCGCTGACGTGGGAGTGTTGTGTAGCAACGGCGTCCCATTCAAGAAGTTGAGAGATGAGCACAAGCTCCCTTTGGAAGCCATTGTGGGCACCTATCCGCTCAACAAGAATGAAAATCGGCACCCTCTCCGCCTCATGACTGATGATGTAGCCGCAAGAGCTCTTCGGATGTACCAACGTGTCTATGGCGGGACTGCTCCAGACAACGGAGAATTCGGGACTGCCTTCGTTAGGGGCTTGATGCTTGACGCAAAACGGTGGAAGATCAACTGGGCCGAAGGTGTGGCAGAGATCGCGAAGGTATGTTTCTTGCATACAGTTTCCTACCCCATTCTACTGTCGATGCACGTTCATGATTTTCGTCTTGTTCTTCAACTGTCGATGCGTTCCCATGATTTTTGTCTTGTTCATTACTAACTGCGAGTTTGGATGAAGCAGAGCTGCCTCAAGACCCCTGTCCTGAATCCAGGGAAGCTCACCCCACCGTGCTTGCGCGAGCAGATCCAAGCCATGTTGAAGTTGTTCAGGGCAGTGGTCGACAAGATGGTCCGCGAGAAGAATGCGGCAGCGAAGCCCTTGCAAGCCGAGGGAGCTGTGTCGCGACTAGTGGGCATACATCGACAGCCACGTAGTGCAGTGACGTCGGAGGAAGCACGTCGCAAGTCCCCGCTTGGCAAGCTAAATGTGGTGGTGAAGGGTCCCACTGAAGCAGTGCCTCAGACTCCCCCAACCTCACCAACGCAGCCACGTGAGAGGAAGCTCACGGAGAGGAGTGTAGTTGCTTCGCGGGAGATCAAGCCTTCAGCCCAAGGTTCTGAACAACTGCGTAAGCAACGTTTCATAAAGGAGGCCGCATTAGTCAAGGTGAAAGACGAGCTAGAGCGTGCTGAAATCGCGCTCGCTATGCGGGAGACCAACCGCCAGGAGCTGTTGCGCTTGGAGCAATCAAAATGGGAGGAATTCGCCGGAATCTAGCAATCCAAGCAAGGCATGGTACTGGACGACGCCTCGAAGAAGGTGGTTGATACACGCCTGCGATCTCTCATGGAGGATGCGGTTGCCATCTCTACAAAGCTCGCGGCCTTGGTCCCCGAGATATCGCACTGGACTTTGGAAGCTGCAAACTTGCGATTGCAGTTGACCCCGCTTCAGGAGTCTGTTAACGAACTCAGCGCCAGAATTGACGTCCTCGTGGTGGCAGAGAGCTGCATACGCCCACGACAATTCTATTCGACATTCCGAGTAAAACTTGATGAAATGGTCCCGCTGAAGAGGGACCTCCTATGTGCAGAATGCGATCGTTATTGGGCGGATATGGCTCTAGTGAACCTACCTTGCGGCTGCCTTTTTCACCCGAGCTGCCTGTTCCAAGTTGCTTTATCCTCCAAACCTTGTTGTCCTGGATGCAACACTAAGCCTTCTCTGGGCTGGATGGGCCAATGGGGCTTTAAATCAAACTTTGCTACAGCTGAGGCAACATCATTGGCCGTTAACAGATCAAGCTGGGCGCCTCCTTTGACTCGCATCGAGGCCAATGCTATCAGTACTAAGCGCAAGATCGTTGACGCATCGCCCAGCAAACTTTCCTCCCCCAAACGACTTTGCCATGCAAGCATGTTCACAAAGCAGCCTGACGTTGAAGACAACACGCACATCGCTTTGGCACCTGATATCCCTCCACGTGCTGCCGTGGGAGGTGTCGACGCTGATGCTTTGACATGCGCTCTTACCCTTCACAGCAAGTCACAGGTTGAAGTGGGAGAGGAAGTAGCAAGTGCCAGCCCGCACCATGCACAGTGCGCAACTACAGCAAAGGGAGTAGAAAGTGACACTGTCATGCACGCAAGCCAATACGCTGTATCATCTGGTCCCACTGAACCCACGGATGCACAGGAAACCTTGCAGGACGGAACTGTAGGTGAAACAACTCGTACAGAGTATGGGGATATTCTCAACATCGCAAGTGAGGCGGCAGCAGAAGCAATTCCAACTACAACATCATGATCATAAGAGTGAGCGTAGTTTAGTACAACGTAGAGGGGTAGTCTTAACAAACCTAGGGGGTTTGGTGCTGCTAGAAGATGAAAAAACACCAGAGTCGGTGGCTCCTTATAACACCACCGTGTGATAAGTATGTATCCGCTCCACTTCAATGGAACTTGAAACGCTGCTTTTTTCACAACATTCCAAAACTTCGTGAATGCTGTTTATCTAGAAGTCGTTGGTATTAATGGTACAATAATCAATCCATGGTAATAGGCCGCTGCTTTCGTGACTTCTGATTCCTGTTTTAAAGACACATATGCATTAATCGTTTTCTTTCTTTATTGCTTGCTGAAGCAAGCAAGAGAAACTACATTAACCCAAAGTTCTATTTTCAAGTTATTGGAGAAGTTCTATGCACACTTTTGAAGAAAGGATTAGCTTACTCTCTGGTACCATCAAGTTTTATTTTGTGGATGTTGCTTGAATCCGCCCTTAATTAAATTCTTTTTGTTTTTTCCTTTTTTTTTTTTGTTTTTACATTTTTTGAGTGTGCTGTGGAGTTTTACAACCTCTGGTTTTAGAATCATAAATTAACTCTAAAATATATTGAGGTTCTATGAAGTTAAGAGCGGTGACTTATGCAATTCAACGCTTTTTGGCTTCATGAATTACAAGCTCAGCCATCTTGCTATAAAATAAATGACTATAGACAACTGAGGTATAAAGCAATAGAGTGTAAGGCAATAGATATTTATATATACATTGTAATGAATAAAAATAATAACACAGTTACTTGAACTAGCTTTTGCTTTACCTTTCAAAATAAAAGTAATTTCAAAAGTATTAAGTATGTACTAAATTCAAAAAATATAAAAACATGCATTAAATTTAAAAGTATAAAAATGCATATAATATTCCAAAAATGTAAAAGTATGTACTCCCTCCGTCTCACTAAAAGAGCACGGTTTGATAAAATAATATGTCTCAAAAAAAAAAGTGGTTTTTAAATTTGGCCAACTTATTTCTAAATTTGGCAGCCTATTTCTAAATTTGTTATCACTTATTTCTAAATTCAGAATTGTTCTTAAATCTGCTATTATTACCAAACCATGATCTTTTAGTGAGAACTATGTATTAAAACAGGGTCAAAATGTATGTTCTAAAACTGTAGATGGTGCCTCAACTAGTGCAGTTGGGGGCCCCAACTATTACAGCTTGGGCTCTCAACTATTACAGCTGGCCCCGAACTAATGCAGTTGGGACCTCCAACTAATGCAGTTGGGACCTCCAACTAATGCAATTGGGACCTCCAACTAATGCAGCTGGGGGCCCCCACTTCCACATTGTATTCATTAAATTGGCAAATCTTGTTTATATTTGCCGTGGTCTCTAGGTTCTTGTCTGTTGATGGTTAGGAATTTTCTAGAGGGTTGATTGTTGTCTACAGGTTTTTTTTGGGGTACAATTTTAATTTCTTGGATGAAAAATGGATGGATAAAAAATGTATGAATGGATGAAAAATAGATGGATGAAAAATGGTTGGATGCAAGGGGTTCAGACACTGAAGAACTCTCACATTAGGAATTTGTAGTATTAACAATGCATGACAATTATGCGATATTTTATTTTTAAATATGTTGCTAATTCCATGTCATCAAGGGAAAGGGAGATGATATAAGACAGAATAAAAAAATGAGGTCGGAGTGGGTCAAAACAATTACTTGATTTATTGAAATTTAATAGTACAATAATCAATCCATGGTACTTGGCCGCTGCTTTCGTGATTTTGGACTCCTGTTTTAAATACACATATGCATCAATCGTTCTCTTTCAATTATTACTTGCTCAAGCAAGCAAGACACGCTACATGAACCCAAAGTTCTGTTTTCAAGTTCCTGGGGAAGTTCTATGCAACCTCTTGAAGAAAGGATTAGGTTACTCTGTTCTAGTGTCTTCAAGTTTTATTCAGTGGATTTCGCTTGAACCCACCTTCAATTGAATTCTTTTTATTTTCCCTTTCTTCTTAGTTTTTCAATTTTCACTACTGCGAGCATTCTTAATATATTTTATATATCTCAAACCGCTGCTTTGGTGGTTTGTGTCTTTTAACATAACTCGTATATGCATGACTCTTTTTCTTGATTTATTACCTGCTGAAGCAAGGAAAAGAAGCTACATTAATACATAGCTATGTTTTGAAGTTCTTAGGGAAGTTCTGCGCTCACTTTTGAAGAATGGATTAGTTTACTTTCTCATATCTTCAGGATTTATTCTTTGGATCTTGATTGAATCCACCCTTAGTTGAATCCCTTTTATTTTTCCTTTCTTCTTTGTTTCTCAGTTTTTTACCACTACCTCTCCTCTTAATATGTCTTATATATCGTCAATTTTTTCAATACAGGAGCAGGCTGTTGCCTCAACATCTCAAGCACTGTCGATTGAGTAGCTCCTTCCTCCCAGAACTTTGCTTCCGTAATTTTCAGTGGCATTATGCATTATTTATTTCAATCCATGATCAAATTAATGGAAGAAGTATTGTTTCATGAGTTCTGTGCACACTCTCTACAGAAGGAATAGTCCACTTGTCGGTTATGTTTTAATTTTATATTCCATGGATTTTGTTTTAATTCTAAACCCAATCCCTTTCTTTCCACTTTTTGTTCTAATTATCTGCTTGACCGTCTTCTCTAATTTAAACTCCTCTTTTTTTAATTTTCGAATGAAATCGTGAAATCCAATATTTAATATTTTTTTATCCCAGACAGCTTAAGTGGTGATTTCAGACTCCTGACAAAACCCATACATGCATAACTCGTTTACGTGATCCTTCTCCCTGCTGAAGCAGAGGAGCGAATCTCAATTAACCGTATCATTATGCTTTGGGTTCTACCCTAATTTCTCTGCAATCTTTAGAAGAAAGGATTAGTCAACTCTCTGGCTCGTTCAAGTTAAATTTTGAGGATTTTGTGTTTTTCCACCCTTGACTGAACCCTTTTTCGATTTCCCTTTTCCTAAATTGGTATTCTGCCACACTCTTATTTGCTTCTTAATTTTATATATTTTCATAATTTCTCTTGCTTCTGCAAAACTAGTGAATACTTTAACCAACCAATGAAGCCATAAACACAGATGATAACTCTCGATGGTAAGTGATAAATTCACCCTTATCCATATCGCTTCATCCCTGCAACTAGAACTAGCTAATTTTGAACCAAGTGCTTATTCTTCACGTGCACTAAGCTTCGGAGCTGAAATTGCATGAGTCTTCAGAAGATTGCCAGCTTGGTCGATGTTTGTCAAGTGAGAAAAGAATCTGCTGACATGGACCTTTTTGAAGGTGCAGACGTTACAGCGTTCAAATGCTGCTACTGATTCAGCAAAACATATAATTAGGAAAAAACATTTTTTTTAGTTACAAATCATGCTCACATTGTTTGCTGACACCATCCTGCACAAAACTTGTTGGACTGATTCAACATTGCTACATCTGCACTCTGTATGGGGCTACAGCCGACTAATATTTCCAAAACATGGTTCGACATATGAGGTACAACTAAACCTTCTCATATGTCACAAAACTACTTGTATTATGCCAAAATCATTCTCACAATCCCATCTGCCGGTAGCACTTGCTGTATTTCCATAATTTGCTCGCTCCTTGCATTAATCTGAAAGAAACACAAGTAGGTTCATCAATGTCAGTGTACACCCATCGCCACTTCAAAGACAATATTCGCTAAACTCGATTGCCATCAGGGTGCTAGAGTTCTACGGAGTCATTACCTTGACACTTGGAATACCTGGTCGCTCAACAAAGAGATTGTACTCATCTGGAACTCGATCTCTGCCCAATACAATTGCAATTTCTTATCGAATGTGACTCACTGGCCACGACTTCCCAACCTCAAACGATGGCAACTCCATATCACCAAATTTGACCGTCATTTTGATCATGTCTGGGACCTCCGCTTGATCTATGGCAATCCATGTCTAACTTGGACCAGACCTGAACCTTGCGTACTGGAAATTGGCGTACAGAACCTGTCTACCAACGTGATACCTGAACACAATGGATTCTCGATTGACCACGCACTTTGTAATGTCCTGGCCAATCACAACCTTCTTGTCCCAACCAGGGTTCATGAGATCGCTTAACAGTGTTTGGCTGGGGTCCTTAAACACGTACATGGTTGTTGTCCGCCGCACATTCTCTCCTGCTGTTGCAAAGAGGTCGACCATAACATGCATGGGCAAGAACCACTGGATATGAGCCGCCTTGCTTCCAGTGGTGGGTTTCATTGCGGCAGCAAAATCATTGGTCAGTCTAGAACGGAATGCCTCCGAGGTTAGCATGTCGGGTACTGGCCAAGCAGGGTCATCAAAGGTTGGCAACGGGATCGGCTCCAGATGTCCATAGAGTTCAATTCCTGCTGGTGGCATGTACACCGCTCTCAAATAAAAGGTGCCATTCTCCATCAAATCCCGATGTGCCCAGTGGTTTCTAGTAGCCTCCCCTACTTCGTGATGCACCACTAGAATAATGTCCACTATCGAAGAGGGATGTACCCAGTCTTCCCAAAACGATGCATACAAATAGTTAGCACAACGTGGCTCATTGTGTGCAACCTCGGGATCTAAGTGGATTTGCCGACGAAGGTAAGCATGCCTAACTAAGACTGCTTCCAGCTTAGGTGTGCGGGTACTGCTAGCATTCTGAGTGCTCCAACGAAACTGTTTAATGTGTGCCTTCCACGCACCCGCGGCAGAGTCCTCGCCATGTGCCCGAGCATTCCTTCCCCAATGGCCTCTGGTTGCGGCTCGAAGAGTCACCCACGAATCCATCTCCAGCCGCATAGGTATCCACCTCCCTTCAACATCCTGGTCATTGTAAACGACCACTGCAATAACTTCGGGCCTTGGCTTACGTTGGCGCAACATCTTACTAACTGTTCTATCAATGATGTCACACAACACTGGATATCATTCACTCTAAACGCGGAATCAGGTTGCTTCTCAAAAACTCACCCCCGAAAAAGCAGTGAACCAACACCGGCTTACTTGCACACAACGTCAATGCTGCCGCATCCACAACTCCCCAACTGTAAACGCCCCCCAACGTCACTTTGTTCTACGATGCCACGAAGTCAACCTTCCCGCCGTTTATTATGCTGCGGTGTCGCCCTCGTCCCTGCGCCCCATCCACCGTGGCCAAATTTTTGAAGGTTTTATATACCTTGCAATAACATGTCATTTGCCGTGGCCGGGTTGAACAACATTTAGAATTCTAGTCTCTGATTAAACAAATGGAACGTTGGTACTAGGTACCAAGTGCCGTGACATAACCAGGGACACTCAAAAACATTTCTATACTCCCACCACTCTTCTAAATAGGATTCTTTAGACTTCCCAAGCCGGTACACAATGTGACGAGCATCTCAGCTCACTTCCACGTATACTGCACAAAGGACTTGGTAATTGGCCGCAGCCCCATATTTCTGATGTAGCAGTACATCTTGGCACCATTAGTGCCACCTCCCACTGTACCCCAATTCAACCCGGGCAATGTCCTTGCTTCCACAGCAGATCAAATTCAAAGGGCCCTCCCAAGACCCGAAACAAGTTCTAATGCTTGGTCCTTCTTGGAACGCACTATGCAATACATGGGATTTGACGATATATGGATAGCCATGACCATGAGCCTATAGAAGGAAGCCACAGCCATAGTTGCAGTCAATGGCATAGAAGGGAAAACTTTTAAACTCCAACGCTCAGTAAGATAGGGCTGCCCGTTAGCCCCTTACCTCTTTCTTTTAGTAGCAAATGTTCTCACATACATGCTCCATGACCCTAATTATGAAATCAAAGGAGTTTCCCTACCTGACGAGTCCATCAGCGTTAGCATCCAATTTGCAGATGACACCCTGCGCACTCTAGAAGCCTCCCATGAGAACCTAGAAAAAATCTTAGATGTCTTCAACAAATTCTTTGCAGGATCAGGAGCTTTGGTTAATTGGCATAAAGGTAGAGCCATCTGGGCCTCCAACCTAACCAAAACTTGGGACTGGGAGGGATCTATTGGTCTCATCTGGTTACAAAAAGGAGAATACACCCGCTACCTTGGTTACCCTCTAGGTTACAAAATATCTTGCGAAGAACTCAACAACACGCTTCTTAACAAGATCAAACAAGGAATACGACAATGGGCCCCGCACAAGCTATCTCTAGCAGGAAGAGCCCTGATTATTAATCAAGTCATCCTGGCTACAATCTGGTACCAAGTCGCTTGTGCAGCCTTCTCACCCGTAGCAATGAAGAAAGTTAGGGCACTGGTTAGAGACTACCTCTGGTCAGGCAAGAGCGAACATAGAGCACGAGCAAAGATCAGGTGGAACACTGCCATCATACCAACCAAGCAAGGAAGAATTCAAGTCATAGACTCGGAGATTCAAGCCCACGCACTCCTCAACAAAATCATTGTAAGAGGACTCAACCCGGAAAGGGAACCATGGAGAGCCTTATTCCGCCACAGCCTCAACAAACTCACAGTGAAGGGAAACGGACCATGGCCAGCATGAATCCACTGGATGAACCAACCCTACTCCAAACTCAACATAACAGGCTCCAACATGTTTAAAGGTATGATGAGAAGCTGGAGCAAGTGTTATCAAGGCATGCAGCAAATACCTCCGAACTCATGGCCAACGATAGCTAATCAACAGATTTTTGGCAAGAGACTTATTCTCAACAAAGAAGGCCAACAATGGGGCAGGGAAAGGAAATCCAACTTAAGCAAATGGGCCAACAAAGGAATTACATAGATTAAAGACCTATGGGATACCAACTCAGACACTTGGAAAACAGTCGACCAAGTGGGCAGACAACTGAACTCTCGACAGGGGACAAAGCTTCAGCAATACAACGTCAAATCAAGCCTCATGTGGACTCCACACCAATATGGACATCTCGAATCGAACACATGGGCAAGAACTAAGCTACCTCCTAACCCTTCCCACATCTACCACACATGCAAACTCACACAGTAGGAAGCAGCAGTTCATAGTTACAGGATCCAATCAACAGGGCTACTCACACGTGACACCCCAGGCACAATCCACCTAGTCACCTCGACTCTTGAGCCAGTCCGCATCATAGCCAAACACCAGGCGAAAGACCAATACCTCAGCTATAATCCTAAGGTAGGATACCCAGACCACCGGTCCATTTGGTTATATAGCCCAACACCCCTGCCGAAATTGCCCTGGGACCCCCAACAATGGTTGCTTCCATTCCTAGTTCGGGCTTCTGAACATGGGCAGAAATAGGGAGGTTTCCTTGTTCGAAAGCCCGAACTCAAGAAATGCAATCCAACCTTATTCGAATGTGGACCAAAACCCGCACCTTTGCAACGGAAACGGATGGGCAGCTATCCTGGAACCTTACCAGGCCCCCAACATGGCTCCCCCATCATCTCGCCAGAAGAACTAACCCTCCAGCCCAAACTGTGGAAACAGACAACTCAGACTATGACTCTGACCATCACACTCCCAAAGACCCTGACATAGGAGCTCTACACCGAGCTATCGACCACCTATTTGACAAAGTACTGCAGGATATCATTAGGAAAAAGAAACAGTACAAGAGACCACCTCGGCCCTACAAACCCAAACCTAAAACTAAGAGGTTCCAGGATGACCCAATGGCATCCACTACTCAAAACTCAGAAGATGCCACACCAACACCCAGCCCCGGCACCCTGGATCCGAGCCCATCAACCTCCTCGCCCAAAACCATGGATCCTTTAACCCAGCCTGACTCCCTGCCAACCCACCCTACAGCGTCACGGCACAGGAGACCCAAAACTCGGTCAAGAATTCCCCTTTGGCAAAAACACGCCCTGTATCACTGCAATGTCACAACGGATTTCATAAACTTACCCAACCATAACCAATACCCTGTAGATCCAGATGACCCGCAAGGCCTCACCAAAAAACCAGGACCGCTGGACGTATACACAACAAATCGAACCTCGGCACGACCTCACTGCCCCATTCCCCACTGGCTCGCACAATTGGAAATGGACAACATGATGGAACAACTTGGCTTCAACGAAGAAGATCGACAGAAGGAAGCCAAGCAACAAAAAAAGGAGGCTAGGAAGAGGAAACAAGAAGATCAACTAAGCCAAGAGGAACTCCTAGCAGACCTTGATAAATAGTTGACATAGAATAGAGATCGATACGCAGCCTACATCATTCTCCCTCAAACAGGCTCCTAATAGCGATCCCTTTGAAACGTTACTGCCCCCATCTAGGCCTTATCCTCCAGCCTTCACCCTTCTCGAACCAAACCCGCCCACGAACGCCGCGCACCCCATTCCAACCTCAACCCACCATCCCAGCGCCCAACCACCAGCTCATCACAACAAAGTTAGCAATGGAAAGCCATAGCAGACAGAATAGTAAGCCCATCCCTTGACCAATTCCCCACCCCTCCTAGGCCCAACGACCCGACAACCAAACCCCCGAACCCTCTCAAACCATGATCCCCATCCGGCATTCAAACAACAAACCAACAAACAAGGCCGTAGGTAAGCACTTCATAAAACAGAGACAGGTAGCTCCCATAAACCCCAGCCCTAGATTTATCATTTACAAATAAATCCGAACAAAATTATAAGGTCCAGTTAGGCATGTAGCAGGAGTTCAATTAAGTTTTTCTCTCCCTACGGTCTGTCCCTAACCTACAGGCAAGGACACTATGAAGAACTAGAATTCATCACATGGCGATCCAAGTAACAATAGCATTAGGTGCAAAACGGGGTCTGGAAAAGGCCGTGTAAGCCTGCCCAAAGTAGGTGAACCCCCTGCCCAAAGCCCCTCTGCCGCCGGATGCCAGAGTTGCTGCCCGCACAGAATTGCGTGGCGCACTGTGAACAAAGGTCCTCGGAATAATAGTTGAGTCATGAATGACTTGGCTCGGGGTTTGGTCCCAAGTGGGTAGATGGTGTCAGCCTGCCACTGTAGTTTGTGCCCTCCACATGCCTCGCGGGGAGGTCATTGGTTCGAGCCCCCGTGGCGGTTGCTAGCACCACGGTGGCACGTTCGGTGCCATGTCAAAAAGCACGCAGGTAGCGGCCATTTTTTTCTCTCACGTGCCGCTTACACGGCCTTTTCTAGACCCCCTTTTGCACCTAATGCGAACACAATCTACTTGGTAAGCCGAGGTGGAGTGTATGCACTTGAATCAGCATCAGACGACTCCGGATCCCCTTGAAAGACTCCGGCCGCAAAGGGAGTGAAAGGACCACGGGAAGCACCCTCGCCTCCAACAGCAGCCGCCCTGGAAGGCAAACCAATGTCGAGGGCAGCCTCCTCCTTTGTCACCCGAACAGAAGCACCAACAGCAATAGCGCCTGGCTCGCCTCCATCCACCGCTGCCTGCACCTGAACAGCCACGACATTGACGCGACCTCCCGCCCCGCCAGACCTGAGGAAGTCATCACGGTCACAGTGACCCTTGGACCCCACAGCGACTTCCATACTCTCGCCGGAGGAATCACCACCAACCTCTCCCGAGTTCCTAGAGCCAAATGGATTAGGCCCAAGCATAGCCTCAAGAGTAGTATCAGCAGACGAAACATCAGAGTCCAACAACAGAGGAAAGCCAGCAAAACTACCAGGCGTGCCCAAGGGTGTATCCAAGCTCTCAAGGAACTCAACAAAAGTATAACCATAGGAAGCGCCAAGACGACGGACTTCACGATAACACTACTCGGACCATTCGAACTTGTTTGACTCCTGCACAAGCTGTCCCAAATTGGGAAGATTGGGCAGCCATGGCTTAGGAGCCAGTCGACTCGCAAAATTACAACGGAAGAAGACGATGGCCAACCACGCCAAGAGTGCCCCTTTCTCCACATTCATGGCGACAACAACGCGACAACAAAACAGGAATATTACCAAAGGGAGCTTGATCCTAAACACAAGGGAAACCCATATCCCAACCACAGCCAAACCCTCCCCATGGTGAGCAGATCAACCTGACTTGACAGCTTACCCAGGAGAAGACAAGCTGCCTCAACATTACCAAGCAGTCACCAATCCAGGAATCGACCCCCACAACCTCACCCACTCACCACTCTTAACCCTCATCTCACACATCAGACCCCTTTTCCATCTTGCATAAATCATCAAATGTCAATTATGAAATGATAGGTTGGGTTAGGAAGCCAGTACTAACCTTGCAGGTAAATCAAGCCATAGGTAAGGTCTGCAGGTCACCAATCGCACAACAAATCGAGCAGACAAGCAGCGGTATCAGTTCATGCGGAAGAAGCGAGATGACAAAAGGCCGATTGCACTACCGAGGAAGATCAACACCAAGAACCAAGCAGAAGCCTGGGACGCTGATGCACAGACGGCCCTCGGAAGAAACTCGCCCCTGACTCCTCGCCCTGTCCAGGAAGCCACCTGGAGACCTCTAGTGCGGCAGCCTCATCCACTCCTCAACATCAACAGCGCATGCCTCACCTCCGACAACACCCAAGCCATCACTCAACACAGATGGAGCCTTACAACCTCCCTGTGACTATCAAGCATGCATTACACTCACATAGGCACCCTCAGACACCATGTAGCGTGCTTAGCACGACTCCCCTTGCAGTAGAATTAGAAACTAGCTGAAACAGGGACGGTGACTTTTATGACCATCCTACGGTCATGTCCCGAGAACCGGATGACCGGGTGACCCGCCCGTCGAGTCCCCCTGACGCCGGGTACCCCGGCGTCCTGGTACCCAGGTGGTTTTTACCGCTGGGGCCTCCTTTGTTGTTACTTTGTTTTTTATTAACCCCGCTGGGGATTTTAAGGTAGTTCTCGATACCCGAGGTCAGACTTGGTGGTTGGACGTCAGGGCCGTGTGTCTCAGGTATCAGACACAACGACCTAGGATTGGTCTACGTCTCGGGAGGGGGTTGTCAAGGAGAAAGCAACGAGGTGCTGGCGTAGGAGTGTTTGTGAGTAGACCAAGGGGATCGTGAAGAGTCAAAGAAGCCGCGGTGCCTTAGAAGCCAGCGGAAGGGACTATGAGTGTGGCGAAGAAGTGCACAGAAAGATGTTTTGCAGAAAACAGAGCAAAGGAAGCAGACAGGAAGGAAGTGACGCCGAGGGAGAAAAAGAGAGTCAAGGGTTAGCAAAATAGGTCTTTCTTAGTAGTAAAGCTTAAGAGCTGAGACAATACAAAATGAGGGATTGTTTGCGGTTCTAAGCCGGAGCGCCTATCTAACCTAACACTAAGCTCTTATAAAATTGAGAGAGAGACCTTAACTTCGATCCTATTTATGCTATTTAGGACGTTCTTGAAAAGGCTGTTACTCGCAGTCTATGCCATCGTTGTCGTCCACGACTGCAGTGTGTGAGCTGGCTGTTCGGGTAACAGCTCATCCGATAGGTTAGTTCCATGGATTGGTTCCATGGGTTGGTTTCATGGGTTAATTCCATGGATTAGTTCCATGGGTTAGCTCCATAAATTAGTGAAGGATGAGAAATTAATGCTTGTATACAAGCCCTCTATGCAGAAGGTATGAGAGTGGGGGCTGATTCTCCCTGGACCTAAATGGATAATGGATACTTCCAAAATGTATGGCAAGCAGTTACTGCCTCTACAGAAAACGCACGCCAGGGTACTGCTGCGAGTCACTCATTAACCGAACCCGCACTAATCCATCCATTCGGGGGTGAAAGAACAGACCCGACGATCACACGAGTATGCTTGTCTCGACCCAGGGTTTGCTCGAGTGTTTGATATCGGACCCACGTCAAATTTGCCCTGCGTCCCTTTAATTTTCCCGGAGAAGTTGCGCCATCTCTCGGAGTTTTTTTCACCTCCGAACCTGGTCGTGTGGTAGGCAAGAAACCACATTTCGGTAAGAAACCAATTTCTTTTCAATCTCGGCATGGTCTCGTTCTGTGGAGAACACCGTTTATGATTTTCCAGCTGGTCGGATGATTGCAAAATATATCGCTACAGTTCGTGCAGCTCTAAGCTACGTACCCTGGAGATTATAGACTCTGTGGTTTTGGCATTATTATCTTCAGAGTTTCGTCTCGGCTCTGCACAATTTCAAAGAATTCTTCTCTCAAGGTCTAGAAAGGTTGGTTTTAGGGTAGTATTGCGGGTGCTCGGATTTCTTGTTGGATTGAAAGTTGTTTTGGTGGGCGTCTCTCGCATTCATTGATGAAATCGCAGGATCAGGATTTCTGGTGCTGTTGATTGGTACGCGGTATCTGAACTTGATTATAGTCTATTGCACTCGTAGCGAGTCGTGTGCAATTTGTTATGAATTCGTCCGACGCATTTCTCGAATGCAGAGAAGCATGAGTGGTCGCTGTGCCGTACTTTGACAAACCAGGAACCCTAATTGGCGAACAACAACATGATGGCAGGTTTAGGTTTTCCTGTGTGCAGCTTTTGGAGCATAGTTTTGGATTTTTGTTTGGCGGATCTGGTGTTGTCGAAAACTGTTTTTCATCTGCTTGTTAAGAATGTGGAATCGATTCTTCTGTTTGGAGCAGGGAGGGAATCATTTAAGTTCATATCTCAGTTGCCGTCAAACATGGACACCGGGACCTCGATGGACGTCGACACGCAAAATGGAAGGTTGAGGAACTAACATAGAGGCTCTATCGTAACGGAAGAGCCTTTTGTCATACTTTTATGACTAAGAAGGTTTGGTGGTGGCAGCAGTGTATAAGCATGTCTCACAAATTGTGTGCGTCAGAGAAGTGATGGAGGAAAGTATCGTTTGTCATAAGTCGGACACGGGTGTGCCTGCGCAGATGGCCCCGGGTGTTTCCTCATCTCTTGGTAGTCTTGTCTCCTCTACTATTGTTGATGCAAATCATGCCTTACTTCCTAAGGTTTCGAGTCTTGACGGAGGTAATAATGAGGCAGTTGCTTTTTCTTCTGGGGTGCAAATTAAAGCCATCCTTCCAATCGAGTCATCAGAGAAATCTTGCGAACCTTCAAAGAACGGTGGGATCTCGTTAGCTGACGAACTTAGAATTCACGATAAGCTCGCAGTAGTTTCCATAGATGCCGACTTAGATGTCAAGGCCTCGAAGGTTAAAGCATTAAAGTATGCTGACAGCTCTCAAGAAAAGGTCAATTTGTTGAAGGAGAACGGCGATAACGCTAAAGATCTGGGTGTAGTGATGGCGGACTGTCTTGATGATGAGCAACCCTTGAACATGGTGTCCAAGAAGGAAAGATTGGAGGAGCATAGTCTAGCAGCACTAGTTGCTAGGAGTCCTATGGAAGAGCTCAGTTTATATCCCCAGGATGTTTTACCCTCTTCTTTCAGTTCACCAAGACTAGACAAAGTGAAAATATCTTCTTGCCTCTCTGGAGCAGATTTTTCAGACGGGGTTGTTAAGAGGACTGGACAAGGGGAAGGGTTTGTTGTAAAGTCTGGAATATCAAAGAGCCGTCATGACAACGGCCTCGAGAGGAGTAGGAAAGGGAGCATTGAAATGCGGAGGGCTCCTCGGCAAGTCAAGAAACGCAGGTATTAATTATGTTCTTCCTTCTATCTCACAGACTCTATTTAATAATCTTATGGGTTGGTTTCGTCATTTTTCTTGTTCTTCGTCCTCTTGCTGGGGACTGCGTTTTACCTCACTACCTTTGAAAGTTAGTAAGAAAGATTGCATTGCTGGGATTGAGATTTTTTTGTAGCTCTCTACTCCCTGTTGTCTTCCAAACGTTACCGATTTCGATCTGTCTCCATCAGTTGCCATTTCTCTTAGATTTGATTTAAAGAATTCGTATGCTTCGCTTCTATTATTTTGTCGATACTTGAAGCAGAGCCTTCACCCGCCGTCTTATCAGAACACAAGGAAGGAAATTATGTCGTTGCTTCTTGTCAATGAAAAGTTGGGAATGCCTTAAATGTCTCTTCTGGTGTTCTTCACGCACATTTTGTGCTTATCATATCCTCACCCGTTTTCAAAATTCTTCTGTATACTCTTACTGGTAGGCTCGATGATATGGCGTACGAGGGCGACATGGAGTGGGACGTGATTATGGGAGTATCAGAGCCGCCGACGGATTGGAACTGGCATCCGGAAAGGGATCGGTTGAGTAGAGGGCGTGGCAAGGGTGGTTTGGTATCGTTTTCACCCAGTCAGGTATTTCCTGGAGAGGCTGCGGCAGTTGCAGCAGGTCTGCGAGCCCGAACTCTTAGTGCCGCTGAGAGAATCTGCTTCAAGGATGCTTTGAAACGACGGGGCGGTTTACAGGAGTACCTGGAATGCAGGTCTTGTTCCACGCCTACACTTGACATAAAAACTCGGTGATACTTTTACTTGCTGTTTGAGCAACTTAGTGCACAGCTGTTATTGAATCTTAGCAATGAACCTGACATGTTTTGAGAGCCTTGCCGAACCTGTAAAGATGAAAGCAGTGTGTTTTTATGCAAGGAAAGAAGGGTTTAAAAGGGGAGAATTGTGGGATTTGGCAGGAATCTAGTGCTAGGGTTGTGGGAGAAGGACGTGCAACATTTACTGATGGTGACTGACTGCGGTGTATCTGAGGAAGCATCTGAGGAGGAGTCGGCTCGTGCTTCTCTCATTCGTGAGATCTACAGATTTCTGGATTACCATGTAAGAGCCTGATATGCCTTTCGGTTTGTTGTCAAAACTTGCCTTAATGTTGAGGAATAATTGTGTGGCCAAGTAGCTTCCATTTGCTGGGACCTTCTTCTATGTTCGTTTTTTTGAAGTCAAGTAGGTGGGTTTTAATGCGGTGGGTGTGTCATGTATATGCATTTTGCTTAATAATTTTAGAGGTGCTTTATGCTGGGTGTTCAGTTTTTTTGGCTAGATGTTTTATATCTGTGCTGTAAAGCGTGAATTATTAGTAGTTAACAGCTTTTGGGAACACTTATCCTGTTCGATGCCTTTAAATTACTGATGGCATAAACAGTTGTGTATATGGTATGATATAGATAATAAGTTTATTGGATACGATTGAGTAATAATGGTACTTCTGTTTGTGTGTGGCAGGGTTACATCAATGTCGGTATTGCAACTAAGCGTCATAAATGTGCTGTGGTTTTGGGTGGCTACACTCCCCGCTCTGCTGGTAGTTTGACAGCAAGTCAGGATGGCGAATCAATGTTTGAAGAAGCGGAGATGGAGGTGGCCGAAGAGATGGCGTTAATTCTCGGTCAGTCGAACACATATTTTTCCTTCCAAATGTTGTGAAATGACAATGTACTGTTTGATGACTAGATTCTGGTTGTGCTACTTTTTGATGATCATTCTTGTGTAATACCTCAGGTGAATTAGTTATCCAACTGATTGTATTCGCTGACTCTTCCGTCGCCCTTGATCACAATGCAAGCGCCCTGTCTAAATCCTGATCCTGAATTAAATTGTTTTCCATCTATGAATGACTGGGAAGTACATAAGAGTATGTTATTCTATTTGCCTGTGACTTTCAGCATGCGGAGATATTCACAGTCAGGAACATTTTGCGCAGGTCAAATTCGAGGAGACCCTGATTCAGAGCTAGTGAAGGAGGACAGTCATGTTTATGTTCTAAACGAACGAGTAAATGCTTGTCAGGATGGAGACGGGTTAACAGGGCTCACGGAGAACGGAAGCAGTGTGACCCATTCTCAGACGAAAGGAGTTGTCGTTGATGAGTCACTAGCCATGGATATCGATGCTGGTCCAAATGCGGACCCCGTAGACCCGACCCCAGGGATCGAGCAAGATAATAAGGATGATTGCAGGAATCTGCATTCGCTTTCTTTTTTAAATGTGGGCAAATCCGAAATAGTCGAGAAGTGCCAGGACCCAGAGAAGGAGGTGGATAATGAGTTCGACGATATGGCGACTCTGGACCAAGTTTTCACCCGCAAACGCCCCGGATTGACCCTGGAGAAAACAAATTGTACAGCTACAGGAGGCGGGAAACCTAAGTTGCTTGAAATTGGGCCTATGAAAGACGAGTTAGACGAGTTCAAGAGTGCGCAGGTGTTACACAATTTGCACAAATGTTCCGCGCCTGTGGATGGATTGGTGGCGTTGAGGGATGCAGCGCAGCTGCAGCAGAAGGAGCGGAGCTTAAAACTAGGGCATGAAAACTCGAAACGTGTGATTGTGGTGGGCGCTGGGCCTGCAGGTCTGGCAGCAGCGCGTCATCTTCGGCGAATGAATTACCAGGTAACGGTTCTGGAGGCTCGCAACCGCGTAGGCGGACGTGTTTTCACCGATAGGGAGACATTCTCTGCGCCTGTGGACTTGGGTGCAAGCATCATTACAGGTAAACCCAAAGGCGTATGTCTTGTCATGGTAGTCATGATGCTGGTTAGGAGGTCCGGATTTTGTTAATGGAAGTTAAGAATGAAGGCATAGAGTTCTGATTCATATTTATGGAGATTCAACTCATCCAGATGGTTGACCATCGATGTTGCAGGTGTTGAGGCAGATGTCGCAACGGAGAGAAGAGCAGACCCATCTGCACTTCTATGCAAGCAACTTGGTTTGGAGCTGACAACACTGCGCGGAGACTGTCCACTGTATGATTCCGTGACTGGGGAGAAGGTTCCTCCTGATCTGGACGCTGCCTTGGAGGCAGAGTACAATAGCTTGCTCGACGACACGGTCTTGTTGGTTGCTCAGAATGGGGATGCTGCGATGCGTCTCTGCCTGGAAGATGGCCTTGAACAGTCTCTTAAGAAACGACGTGCTGGGCGTAGTGACCATCGAAGTGATGTCTGCCACGCGGGAGAGAACCGCGAAGCGTACAAGATGGAGAGCGATATAAGAAGCGAAAATCTCTACTTGGAGAAGCTGTCAGTGGAGGAATCAAGAAGGGTCGTAACCACAAGCGAGGTGATATGTGAGACGCTGACAGCGTGCAACCCGTCGGACAGTCTAGCAATAGCAGAGTCGGCGTGCGAGGAGAAAGACAGCTCAAGGCTTGAGGGGTTCACTCTGCGAAATGAGTTGACTGTACGAAATGAGACGACTACTACGGAGCATTGTAGCGGAGATGAGCAGAATCTGACCCAATTGGAACGGCGAATCATGGACTGGCATTTTGCAAATCTGGAGTACGGGTGCGCTGCAGAACTGAAGGAGGTCTCGTTACCATACTGGAACCAAGACGATGTGTACGGGGGCTTCGGTGGCCCTCATTGCATGATCAAAGGAGGTTATAGCCTACCTATCGAGGCGTTGAGCGAAGGTCTTGACATTCGGTTCGGCAGGGTGGTGACGAGGATTAGTCACAGCTCCAGTGAGGGGAAGTTAAAAGGGGATGTGAAGCGGAAAGTAAACGTGGTTGCAGAGACCAGGGAGGAGTTTGGAGGCGATGCCGTCTTAATAACTATACCACTGGGCTGTTTGAAAGCCGGGACTGTCCAGTTCAGTCCCCGTCTCCCAGTGTGGAAGACCGCGTCAATAGAGCGCTTAGGATTTGGGGTGTTGAACAAAGTGGTGTTGGAGTTTCCATCTGTTTTCTGGGACGAGAGTGTTGACTACTTCGGCGCTGCGGCCGACAGCAGGGCGCTTCGAGGGAAGTGTTTTATGTTCTGGAACCTGAAGAGGACTAGCGGGTGTCCTATTCTAGTGGCGCTAGTAGTGGGCAAGGCTGCGAAGGAAGGAGAGCGAGAGGAGAGCACGGAGCTCGTAGTGCACGCTGTGAAAATTCTTAAAAAGTTATTTGGTGAGGAAGCAGTGCCGGAGCCTTGCGCTTCCGCGGTGACAAACTGGGGTGGTGATTGCTACAGCCGGGGAGCCTACTCTTATGTGGCGTTGGGGGCGTCTGGAGAGGATTATGACATTCTGGCGCGGCCGGTAGATAACTGCTTGTTTTTTGCGGGGGAAGCGACTTGCAAGGAGCACCCGGACACTGTCGGGGGTGCTATCTTGAGCGGGTTACGGGAGGCCATACGAATGATTGACATCATGGAGAATAGGGGGGATAGCATGGCAGAAGCGGAAGCTCTGGCGGCTGCTCAGCGTCAATCAGACTGCGAGAGGAACGAAGTGAGCTTCTCTTTTTGTTTTGGGTTGTTGTGGAGGCTTCTGACCATATTTTCCTGGATACGAACTTTAAATCTCTATGATGTTCGTGTAGGTGAGAGATATGATGAAAAGGTTAGCTGCGGCAGAGCTTTCAAATGTGTTGAGAGGAGACATGCTGCCCGTAAATGGTGAAGAGGGACCATTGAGTCGTCCAGAGCTTCTGAAGGACATGTTTGGTCATGCAAAGACAACGGCTGGAAGGCTTTTTCTGATCAAGGAGATGTTGCAACTGCCAGTTTTTTCTCTGAAGGCGTTTGCTGGGACAAAGTCTGGGCTCGAAATTATGAATGCTTGGATTCTGGTTCGTATCGTTACACTTAATTTTAGATTTTTTCTATGTGTGCATCAGTTGTCCTTGTAGATTTCTTGAAAGGCTTTTGTTGCTGTGTGTATTGGCATATTGTAGTAATGCACGGAAATGATTTGGAGTTTTTTCGAAATGGAATGATAAATTATTATGTGACCTTTCATTTGGCTGAATGGTGTTTTGTTTAGTTGCTTAGTTACCTGGTCTTAGAAGTGGCTTTTCATATTAGTTGCACAAAGACTGAGATACGGAAACAAGGTTCTTTGGCAAACACTTAGGATCATCATTTTGAGACTTGTGTATTGTTCGTAGGATTCTATGGGTAAAGATGGAACTCAACTTCTCCGGCATTGTGTACGTCTTCTTCTTGTGGTTGCCACTGACCTAGTGTCCATTCGCCAATCTGGTAAGATTCGTCCATCTGCTCCACTTCTACCCACTCTGTTGAATTTGAAAGTAAAACTGAGCCTGTTCGACCGACTATGGTTGTATTATGTCTTGACATACTGATCGTGGATGGACTTCATTGTAGTTCAGTTTGTAGACTGAAGTTTTACTATTTCTTTGGTTGTGATGCACGCAAATGAAGTGCATCTCATCTAAGTCTTGCAGGTTTGGTTGTTTTTGGTTTCCGCAGGAGTGGGCAAAACTGTGAAAGAAAAAGTGTGGATGCACACAAGTCGAGACATTCGAGGTGTTGCAGGGCAACTGGTTAAACTCTGGATTGAAGTTTTCCGAAGAGAAAAAGCTCAGGGTATGATCAAATCTGCGAAAAAGTCTTTCGGAAGTTCGCCAAATCCGACTTTGGGGAGTCAGAAGGTAAAGGTGAAAGATTTTCATAAATGCGCGGTGGGTGCCGGAAAGTTAGTGCCTGCGGTTAATGGGGAAGCGAAGTGTAGATCTTATATCCTAACTGCGTCTACGAGTGCTGACTCATCTGCTGCTCAGAGCAAGGTAGTTGTTGAGACGACCTTTTAATGGGGTCAATGTATCAAAAGCCAACAAGAGTTCAAGTTTCCAGAAATGTACGTAAGCTCCAGTTCACATCATTAGCCAGCTTAGTTTAAGAATATTTTCATTCTTGCAGGTCTCGCATACGGAGGAACTAAGGAGTGATGATCCTAATAGTTTGGCTACTCCAAGCGCAGAGAGAGTGAGAGGGGATACTCAATTAGGAGAAGTTGAAAGACCTCTTTCTGATCTGGAGATTGAAGCCATTGCAGCGGCTGAGCAAGCACATGCTGCAGCAGCTGCAGCTGCAAAGGTATGCATATTGTCTAGTGGCCAAATCTCCTGGGCTGGTTTTGAATGTCTTTACTGAAAAGTAGATTGAAAACTACGTATCAATGCTGTTATGCCATCTGATTATGATTATTAGTATGAAAAGGTCTGTACTTTTTTTCTGGTAAGCGTCGAAACACACATTGTTGGTTAAATCCAGTCCACATATCTCTCAAAAAGAAATAATTAGTTTCCCAGACAGCCTACTCTTGCCCTTGAGGGCTCGCTCCATTTGTGGTTACTCCAAAATTCTGGGTGAAGTGGAAGTCATCCTTGGTAATTTTAGTGTGTAAGTGGAAGTCATCCTTGGTAATGCATGAAGTGGAAGTTATCCATGGTAATTTGAATGTATTATAGTTGTCCTTCATTTGTTCGGATTGTTTCGAGGGATATTTGCAGGCCTACGCAGAAGCTGAGGCACAGCGAACTGCTCTACCGGAACTACCGAAGATCTTGTCATTTCACAAGTTCTCAAAGCGAGATAAGGAGGAGTCTGTGGATTGGAAAAAAAAGAAGTGGTTTTCATCTACAGAGAGTTTTTCATCGGCGAAGAGTCCTTTACGTCCTTTAGGTCAGGACATGGTTACCAAATTCTGAATAATGATTTTACTTGTTCAGCTGGTGACCTAAGTAGTTTTATCAAGGAGTGCTGACGTATTTAAAGTTTTATGTAGACTTGAAATTGCATGAAACCTTTCATATGCTAATGTGAAGTATTCTGACTCTGGACTTAGTTTTGCGATTAGTAACAAAGTCGTTTTTACATGTTATCACAGCTACGATCAACCCTTTTTTTGTTCTCCTTCTTTACTTCGTTGTTTACTAAGTCCTTGTGAAGGGTACAAAAAAGTGAATATCGTTTGCACACGTATTCGTCTTGACTTCTGTTGTGTGTTAATTGTTGCCTTCTAGCTGGTCTATGCTTCTTATCAAACCGGGTCTGGTGGTCATTATACAGACTGCAGCCACAGAGGTGTACGAGAAAGCAGCCGCTTATCCAATGACCATGCGAATGATTGGGGAACTACGGTCAGCCCAACCCAAATCACACTCAATGAAGCCGAGGAAGGCTTGACTCCGAATCTTGTAGTTGCAGAGTTATTTCATTCGAGACTTAATATGGAGAGTCCGCCTCAGAAAGCTGTTTGTGCTACAAGCGGCCAGCAGACATTGGATCCAAAAGCCAAAGATATGATTCGTATTTGTGTTTCACCAAGAGGACCTTCTTCAGCAGTTAATGGCCGTTCTAATTTCCAAAAAGAATCTGGAATAGGTAGAGTAGATGACGCCAGTGGGAGGCCATCAGATGACGTGCATATGCAATCTTGTCGTGAGCCCACAGATCGAAGAGGGGCGGACGCAATAAAGAAGGCTGTCTCTGACTACGTTGTTCAGCTTCTGACTCCATTGTATAAGACCAAAAAGATTCAAAAAGAAGATTTCAAAGCTATTGTTAAGAAGTCTACTGCGAAGGTTAAATCTCAATTGCTTAAATGTTTCAGTACAGGAAATACGCGCTGTTGTCGGTAGATATAAGTTTGAGCTATTAATGTGAGGTTAATTGTAATGTTGCTGATATCGGTTATCATTTCGTAGGTTATGGACCGGAATACTTCGAAGGAAAACATTTTGGAAGTCTCTGAGTTTCTCAACCTGAAGCGGAAAGTAAAGGTAAGATGTTCATCAATGGAGTTTTAGATCGCAATGTTAGTTCTGGTTTTATTTAGTTATTTTACTGCTCTCGTGCCACACTTATCAATCTTCTGTAGTTTCATGTTATGGTGACATGCTAAAGAATTCATGCATTTGTTTGGTGGATTTCCAGATACGTTCGCTGGTTGATATGTTCGTTGAGAGACATTTGAAAGGTGAGTTACATTGTGGATTGCACGTACGGTTTCATCGTGTTTGACGTAATGGGAGAAGCCATTTAGAATCAACGTACTGAACCGATGTACCATTTTAAGTAATTAACTGTCTGTTAAATTTTTTTCGACTTGAGCTACTTGTGATTATTGTCTGAAATGTGTTTTCTTCACGACATGGGCATCTCCTTTGTGTCGTTTTCATGCTATGTATTCTAGTAAGCACCTAAAAGATCAGTTGGCTCAAATTTGGGA
Organism: Ceratodon purpureus; assembly: GCA_014871385.1. NCBI lineage: Eukaryota > Viridiplantae > Streptophyta > Bryopsida > Pseudoditrichales > Ditrichaceae > Ceratodon > Ceratodon purpureus. The sequence continues at coordinate 31,070,279 of CM026426.1, forward strand.
ATTTATCCATTTGCTAAATCTTGCTTCAGTTTCTCAACACTGCTCTAAATAATTGAAGTTTAGGTTAGACGGAGAATGCTATAACATGAGCAGTGTGCAGTGAGCAGTGTGCTATGAGCAGGGTGCTTTTCGGAGGGTGCTCTGAGGAGGGTGCTATGAGCAGTGTACAGGCTTTGATGAGGGGTGAGCAGATGAAGTTATCTATTTACTAGATATTTTTGCTTTTCTTTAAGGATGAAAATCTACAAAAAAAATTTGAACCATTATAATTGTTCTTTCAAAATTTGTATAAGAAATGTAAAAAGTTGCAGACATTTTTAAATTGCATTAATGAGATTTGTAGACGGTGACTAAAAAGATGACTATCAATTGATTAATTTCTCCTGCTGCAGGAATCAAAATTACACAGGTCGGCTGTCCTGAGAACCCGTTGTTCAGGCCTGACATCATCACAATTATTCACACTGGACGAATATCAGTTGGATACCAATTGGAAAACCTTGACCAAGGAAAACTGGATACCAATTGGAAAACCTTGACAGCGTGAGCTGGTGAGCTAGGCTTCATTGTTTCTCTGCACACTTCGTTCTTGGCACTGTGAATTGTTGTTGCTAAGCTTGCTGAACGTGGAGATGGACATTGGTGATGGTGCTTATGGTGGTGCTCTAATAGCCGGTGTGCATAGATGTACATTCTGAGGCCGATGTAGTTTGAGCGCCTTGGAGACATCTATGCTCTCATTTCAGGTGCATAATGATGGTCTGTTATCACGATGAGAGGCAGCTGATTAGAGCGGGATTAGTATGTAATCTGAGGAGTTACCTTGTTTGTCAAATTTTGTCACATTGGAGGAGGTACGAAACTCTCTTGTGTATGTCTGGAGTACAAACTCGTTTGTCTTCATGTGAGTTACGGGTCTGGATATCTATGAAGATGGAGCATGTGATGGAAGAGCAGTAGTTGTCAGTGCTTTGGATTTTAGAAAAATGTCAAAGCTGCCACACAACTTTAGATGTCGTACCCAAGCATCTTCATTTTCAATCATATTTTAGATCGAAATCCCCTTTCAACCATGTGCTTTCAAAACGTTCAATTAAATATGGTTTTATTATTCAATCGATTTTGAAAACATTGGTTTCGTCATCCATTTTTCTTTGATTTATGTCTGAATGCCCCGTGCTACCTTTAGTAGGGTAGCAGGTTTGTTCATAAATAACCCTCGAATGAGGTTACAAAATAAATCGAAATCTAAGGTATGGAAAACTAAAATATGATAAACAGTTTTCAGTGATATTTGTCTATTTTCAAACTATCTGAAACTATTTCCAAAGAAAATATATGTCTGTTTTGAGGTAGTTGAATCTGCTACCCTATTCTGGTAGAATTTCTTTGGGTTCCTTTGGGCGTTCAAATTTTTTAAAAATAAAAATAAAGAAAAAATTGTTTAGTGAAATAAAACTCACTTTCTCTTCGTGACGTGTCTTGGTGATTTTGTGATGATTGTTTCAATGATGATGATGGTGGGTTAATGAATTTTTTTTGTTCAATATCTATAATGGGGGCTGTTCAGAGCCTTCAGTTGACTTGAGATTTTCAACCCTAAGGTAGACTGTCCTAAAAGCGCCCCTGACCCAAAAGCGCCCTGTCCAAATTCTCTTGATTGTGAAAGGTTAGATGTACCTCATTTGTAGAGTGCGCATTTGGGTCAAATCTTACTTAGCAGTTTGGACTTTTGTATAAAATTCAGAAATGTGAATTACATGTTGCAAATTTTTTCAATCCTCGTGAAAACCTATTTTGAATGTGATCATATTTTTATTTTTATTTTACTACTGCTAAATATAGGTCAGGTTGCTTAAGTTGGTGCTTAGAGGACAGTCTACCTTAGTTGAAGTTTCCGATTGTATGTCAAAAGTTTTCAATTGAGCAGAATGCCGAATTGGCGGTTGAGTTCAAGTAATCCAATTGACAGTTTTCAATCCGGATTTGAATGTTTTTCAGCTGTAGGCTGCATAGGAAATTGTTGAAAATGAATAATTGGATGAATAATCCAAATGCACTTTTATACCTTTAAATCATAGAATTTGTTTCATTGTATTTATATAGTAGTAGTTAATTGAATTATAATTCTACAATTTGTTATTGGTAGCATATTACTTTGGATTATGAAAACCTTCCACTATTTTTATTTCTTATGTTATTTGATTACTTTATTTATTAAAATAAAAATCAAATAAATAGGAATATACAGGAATGTGCAAAATGATATCTTGAAATGGATTGAGATAGTGCCACATTTAAGTAAATTTGGACTTTTATATGAAAACTAGACCTTGGATCTACTTTTGATAATGCAAGATCATACAATGTTATTATAGGCATCATGAATATTGCATTAAATAATGGGTCAAACCTATAGTTTAGGCAAAATCACAACGTAAACTTGGAGATCAAGTACAAATGTGGCATCCTATGATGGAATGGAATTTGGCATTTCAAAATGCATAACTTGCATAGCAAGATCTTACTGTTTATTGGTACATATAGTGCTCTCTTAGTACTTCGCTATATAAATCAAATGCAAGGAAATAACTACATACCTTGTAAACACTTGGTCAAGGTATATATTAGCTTACATAGTGGGATTCTATAAACACATCTAATAACAAATTTAAGACAAAGTAGCTATCTATGTACTACTTTACACTCTTTCAATATGCCACCTTTCAATTGGTCTACACTTAAACTTTCCATCTTTGTAGTGTCCCCGCAAGTACTCCTTCCCAGAGATATAAGATTTAAGCAAAAGGATGAACAAAAGCAACATTGTCGCAATGTTAGGAATTACATTTGATGAGTTGGATAAGGTCATGTCACCACTCCATGACTTTAGAAAGTAGCAAGCAAGGTCTCTATTATGGAATATTTTTTGCACATTTGGAGTATCGTGATTTGAGGTGTCGAAAACGTGATTTTAAGTGTTGGGGTTTTTTGGATTTAGGATTAATAAGGGATTCTTGTTTCCTCATCCCCAAACCACTTGTAGCCCATTTGCACGCCCTTTTTTTATTCGGATTGCTTTGGGCAGCCGCGGATGGGACGGGTGGGTTGGGCCGGGGAGGCGAGCCTTGCCACTAAGGGCTCCCCACTTGAAGGGAAGCGCGGACCTGTCCGAGCCAGGTTCTGCCTTGTGAACTCTCAGCTCCTCACCCTCCCTCGTCGGGGTCGAGGTCGGGCCCGCCCTCGTAGTGTCGTCGTCCTCCCCGTCGGGATTGCCCTCCAACTCTCCGCCCTCCCAGGTCAGGCTCCCACTCCTGCTCCTCGCCTTGGCTCTTCCCCGCTCCCACCATTCGCCACTCTCTCCCGCTCCGGATGGTCGCCTTTCGTTCTCAGCTTCCGTTCCCTCCCCTCATACCTCCCCCACGAGACGTGGGCTGCACTTCTTGGTTTTGATGTACTCTATATTTTTTGGAGTAGCCTTCATTCAACTGAGAGAAAATTCGAGTTCTTCTTCTCCTCTTCCCCTCTTCTCTTCTTCTCATCTTTTCTCACTTAGGGCATCAAGGCTACTCCAACAAGAGTATGTACAACTCTTCATGTTCTCTTATTCTTCATTCAATTGTACAATACAATCCACTTTCGTTTAATTCTACATAAGTTTGTGTTTATTGTCTTGCGATTGTGATAATTTAGGGTTTAGCATATTTTTATTTGAGTGTTATGTGCTAAATGGAGATTGGAGATGGTGTACTTGTAGAGTTTGTATCAAGCATTGGCGTGAGAGATGGAAGAAGGTGGAGACCACATGGAAAATGATAATATTATCCTTTTGGCTTTGAAGACAATTCAAGTAAGATGGTGGAGGTGCAAGAATTTCTTCAAGGTGTGCACATAGGAAATTTAGGGTTTTAAAAAACTCATTTCTTGTCATCAAATGGAGAGTCAGATTCATATTCGAAGGATGTTGGTGAGGAAATTTTGGAGCTTTGAGAGGAGTTATTAGAGGAGGATGTGGAATGTGTCAACATTAGAGGTCTAATACTTTCAAAAATCTTTTGAAGACATTCCCACTGAAACATTCCTCAAGTATGTGCACTTCAATCTCCAATCTCTTAGGCTCATGATTGATTGCACAAGAAGACGATATTTTCTCTCATATCAACAAATTCATGAGGCAAATTTTTTTTTTGTCCCTCCTCCAACCTTCATAGACTTTATACACAAAAAAATGTGGAATCTCTTACAATTGAGAAGCGACAAAAACTTCATTAAAGACCAAAAGTTGTAGAACTTTTAATTGGATTTGTTTTATTTCCTTTGAATGACACAAATGGTAGGAAAATTCTGCCAATAGAGTATTTGCGTTTCATTGTGCATCGAGGACACATTGACAAAAATGGGAAACAATTTTCAATCTCCATGACAACCAATACCATTCGTACTCAATGGAGTAAGGATAGCTATGTAGAGGAAATTAAACCTCATTCAAATAAAATTGTATGAACACTTGTGATGTATGCCACGAGAAGAAAATGTGGGATGATGTAGTGAAGGTTCCATCGGAGAACTAAATTGCAATTATGAATGCACTTTGCACAAAGCACATTGCGCTAAGAAGGCGTTTGAAATGCCGTGTAGGGAAAACCAAAACCGTAGGTTATTATTGCTGTCATCGTGGAAAAAACAAAAATCGTCCTCATAGGAGAACGGTTGATATGAAGCCTATTGATGACAAGGGCCCTAGAAAAAATAAAACCTTTAGGTTATGTAGTTGTGAATTCCAAATGAAGGTTGAGGAGCCCAATGTGTCAAAGTGCTCAAACACTTTGCTTCATAGTAAGCTTCAAGCTACAATCTATATTCATAGCATGCATAATGGTCACACTCTGAATTACAATTTCGATCTTTTCTTCCTACCGATGCACCTTTATATTGTTGCATGGGTTATGGAGAACTTAAAATTCATGCTTTCACCAAGATTCATTGAAGCAACGTCATTTGATGCTTAAGAAAGATTTTCACAAAGTATACCGGGGGTGGAACGTGCTACATATAGATCTTTTGTCATCAAAAAAGAAGTGCAAATACTTGCATATCCTTTAAGAATCAACGATATTTTTTTACTTTATTTTTTTCCATATTTCATTTTTTATGTGAAGTTATGAAATGCATTGCGTATTTAAATTGTACTTCAATTCTTCATGTTTATGTTCTCATTTTTATTTAAATTCTTCATGTTTATGTTTTAATTTTTATTCAAATTCTTGATTAGATGTGGTGTTGCACTTCGAAAAGACAATTTGGATGCGGTACAAATTAAGATTTTATCTTTTTTTTAAGTCAAGCATGAATAAAAAAAAAATTATCACATTAAAGATAGAGACTTTGTTTTTATTTTTATTTTTTTTTATTTTTATTTTTATTTTTTACTTCATGAATAGACATAGACCTTTGTTTTGACCGCATGGATTTTTATTCTAACAAAAAATGTTTTATCACAAAAATAAAATGAGTAATAACAATAATATGAACTTTTGTTCTTTATACAATGTGATTCACAATGCTACGCTTTTTTGTTAAATCTGAAATTTGGTGCACAAGTAACTAACATCATATATATGATTGTATTACAAAATTTCCAAAATTTATAGTGAAAAAAATTTACTCAAAGAAAAGTTAAGGTTCAACTGATCTTATTTTTAACGAATAAAAAAGAATTTTGTTTTTTTATTTCAAACTCAATAATCTTCCAATCCACGCGGTCAAATTTATTTTGTATTTTTGTACATGATACTTTAAGTCTTAAGTGAGATTCTACGATTAGTGATGCAAAAGCAATTTTATTTTTGGTTTGTTAATTCTTGCTTCTGGAATGATAATTTTTGGAGTGTTTTTGGTGAAAAACGGTCACGTCCGATTAGGAGTTAGGGGAATAAATGCGAAAGAGCTTGCTGTTGATGAGGAGCTGAATATAATGAAGCATGTGCTTTTTGCACGTTTGAGATATCGCAATTAATTGAGGCCGTGCAAAAAGTATTCCATGAATTTGAAGCCGCTCGTTTTTAGTCTGCGTGTATAAATAACAATATGAATTTTGATGTCATGATGTCCGGCTCTAAACAACACCTCTTTTAAAAGACTATGCGAAGGGCAAGGTAGTTGCACATGATAATTTTACAGTTTAAAGACAAAATTTTAGGAATATTTTTAAAATAAATAAATCAAATAATCAATTTTATGGATCTAATATTATTCAAATGTTTTTCCATCCATTTGCCTATTTGGACATGTAAATTTTCCTACTATTTGAGGATAGTTTATTTTATTATTATTATTATTATTATTATTATTATTATTATTATTATTTAGATCCTTTAATATATATTTTAATATAATATGTTATATAGATCACATAATTTCACACAATGTACATTTTCATATGCATTCATGTTTGTTGTCATCATTATAGAAAGTAGTATTAGATCCATAAATTACATACATTAGATTGAATGCTTTATTTTTAACTCATTTTTCGGCATTGTATATCATATTAAATAAATTCACAATTCGAAAATCTATGTACATTTACAATGGTTTTGGAATACGTTTTAAAATAATAATGTCTAATTAAAGACGTTTTATTTCTTGACTCTAGTTTTCTGGAGACAAATTGCACCATAATACTGACTAAATCAGACTGATGGATTTGTCCAATTTCTCAGCCCTCGTCAATTCAATCCAAGACTTAGAGTCGCCTTTGAGGTGAAAATGTATCAAGATCTTGTATATGATTAGGAATACATACATATTACTGCTACATTTCAAGAATCAAGTGGGGTGAGAGAATGTATTTTGAATGATCTTACAATGATGTCGGTGACTTGTGAATTGACGAATAAGTATCAGTATCACTGCACAACCATCTATTAAAACACTATTAAATGATCATGACTCATGAGTTTGGGAATGGACCATCGACCATACGAAGCACTAACGAGCGCAAGGTGACTGGAGGATTCATCTCCATTGCAGTAAACTTGAAGTGGTAGATCAAGCTGGATGCCTACCCACTATCTGATCAGATGCCCCCCTTCCGGTGCTCTGTGTCCGCATGTCGCACTCGCCATTGCAGTTTCGCACAATTCTAGTCACAAGTGACCTGTTCAAGAATCGATACAAAGCTATGGCTGGAGATCTGCAACGACTAAATTCTGGGTTGCTGGATTCTCACCATGGTTGTATCGAGAAGCAATTTTTCCTTCTTGTATGTCACCACCTGGAATTATCCAAATTCTTCTAGACACATCGAGTTCATGGTTTCTTCTTGTTAGAAAATGGAGATTTGTCATGTGTGGGAGAGAGAAAAACTTTGATCTCCGGAGGAGACCGACGTGAATTAAGTGTCTGTTTGATCCACCCCCAATCCAATGCATGGAAGTAAAGATCTACTCCTCCCTTTCGAGAGTAGACACTTTAGTCACAAGTAACGAGTAACAAAAACCAGTAAAACGGGCGTATAAGGTAGTTTGCACTGAGAGTTTAAACGCCAAGCCATGATCTCATTTGTTGGTTGGAAATGAGCGTTTGTCTCATATAGTTGGTCCGGATACAAATCCCGATGGATTCCTTTGAGCAGATGTGGAGGATGAAGTGGCTTGGTACTACTAAGTGAGAAATCGTAGGCAGGAAATGAGTTGTGTAACCAACAGCCCACCTACCGAGGAGTGACAAGAGACTTTGCACCCGTGTACTAACATTTAAATAAAGTAGCTCTAGCTACTAAATTTTTTTTGTTTTATAGTTTGGACTATGGCGGATCCAATGTCTCGGATAATGGTTGGTGGTTTTCTATTCTTCTTATGTGAAGGAGGATAGACATGGCATATTTTATGGCAATTGTAATAATATTTTTAAAAGTGTTTTTGATGGTAGGCACGGGAATTTTGAAGCTATCTTCTAGTAGTTTCATTGATGGGATGTGTGTAGTCGCTCTGGCGCCAGCTGTAATAAGTATGAGGGGGTCGACTTTCCATCCTTTAGCAATAATGCTGGCAATTAATGGGTTGACTTTAATGGTCTTGGCTTCTAGTGTTTTTGGAGAGAATCGGCTGTTGCAGTATGTAAATTCGATGAATTGTATGGTGAGATTGGGGTCAATTTTTGTAGGGGGTCGCTTTGGTATGGTAAGCCTTTGACTCAAAGAATATATGGTCTAAATCTTGAGTTATGATGGCATCTATGTGTGCCACATGTGCAAGGTAGTAGCCAATTAGGAATGGTATTTTCTTGGGGTTTATTGTTGAAGGTGCCAGCATTCATAAGAATAAAGCTTTGAGATTTTTCAGATGAGACAAGTAGTTTTCTAATTTCCCAAACTGCTTTGTTATGTCTTTTGACTTGGAGTGAGTGAATGAGTTGTTGTTGGCATGTGAGTAGAACACGTAACCATGTGTCTGGTTCTCGAGAGTTACAAATTGGGCATGAAATAGACGAGAATCTATCCCTTCCAAAGAACACCTGTTTTCTAGCTTGGCCTACGTAAGTTCCGGTACGGAATTTGATGATGCATATATTTTGTTTGTCTGTAATAGCTGAGTTGTTCCAAAATTCCTTGAAGAGTTCATTGTCTGTATCTACGTTTTCTGTCCATTTGCAAATGTTGGGGGGGTTTGCATGGCCATTATTTCTAAAAATATTCTCTATCATATTTCTTGATATGTTTTTCTAGGGTTCGAACAGGGCCTTTGTCTAGAACAAACATCATGGATGGCCAATCGTCTTTTTGGAAGTAGTATGGGGTGGCATGGCAAATTTGTATGCATGTTCAACCTTTCTATAAGCTTTGTGTGTCCCTAATTTTGCTAGTTTGTCTGCTTCTTCGTTGCCATCAATATCCACGTGTGCTCTGACTTAGTATATTGTAGTTGGTTGTGTTCTTTGTTGTAGTAGTTCTACTATGGAGGCAAGTGTGACTTGATCTGGATGGCTGTTGTGTAACGCGGGGTGTTTTATTTGTGTGTTAAGTAAGTTTAGTACATTTAGACAATCAATAAATATATATGCTGGTTCGTTAGGGAGTTGTGTGTTGAGAATTCTGAGTGATTTGTGTATTGCCATCATTTCAGCGCGTAGTGTATTTTGGTGACCATGTAATCTTTTGGGGATATTAAGGCCTTTGGGGCTCTAAATATTGAATCCAGCTCTTTCTCTCATCCATACGCCTAGGCCGAATTCTTTTGGAAGTATAAAGGAGACATCAGTATAGTAGCTGAATTATGGGTGGAATTTTAATGGTAAATTTGTTTGATAGTTTGGAATATGTGGATGGATATATGGTCATTGGCGGGGGTATTTGGATAATATGGTTTAGACCAGTTTTTGCTGGCTTTAACAGGGGTATTTAGGAGGGTAGGAGGGGCAATTTTTGTATGAATTTGTGGGATTCTAAGATTGTTTGCTATATCTTTAAGTTGGTTCATTTGTTCGTGGGAGCCGATGCTGTTATTTTGGTGATGGAAGCAAAGTATTTGGAGCGTAGAGAGTTCTTTTCTTTCAAGGTTGAGTTCTAGAGGTACTGTAGGCTCTTCGTAAGTGATAGTGTCTGCTGCAAAATGGGCGATGATGTGTGTGTTTAAAAATGGGCCAATATATGGGTTGAAGTTTTGGTACCAGTTGTTATCGGAGGAGATAATTATAGTTATTGTCTTAGAGTCATGTTTGGCCGCTATTCGGGCCGAGTGGATTGTTTGTTGTAAATTTGTAGCATTATGGGGATGGGTGTATCCAATTCCGTTCCATTTACAGTCAAATGCTTCCCCAAGGAAGCCAAATATTTTGTCTCTTGAAAATGGGGAATATAATTGAGTGAATTGTGTAGGGCATGTAACTCGAGATGAGAAGTAAGACTTGGTGTTAGTCTGGGTTGTCCATGGAGGTCTGAGATCTCAAGAAGAAAAGAGGCCTACTTTAAGTGTGGACAGGGTACTACCGTAGTGTAGAAGGGGTAGTTCAGGTGACCGGAAGCCCCGGTGCGTGGAGAACTAGGGACTGCCAGCTGTGGGTTGTAGCTTGGGGGCACCGGGGAAAAGAGCTAGGAGCGGTTACGTTACGGGCCCCAAGACCCCGTGATGGCCCAGAGGGCTTGGGAAAGGATTCTCGGTACACCAAGGAAGGACCAAGACAGTCGGACAGAATCCCAGCAGACCAAGAGGCAACTAATGAACCAGCCCAACAACATGCATTAAAGGTATTCGGACAGGCAGAATAGCAAGGAATACAGATAGTAAAGCAAAGCAATAGATGGGAGTTTAAAGCAAATAGAAGAGCTGTTTGTAGATATAAGTGTGGTCCTTGAGAGGATCTGGAACAAAGGGAGGAAAATAGTGTCCTCAGTCTGTGAGTGACGCTCTGAGAGTCTGTCTACGGCGAGCTAAGTACAGAAAAACTAGCTTAGAGTCCGTGGAAAATAAAGAGCTAACTTCTGTACTCGCCTTGCCTTTATACTATTCAAACCCTGCTATTTCCGCATTCCTAACTCCCTGTTATTCCTTGGGTAATATCTTCGAACTCCCAGTCTGTCACGGTGGAGATCTGCTGACTGCTTGTTCGACTCAGTCTTCTTCTAGTCTTGCCATGGTGCCCGTGGTCGGGTAACATTTTGCCCCTCCTTGTAGAGTGCAAATCGTCCTCGCATTTGCAGGTGTTCAGCGGCGAGTTCTTCGGCCAGCGGGTCTCCTGTCGAGGCGGGTTTCTTCACGCGGAACCTGTGCTTGACGCCTTGGGGGATATTGGTTGCCGTAGATTGTGGCTATGGCTGCAGCAACGCCACGATGCAGCAAGTTGTGTTTAGACCTGGACGTACGGGCATGTTGGTACACATCAAATACGGTTTTGCCCAAGATCTTATTACAAGCTGGACATTGTATGTTGGCAGCCTCGGGGTCATCGTATCTGTTAGCCAGGTCAGGGTGGGAGGCAAAATACTGTTTGACTGCGTTGATGGTAATTTCGGAATTCTCCTCTATATCACTATCTTCGCTACCATCACCCTCCATTTCATACTCTTCCTCTAATTTCTGTAAAGCAAGCTTATGCTCTCTGAAGGTTATGGGTTGAGCTAATACCATGGAATTGGACTGACCGGGCGTTGCGTGGATGGCTGGTGCGGGTGGCAGGGCAGGTGCTGCAACTGACGGCCGAGGCGAAGCTTGGGGCGTAACATCTACGTTGGTGGGAGCGTCCCGAATGTGGACGCGATCGGGTCTTTCGCCTCGGTCCTCAAAAACAGCCAGCATAGGTATGTGGAGCTCCTGGGCTTGGGGAGCATTGTCGGCCGGAATGCTTGTGTCGCCGGGTGCCTCGTCTAGCTCAGGTTCGATGTTGGCTATAGCGTCCAAGGACATAACCTCCAAATCTTCGTCCCAAGTGCCCTTGGATTGCTCCAAATCCAGATCCACCAGGGCATCGTCGATACAGGAATTCAAGAATTCCTGTGACTGTACTGCCGAGGCCGGGGGATTCTCCCACAAGAGACGGTGGGCATGCGTGGCGATCAGTCAAGCAGCATTCTAAATCCAATTGGATTTATTGGCTTCGAAATTGGCTCGTTCATTCTCGGTGTCGGTACGTAGCTGCTGTAGACAAGCCGACTCCTCGGTGTTCCGTGGCTCCGTGGCAGGTGAACTGACTCCCTGAGGTGCTGCCGTGGTGAGGGCTCTGTATTTGGCGATGGTCTCGGCATGCCTCTGCTCCATGCGCTGTGCTCTCTCCTCAGCCAAGCCTTTTGCCTTTGTCATTGCATCTGTTTATTCTTGTGCCGCAGCGAGCTCTGCCTCCAGGTTGGCCACTTGATGCCGGAAATTGCCGATGGTCTGTTGAGCCTCGGTCATCTGTGTGCGGCATTCCTCCCTGGCGTCCTCGATGGTCTTCTGTGCGCGGGCTTGGGCGGCTTGGACAGCTTGTGTGATCTTGTGTCTGGCGCGCTCCTCGAGTCCCCCTTGCTGTGCCGCGATGGAGAGGCGCTCCTGCTCCGTGGTGTGCACGAACTGCAACATGCTCTCGATACAAATGTTTAACTCCTTCCCCTATTCCTGGAATTCTAATGCGTGGGGCCCGAAGTTGGTTTTGCTGTCTCCTCCCCCATGTGTCTCAAGAGCGACTATCCTTGGGCGTTTACTTGGTCCTGGCGCGTTAGGGTCCCTGGTAGCTACGGCGGCTAATTCACGTTGTATGTCCAAAAACGTGCCCATTAGCGGTGGTTGATGGTGCAATCGGTGGTATGCGAGGTACTTGGAAATATACGCGGTCAGCAACGGTCCTATAGGGCTAGAGGAATCGGGCCTGCTTCGGTACCAACGAAGCTGGACTCGGAACTGGTCGTCCAAGATCAGTCCCCAATTGATCTTTTCGCCCTCGTCGGCAAGGAACAAGAGGCTCAAGTGGTCTGGCTAGATTCGGTTACAGTCATTCCGAAAGAAAATTTGACTCAGAGTACCCCGCATCCTTGCAAACCAAGGTTCCCGTAACGCACTTCCCAAAGCATAGACATCGTACCTTCCGTCTGCATCTGGGAGAACGCCTTTGATTGCGCCTGTGACGGTGGGCTGTGGTGTTGCACACTGGGGCGTCCACTCCGTGATCCGTGTGCCATCCCAGCCAAAGAAAACATGGAGAAACCGCGGAGAGTAGCGCACCAGTATTCCCTCCACAACGCCCGCCGGAAATTGTTCTTCTTCACTCTGCGCCGCATTGGACCGCAAGAACTCCTGGCATCTAGCGATATCTACCTTGCCATCTAAGCGCGTCCAATACTTGATCAAGTTGGTCTTGGTAAGCCACGCCCCATCTGTTTTTCTCTTCCATTCTCTCACCATCCTAGGAGTATATATCGGGCCCATGGAGGTCTTGGTGTCCATGGCGTACACTACGACTATGGCAACAGCGCCGAGCGAGTAACACTGACCCAACGTGCCGCAGTACTGGAATGAAGTGGTGCGTGCGTATGGGTTGTCCAGGTTGAAGGGGAGAGAAGGAGGGAGGAAGGTTGGAGCATATGGCGGCGCCTAGAGTGGGACTCCCTGAGACCAATTAGATGGCTGGTTGTGGGCTGAGTGCCTAAGGATTTGATGTGATGAGCTGCCCGTGGATGATGGCGGCGGAGTCCGATCGATGCGGGTGTGATCATGGTGGATGGGACTCCAAGGTGCTTGGTGTGGCGGGTGTCCTTGAGAGTGCCTTGGAGTAGAAGGATGAAGGCTCTGTTTGATGGGACGGTGCCGAGGTATTCCATGGTGCCCATGATGATAGACCTGATGTTTGATGGCTGGTGGTGTGGGGATTTGGACAGGTTCCAATCCTTGGTGTCTATATGAGTGATGCTGAGTTCAAGGATGGGACTTTCTTAAACGGTTGTGGTAGTTAGCTACAGGGTGTAGGTTGGCTGTCCCATGACATACTTCATACCCGGGGTGGATATCCAGGGAGACAGGGCACTGGTGGGTACAGCCGATGCGGGTATCGTGTCGTGTGCCATACCCAGGGGAGATACCCGTTGACGGGGTCCCTTGGTCACACAGCTCCACCCGGATGTGGTTGACGTGAACCTGGGGAGTTTCCTGAGTTGGTGTTTGGGTATCTGCCGTGGTATCCTTGGAGTCCTGGGTCAGGGCGGAATCTGCCAAGGTCTGTGCGTCCGTGGCTAATTTAGTGTAGAGTTCTCTAAGCTTAGCTTAGGAGCAACGTTGGGTGAGGTGGTGTGATAGTGTTTAAGCTTGTTGGTATTAACAATGGTGGCGTGTGTATCATAGTAATCATTGTTAACCAAGAGGACAGTGTTATTCGGTAAGGCTAGTTGTACTCGATATGGGCCGTGCCATATCGATTCAAACTTGGTTTTCCGGAGTTTGGGATCCCTGGGACACCAAAGCACTCGATCGCCCTTTTGGAATAGGCGTGCTGGCTGAGAGGCTTGGAAATACTTGGCACTCAGCGCCTGACTGTTTGTGATATTCTGAAGTGCTAATTCTCGGATTTCCTCTAAGTGGTGTATATCTTGGATACGAGCTGCTAGGACCTTGTGAGGTGAGTATTCCCGAGGGTTCATGGACTGAAATGTTGGGGCGATATACTCGGTGGGCAGTAACGGTTGAGTACCGTACACCATTTCAAATGGACTCTGTTGGGTCGTGGTTTTGGTAGCCACACGATAAGCCCATAGAGCAGCGGGAAGGCAATCATCCCAGTCTGCTTTGTTAGCATGGATGAACCGGCGGAGCATATTAATGATAGTTTTATTTGTGGATTCCGCTTGTCCGTTACCTTGAGGATAGTAAACGGTGCTCATTCGATGTTTGATGATGTGTTTTTCCATGAGGTCCTCGATGACGGAGTTGAGAAAATGGGAGCCTTGATTGGACACAATCTCTAGTGGACACCCAAAACGAGTGATGATATTCTCGTAGAGAAATGTTGCCGTAACCACCGCGGTGTTGCTGCGCAGGGGCTTTGCTTCGACCCACTTGGTGGTGTCGTCCGTGGCCACCAAGATGTATTTGTAGCCCTGGCGGGTGACGGGGCGTATTGGGCCGACAAAGTCCAGCCCCCACCGCTGGAATGGACCTAATGGCGGTGTGGATTTTAAAGGGACCTTTCCTTGATATTGAAAGTTGGTGGTGGAGATTTGGCAGGCATGGCAGTTCTTAATATAATTGTGGACATCACGGTGGAGTGTAGGCCACCAGTATTTGGCCGTTAGTATTTTTTTTATGGTAGTTTCTGGGCCTTGGTGTCCACCGGCTGGGCCATCATGGAGATGGGACATGATTTCTTGTTGGGCCTTCGAGGGTACACATAACCGGATTACATGGTCTGGGCCTTGGCGATATAGTCGTCCATGGACGACTGTATATGGCAGCGTAGTCCTGACAAAACTGGTTTTTCGCGTTCCTGTAAGTTCGGGAGGAATGGTTCCTGTTGTTAAGTATTGGGTAAACCTGGTGGTCCAGTCTTGGTGTTCCTGGACGACCACGGTGGCGGCTTGGATATACAACTCATTGAAAGAGTCATCAATGCCTTCCTCGGTGGTATTGGTATCCCTGGACAGGTAATCTGCAATGACATGTCGTTTTCCAGGTATGTACACAACTTCAAAATCATACTCTAATAGTATCATGATCCATCTGGCTATTCGGCCGGTGACTAAAGGTTGGTTTACGAGGTATGAAAGACTGTGATGATCGACCATGAAACGGAATTTGTTCCCTAATAAATAGTGACGGAATTTCTTCACAGCATATCTCATGGCTAGTGCCTCCCGTTCAGTTGTAGAATAATTTCTTTCTGCTTGGTTTAATAATCTGCTGGCGTAGGCCACAGGCTGATCATGTTTTCCGTTGATGTTTTGAGCAAGCATTACTCCCACGGCAATATTGGACCCATCGGTGTGTACATGGAACGGCTTAGTCCAGTCTGGAGCTATGAGGATGGATGCATGCGTGTATGCTTCCTTGATTTTATCCAAGGCTGCCTGGGCTTCCGGTGTCCAATCTCTCGGGTACGTATATTTTGCATGGTTGAGAGCTGTGATAAAAGCGGTGATGTGTGCCAACTTTTCGATATTTATTCTGTTGAATTGTGATAACCCAAGTAAACGTTGCACTCCCTTTTGGTCTCTTGGTGGTGTCATATCCAAGATGTCTTTGATCTTGGCCGGGTCTAGGAGTTTGCCGTATTTACAGGCAATGTACCCCAAGATAACCCCGGCAAAAAACAAGAACATGCATTTGTCGGCGTTTACGCTGACACCATTTGCTCGGCAGACATCAAAAATTTGTCTAAGATGGGCGACATGATCTTGTATTTGACCGTAAACGGTGCCATCGTCTAAATATATTCGAAAGAACCGTTTTAGGTAGGGTCGGAAGATAAGTTCCATGACCCTTTGGAATGTCATGGGTGCATTTTTGGCTCCAGACGGCATACGCTTGAACTCGTAAGGCCCCCACTCTGTCGAGAAAGCTGTTTTATTTTTGTCTTGTTCTGCTATGGCTACTTGGTAGTACCCTGAAAAACAATCTAAAAATGAGTACATCTTGTGTCTTGCAACTTCATCAATTATTTCTTCCATGTACGGCAAGGGGTAGTGGTCTTTTCTTGTTGCTGCATTGAGTTTTCGGAAATCTACACAGATGCATAGTGCACCATTCTTTTTCGGGATGATGACCATTGGGGATAGCCATGGTGCTGAGTCAACTGGGGATATAAACTTGGCTTTGAGGAGTTTATCCAATTCTTCTTTTACTCTAGACGCATAATTTGGATTCATTCTGTAACGTCTTTGTTGGACAGGGGTGGCGTTGGGTACCAAGTCAATGGTATGTTCCGCTAAGTTTCTCGGGATGCCCTTAAGATCCTCATGATTCCAAGCGAATATGTCTTGGTATTCATGGAACAAAGCGCTCGCAGCCTGTTTGATGGTGGTTGGGGCGTCTGCGTTGATTTTGATAAACTTGGGGTCCTCAGTTGTTCCTAGATTAACCAATTCTACCCTATCCTTGGCTCCATGAGTCCAGCCATTAACTACCTCTTTTTCAAGGGCACGGAAGGCTGGGGTTGTATTTACGGTAACTGATTCTGCGATTTCCTTGGAGAACCGTGGTGGCAAATCAATCTTTTCCGGAGCAGTAACCAGACTGGCTAAGTGAATCTCTGCCAGGGGAATGAGATCGGGGTTTGCATGGAGTACCAAAGTTTCCTGATCTTGGGACAGGCCTCTAACCCAATCCGTCCCTGCTTTGTGTCGTATTTGAGCTGCTTTGGCTCTGGTGATACAGCTATCCACGGGGATTATCACCGTTTTTCCTTGGCGTTGAATTTGAATGTGATTTCAAGACCAATCATGGACGGCATTCATATCCCTGAGCCATGGCCGTCCAAGGATAATCGGGAAATTACTACTATTTGGCATATCAATGATAACAAACGTTGCTGGTGTGGAGACTCCATGCGTGGTGATAGCTACGGTGGCTAAGATCCCTAAGGGTGTTACTAGATCATCGTTGGCCATTTGTAAGATAAACTTGGCAGTTTTTGGAGGAGGTAATCCTAGACGTTTCCATAAGTGTTCACTCATCACATTGACCCCAGATCCGCCATCTACCAACACACTAGTTAACTCGTGGTGGCCTAGCTGAAGGTATATGACCGCGGCATCGGGGTCCAAGGTAGTGGCATTAACCTCAATTACCGTAGGGTCAGGGGTGGTGTCTGACAAGCTAGCCTGTTGGAGGTATTGGTGTAACTCTGGGCTCAATCTCAATAATTTTGATAATGTGATGGTAACATTTGTATCTTCTAGTATGTGTTGGATTTCTGAGTTCGGCTTGGCCATTTCCAATTCCTTTTGTAAACCTTTGCGGATATCATGTAATCTGTCCCAGTGATCCGTGAGGAAAGGTTTTCTATGTTCCACGACGTGGTCTGCCGTGGTAGCCTTGGAGCGCGTGGTGACTGCAGCAGCACTGATGGTTGCTACATTAGTTTCAGCATTGTGGACTTCGGTGAGCGTTACACCACCCCAACGATTTGGCATGGGTTGCTTCGGGTTTTCCATGGGGGTTGGTGAGGGTCGGTGTTGGTCTGTAGGTCCTTGGTGTTGTGCCCATCTTTGTCGAAGCAATGGGCATTGGCTTCTTCTGTGATTTGGGGACCCGCATTCCCAGCACGTGTCATTGCGTCCTGGCTGAAAAGCATCGACATTGATGTCCTTGGTATACATGGAAGCACTGGTAGGGCGTGGTCGTCGATTGTCGTCAGGACGAGAGCCTCCTTGTGCAAACCAGCAGCGTCCACTGTGTACCTTACCGCAGGTGCCATAGACCGTGAGGGCTGGTCGGTTTTCTGGTCTTAGTGTTGGCAACGGTAATAGTGGAGCCTGAGTGCGGTTTAATGCGCCAAGTTCCCGGCTAATATCGTTGGCTGCGGTGAGTATATCACTCAACGTTTTGACACCACGAATCACAATACCTTGCTGAATCCACGGTAATAATCCCTTTTTGAAGCATTCGCATAAATAATCCTCCTCAGGCCGTTGGCTAAGTTTGTCTGATAATTGTTTAAATCTATCGTAAAACTTATCCACAGGTTCGTTTCGGTCCTGAGTAATGCTGCCCAGAGCCCTGAGTATCTCTGAACTAGTTTTTAACTTTCGGAATTTGTGTAAAAAACTGCGTTCCATGTCGTCCCAGTTGGCATGGGGGTGCTCGGTTTCAAAATCGATGTACCAATTGATTGGATTTCCTTGGAGTGTGGTGCCAAAGATGTTTTGTAAATCCAAGGAGCTAAGAATGCCATTGGTACGTGCAATGACTTTGAACCGTCGAATGTGCCAATCAGGGTCGCCTGATTCATCAAAGACGGGATAAGGAATTTTGGGAAATTTGATAATTCGGTTTGGGTCGTCTCCATTTTGGGACGTCATGGCAGTACGATTTTCTCTAGGAAGAGTAGTGGATCTCAGGGGGTCCAATGGTGCTTCTAAATCATGAGGAGTAGCATGGACTGCCTCATTTGTAGAAGTTCCATGGAGACTCTGGTATTGGAGGTTTAGCAGCTCTAATTTGGCGTTCGTGGCCTCAGTCTTGGCTGCCAAGGCTGTCATCTGGTCTTTTAGAAATTGTAGTAATTCTTTTGTCGGGTCAGGGTCGTCCTGCTGGACAGCTTCTTCGGCGTCATTGATTCGATCAAGGGGTAATTTCCGTGGTGGCATGGTGGCGGCCTAAAACTTGGTGTCCTTGGTCGCAGGGATTTTTGTTCGGATCTCAACTTTCCATCCCCAGCATGGTCGCGAAAATGTTAGTCTGGGTTGTCCATGGAGGTCTGAGATCTCAAGAAGAAAAGAGGCCTACTTTAAGTGTGGACAGGGTACTACCGTAGTGTAGAAGGGGTAGTTCAGGTGACCGGAAGCCCCGGTGCGTGGAGAACTAGGGACTGCCAGCTGTGGGTTGTAGCTTGGGGGCACCGGGGAAAAGAGCTAGGAGCGGTTACGTTACGGGCCCCAAGACCCCGTGATGGCCCAGAGGGCTTGGGAAAGGATTCTCGGTACACCAAGGAAGGACCAAGACAGTTGGACAGAATCCCAGCAGACCAAGAGGCAACTAATGAACCAGCCCAACAACATGCATTAAAGGTATTCGGACAGGCAGAATAGCAAGGAATACAGATAGTAAAGCAAAGCAATAGATGGGAGTTTAAAGCAAATAGAAGAGCTGTTTGTAGATATAAGTGTGGTCCTTGAGAGGATCTGGAACAAAGGGAGGAAAATAGTGTCCTCAGTCTGTGAGTGACGCTCTGAGAGTCTGTCTACGGCGAGCTAAGTATAGAAAAACTAGCTTAGAGTCCGTGGAAAATAAAGAGCTAACTACTGTACTCGCCTTGCCTTTATACTATTCAAACCCTGCTATTTCCGCATTCCTAACTCCCTGTTATTCCTTGGGTAATATCTTCGAACTCCCAGTCTGTCACGGTGGAGATCTGCTGACTGCTTGTTCGTCTCAGTCTTCTTCTAGTCTTGCCATGGTGCCCGTGGTCGGGTAATACTTGGTTATGTTAAATGTTGTTATTAGAGAGTCTAATATTGGAGTTGGTATCGTGTATCGTGCGCATTTAAGTGGGTCATTTTTTGGAATACGGTATTTATACCTTTGGTGTAACCAAACAAATTTCGGTTTCAAATGATTGTGCTGGTGGTTTAAGGCCATGTGGAGTGTTTATGGCATGTTGGTATTGTTTTCAGAGCCATCTGAGTCTCTTTTGTGCGATTGTGATGAGGTGTCTACCATTGTCTTCGTATATATGTGCAACATCAAATTGTGTTTAGATAGTATTGGTTTTTGTTTCAATATCGTTTTCCGGATTGCATTCATTTATAGAAATATGCGACAGTGGTATTTGTTGTGGCAAGAATGACCTCTGTATTGTCTTTTGGTTGTTCGGTAAAGAAGTAAGCTTGTATTAAGTTAGAGAAATGTTTGTGTTGATTTTTGGTGTAATATTGAATGAGTATTTTTGTATTATGGTTGTAAATGGTGGCGTTGCTCCAGGGAAATAGGTCTCTTTGTGGAAGCCATTTGTTGTAAGTATTGTTTTGTGTGATCCATTGGTATAAGTATGTCGTATCTTTTTTCTTAATTCCATTTGGCTTGTTGAATTGTCTATGTTTGTGATCAAGTATTGTATGTATAGGGGATTGTTTAAGATTCTTAAGTTTATTGTTGGTGGAAGGTGGTTGGAGTCCGGTGGGTGGGTTTGGAGTGTGTATGGGAGGGATCGGTTGTGGAGGTGATATGTTATGATTTATTATTATGTAATCGTCTTCGAGGGTTTGCGGGGGCGATGATGGCGGCAAAAAAAACGACATCTTGGACAACAAGGCGGATGGCAGAATAAGTGTTTGGCAATATTTAATGTGCTGATGATGAGTTTAAAGGGTGTTGAATGGTACCTTTCAAAGTCATTTGAGGTCATAAGGGTGGTGCCATTGGGTAAAGTTAATTGTTCTAGTGTTGTGATATTGTAAGTTAATAGTTTTTGTAGTAGTTTAAGTAAAGTGTTGGGATTTAAGCCATGTTAGTTTTGTGATACTGTCATCCATGTGGTTTTGAGTGGGTACGTATTTAGTAGAAAGGTGTTAAATTTTGCTTTTTAGGCGAACTCCAGCATGATGTTTGAGTAAAAACAGTGTTCTTGTAATAGGTGATCGTAGACAGTGGTGGTATTTGATGCGAGGTATTTCTTCTGATCCACCAAATTTTGCAAGTATATATTGAACTAAGCCATAGTAAATTTTTCCAAGTCTGCCTTTATTGTTGAGGGCGTTTTATAGTTGTTCTGCAATACATCTCAAGTAGGCATTTTGTAGTAAAAATGCTTCAATACCAAATAGGTCATGAAGGAGTTGTGTGGCAATATTGGATGTACATTTTGGTATTCTGTATATTGTTTTATGTAGGGCTATAATCTTTTTGTCAAGTTTTTTGATGGCCGGTATGGAATATGGGACGGCATAAAAACTGTAGGCAATGCCAGCACGAATCATTGTATCTACCATATTGATTTTTTGTTTCATAGTAGCTGGACAAGTTACAAGGGCTTGGCATTGTTTGATGACTTTGGGAGTGGTGGTGTTTATTTATGTTTTCCATTTAAGTGATGGTGCGAGGTTTATTTCAAGGTATGTGTATGGCTCATGTTGATGTTGTCATGTGTGATTGTATTTGTGGGTGACGTTTCTACGCACGGAAGAAAATATTGATTGATTATTCATGGAGCTGGCTCTCGCTTTTGTTGAAATTAACAGGTCCAGTCTTATGTTGTATGTGCACACCTGTGTTTCAACCTCTGTTTTATGGAACTTCATACTCTGGTAGGTCTTGAGAGATTTCCATTAACAATCCCCCCTTTTTAATTACGTCTGATCTGGTTATTTATTGAAAGTTGTGTTAATGTTACTTGGTATTATATTTCAAGTAATGTAAGATATCATAAATTTAATTCTAGAATTGCTAAATGTTTTAGCTCCTTGAGGCCCATAGCATGGTGATCCAAACTTGTTTCCAAGTTCTTTAGTCTGCTTGGTGCCAACATACGTCAAGGAGTAGTAAATAGTTGCTTAGTCTGAGTGTGCCTAATTGGATGTGGTCATTTTGATACAGCTAATTTCCGTGACCTCTCAGATGTTGTGAGAGTTGAATAAGTTCGTATATTGACACTTTTATGTACTTTTGTTCATCTAGGACCAGCACCTTGCAGTTGAGGAAAACAATGTTGAGTCTTCGCTTGTCTAGACACAAAGATCAGATAATGCAGTAGACGAGTCTTATGAAGATGAAGACTCCTTGGGTGACGCTTTTGTCGAAAATGAAGATGAAATTCAAAGTTGTCACAAGGTGAACTCTGTCGCAACGATAGGCGACCTGAGTATGCGGCCACACAGCTCATCAAGATTCAACATTCCTCTATGCCGAATGCGGGCTATATCGATGGTGGGCCCTACCTTACATAATGACCTGTCCAAACTCAAGCAAAAGTTTGTGTATGGATATCGCAAGGGAGCACCAGTATTCTATGAATCAACTACAAACGAGGAGGGCAAAAGTAGGGAGGTTTTGAGACGTTGATAAAAGAAGATGGGACCAATTTGGAATAAAAAAATCAAGGAGTTCAATACCTTCCTTCTTTCAATTCTAGAATTAGCTTCTTTTACTAATACAATGTTCTTTGTATGTGACAAAATACAGGAGAACCTCTCTATTTTCCTAAATGCATGGGTTAATCGTTTGACAGCCGCATGCATGATCTCAGCCCTGCAACAACAAACATGGCAACATTACATCTTACTGTGGATGCATGGTACCTGGACTGCGTACCCTGTTTCACTCCATCCTTTGAGATAGAGCTGAGGAAGTCTAGGGATGCCATCAAGGAGTCCGAAATAGAGATGGTGGATCTTGCAGGGATAGAGGATGACATTGAGCGGGCAAAGGCACTCAAAAGAAGGACTGAAGAGGATTGTAAGAAGGCTCTTAAAATGAACGAAGCTGTGGAGAAGGCAGAATAGAAGGAGTTGGAGAAGCAGCAGAAAGCAAAGGAAAAGTCTCCAAGAAAGGAAAAGAAAAAGCTCAACTCTCCTGCTCAGGATGATAATAAGAGTCCAACTATGGACTCCGGATCCCACACCCAGACCTACTCCAGGGGAACAAAAAGATGATCTTCCTCTGAACAATTAACTCAAAATCTAAATTTAATAGATGGTGAGGAATGTGGGCACAACGATCACATGATCCTTAATTCGTCTCTAAAGGATGTCCTTGCAGGCAATGACAATGACTATACTCCCATGTACCTTGAGATAAAGAGCTTCTTGATGAAGGTAAAGCATTCAGATGCATGTGTACCGTGTTAAATCATTTGCTTGTGGAATTGTTTGTAGGCTATAGATCATGTGCCATGGTAATTCATGATGTCTCATGGCCTCAGAACCTACTTTGTGTTATAGCCGCATATCTGAATTCATGTGGCATGGCTTGAACTGAATTTGGCTTTTCATTCTTTGATTCATTCTTTGTGACCTACTATGATCTATACCGAGCACTCTCTAAAGTGATCACTGTCTCTGTATTGAGACTCACATGCTTGAGCTTTTTTATTTGCTCGGGGCCGAGCTGAGTTTGTCTAATCTTTGCAGTCCTATGCTAAGCTTAAGTGAATTTGACTTTTAATTCTTTGATTCATGGGATGTTCAACTCTGCTTGGCACCGTGTAGTCTCAGGAGTGATCTTTGTCTCTACATTGAGACTATCCACTTGGGGCCAGGGTTGTCATGATGGACGGACGGGCCATAAAATTGTCGTGTAGTCACGTGACGAACGTGACGGACGGTTATCGGACGGACGCTTATCGGACGGGCTCCCGACCGCGAGCAAAATTATTGTCCTCACAGTTTACTACTGTTTACCATGGGTGGCGCCCGTCGTCGTGTCCGCGAGCGTCTTTGTGCCTGCTCGCGCCTGTCATATCTGGTTGATCGCGCCCGTCATTAGTCTTGCGCGCGCGCGGTGATCGCGTCGATTACCCTCGCCAATCACGGTCGTGCGCGCCCGTAGCTTACGATGAACGTGCTCGCGCCCGTACCAGCCTGTGCACGCCCAACCTGCTCGCGCCCACACTGTCGGCCCCGTGAGTATAAATTGCCACCCTCCTCCACTGATTCGCACCCCCCCCCCCACTTTGTGCATTTTGCCTTCAACGGCCCGAGGGTAGCTGATTGCTAAGTGTTACAGTGGGTTTCTCAACAATCGCTGTACCGTCCAACATGAATTCCAACGCCTGCAATTGCCAACAAATCAAGTCGTACATGAGTGTAACGAATGGTGCCACCCCACCGGGCACTGCACAGCGAACGGACACAGTTATTTGGTCAATGCTGGAGCGACTCCGTCAACTGATTCAGTTCTTTGAGGATTGGATCTCTCGCCGTGACAAATTGGTGGCCTACGCAGAGAATGGGCGCCCTCTGCCTCCAACCACTGAATAGCAGTTGGCAACCCAAGCGACTGTCGAAGAACTTGACTCTGAGATTGGCGATCTCATCAAAGAACCGAAGAAGGAGATGGCAATACTTTGTGTCCCCAATATTGTCTCTAGTGCTCAAACGAACCATTTTGAGACGCACTTGAAAGACCTAGAGGACCGGTACCTAGAGTGCATGGCACTGTAATCGACATAACAATGAAGTGATACATTTTCAAAATAAATAAAGTATTTTTTTTTAACTCTAAATTTGCAAGTTCTCTTTGGTTACTCTGATTTTTAACAGTTCTCTAGTTTGTGGTGGCGCCGGTCCTCGACAAGTGCTTGCGCCCGTCCATACAGCATTGGCGCCCGACGGTCGCGCCCGTGCAATTTGGATCGCGCCCGACCAATATCCGCGCGCCCGCATCGACGTCCGCGCGCGCGCCCATTCGGTACCCGGACGACGCCCGCGCGCGCCCGACGAAGACCGGGTCGCTACCCGCTCGCGCGCGGTAAAACCCGCTCGCGCCCGTCATATACCCGCCACGGAACTGCTCGCAGCCGTTGATACCCGCGCGGGCGCGGAGGTATACACGGCCGAAACCCCGCCGTCGGTACCCGCGCGCGCTCGTGGGGTTTCTGCTCGCGCCCGTAGCAGGATGTTCGCGCCCGTTCCCTGGCGCCCGTGACTATAAAAGGGCGATTTGCCCCCTCATTTTGCACTCCCCCCCCTTTGAGCACCTTGCCTTCAACAGCCCTCGGGTAGCTGATTGCATGGTACTCAGGTGGGTCCCAACACTCTGACACGTGTCTTTGCTTTAGTTCTCCAGAACTCTATGGTGTTTCTGTGGTACATTTGAGAATTTTGTAAATGTTTATAATTTGTAAATGTTTATAATTTGTAAATGTGATTGAGGTTTTGGGGTAGTCGTAGGCTTTTAATTTTGCACTTTTGGAAGACTTCGAAGAAGGGTCTACCTCGAGCAGCTATGGAACGGCGAGGACCAAATCAGCCCACGGCAGGAGAGCAGAGGAATAAGCAGAAGGATGCAGGACGGGTCAGGCATGGAAGCCTCCAACATAAGAGGGTTCACGTCTTAATGAATCCTGCAAAGCCGGCATTCAGAGGGTGGGAAGCTGCACCGCAACCGTGGAGTCTAGCAACGTGTGAACAATTCATTGAATGGTGCCACATTGGGAAGTTATTCCCGTTGCATCGCCATAATAAAAATCGTACTTCAAACAAGGCGAACATGAAATATTGCAAGAACCGTCAGTTCGGGAGGCAGTGTTTGGAGGTGTGGCAGGTTCTATACAACCGAGCGATGAACGATAGAAACGAGGTTCCGCTCTTTATTTGTAGAATGGTATATGCCGAGGTAATGCTTCATAGGCAGGTGGATTGGAGGACCATACGGTTGACTCCTAGCGTCCAGCAGCGTCCACGAGAGATGGTGATACCTACAGGGGTCCTAAAATTTCCAGATGTGGACTGGGAATACTTGGATGATCCTGAGGATCATGCGCCTGTTGATTGGAGTGGATCGAGTTCGGATAATGATTCTGATGGTACGATAGACCGTCCCCCTCAGTCACAAACAAGAGCATCGACTAGTGCTAGAATCACACGGTTAAAAAAGAAGGATCCTGTGCTAGCTGCCTGTTTGTCGACGAGGAATCGTGCACCGCCTGCAAATCATACTGGACCGGGTATTCCTCATCAGGTTCCTCCAGTAATCGTCGGGGGCCCGAGCAATGTTGATGTTGCTCCTCCTATATTAGTTCCACAGATTGCGGGCCCCAGCAATGTCGATGTAGCTCCTCATGTACTGAATCCACAGATTGCGGGCCCGAGCAATGTAATGGAAGATGATGACACTGGGTTTGCAGATGAGTTGGAGGCTACAATAGCCACCGCTGATGCCCAGGGCCCGGAAGTCGATGCATTGCAGAAGGAGCTGGAAGGAAAAAATGCATTAATTTCTGAGATGGAGAAGACTATCCAGAACTTGTACGAAGAAGCTGATAGGATGAATGAGATTATACGGAAGCAGAATGAAGAGATTTCGCAACTTAGATCTGCGAAGACTCCGACTTACGTACCCGAGGCAAGCCAAGCTCCAATCCCTGGTAGCCCTAGAATGAACGAGGAAGACGTGATGGCCATCATTGAATCGGCCATGCACGGTCTCCTGGAAGATACCCCGGTCCGAGTACCCCGTAAGCCAATCATCCCATTCGCATCATCAAGTAGACTGATGCACCCCCCCAGCGGCAAATCATGTTCGTGGATTCTCAAGAGACGGAGGACTCTTTGGGATTTCAACAGCCATCGGTACTCACTGTCTCCGAATTGCAAGCTACCAACGGGATGCTCAGAAAGTATCTGATCCAGATGAGCAGACAGTACTACCAATGGAAAATTGCATGCATCATGAACGTCGACCGCCACAGACAGATGTACAGTGAGTTCAAAAAGATTGACCGCGACTACCTCTAGCTTAACTCCAAGAGAGATTTCGGACTTACCTCGTGAGCAGATCCAGATGAAATGTTCCCTGACGACATACCGATGATTGGTAAGGAAATAGATTGGACGCAGTTGGAGTGGGAGTACAAGACCGCCAGATCCAATGAGAAGATCCCTGATAATAGTACTGCCCAGCCAAGATTGCTCTGGCCCAATCCACAGAAGTATGTGTTGGATGGAACCAAGTGTCCCGCTTGTTACAATCCATTTGGGCCAGAGGGGGGCTGGTCATTGGGATCCTGTCACTGCATGTATCATCCACAATGCTTGATTTCCCATGCCTTGATACGTCGGAAGTGTGCAGTATGTAAGGCCCCCTTACACAAGCGTATTTATGAGCAGTTCGGCTTAGCGACCTGGATGCCACCGCATTGGGAGCAAAATAAGGAAAATACTCCTGACTTTCCGGACAAGTGGGGTGAGGACTTGATTTGGAATTGGCTTATGGGAATGCACCAGTCCTATGTTAAACAAATGAGCGATCAGTGGAGGTGGGACCAGGATCCTGCGGAGATTGTAAGGATCTGCAACGAACTCATCAAGGGCGGGACGGAGGACGAACTCGCGGGAAGGAGGAATTTCTTCTACCAAGTGCTACATGGGCACTGGGATATTGAAACTCGTACATTCCAGTACGGCCCCCATCCTCTTGGATTTAAGTGGAATTCCAAGGGGAAGTTGGTTGCGGATCAGCGCGAGGAGTTGCACGAAATGACTGAACAGGATCTCCAGATCGCTAATGAGTTACAAACCGCGGAATCTGAATGGGATATATTGTTCAAGACTCAAGCCGTGGATTTCCTATGTGCGCAAAATACTCCGGAGACCCTAACAGTGCTCCGTCGGATGCGCAACAACAACTTCATCGAAGCAATGCTTGGAGGAGATGGCATAGCGAAGAGAACCCGTTCTGCAAAGCGGAAACTCATCGCTAACGATGGGTCAGAAAGTAGTGCAGCCGGTAGCTCTCGTGCACGACACGATGAGGGTGGATCGAGTTCCTCTGCACCGGGCACGTGACGTCGTGGAGATCCATGAATGAAGACCACGTTTTGTAAAAAGATATCGGAATATAAATACATGTAGAAGGCATAGGGAATTGGATAGGTTTAGGATTACATTCACATGTTTAATGTTTGTTAAACTCATACAATGGATGATAATTTTCTTTCCGAAATCTTTGCGTGGTTCCCAAGACGCTTTTATTCTCCCTACATAATACATTGGCCTCCCGTTTTTTGATTGCCAATCATGTTATTCATTCCGCCCGTTGTCTCTCCTCCTACCATCGTATGATAAGTGTATAAATATCTCTGTTGCACACCAAAATGTTTAATATGGTCAGTGGATTTAAGTCACGGTAAGAAAACTTAAGTTATTGTAAGTGTATTTAACTTATGGACTGAATTTTATGTTACGTGGATTTGAACTCTGAACCCGCCCGCATGCACGCGTGCGTTTGCGCGTGCCCGTAGTGTGCGTATCCGCGCGCGCACAAACCTGCCCCCAGCGAGAGTAAACCCAGGATTGCGCCCGTTCGCGCGCGCGGGAACTGCTCGCGCCCGTCGCACCAACGGCGTGCGAACGGATACCGAAATGTTGAACACCCGACGGTGTTTCCCTCGTTCCGCTTGCGCCCGATGTTGCACACGCCCGACTGCTCGCGCCCGTCATTGCACGCGCGCGAGCACTGCAACCTTATCATGGAACTAATTTGCCCCCCTAACTCCCTTTTTACATTCGCACGCGCCCGTACCCGCGCGCGCATCGTACCCGCGCGCGCGTCCTGATCGCGCCCGTCAAACCAACCGTCGGCGCAAACCAACCGTCACTCAAATAATTTTTTTAATTCCACCACTCTTCCATCCTCCCGCCTTATTTTTATTCAATACTTTTACGCTCTTTAATTTGTTTTTTATTTTTTTTTCCCCCTTCTTTGAACACTACGCTTTCATTTAATTCCTTCTCTCATTTCATCCGTTCATTTTTATAATATACTAAAGCTAGTAAATCTTCAGGTCGACCCAGAGTCACCTGAAGATCCTCTAAGCGCTTGAGTTCAGCTGATGATTCGTCAATATCCATTGTTTCAAATGTAGCAGAAGACGTGGCCATCGGTGGAGAAGACGTTCGTTGTAAATGGTACCGCAGAGACAAATTCCCTTCGCCAAACCTCGCAACTAAGGTAGATGTGAACAAAAATGCAGCTATCGCTTCGCTTTCTATAAGTGCACCTCCAGCCCCTGATTTGACAAGGTGGTTATTAATGTTCGCCTTGAGATTATTTTTCTTCGTGGTTAACTTTATTTTATAATTCGAATGCCTATTCGTTAATTTTTTTTATTTTTTTTTCTTTTGGTTACTCCAATCTCCCATACTAATGTATTATAATTCTGTGTAATCCATTCTCTCCCTTAACTTTTCTTATTTTTATTTTTTTGGAACTTCCGACTTTTAAACTTCACTGCGTGCCTGTTTGATCGCGCCCGTCCGTCCGCGCCTGCAGGCGCCCGCGCGATCGCGTCCGCGGTCCTCCCATTGAACCTGCCCACGCGCGCGCGCGCTCATGCGCGCCCGCGCCTGGAAGTACGCGTGCGCGCCCAACTGCGCGCGCCCTGCTCGCGCCCAACCGTCTGCGCGCGAGCGCTCTCGCGCGCCTGTTCGCGCCCGTCCCCAACTACGCCCCGTGCGCGCGCGCGCGCGAGCTCCGCCACGCACGCCTGCAATCGCGCGCACCCACCTGCGCCCGCCCGTTCGCGTCGGAACGCTCTCGATCTCTTGGTGCGCACGCGCCCGTTCGATCGCGCCCGTCCGGACAATACTCGCCCGGTCCAGGGCGGCAGTATATAAACTGCCCCCTTGATTTGACATCCACCTTACCTCCTTGCGTGTTTCATGTCCTGGGTCTCCTTGAGGGCTCCTTGCTTGAAATTGTTAGCTTAGGAAGACACTTGGTTTGGGTGGGGGGAATGTATAAATTCTTCTCTCTATAAATCAATGTGTGAAGCACATTTCAGACACACTAAGTTATATCAGATAATAATCTTTTGGTACTACTGATCCTATTAGTCCCGATACTTCCCTAATCATTCACTATGGAACAAGTTGACATTAGAGAAAATTTCGGGTGAAGGAGTGTCCAGTACTTTTGGCTTGGAAATGCAATTAAACTTTTCCGAAAATCAAAGAAATTGGCCAGTTTGAGTACTTGCAGCAAGTTGCCATCAAATCCATCGACCAATCAAAATGTGGATCCATGGGGAAGTTGGCACTGTGTGGGAAAGTAGTGGGCCTTGTTGGCAGCATTTGGGTTGTCCCGCATGTACTCCGTTGGTAACAGTAATGAGAACCTGGGATAAAATCTAATATCAAGCCAAATATATTATGTATTTAACCTTGATACATCGTTTTTGGGAAAATGTACATTCGGATTAAAGTGGGATTAGTTTATGTTGGCACCGCGTGGCCATGCGGGGCCATGAGTGTACTATATACGGTACACATGGTGCCAACATGTGCATGGGTGTTGCCACCAACATTAATCTAGGATTATTTATGTTGGCACCATGTGGTCATGTGGAGACATGAGTGTATTAGATATGGTACACATGGTGCCAACACGTGTGTGTGTGTGTTGCCACCAACAGAATGGCCGAGAGATGTGGACAGGTCGACGTACTGTTGTGGACATGTAAAAATTTCCCGCCATTGGGGACAAGACTAATGAAAATGTTTCCCGGCAAATCCCAGCCATGTCCAGACTTTGTTCTACAAATAGAATTCTTTCCCGCCCTATACAGGGTTCTTTCCAGGTGGCCACTTGATTGTCTCAGTTTTGTTGTTAGAGATGGCGCTTCAGGATGTTGCTAACAGGGGAAGGGGTAGTGGATACACGGCATCTGTAGCTCTTGATAGCAAGTTCGCACCTATTGTCAAGAAAGGGGTTCGACTTGATCAACAAGTCTCCAGATTAGAATTTCCAGTCTTGAGAGCATCTGGTGCCACCAACATGGATCTGTGGTTGGATGGAAATTTGTACCCAACAGATCCACTCACTAGGAAGCCACCGCAGTTTGGGACGTTGAAGAGTTGTTTGGAATTCCTTTGTCATGGCGAATCTGGCCTGTTAGGATATACAAAACGCCTCGTTAGCACCAACGATGCAATAGTGGGGTTGGAACAAGAGCTAGAAAAGGCAAGGACTGATTGTATCCGTGAAAAGGTTGGCTTGCAAAATTCCGTTGCCAATCTGAAGTCCGTACTTGATGCTGCAAATAGCAGATGGGCAATGCGTTCAGCTCACCTTCTTGCCAATAGTACAGAGGAGATTAATATGTTGAAGAGCAAATCTGAATCTTTGAGGTCTCGATGTGTAGCACTGGAAGATCAGCTGGAGTGTAACGAGTACAATTATAGGAACAACTTACTACACCTCCGACAGCAGGGACAAGAAGCGGCTGATCAACATGCAGAAGAAATATTGTTGGCAATGTTGCAAGCATCCCATGGTTTGCGACAAGTACGTGAAGCGCACCAACAACAACTTGCGGACGGGCAACATGAACTGACAGAAGCGAGGAGGGCTTTGTCGAAGTTGAGGAAGAAAATTGAACGAATGATTAGTACTCCACTAGGAGCACAATTGAGAGCATCCAAGGGTTTATCTGAATTAGCCAAGACTGGTGGAGCTGCAAGAGCTCGTATAGCCAAAATTAGAAGCTTGTTGCAACCCAGGGTAGTTCAATCCATACATGATGGAAACAAGACATCAAAAGGTAGGAAGCGGTTGTGTGGCGACAGGGACATACAAGAGGGGACAGGCCATGCTCTTGCTCAAATAATGTCACAAGGAGAAACAGTGGCATTGGTGTCAAATCCGCGAAATAGTTTTGCTGCGACCAGGATGACCAACTACTACCTTGAGAGAATTGGGAAGGAGCTAGGAACAGAAGCGGTTCTGGCAGCATGTGATATGACTGGAGTCTCTCAAAAAGGATACGGTGAGATCTATAAGACAATTAAAGGGAGAGTGCAGCTTGTTGACAAACGCTTAAAGGCAACATTTTTGCCAAATCCTCACAAGGTACGTGGTAACACTTGTTGGGAACACTGATTTTGAAGCAGAGTACTAGTTAACCTTGATACTAGTCTTACTGTTGAGAACACTGTTGGGAACTAGAATTTGTGAGAAAAAATCATCTGGTTTGCCATTTTATTGGTTCTAATCAAATAACATGCATGCATGTGATTGTTGTGTAACTTTTTAAATTGAACTCTGGGCAATGCATTCAACAGGTTAGTTTGTTGCGAACAGAATTAAATTCAAAGTTGAAAGATCTTGTTGGTGACTATTACTCCATAGATAATACACTGGAGCTGGTAACACAAGTTCCAACGACCAAAGGAAAGAAGAAGAAATCAGAGATTGAAAGAGTTGTCTTGACATCAAAAAATTCTTTGTTTGTTGACATCGAAGCTGTGCAACGGAGTATGGTGAAGCTGTACGGTTTTACCACCGAAGGTAACTACTTCGTTCAGAAGCAACCGTAGACAAGTATGGACAGTTAGCTATGTGTTCCCAACGGGTTTCTTATTGATTAGCAATTCTACGCTTTGTCATGATTGCATCGTGCTCAAATGTGGTAGCTGTTGGGAACTTGGGATGTGCAGAAGTTGGAAACACGCCTTTGGTCTTTGTGTTGAAGATGGACGAAGCTGAGATTATGCATGGAAGGAAGTATGAAAGGGTTAGTTTGACAATTATGAATCGTGCCTTAGACACCAGCATTGAAAAAAGCGACGATAGGTATTTTTCTGTTCAGTCAGAAACAGAAATATGGCCTGTTGCTTGCTTTGAGGTTGCCAAAGAATCACATGAGGTCCTCAAATGGGTGTTTGAACTTACTGCGTTCCCAGCATTGATCAAAGCTCAAGAAGGGGGCCAGCTGCTTTCTGTTGAAGGTGTTGGCAACTTCAAAGTCGAGTGGCACTTATCTGCAGATATGAAGACAATCAAATGCTTATATGGATTGAAGCATGGTGCCAACGCGAAACATTCTTGCATCTACTGTAACCAAGAGAGGACAAAACCTGTGGTGGGAACAGTGGCAGGTGCCACCTCTGAGGCAAAGAGAAGAAAACATACGTGGCATGGAGGTCTATTTGCAAGTAATATCAGATCCAACCCGTCTCCTATTGTAGAAGAATCGCGATGGAAACCTATACTGCCTATTCCACTTGAAAGAGTCCATATTTGTACATTGCATGCTTTGACAAGAATGATTGAGAAAATTCTTCACATGCACTTCATGTTCATTTGGAACATGGAGAATGAAGTCCGTCAACATGCTGCTATAGAGAATATGGAAAAGACAATGTCTGCAGCTGGGCTTCATGGTGGGAACGTGCGCATAATGAAGGATGCAACACTCAGCGGTGCTTCCAACACTGTTCCTATCAAACCTTCCCTCAGTGGCGTGACTGCAGCTAGGATGTTCCAACCGTCCACTTGGTCAGGGCAAGATCGAGTGTGGAAGGATGTTTTGAGCTCAGAAAACAACACCCTAGATCAGGGTAGGCAATATCTAGATAGGGTGGAAATGTGGGAAGCGTTGGAACAAGTGTTTCCATATCTGGTGGGCCTTACCTTGAATCAGGAGCAGATCAGCACTTTTAGGCCTAAAATTGAGAAATGGGGACGCCTTTACTTGAAGTGTTTTGGGGAAGACCACGTCACTCATTATATGGTATGATTCTGGATTTGAACCACCATTACTATTTGATCTTAATTGTTGCCAACAGTTCTAGCCATTACTACCATGTTGTTTAGGATGTACTAATAATTCATGAAACTGGCTTTTAATGTAGCATAACCTTGTGAGGCACGGTCCTTGGTATGTGGAAACATACGGGAGCCTTGTTGTTTGGAACAATCAAGGTATGGAAAAATCGCATCATGCAGCTAAGGCTGCTAATCAACACCACACTCAACACAACGGCACTAAGGACAGGACAAGTGCTATTGTTCAGCAATATCAACATTGGTACCGGAATATACAGCACCAGTTTGCAAAGAAGGAACGACTGCAAAGAATCAACAACGTTAGGTCAGTGGAATATGACGAGTTCATAGCAGCAGCATTGCAGAAAAAGAGGATGGCATATAACGCATCAGATGCGATGGAGGGAGCAAGAAGGTGGAGGGAAGATAGAACACGGGTTGGCAGAGCTTGGGTTAGGGTGGACGTGACAGAAGATTCCATCGATAACAATGTTGTTGGCAACGTGGAGTCCTCCGAAGATCAACAAAGCCACATAGAAAATAGCGATGATGATACTTAGTCTAAAGTTTACCTCAAGGTTGCAAACTGTTTACCATTGAAGTGAAGGGCTCTTGAGGTTTCACATTGGAGTCTAAAGCTTAAACCTTGATCCCTTTGGATGTGCTTATATGGTTATACTTTTGGTGAATTTTGGCATTGAGATCTTTAAGAGAGTATGTTAGAGTTAGTACTGTTGGGAACTCCGGTAAGTTGAACTGTCACGAGGGACTCTTGGATTTAGTTGGTGGAATTGTGAGGCTACTAATTTCCCGTTAGGAACTGTTCATGACAAACAAGAGCAGGTTGGTTTTGTGGTTTTCAGTTTGTTATTTGGAATATGAAATTGCATTACAATATGCAAAAGTCTTGTTTCCAGATTTAATTCTTGTGCTGGCACGTTTCCAACGCATATGATATCCTCCTAATGTACTAATTCATGTACTAATTTCCCCATCAAGCAAATGCCAATGTCAAATATGAATCCGAATTACCTATTATTCCGAAGATGGCTTTACTTGAAATATAGATCTGCTTCAGACTTGGAACGATGTTCACTGCAATTGAATAGTTCATTTTGCAAAAATGAGTTCATGATGCTTATCAACATCGTGCAGAATTGACTAGGAGTATCATGGATGGTGTTTTTAGACTAAAATTCTGTTTAATCTTTCCAAAACATTCTGTTTAATCTTCTTTTTGTCGTTCATGTACCATTCTCAATTAGAATTCAGTTGTAGAACAGAGTAGCGGTCTCTAAACAAAACGCCAAAAAAAAAAAAAAAACGCCAACTATTGCTAGGAATATCACCTTCTCATTCATTTCATACTGTTTATTTCATTACAGATTGTATTCATTTCATTACAGATTGCATTCATTTCATTACAGATTGTATTCCTTGAATTCCCCATTCAGTTTACTACAAAGCTTCCACAGCAAATGTTATGTTAAGCGAATTCGTGGATGGTATTTTAACCCTTGTCATGTGTACACCTTAAGTAAACCAACTATTAATTATCAACAGTAGATTTAAATGTTTTCATCAATCAAATGAAAACTCTAAGTTCTTTAAATCTTTATACCGAATGGCTACGATCTTTGGTGTAAGCCTTTGTTTCCACCGCCTTTAAATCAGTCTCCCTTGTTTCCACCGCCTTTAAATCAGTCTGCCTTTGTTTCCACCGCCTTTAAATCACTCTGCCTTTGTTTCCACCGCCTTAAATTAGTCTGCCTTTGTTTCCACCACCTTGAATTAGTCTGCCTTTGTTTCCATCGACCTTAATCAGTCTTGAATCGGTCTGTTATGTTTTTTCTGGTCATTGATCCACCCCCTTGATCCAATATATCATCAACAATGATTACCCAAGTATTCTGATGAAGAAAAATTGCGTTTGAATGTGTTGGGCTTGACTGAGGCTACAAAAAGGGATGTGGCTAAACAAAATTTCATATGTGGCTGTGTGATATTTTGGCAAAATTTCTTATGTGGCAGGTGAATTTTGGCATTGAGATCTTTTAGAGATATATTTTAGAATTAGTAAAACAAAAAAATTAAAAAAAAGAAAATTTGCACCATCAACTGCGCATCGGAAAGCGTGGTGGGGTGGGTGTCAGAGGGTGGATTCGAACCCGGCACTAGCACCCTGGGGTTGCCACAACAGTTCGAACCTGAAGCCTCGCATCACCAAGCCACCAAGGCTTTCATCGATGATTCAAACTTTGTGATCGTACTTATATCCAAACTGAGTCGATAAAAATACAGAAAAAATAAAAAAAATTAAAAAAATTCAAATTTGTTGCCACCGCCTGCCTTCAGTAAATTGTTTTGCCCCTTGACATTTCACTATATCTAAGAGTCCGTGGACAGTTCAACTTCCCAGAGTTCCCAACAGTACTAATTCTGAAATATCTTTCTAAAAGATCTCAATGCCAAAATTCACCAAAAGTATAATGTTTCTTGATTAATGATTAATTCCAAGTAAAATGTTGCTTGATTAATTAGTAATTGTGCATTAGCTTTAGACTCCAATGTAAATCCTCAAGAGGCCAATTTCCACTCATACCTGGAATTTGATTTGCAAATAAACTTTTACTTTTACTTTTCCACTTTTACTTATTATTGGCAAATTTTAAGTTCTAGAAAGTAAAAAGTCCCAGCTTTAGGGGTTTAGAAAGTAAAAAGTCCCAGCTTTCTAATTTTCTTCGAATAGTTTCAAACATTTATTTTGTGCCTTAGCATGCTAATGTACATAAATTCTGCATCAACATCCTCTACGATTTATCAGAACTGTATTCAATATATACTTTCTCATAAGTCCATTATTACAATTCATCCACGTTTAGATTAAACCTCCAAAATTCTACACATAGTAATTTCAAATTCAAGATAACATGAAGAACTATTGAATTCTCAACAGTATGAGCACTTCGAAACAAAAATGACAACTAGGTGATAAAGCCGATGACTGAAAAGAATGACCAGGAGGTGAATTCAAACCGTGCTTGCTTTTTCAATTGCAAGATTGCTTCAGAAACCAACATGAAGTTCAAGCAAGACATCTACGTTCAAAGTAAAATGTGACCATGATATGTACCAAATCCGAGAATGGTGCTAAAATACTGAAGAGTCTCTGAAAACCCTACATCAGTCAGAGGTAAAGAAACACCCGAGGGCCAAGATCATAGCAAGTGTACCAAACACAAAACTACTGAAACACTGGTAGACTGTCCTAGCATACAATAGGTGTAGACAGTTACATAAAGAAAAATGATTGTTTGGTGCTTCATTTCTAGAGTCCCTGGCTTCATTCTACTGTCCACCTTGAGGAGACTACTCTGAGCCTGAAGATACGGGAACTGGAGACTCCGCGCGAAGACCCTGTGCTCGGTCAGTTCCCATGGGGACATCCGTGACTATTCCACTTGGAATAGATAGTCTGCGGGGGAGTCCTACAGTGATAGGTTTGGCCACGGTAACATCAACCTCCATCGACTCTGACTGCCTCTCTACCTCCTCACCCATTGATTTGCCATGTTCCTCCTCCCCCTCGGCTACCTGCTCATTTGCTGTTGGAAACAGACCAGACCAATTCCAGACATTAGCAACAACCTGTGGTAAGTGAGTTTCCAACAACAATAACGGTTATTATAGTTACAAGCCTTGCAAACAAAGAGCTCTACAACTAATTGGCTACAAATAACTATGGTGGAAACTAAAAAGTGTGACGAGGAACGTACTGTGAAGAAATAAGTACGCCACAGCTTTATCAACCGCTTCTATCTTGCTAAAAGAAATTTGCTTGTTCTTGTTAGAAGGTTTTAGCTGTACTGTCTTAAAACAAGGAAAATCTTCGGGCAGTTTTAGGGGGGGCAGAAAACAAGGAAAATCCGAAATGTATTCTGTAGGACTAGATAAAGGAGTGGAGATTTTATGTTGAGCCTTACCAAGCTCAGGTGAGGGCTCTGAGTTCAATGTCGCTCTAGCCTGAGACGATTCACCCTCACCAGGCACAGAGGTGGGCTCTGAATCCAATTTTGCCATCTTTAGAGGCAAATCACACTCAAATGAACCAGACCCTGGTCTCTTCCTCGAGAGAGGCATGTCAGCATCTTCGTCAGATTCATATGCATAGAGGTCCACAACTAGAATATAGGTCACGTTGGTAGTGGTGTCTTCGCCGACTTCTGGCTTTGGTGTAGAGGACATGTTGGCAGAGGTGTCTTCGCATGCTTCTGGCTTTGGTGCCGACACATCAAACCCCCATGCTGCCATCCAGCGAGGGTCACCTTCTTGTTTGCACAGAGGACACACACGACCTCCTGCAAGAAGCTCTGCCCACAGACACCAAGGGTGGAACAAACAACCACAAGAAAAAGGGAAGACGGTGTTCGCAACAAACTTGAGGTGGCATCGAGGACAAGGTTTGTCCAGGTGAAGAACAGGGTCTCCACCCGCCTCTCCTCCGTTGTTTCCATCAGGCGCCTTTGGCTTCATGGAGGCTTGAGCAAGTTTTTCGGCTTTGTACTTCTCCTGGAGGTCTGCGATTTCCTCCTCCGCCTTCTTGTACTTCATTGCAGCCACATCCACATCTTCCTTTGCTGAAGTCCTGGCGAGGTCAGCCGCATCCCACTCCAAGATGTTTGTTTGAATCTCCCCCCCAACCTTGCGGATCTCCCTATCATTCAGAATCTTCTCCTCTACATCCCCGGCCCGCTGTAGCTCCTTACTCTTCTTCCGCAAGAGCATTGCATGCTGTTGGAGGCGCTCATCCTCGGCCTCAAAGTGGCAAATCCTCTCATCCATCTGCAACAGGGATTGCTGCTTCGTCTCCAGCTCTTTCTCTGCAGCTTGAAGCTCGGCCGTCTTACGCACCACCTCCTCGAGCAATTCTTCGAGCTTAGTGGTACCACAGCCTTTCGTGTCGCCACCAGTACTTCCTTCTTGGTGCGGTTCCTTGACGTTGCCAACAGAAGCGGCCCCAACTCCATCACCCCAAGTATCGCATCCTCCATCCTTCGAGAACTGTGCCACCTCCTTGAGAATTCGCTCAACCTGGTAACGGAGAGCTGGGGGTCGCAGCTTCAGAGGATTTAGGTTTGCATGTTGGAAACGTTCCTCCAGAATCTGAGCCGCTGCCCCAGCCCAATTGACTGGGTGCCCCTCCTTGAAATGGTAAATGCAAGCCCGCAAGAATGATTGACTGAAGGCCTTGTTGTCCGGAGCTTCCCCATACACCTCCATGTAGCATTGGTTGTACTTCTTCAAGGCTACTTCATCACAGCAGTCTCTGAAGTAGTGTCGATTTTTGTTGGCACCATCGCCAGGAGGCCATATCTGATCGTACCAAGAGCGAGGCACCATAGCTTCGGTGACCTTGTTGGGCATGGGTCCTTCATTGCTGAGCCCGAACGCCTCCACTAAAAAGGTAGGTGGGTACCTGGCGTCGTCCCTCCCCAGCAGCGACGGAGCCTTAGTTTGGAGGCGCTCACATAGCTTTTGTGGAATCCCATCCAGATTGAAGGGAGTCTCCCACTCATAGCTGGTGATCCCTTCCGGCCCTGGTTCCGTCTTGACCTTCGGCAGATCCGTCTTCCCCTTCGCGGTATCGCGCCGCAGCTCCTCCTCTTGTGCCACAGCTTTCCCTTTCACCAAAGATTTGGATCGCGGCTGCACAAATAGGTTTGACATTCTGCTGCACAAATAGGTTTATCATCGAATTGCCATTCCCTCTTGATCTTAAATTTTCTTTTTTTTAATTTTTTTGTTTTACTAATTCTAAAATATCTCTCTAAAAGATCTCAATGCCAAAATTCACCTGCCACATAAGATGTTTGAAATTACTATGTGTAGAATTTGAAATTACTATGTGTAGAATTTTGGAGGTTTAATCTAAACGTGGATGAATTGTAATAATGGACTTATGAGAAAGTATATATTGAATACAGTTCTGATAAATCGTAGAGGATGTTGATGCAGAATTTATGTACATTAGCATGCTAAGGCACAAAATAAATGTTTGAAACTATTCGAAGAAAATTAGAAAATTTTGAAGTCAGACGAGTCAGTAAAAATACATAATCAGTTTTAACGATACTCATCACTTTAAATTTCAAGTCAAACATGAATTTCACAACAACCTCCTACGCAGTAATTAATCTAAATAAATTGTTTTGCCCCTTAGAGATGTCACTAAATCCAAGAGTCCCTCGACAGTTGGAAACAAAGGCAGACTGTCATCGTTGGAAACAAAGGCAGACTAATTCAAGGCGCTGGAAACAAAGGCAGACTGATTTAAAGGCGGTGGAAACAAGAACGGTGGAACCGTGAGGCTCTGTCCCCAATAATGATAGTTTGTATATATATTCTTTAAATGAAATTAAATTCAACTTAAAAATAATACAATATTTTATTGAAATGATTTTATCAAATGATAACTAAGTCATTTCAATTAATGTTTAAAATTTGGTTTTTCAAATTCTCTATTTTTTCTACAGAGGGATCTAACACGTAAATTTTAGTTCCTACAAAAAGAGGGGATTTTATTAAACCTTCTACATCAAAAGTATTTCCAATCAAGATTAAATTTCAATCTTGTGGTAAATAACACTCTATTAAGTAATTAAAATTTAATATTCTTCTCTCACTAGAAACGCATTGAACTTCATCTTTAGTAAATATGAGTGGCAACGGTTCACTTAAAAACTTTAATGGAAAATTTAAAGATGGAGCACTTTGACTTTGGTAAGAAAAAATAAAAATAATTTCGGATTTTTGTTGAAAACATATTGAGTTTTGTTGATTATTATCTTGTAAAATTTCGCCTTCATGTTGTTTAGGATACCCCCAATTGCCTTGCATTATAATATGTTCATCATTTATTTCAAGATAAGAAAGTATCTCATGTGCAGAGGTGTCTATTGGCAATAAGAGAATTACATTCCAACGTGAAATTGAAGAAGTCCATCTTTTGAAATTTGTTCCAAATAAAGTATAATCATTCTTGGACCAATGCCGTCCATTAACTCCTTGGCGTGGTGTATCAAAAACAAATAAAGAATCATTTGAAAGAGCATAGGAAGTTATATTAAAGTTTCCAATTTTTGCAAAAATTTCAATGGACTTATTTAAAATAGGACTTTGAATTTTCTCATTCCATGTCCAGAAATTAGAAGAACTTGGAACCATTGATTGGTTGAATAAAAATTTATTTGATTTGTAATGATCAGATATGAGTGGAGGAATGTAACTTTCATGATTAGGTAATTCTTTAATTTGTTTAGGTAATCACTTTAAATTTCAAGTCAAACATGAATTTCACAACAACCTCCTACGCAGTAATTAATCTAAATAAATTGTTTTGCCCCTTAGAGATGTCACTAAATCCAAGAGTCCCTTGACAGTTCAACTTACCGGAGTTCCCAACAGTATTAATTCTAAAATATCTCTCTAAAAGATCTCAATGCCAAAATACTTTATGCTTCATCAGAATACTTGGGTAATCATTGTTGATGATATATTGGATCAAGGGGGTGGATCAATGACCAGAAAAAACATAATAGACTGATTCAAGACTGATTAAGGTCGATGGAAACAAAGGCAGACTAATTCAAGGCGCTGGAAATAAAGGCAGACTGATTTAAAGGCGGTGGAAACAAAGGCTTACACCAAAGTATAATACTGTTCTATACAAGCCGTAAGAAAGGGGATGAAAGTCAACAGGCTACTCCCAGTACTATTCACCTAGTTGACAACGACTGCCCCACTAAGTCTACGGGGGTCATAGGACTGTCCCAAGCCGAGTCCATCTGGTTGGCGGCTGCGTTGTGCGCTTCCATCATCTAAATGTACCAACCCCAATTTTTTAAGGTTCAAAACATGGCCTCTTTGTGGTACATCAACCATTCCCGCCAGATTTAGTGTTGCTTTGCTCTGAACTGTGTCCACCATTGTTTCCACAGTTGTTTCAATCACCTGCTCTGCTTTAGACTTCTAGCTTGCTGCTGCTCCTTGTTGTCGATCTGGTTGCTGTAGCTTTGTTGTAATCGAGGTAAATAGTTTCCACCATGCCTCCCTTGGGCAAGAGAACCCAACGTCCCAACAGAGGAAAAGCGGTTTTGCGAATTGAAGCAACTGATCGTGAGGCAATAGTTGTCAAGTTCGAGGTGCCATCACAGTGTCATACAGAGTCTACCTGGGAAGCGCCATTTGACTTAGAGGGGATTCCAACAGAGTTGAGAGAGAAGCTTGTCCTGGCTGCACCATGCTTGCTGGGTCGATCAGCTGCTGTCCACGACCAAGATTTCTTCCATAGAGTGGTAGGACTTTGCAAGGA
Source organism: Ceratodon purpureus (assembly GCA_014871385.1). Taxonomy (NCBI): domain Eukaryota; kingdom Viridiplantae; phylum Streptophyta; class Bryopsida; order Pseudoditrichales; family Ditrichaceae; genus Ceratodon; species Ceratodon purpureus. The sequence continues at coordinate 31,112,027 of CM026426.1, forward strand.
AGGTTGTACGCCCAAAGAAGTCACGGAGAAGATGGTTCCAGCAAACACATATGAGGAGACTTGGCCGCCTGGGGAGGGTGCAAACAAGACGCGCTACTTGCTGGACCGGTGTAAAGACTCCAAAGCAAGGGACTTGTATCTGAGGATGTACCAACGAGTATATGGCGATGCTCCCGACAACAAAGCATTCAGCCAAACTTTTCTACGAGCATGTGTGTATTACTACAGTGGTGGGCGAGACAGCAACGTCAACTGGGCTGCTGCAGCTGCAAAGGTGAATCAAGAATGCCGAGCCCATGCTGCCAACAACCCACAGAAGCTGAGTCCTCCGGCGTTGAAGCAACAGATGGCGGGCATCATCTCGGCGGTGGCAACGTATTATCATCACAATGGTGCTGGCACCGGTGCTAGGAAAGTGGATGCATTGCTTAAGGAGTTGCAGTTGCAGACTTCAAAACTCCAGCAGTCTGCATCTGCGCTAGACAAGAATAAGTTAGCTCACCTCGGTTTGCATGCCCAGATATTGGCGTTGGAAACCGAGGATGAGCGGTTGAACTCTAAGAAGGAAGATCTGCGGAGAAGAAGCAAGAAGCATGCTACAACCAGAGAGCTCCAAGAGAAGGCGGATGTAGACAAGGAGCAACGGGAGATCAGCAAAGCAATTGCTGCAAACAACAATGCATTGGAGGCCGCCCAAGAGGAAGCAGCAACGCTGGCATCAACCTTAGAGCGCGACAGTTCAGCTTACCGGAGTTCCCAAGAGCAGCTGCGCCAACTCGAGAAGAATTGTGCATCTGAGAGAATTGCGCAGCATTCTATCAAGCCGAAACGCCCTGTTGGGAAGAATATGTCTGAAGCAGGCGTCCCTCTAAAAATTAATCTTGACTCAGCGTGTAGATGCTGCAACTACCTCTTTGTTTCAAACTCTGCAGTGCCATATTCATGTGGTTGTTTGTTTCACCCTTGGTGCTTGTTTCTAGCGCTGATTTCGGGACGTGGCAATTGCCCTCTCTGCGGCAAACTCGGTGATGCAAGTTGGTTGGAATCATGGGGGTTTGATGGGCTGGAGCGCTCTGGTCCAGTCTCTCGTGACAGCAAAGGCAAATGTCTATCGAGTCCACCAGACTCTGGCTTTGTGAAGCGAATGAGAGAAGATGCTGGCAATGCTCAAGGTCGACCAGCTCCAAAGGTGGCCAAAACGAAGGTCAAGGTAAATGGTCCATCGCCTCAACCACCAATTTCTCCATTTATTCCAGCGTTCCCACGTCCCAAACCACTTGCTAGCTGACCCGCTGGCAGCATACACAGTGAAGTTGTCAATGTGGCCGTTGCAACCTTGGCGCATCACAGTAAGTTTTAGTGTTTTTTTGCTCCCTGCATTTTTCAGAATTTTAGCCAAGGTTCTTTTTAGTTTAGTATCATGCTTACAATTTCAGTTATGATTTAATGTGCCGGAATTGTCCATGTGTTCGTTTGGAACAGCGATGTCTCTCTAAAGAAATAAGTACTAATGCTAGATGTGTTGCCCTCTAAACAGCAAAACAAAAGCTAGAAGAGTTCAAGAGGGGGCTCTTGGAAGGTACAAGCCTTGTTTGGGACGTTGAACCATGCCCAACAACTGCAGAGGACGTGCCAAGCCGTTCTTCCAACAAGCCAAGTATTGGCAAGTTGCCACCAGCGCCACATTCCTCCCCAGTGTCACTGGATTTGTTGGTTGAGCAGAGCATATCGACCGTTGAGCAGAGCATATCGACCTAGTGTTTAGTTCAAAGATGTTAGCGGCCGAGTTTTATTATCATGGCGTTAGTACCAAAGTGGTTGTAGTGTTTATAATAGCTAAGCTTGTACTCCATTCACTTCGTGGCCTTCTGCTGAACATTTTGATGAAAAGAAAGTTGGCATTTTTTCACAACTTCATGACTTCATGGACGTTTCCACTTCCCCTTTGTTTCCACTCCATGGTCTTTCCACTTCACTCTGTTTCCACTTCGCTTGTTTCCACTTCACGCGTTACAATTCTACACTCTGTTTCCTCTTCCCGAGCTTACTGACGAATTCATTTAGTTCAGTCTCCATACTATGCATTGGAGAATCTTTCAATGAAGGATTTGCGGTGTTCATATGTGCCTGGCTTGTATGATTGTGTTCTTTTATGTTACCCAATGAGGCACAGCCTAGTTTCTGTTGAATGAGTTTGCAGCTCAAGAATGATACTTTGGAGTTGTTGCTTCACTGCTTTAATCAGCCTTTTTTCCGAGGATAGGTGAACTCTAATTGGACAAGATAAGTGACCAAAGGACCGATTCTAATCACCGTTGACATGCATGCAACTCGCATCGACGTCGTCTAGATGTTGCTAGCACTTTATATTCTTTGTGTTGTATTTGCAGGTGGCGGCAACAAAGGCAGATTATTTTAAAGGCGGTGGCAACAAAGGCAGACTGAATTATATTCTCTGTGTTGTATTTGCAGGTTGTTCAGATTTCTTGAACACCTGATTCAAAGCGAGGCACATTACATCGTAATTTATGCCACCAATGAAGAAAATATTGAGGTTTGGTTAACTGTGTTGGGGTGATCTGGTTTTTCTGAATTTGTGTGAACATTGATCGCACATTTTTGTGAACACTGAGAATGGTACAAATAAGCTAATAAAGAATATACAAATTGAAACATGGATAATTGGGTAGAAAACAAACGTGTATTTATGAAACCTCCACCATTTAGCTAGAATTCAACCATGGCTGAGCCATAGTTCCTATTCAGCTTGAGATGTATACAAAACTACCTTTCCAGGTCTACATCCGTTTAACTGCCTTGCGTGTTTACAACGTGTCTACTTAAAAATACACCTGCGGCACTAGCCACTCTAAGCTCAAAACTAGCTGGTAAGTGCTACTATCTCAAAAGTCCACGGTGGTAGAACTTGTGATACAGTGTTGGAACCTTCGTGTCTGCGGTTCACTTTGACGTCTGGATACCCAACTCGCTTGAGCACAAAGCGGAATTCCTCTGGAGCCACGTCGCCTAAGGTGATAGCAACCTCTCGACGAATATGTGACAACGGCCACCCTCGACCAACTTCAAACCGTGCCACTGGCAGTCCTTGAAAAAAACATGGAAGCACCACCATGTCTTCTTCCCGCACTTGGTCAATTAGTTCCCAAGTTACACCATCTTGCGCCAGACGCTCCCTCCCGTATTTAAAGTTCCAGTACAACACTGATCTTCCAACGTGGTACCTGTGCAATAAACACATACGAGAGCTTCACACAAGAGAGCTTCGGTCATAGCATGCAGAAATGGCATTACAATGGCAACAGCGGCAACAGTGGCAACAAGCATCAAATGATGACAACAGTGGCAACACACCTGAAAGTTACAGAAGGTAAGGATATTGTGCACCGCACAATATCCTTACCAAACACCACTTTGGTTTGCCAACCTGGATCCATCAGAGATGTGAACACTTCTTCCGAGGGATTCTCCACGATATACAACGTGGATGTTCGTCTCATAGTGTCTTCAGCTGCAGCAAAAAGGTCTACGAAGACATGTAGAGGAAGAAACCACTGGAGGTGGCCCATACGGCTCCCAGTGGTGGACTTTGTTACAGACTGAAAGTCTGCATACAGTTTAGCTCTAAATGCCTCACTAGTATGCATATCTGGAAGAGGCCACTCCGGATCACTGAATGGTGGCAATAGCAATGGCTCGACTGATCCATACAAAAGCCCTGGCGTAGGTGGAACATAGACAAGATTAGAAAAAAAGATGCCAACATCAAGCAGCTCCTTATACAACCGCCCATTGCGAGTTGCTTCACCAACATCGCTATGCACAACCATGATCACTCCCAGTATGGAATCAGGGTCGACCCAATCTTCAAAATACGACTGGTATAAAACTGTTCCCAACACCCAAAGCAAACCACAAAATTAACGACTCCTCGTCATAAAGGGATGGCCACATGAGAAAATTGATGGTTAGCTCAGAGTTAGTCGTGACTCACAATTGCATGGAACCCAATCCCGAGTAATCTGTGGATCCAGTAGCACCTGATGCCTGTGGTAGGCATGCCTCACCAACACGGACTGCAGTTCCGGCTTGTTGGTGACTACCTTGCGATGATCTACCTTGAATTTAAAATCCCTTATCTGAGCCTTGTAGGTTCCCCTCATGTCATCGCCGCCATGGCGTCGCGCATCTCTAGCCCAAGCCCCAATACTCCCAGGATTCAGCCTCATCCATGACATCCGCTCATACCTCGTTGGAATCCATTCCCCATCGGCATTGTGAGTGCTGTGAAGAACAACTGCAGCAACCTGCGAAGTTGGTCGGCGGTTCTCCATACTTCCAACTACCTCAAGAACTTTCGATTCAAAGAATTTCGACACTGTTCCTCACTAGCAACAACATCAGAGCAACAGTTGCAAGCTGATTCTTCCTAAACTCAAACAACCAATCATCCCACATTTCCCACCCAAAATCACCGTTGACCATCTATGGTCACATCAAGGTTCATCGAATTCCGGCGCCACTACCTGTCCCGACTCTCCAGCACGTGTGATGGTGTTGCCAACAAGGACATCCACTACGCGGCCCCAACACGTGTGTGGGTGTTGCCACCAAGGACAGCCAAGGCCCCAAAACCGAGGTACACCCCACTCCCAACAAGGTTACTCGATTATCTTTTTACTATCCAGCATTATCCAGGACCACCATCCGCGATTGGCTCCCACCCATTCAAAATCTGATGTCACCGCCTTATACTCCACCATGGCAATCTGCATGTGGAATTTCTTGGCAATTTTTATTTTGACAAAATCCGGATATTCCAATTTCGGATTTGGGCATCCCAGGACCTCAAATTTTCTCTAATGAGGGGTTGAACCGGTTGAAGTGGTTGCTCCAGCTAGAGCCATTCCGAGAATCGGTACGAGAGAGTGGGCACCATGGTTTACGGTCAAGCTCCAGGAAGGGTCACTGTCACATAAGGTAGCCCAATGTGTGTATTGCAGGACCAAGTTTTCGAACGTGAAGTCTAAGTGCTTTCAGCATTATGGTTGGGACCAGTCCAATCTCTCGAGGGTTTGCCAAAAGGCAGCTACCGTAGTGAAGAGGAAGTTTCAGTTTTGCGCTGGAAAGATTCCCGGCCCTTTGACACAAGAGGAGATGGATGGTATGAGGCCAACATTCCCCGCGTCAGTTCAACGTCCGTGTTCCAGTGCTTCCACACACGGCACTCTGTACGGTGGATCCGAACCCTCGTACAATGATACCGAAGAGGACCGAAATGTCTCCAATGCTGCACCTAGTAGGGCCGGCTCGAATACCACTAGGAGCTTGCGGCAATAGGACATGAGTGAAGCACTCCAGATCTCCAAGCGAAAGGAGCTGGACATGTTGTGGTCATCCTTCTTTTACGAACCCAACGTCACATTCAACGTGGCCAAGCACCCAGCATTTATAAAGGCGGTGAGCACAACAACGGCTGTCGGATTTAACTACGGTCCTCCTTCCTATGACGCGATGCGAACAACGCACATCAAGGAAAAAAAGAAGCAAATCAAGGCAAAGATTGATGAACGTACGAAAACCTCGACCGAGTTATACGGAGCTACCATTTGCTCCGATGGTTGGGATAATGTGAATCGCCGACCGTTGATGAATGTCATGCTAGTATGTCCGACAGGCGATGTATTTCTTGGGTCTGTTGATACGACTGGCGAGAAGAAGTCAATGGGATACATTGCGGGGGAGATGAAGAAGTATATTTGAGAAATTGGCCCTCAGAATGTTGTCCAGATTTGTACGGACAATGCAGCCAACATGCTTGGCGCCATGGATAATATCCTAGAGGAGTATCCTCACATGTACAAGCAGGGATGTTGTGCCCATATTCTAGATCTTCTCCTAGAGGACTGGGGGAAGGAACGCTTTGTGAAGGATTTGGTTGCCAAAGCTAAACACGTGTGTCATTACATTCGGAGACATCATGTTCCCATGGCCCTTTTCCGCAAATTTGAAGCGAAGTTGTCCTTGGTGGTTCCCGTTGAAACCAGATTCGCTTGTAACTATCTGATGATAGAGCGCCTTATGGAGGTTAAATTTGCTTTGGAGCAAGTGGTCATGGCAGCGGAGTGGTTCGATTATGTCGACGGTTTATTCAACCAAACCGAGGGGGTGCGTAATAATGCACGCACAAGCCTAGTGCGTCAAACAATTCGTGATGATGGGTTCTGGCATCAGTGTGACAACTTCAAGCACCTGGTGAAATCAGCCCTGGTAGCTCTCAGAACCTTCGATTGAAATCAGCCGGCAATGGGCAAGGCATGGGTTACAATGAGCAACCTGTACAATCTCATTGGCATGGGTGTACAATCTCCGAGGACCCCCTTGCTTTTTCCCACCGGTCATGGCAACAAGGATGGAGATGCGATTCGACCGTAGATGGGACATGATGCACACCGATCTTCATTATGCCGCGGCGCTCTTGAACCCTTGGACCAGAACGCATAAGGGCTTACAAGCCATAGGAGAAGCGAAGGCGGCTCTCAATCGGGTGTTTGGTCAGGTGGGTGGCCAAATGGGAATTCCATTTGCCGTTCTTATGAAAGAGATGATCGAGTTTGACGAGGGACGTGGCCCTTACAGCCCCAAAGTGACCATCGATATCAAAGGTTTGAATCTGGAACCCCATCAATGGTGGCAGAGGATCAGAGGGGGGCCCTTGGCAATCATTGCGAAGCGCATTTTGTCTCAGGTCTGCTGCGCCTCATCGTGTGAACGAAATTGGAGCATGTATTCGTTTGTCCACAACAAGGTACGCAACTGCCTGGGGTTGGAGAAGTCTGAGGCCTTGGTGTACATTTATACGAATACCAGACTCCTCCATGAACGCCCAAAGCCCAACCCCCTCAGATGGTACGAGAACAATGCATGGTCAGAGGAGTCAGATCCGGAGAGAGATCCAAGCGAAGAGGACGGAGATGACGACGATCATTACATACCAGTTGACCACGCAGACAGTGGGGATGATGATGTCTGGGGACATGATAACTACGACGTTAACACGAATGGGCACAACGACGGTAATGGCAACGGGCGCGATGACGCTAACCGCAACAATCCTTGTGACCGCAACAACCACGATGATAACGGTGATGCGTACGACTTCAACAATGAACCAGAATATAACCAGGGAAACCCGGACGTGAACATCTATGGAGACGAATTACCCACACTCCCGGTATTTGATGAAGCGGCTAATGCAGAAGGAAGAGACACACGTGACGACGAAGATGCTATTCCAGTCCATATCAATCCCGAGAAAAATGACGGGGTTGCGGATGATTCGTCCAGCGAGGACCATCTTGGGAACGATATCCATGCTGTTGATGATGACAAGGACAATGACGAAGGGGGTGATGGAAGTCATGGACGGGCTGCAGATGGACCTCATTGGACCGGCCTCGTTAGTGGGGAGGGCAACTGGGGAACCGTTCCGGCACAAGGCGACTCAAGCTTGCTTCAAGAGATTCCTCCTGCTGAGGAGAGAAGGACCGTTCACGCAATCCCCGCACGGACTGTGCCTCCATCGCAACCCACTGGTATGGGGGATAACAAACCATATACAATCGTGGATGGAGGCCTGGCTCGGAGGCCCACAAGTTCAATGGGCGCAAAAATAGCTCGACTCCTTAGATCATCTACAGCGGCGAGGCCTCCACTCAATCGAGCTAGTGGTAGTCGGCGTGGTGCCTCCACCGCCAACCAAGTCGCCGTGGCCCCAGCTATAGACGCCGTACAGAATGTGGCCCAATGTGGTGCAAAGAAGTCCACAGACAAGGTTGTTAGAAAACCACCATCACAAGAACCCCGTGGAGGAACACGAAAGTCAAGCAAAAGAACTGGACCTGATCCCCTTCCATTCTATACAGGGTACACTGAAGGGGGGCCATCTTCTGGAACTCGGGTTGTTTGCACACGCGTAATCAGTGAGGATGGCATCACAGCCATCGGTAATTCCGGAAAGGAGAGGCCTATGAAGCGCCTAATAAGTGCCAGAGATGGCGATACGGGTGAAGTTTCCATGCAAGTGCGCAATATTACATCAGAGGTGGAAGGAGAGATATGAGCTCCAGTGGTCGGAGCTCCTGAGGATGAAGGTGACAACGAGCACTCAGAGGAGGAAGAACCGGATTATGATGAGGCGCCAGATGACGAAGATGTGATAATCCGGCACGAATTGGGGCCCACTTTGGCTCAGAAAAGACAATCTTCACGCAAGAAGAAGCCTCGCAAAGCAAGGAGAGAGTAGACTGTGGTCACTTTTTTAGCGCATGAAGTAGCAGTAAATCTAACCATAAAATCTACCGGCTAAAACCCCAAAAAAAATACTATGTTATTCTTAATGTTTTTTTTTTTTTAGGTAGCACCTTCTTATTACGTAGACATATACTGTTACTTAGAGACAACCTAGTTCATTATCTCACACTCGCAGGAATTGTATGGTTGTGCTCTGTATTATTTTTTGAGCGCTAAATGCGGTTAATATATTTCCATTGAGTAATTTTGCAGTGATTTTTTTTTGTATTCTGTTCAATATACGAGTTTACCGTAACCGAACCTGTACAGTGTATATAACGTTGCATATCCGGGCGCGTGCACGGGGACGGGCGCGTACGGGAAGGCGGGCGAGTGCACGGAGTCGGGCGCGTGCGCAAAGACGGGCGCATGCACGGTCACAGGAGCGTGAAGCGTGCTCGCGCGTACAGATAACCGACGCGCGCAGGGTTACGGGCGCGAGCACGCGGGCACTGGCGCCTCCGGCGTCGGGCGCGCCCGATGTGGGCTGACGGGCGCGCACGTGGGCACGGGCGCGGGAGTCCCCCGTGCGAACGCGGTGGACGGGCGCGTGCGGACGGGCGCACGCGGAGGGGCGCGTGTGGAGGCCCTGTACGCGCGCGTGTACGCGCTTACGGGCGCGATCATCCGAGGGGAGCATTAAAGGCGCCCCTTAACCCTTATTTTCTACTTTTCAAAGTCTCCTCTTCCAGGTGGCTCCTTGTCCTAGCTCGTGACTCCACATGCTCTGCTTGGAACTGCAGGAAGTGGGAGCAACCAGATTGGGTGGGGGGGAAATTTCGTTTTTTTTTATTGTGTGTCCAGTTCATTATTCCAACTATGTCGGTCTCTCGTGGATCCGAGAAACGTCTCGCCTACTAAGATCTTGATACTCCTGTAGATGAGGTGGTAGCAACCTCCACAGCACCATCTCATACTGGCTCAAACCCGTCATCGAGCTCATCGTGAAAGAAGAATCGAAAACGGGCAAATGACAAGGACCCGGACTACCCACCTCAGCGGTACCAGGACTTCGTTCAAGTGCTAACATTGGAGTGGTACGAATGTCGGAAACGGGAGATGATTACCCGTACATATGTTGACAAGGGGGAGGGGGGAATTAAGGCATTAAAGGACCACTTGGAAGAGTATTTGTGGAAGAAGCTGGACAGTTCCGAGAGATATAATGATTGTATTCATTACTTTCATTTCCCTAAGCGGATGGAGCAACAAATAACAACAAACACTACAAACATTGTGCATGTCTTTGAGTGTGTCAACAAGAAGCCGAAGGAGGGCTACTCGCGGGCGCAGAAGGACGAGATAGAGAAGCTCAAATATGTCCAAGATTCGTGCACGAGATTCTCGAGTAATAGGACGAGGGTGAGGCCATGGCTTGAAGCTGGACTGAAAAGCGCAATGGAGAAGTACTTGTGGGGAGCAGTGGTTGGAGTTCCAGGAGGGGTCAAGTTGGTTCCGGTGTCAGGCACAAAGGAAGGCGGTTATGGTAAAGTCTGAAAATTACGTATTGTTGGCATGGAAACCATACCTGAGACTTGTGTCTTTGCGGGGAAGATGTCCAAGGCTCCTGACGAGACCCAAAAGCGGTACGAGACATCAATAGAAGCCATGGTTTGCAGGATTGACCATCCCGGCGTTATTAAGTTTTTTGCGGTCAATGACTGGACGATGGAAGCCTACACGCTTTGGTGGAATGGGGATTGCCTACAGAATTTTCTGAACAAGTTCAATTCAAATATCGGTGATGGTACTCAGAACCGTAACATCCACAAGCAGACTGATATGCCCATGGAAACACGTGACCGTGTTAAGGCCTTCCGCACCCATAGGGCCAAGCTAGCTTGGGCACTGTTCTGTATTATGGACCGGGTCCATAAGAGGTATTTGCAGCATAATGACATCTCCGCGGGAAACGTCTTGCTTCACTTCCCAGAGGATAAAGTCAGCGAAGTTTACATTGGAGTATGCAATTGGGGCCTTGCAAGTCGGGTGTGTGAGACAACTCCTTCAAGGTACGGTTACCCAACTGCTGAGGCGCGTACGGCTGCCTTCAAGGAACGTGGTACTTTTGTCGCTCCGGAGTTGTGGTACACTTATGGTAAGCCAAATTCGGAGACCTCATATGAAACTCTAAGGAGGAGGCATCTATATACGCAGGCTGCCGATGCGTACTCGGTTGGAGTGGTAGCAAATATGATTTGGAAGGACCAGGACGACTTCGACCTTTTCAAGGATGCAGCGGGGAAGGCTAGATTTGCGGTGGCGTTGAAGGAGCTCACAAATTGCGATCCCAAGAACCGCTCCACCTTGCAGTTGGTCCACGCTACTCTAACAGCCCCTCCCTACAATTTCCAGATCCCAGAGTGCTGTTATCGCAAACATATTTAGAAGTAGGCAAGTAGTGACAACAATGTGATATTCTCACTTCTCCATAAGATGGGACATTTTTTGTAAGTGGTTTACTCCCACAATTTTGCAATACTTTTCAATAAACATTGCACTTCCCAATTGCCCTCTTCTGAAATACATGCCCTCTCTTGTCATTTTGCCCGATGTCGCTCTTTCCCTACTAACCTGCAGCGCTCGTGCCCGACCGCCGGCGCCCGATGCAGCGCACTCGCCCGAACGCACGCGCCAGATCCAGGCTCGCGCCCACATGACCGCGCCCGATAAGTGTGCTCGCGACTGGATCGGGCGCCCGTCAAGTGGATCGCGCCCGCAGCGACGCTCGCGCCCGTTTGCACGCGCACGCTCGCGGCCGAAACGACGCACGCGCCCTCGCTCTCCCGAACTCCTGCGCGCGCCCGTGACATCGCGTTCGCGCGGATGCTCGCGCTCGTCGTCCTGCTCGCGCCCACACTAATTCAGCGATAGGTAAATTCGTTTTACCCTTACCGTGAGTCAACTAGTCAACGCCCTTATGTGACGGACACGGGGGTCTGTCTTGTCACCATGACGGACTAACGGACTAACGGATGGTCGGTCCATTATGACAACCATGCTTGGGGCTGGGCGTAGTTTTCCTAATCATCTGATTAGTTAGAAGTGGATTTTTTTGAATTGGTGAGAACCCTGCATTTCAAGGGAAAACAAAATGAGCACCCTTTTGTCAACCTTATTATTGTAGATTTACTTGAGGGCCTTCCTGTCCGAAGCGTTTCAATTCCATCTACATCTATCCCCGCTTGGAATGAAGATTCTACTGAATGGATGCACCCTATTTTTGACTTTACTGGGAACCTTGCTAGATGACGGGGCGATGATCTTGTTACATCCATTTTGTGCAACAATAGAGTCTAAAATCCTAGGTTACTGCAAAGCATTTGGATTTGAAGTCCGCAAAGAATGGTGGGCAATGAACCGACTCCACCTTACAGCACACTTGAATCAACAGATATTTTATGTTTTCATCCTTGAATTGATCCTTTTGTTGTTGCTGTCTTATTAGTTTAATCCATTAATCCCTCCAATTTTAAGTTCAATGTCTTGTGTTTGTTTATCTTGCTATATGAAGAAAAGCACTGAAAATGAACTTTTATTTTTCTCATTTGATATGAGCTCGAATCTGATTGGATTTATTTTGTCAGTATGGATTCAGTTTATCTTGCTCCCTCTTTGGAATATCAAAAGTCTTCTTGCGAAAGAAAGTCGTCACGGCGTAGCCAAGGTAGTGTGCAAAAATGCAATTTTTCCTTATAGTCTGGACCTATCTTCACTGCTCGGCCCCTAGCAGAGTTTTTAAGCCCTCCATTTCAATTTTCCGAAAATCTTTAAGTCATATGTTACTGACTTTCATTTTCTAAATGGATTCCAGACATTGAGGTTTGTGATTACGCGTGCAGTGAGAAGCAGAGATCCTACATCCAAGTTTGTTTTTCCACCTGTTCCTAAGTTGAACCGTTACGGAGTAGATGTGGGTTGTGACGATTGCTTGAAGAACACAATTCTACAACTGTGCAATGGTTCAACTCCATGGAGAGGCCCCCGTAAGAGATTGGTAGCTCTCATGCAAATGTTGATTGAAGCATCATCCGATCCTGGAAACATCAAATTAGATAGCACTCTAGTCAACTGGTCAAGTTTGTTTTCTCTGATACATTTTTTTACCTTGTGTTTCAATACTTTATCTTTTTGTTCATGTAATCCATTACCATTAAAAATAACAAATCGAATTGTGTTTCAGGTTTGTCCATCCATGCCTACTCCAATGTCGACCGCCACATCGTTGCCTTAGAGACTGATGGTAACATTTTCAAGGCTTTATTGAAACCGTTGATTTGGACTGCTGTGGTTACTAAAGCCACCACTACAAAGTAGGTCATCAGTGAGGATCTTGAGAGCGAAGTTGCCATTACCAAGATTGTGAAGAAATCTCAATTTAATAAGTGAGGCCATCGCTTTTGAAACGATTTTGTAGAATCTACTTAAACGCATGGCAAGTGGACCTGAACCCTTGGATTTAGTCGGCTCTAGTAGATCACGCGTTTGGACACCTTCACCAATAATCACGTTTCAAGACCTTGAGAATGCTCGTGTTGTGTCTAAGCTTTAGAAACGTGAGATTGACAGCAGTCCTAAATACACTTGCCTCCGGCTGGCAATGTGGGATTATGATTTGTACATAAGAGGTCACCGGTCACGGAAAGACGACTATGAGACTTATCGTTTCAACATGAATTGGAACATCTTCAGGAATTCTTGGTCATTAGCCGATCCAATTAATGACGATAAATTAGAGACAAAGTCACTTGGCAAACTCAGCCACTGTGAAGTAGATCAGCTGAGGTGAATTCTAAGTGACAATAGAAACCAATCCATGTGGCTGCATCCTAGAGAGAAGATAGGTCCTTAACTTGGAATTTGGGTCTCTCCTAGGCATTGATGCAATCATTATTTCTCTCAAAGAGACTAATGAGGTAATTCCCACATGTAGTCTTTGTTTCATGTTCATATTGTCATAGTGTGGATAGGCATTAGTCTCCTTCATAGAGAATTTAAATCCATTGGTATGTTCTTTTTGTGATATGTCCAATACTTCTTGTTTTTGTTATTGTAAGTTCACTTTACATCTTAACCCCTAAAGGACAATTATCCTAGAATGGGCTTTTTAAAAATTTGGGCAGGTTCCTACAATTCTAATTTAATTCCTAAATCTTTGAAAAAATAATGAAGGTAGGCATTTTGAAGAGGTTTGTGCAGAAATTTATTTAATTTTTATATTTTTTTTTGGACACTCTGAAAAAAAGTTACGGGGTTTTTGAGTGTCAAAAGCTGCAATCAACTAAACTTCGGGCAAGCTCACAGCCACTCTGAATGCAGCAAATTCTGCCCAAAACTGCCCAAAACTGCTCAAACTTGCCGAAATCTGCTAAAATCTGCTAAAATCTGACCAAAGACGAGACTTTGAAATTCCACCAAAAATTGAGACTTTGATATTTTTCAAAAATAAAAATTCCTATGTATAGAAAAAGTATTAGATTATGTTCCCACCGTTCAGATTTTTAATCCAATGTTTTTCCATATGCTATTTTTATTGTCAAAAAACGGCCTTTGTTTGTGAATTTCAGTATAACCCCTAGCGGAAAATGATTTTTTTGGCAACCTTTCACAACTTTTTTGAATATAATTCTTTCAACACAATTAGCTAACTCAGTATTCTTTGACGTGCATCAAAACCCCCAAAATCCATAATGCAAAAAAATGGTTTTTTGGGCCTTCAAAACTCTATTGTTCCCTTTTTGCGCAGAGAAAAAAAACTTGATTTTCAACTTTGAACAATATGATCTTGCAATCGGTGAGGGATGAGTGTGTAAGATTTGGTGGACATGTAGACATAGAAGTTAGCTAGAAGATCTTACGGTTAGATGTACTGACTAAGACCTCAATTTTGCAAAATCCACCTTGCTTTGAAGAGGGGCTGTTTTGAGGTAGTTTTGATGAAAAATACCCTAAGAACTTTAGGGGTTAATGTTGTCTTCATTCTTTTTCCCACCTTTCTCTCCTTTCATTTCCATTTTCATTTTTCCATTTTTGGTCAAATACATTCCCATTTTATTTATCAATTTGGTTCTCTTCTTTCCCTTCTATTTTCTTCAGTCTCTTTAGTGTCCATTTTCATTTGAGCTCTCCACTTTTAGAGTCTTCCCTTCCCTTTCTTCCATTTCCACGTTCCCTTCCCATTTCTCCCTTTTTTCTCCCTTCCATTTTAAATCTCCTATTATCTTCAATTTCCATTTTCATTCCCAGTCTCATTTTCATATTTACAATATTTACAAATTTTTCTTACATTCCCATTGAACCGTCTCACTCCCATTTTCCCCAATTACTATCATTAATCCCTTCCATTTCATATGTTCATTTAAACCCTCAACTATATGTTTTCCCCATCCCTCTCTGCACTCCATTTTCATTTTCATTTTTGATTTTCCCATTCCATTCACCCTATTAAACCGTTTCATTTTCTTTTCAGTTGACCTTTTCATTTTTTGATTCATCCCTTCCTTTTTCCCTTCCCATTTTCCCTTCTATTTTCAATTTCATATTCTCTTCCATTTCCATTTACACTCCCATCTTTTTTTTTTTTTTTTTCATTTTCATTTTTACCTTAGATTCTAATTAACCCCTTTCACTCTCAATTTTTGATATCATCCTCAATATTCCTTTCATTTAAACTTTTAATTAAACCCCCGCTTGGTTATAAATTTTCCACCCCTTTCTCCATTCAATCACCAATTTCATTTCTATTTTTCCCATTCCATTCAACCTAAACCCTTTCATTTTGTTTTTATTTTTCATTCCCATTTTCAGCCGTCTCTCTTTCCTTTTTTGCCTTGCAATTTCACTATTAGACCCCTCAATTCATTCCATTCCCATCTACAGTTTCATTTACATATTCATTTTCCTAGCTTCTTCTCCTTTCTCACTTTGGTTTTTGTTTCCATTCTGACCTTCCATTTCCTGTTGTCTACTTTGTCCTTTCCCTTCCTTTTTCACTCTCGTACCCTCTTCCATTTTTCATTTTCATTTTCATTTTCACCTTCCTTTCCAAGGTGCTCCTTTCTATTTCATGTGGGGCTTATATCTTTCATCTTAATTATTCTATATTTCTTCTTTTCTTCTATTTTCTTTCTCTTTTTTATTTCCATTCCAATTTTAATTTTCAATTATCCCTTCCACTCTCAATTTTCATTTTCATTTTCATTTCCATTATCATTCTTTTATCGTTTTCCTTTCCAATCTATAGTTTCAATTATCCCTTTTGCTCCCAGTAGTCCCTATCATTTTCATTTTCAACTTCTTATTTATTTGCATTTCCATTTTGATTTTCTTTTTTCCCTTCCACACTCATATTCCTTTTCACAAATCAGTGTCTCGTTCATGGCCGCTGTTTTATCCACTCTTTGGTCTTAATTAATTTCAATTTGTTTTGCAGATGTTTGCATTTGTCTGTACTTAGCAAATTCACAGTTTCTATAACTTACATGTTTACAATTGTGTCACAGCATATAAAGTTCTACTTTCCAATTCAGATCAAGTGAACAGCAACCTCTTTCGACAAATCTATTCCATTGTACGGAAGCAGACTGTAAATCTATTTCACGACTAAAAAAACAATTCTCTCAGAGGAAGAAATACCACCGTGCAACTGAACTTGCACAACTAGAAATTTAAGGAAAAATAAATGCTACAATACGCACACCTTGAACGTGAACTAATCTCGCCAAAACAGCAATGTCCGTACACAAAGGAAATGGCGGGTTTGCTTGGAGCAATCTTCACCTTCAACAACGTCCAAGGTCACCATACCAGCATTGAAGATTGTAAATTCACATCATGGTAAAGAATCTAAGATAGGAGACATATCCAATATACTCTTAATGTGTACCAATTATTTACTGATAAAAAAACGTTGTTACAAAATTGGCGTGGTTGTCACATAGCCAGTCCACAAATGTAATCCTATATCTACATAAATGTCGCCTATGATTTCATACAAAAATGTCCACACCCTAAACCGAGCTCCTCCACTTGCATTACGCGCTCAGCCCCTGCATCCGGCCATCTCTCTAAAGTACATATTCAAACATTTTCTACGATTTGGGATATTTAAGTAATTATGGACAAAAAAATGTCCAGAATTCAGAAATGACGTAACTAGGGAAGCATAAAATCTATGAACAAAATAAAAAGCTGATCTAATTACAACTCATTGGTCTGCCAATGGAAGAAGGCCATGAACAATTACTGTCAGAGTAAATGAATAGTCGCCGGTCTCGAATGCAAAACTAGGCATCCACATGTACATGGGCAGAATACGCTTGTGATGAAACTATCAAACCAAAGATTGAAACATAGGATACAAAATAAGAGTTACACTTAATACTTTAAAGAATATCATGTTCATTGAAGTAGTGAAATGTATATTACAAACTCAGCATCCCGCCTATAACAACATACACTAAACTACCTAGTCAAGTAGGGGTTTACAACATTAAGCCCTACAACATTAAGTTTACTACTACCACTAGGGTCAAAGTCGACGTAAATCCAATCACACTATAACCTACTCCTTGAACTGTTTCCTTGTAAAAGTAACCACAGTTGTATGGTCGATGAGTAACATCATAATTATAAACTCCGCACAAACGCTTCGATCCAGTCTGCGGGCAGCTGATGGAAGGTATAAAGTTCACTAGGAGGGAGGAAGTGGAAGACATAGGCAAATAAGTCCGCTAAACTCAGTTCCAGCACACTTTACTCCTGTCCACTCGTGCACGTCAAAGCCATCTCGCAACTTGAATTGCCCAGTGCACTTGCCCCGGCCTCTGCGCCTGCACCATATACTCCGGTACAGATCCAAACTTGTGCAAAGGATATACCAGTGGAAGGATATCTATAGCAACATTAGGTATAACGTTGTCATTGTTCAGAAAATTCAGATGACCCCGAAAAGGCCATGGAATGTAGCACATACAATTTGGTGTCTTCTTCAACAACCTCGGGTTGACATCCACAAAGAGCACCTGATCTACTTTGCAGACGTTACAACACTGTACCTCGGAGCAGACTGATCCTAACGTCTTATAATTCTATGGGAACCTCTGCTATAGACAAAGGACAGCCTTTCCATTACACTGGGCGGTAGTTTATGTGTGAGTAAAGGCTTCACTTCTCCCAAGGGCATCTTTGACCATGTTACTCTAGGTTTGATACATGGAGATAACTAAGACGCCAGAAAGCCTGGTCAGCCCAAGCTAACACACGGCCGAGTAAGTGACGGAAGGTCCAAGGAAGAGCATGGATTCTTAAGTGATGAGACCCGTGTGACGATAAGGAGTCAAGGGGAAGTCCAAGGGTCTGACCCTTGGTTGAGGATGAAGCTCCACGCCTTCCCTCTGGTGACCGTGGTGTCCCAAGAAGCGGATTTGGTTAAGCAAAACCGAAAGGATACGTGGTAGTACTTAGTCTAAGGTAGAGCAGCTGGAACAGGGAGATTGTAGGGGCGAGAGAAGGGAGTATCCATGAAGCCCGAGGCTAAGGGTCAGACATAGGAGATACAAACGTACTCAGTGAACTGGAATGAAAGTCAGGCTTTACATCAAAGAGAAAATAGAGTTTATCATAGAGCCGTGGTATCCTAGTAGAAAATAGAGAATGTTTAAGACAAGGACTAATTGATCTCGAGTCTACTATGCTGCTGCTAAATGCACAATTCCTTGACGACCAAAGGAGTTGCCTTCTATCCCTTTATATTGTTCTCTAGCTACTGGAACTACTTGTCAACTGTTAGTGTTGCCGTGGAAGCCCTTGTTTGCCATGGTTGCCCTTGTTCTCCGTGGTTGCCCTGGTGTCCTCGGAGTGGTAACATTTTACCCTCCTTCGCAGATTGCATTCCGTCCCGGAATTGCTGTTTTACTGGCGTAGTCTTCAGAAAGCAGGGCATTGGTCGGGGCGGGTCTCTTTGCGGGGTATCTGCGCCTAGGGTCGTGGTGGAGGATTGTTCTCGTAACAGGGAGCAATGGCCGCGGCAACTCCTCGGTGGATTAGGTTATGCTTGCTCCGGGAGGTGTTTGCGTGTTGCTACACATCAAACACTGTCTTCCCCAAGAGGCGGTTGCACGCGGGGCATTGGACCTGGTCAGCTTCCGGATTGGAACACAGGGCTGTGAGATCAGGGTGGTCCTCAAAATATTTCTTGACCATGGCGATGGCGGTCTCCTTGTCATCTTCGGCGTCAATATCGTCTTCCTCGCCTCCCAAGCTATGCTCCTCCTCCAGTTGGTGAAGTGCAATCTTGTGCTCGCGGATGGATCGAGACTGAGCGGGGGCCACGGGATCCGGCTGACTGGGTGCACTAGGGGCTGTCGCTGCTGGTGATCGTGGCTCTGGAGTTGGCTGCCGTGGTGAGTGCTGGGGTGTGTCATCTACGTCCGTTGGCGCATCTGGGATATGCACACGCTTTGCTTGGTCTCCCTAATCTTGGAATTCGGGGAGCAAGGTAAATACCTCAACTTCACCGTGGCGTCTATGAACTCCTTGAGTTGGTGATGGCGCGTGGATTGTTTCCTCGTTGTTCTGGCCAAACTAGTTCACTATATCTATGGTGTTAATCACCATGACATCCATGTCCATGCTGTCCTAGTTTGGCTCGGACTGCTCCAGGTCCAGCTCTCCAATTGCCTCATCCACACAAGTATCGATAAATTCTGCTGATGGTACCTGTGAGGTTGGTGGATTCTCCCATAGCATTCTGTATGCATTGTTGGCGATGACTCGCGCCGCATTCTTGATTCAGTTCAACGTGTTGGCCTCGAAATTGATCTTGGCGTTCTCGGTCTCCAAGCGCTCATGCTGCATTCTCATCATTCTCCCTTCTCCGTGGTGGCCGTAGGCTAGGCGCTGGATTTCTCTGCCACAGCCTCGGTCATGGCCTTGCATTAAGCCATGTAGCCCACATTCTACTGCTCTAGGTGATGAGCTCGGTCGCTGGTCAGATTTTCCTCCTTCTCCATGGCGTCCACTTGCTCATGCGTGGTAGTGATTTCTAACTCCAAGCTTACAATTTGGCATCGCAGGTTATCAAGCACCTGGGTTGGCTTCTTCCACCTGAGCCTTGTAATCTTCGTAGGCGTCCTCGAGGGTCTTGCGTGTGCGCTCCAGTTTGGCTTGGATTTCTCTGGCTGCGCTCTCCCTAGTATGTTTTTCAAACTCCCTCTGTTGTAGCCGCATTGCCTTCCTTTCCTTCTCTGTGGTGTGCACAACCTCGAACATCTGTTCTACGCATAATATCAGCAAATCCTTGTACTTCTTCCTTGAATTGAGTTGTCAATGACCCCTAGCTGGACTCCTCCCTTTCCTCTGCTCTGGGCTCCGGTCCTCGGAGACGTTTGCTAGGTCCGGGCATGGCGGGGTCGCGAGCAACATTTGCCTTGGCAATCAATTCCCTGTGAATGTCCAAGAAGGTGCTTATTTGAGGCGCCTGCCCATTCACCCTGATATATGCCAAGAATTTGGCGATATTCATTGTGAGGAAGGGCCCAATGGGACTTTGGTAGTCCGGGCGTCCACGGTGTCCGCACAATTGGACTCAGAACTGATCATCAACGATCAGCCTTCAATTGATCATTTCTTTCTGATCCGCAAGGAGCAGAAGAGTGGGCTGCTCAAAGGTGATCCGATTAAAGTTGTTCTAAAAAAAGAGCTGACTGAGAATCCCCCTCATCCAAGCAAACCATGGTTCCCTCAAAATGTGGCCGAGAGCAAACACATTGTACCTCCCATCCTCCTTGGGTGGAAGTCCCCTCACAGCCGCGTCGAGGTGGGATTTTGGTGTTGCGTAGTTTGAGTTCCACTTCGTGTTGCCCGTGCCGTCCCAACCGAAGAAAGCATAGAGATAACGACAGGAATATTATACCAGTACTCCTTCTACGACGTTTGAAGGATATGGCTCGTCTTCGCTCCTTGTCGCCATGGATGCCAGGAACTCCGAGCAGCGCACGATGTCCACCACGCCGCTCAGCTTGGTCCAAAACTTCACCAGGTTCGTCTTTGTCAGCTAAGCGCCGTCGGTCTTGCGCTTCCACTCCCGCACCATCCGTGGTGCATAGATCGGCCCCAAAGTATTCTTGCCCTCCATGGTGTCTTTGGCGGCTCTGAATGCGGCTAACAGCCAAGACGCGAAAAGTCAAACAACAAAACTACTCTAAATACAAGCTGATCTAAAACGGACTGAAAACACAAGGGACAGGGAACATGAATTGGGAGAGCGAGAGAGTAGGCGAGGAACTGGGAGAGCGAGAGAATAGGCGAGGAACTGGGAGAGACGAAATGTGGGGCGATTCAGGAGGAAGGGGCTCTTATCATGGTGGCCTACGTGTGAGTTGACGGCCGAGGGAAGCTCTAGAGTGCCCATCGAGGATGTTGGCGGCGCTGCCCGGTCTCATCGGGAGGAATTTTGGAGCTGATTTGTCGAATTACCATGGTATCCATGATAGCCTATAGGAGTTTGGCGGTGGCTAAGCTGAATGTCATGGTGCCTCGGATGTCTATGTCGTCCCTGCTGGTTGTGACTCTTGAGTGGGTCTGAATTGACTAGTAAGTTGGGTGTCCAAGTGGGCTCTTGGTGGCATTGGTGGCCATGGTGGCTATGTGTTGTATCCTGAAAGGTGAGATCCACATGGATGTGGCTAATATGAATGGACTAGAGAATCTGATCTGGGCTGTCGATGTCATGAGACTCGTTAGTAGGAAAAACACCCAGTTTGCCTTGGTAACCGTGGTTTGTAGTGGCTGTTCGTGAGCCCACGGCAAGTAGGACTCCATAGTGACCACGGGTAGCGGTGGTGACGTCCTTGGTAGTGGAGGACACTCTTAGCTCGTCTCGATGGTCGATGGAGTACTGGAGACCCTTGGCAGCAGTGGTAGGGTCTTTGTGCCTTGGTGTCTGTTGTGTTGGTAACAGACTACAGACCAAAAACTCTAATAAAAGCATGTCAAAAAGCTTCTTCATACCTGGGAGCTGCACAACATTCCAATGCATATCCCATGGCAAAGTAGGAATACTTAGATCCACATGGCAGAGAAGGCCATTGACGCCTAGGACAATACAGTTCTTGACATGATGGGGTGGACCGTGAAGGCATATGAAATAAAACGAGGTGCTCTGAAGAATATGAAGTACAATCAGTGAAGGAAATTAAAGAACAAGAGGAAGTATATGAAGAAAATGGACTGCAGTCAAAGTTGTTGGCAAACCGCCCACATTTTGAGAGATTGAAGAAATTTCTAAAGAAAATGTACAAGAAGGGAAACCTCATGCATGGGTCTACAAAAAATAATGGACAACAGCAGCTGTGGAAACAAATCTGTGGAGCATGGAAGTTTGGAAATGGAACAGTCTTGGCGTATTTAACTAAAGTATGTAATGTTTTTTATGTCCTTATCAAAAACTAGGGCCGCTGATCTAGACTCTAATCAATTGGCAAACCATCAACGTTGGAACTAGCCGGGGCTTTGGGAGGACAAGGTAAATTCACATACTAAAATCCAAGATTCCCGAGCACGTCAAACCTGCTTGCGTGAGAAGGAAAAATCTCCCTACACTTGTGGTAATCGCTAGATCCTAGTAAAACGCGTGGCTTCCCAACCCGAGAAGTCCTACTCCAATACTTCCGGACATCCAACCTAGACTCCTTAAGTCCTGAAGGAAAGGTGTTACTACCCTAGTTAAATATGGAACAAGGGCGGGTTGAGTTCCTTTACACTCCACAGTCTCCCAAAAGAAAGTATTAGGATGGACATCGTTGAATGGATGATTAAATACATTCTTATATGGCCGGTTGTCTACCATTAGGGTATTCCGAACACTCGCGTATAATCTAGCCAGTAGCCTAGTGTCGTAGAAAAGTCTATCCAAGCGTTTCAACAAGTAATCCTGTTTTGGCGAGAGAACTTATCTTTGTCAAGATATCTCACCAGTATCCACGATGTTGTGTATAATTGCTCCTAAGCAAAGGATGAATGGCTAATAGCTTCGCATAGTAACGATCAAGATTCTTTTGAGAAACTGTGGACCAGAAGACTACCTCAAAATTTGCCGAGCAGAACTCTAGAAATGCAAGAAGTCTTGGTCTACTCTGGATATGAATCTTTGTCTTCAAGTCAGTACTGATATACCCGTGGTCTTCTTCTATGAGCAATCCTTTGATCAGTAGGACAAGGTAGTATTGTGTAAGAGCTACCTCCATATTACGCGCAATGATTTCAGTGCTAACACTGACGGCATCATCGTGCAGAGAACCGGTAAGGTGAATCCCAGTGTTGGTATCGATGAACAAGGAGGAGGCTACAACACACCCTTTGGAGTTATGTATTGCAAATGCCATTGGCTGCTCGCTGACAAGAAAGTTGTACTCGTCCTCACCATCACTATGATGACCATATTCGTTATCTTGAGACAATTTCAGAACTTTGAGACTTTTTGCCTACAATTTCAGCAACTGTTTTTAGACAATTTGAACTTTTTTTTGACTTTCTAATTATAGATTATCCTCGACTCGAGGATAATCTTCCCATATGTAGTCAATTTTTTTTTGACAAATATAGAATCAATCAAGAAATCAATGAAAAAGCTATAGTCAAGCATTAAATTGAGACTATGAAAAGTCTCAATATAACGAGTATAGAATCATAATGATTCTCGGCTTGCGCTGCCAAGAATCATGATGATTCTCGGCATCACCATCAGAAGATGTTGGGTACTGCTCCAAGAGCGTACTTAAAAGGGAAGGTGGCCACACCGCTTCAAATACGGCATCATCTTCCAATGACTCCTAAACAATGAAGGGAAAATTTCAAGTAAATACATGTGTTCAATCATGTGCGTACAATTCATACAAAGTGTGGTGTACACCACTTCGAAATTGTCTAGTCAAAACTCTAAGAACTCCACTAAACGTGGTCTCCTCCTTATATTCCACTTATTGCCGTCCTTCTTCTAAATTAATAGCAAGCCATTGATATCAAGAACAAGGAAGTACTTTAACAGTGGTTTGTGTACCTGAATACTAGCCTCGCTTTGGGCTACAAGATCTGCATCTACAGGTGGAGGACAATGTTCCAGATTTGCATTGGATATGTCTTCTCGTGATTTTCCATGGACTTCCTTGTTCGTGGATTTTGGAGTGCTAGCAAACAACCCAGAAGACAAACGTGACGGTTAGGACGATAGCCGGCGGACATCTGACATCCAAACAACAACTTTCAAAGAAAGGGAAAGCCTAAAACTTTGCATTTACCGAGGATTTATTTGAATTTGGCTTCACAAGCATCTAACACAAACCTAGCGCCAAGGCTCCATGGTTGTTCACAGGATCTCTGCGTCCGAAGTGCCATTGGGTCCACTCATCCGTCCATTAGGGGTAAGGGGAGGTCCATTTGACCAAGACTTAGAGTTGACCGTCCCAATCTTCCTTATATTCAAGATGATCTTGCACATATATATCTATTAATTTTTTTCTAGCGGACCGCTATGTCTGATAAATGACGAGGACCGACCGGTCCCTCCGTCCGGAGTGCCGTCCGGTCTGCCAGATTTGGCCCATGTCCGTCCGTTATGACAACCTTGCGGAACCCTAGACTAAATTCTCAATGCAGGCAACAGAAGATGGATTGGGCCACCGCCTGTAAAACTAACCTCCTCTCGTCTTCTTTGGCTTATTACCTTTAGAGGACTTCTGCGAAGGCCACATCACAGCCTCATGAGCGTCGACATCTTTTGGACTCATGTGCTGGTCCCCGTATGCGCCCCTCTTAGATGAACTCTTTTTTTCCCAACCCTTCCGTTTCTTCATCCTTGAAGACTCTTCCCCTTCTTGACCCCCTGCGGAATTGGGGGAAATGTCGTCCGAAAGAGAATTGGTCTAAGCAGGATCATTGACCTTACTTCTCTTTGCTCCGAGTGTCTTGCCTTAAGGATTCTCCTCTTGCCCAATCCTCCGTGTTGCGCCCTCGACACCATCCTCGACATATGCAATTTTCAGTCCGGACTTGGATTTGGCGAGAGGATTGGATGGAGTTTGCTTATTGCCCGTTGGCGGCCCGCCGATTGGCGCAGCAGGCCCTTGCCCCTCAATGCTCACTGCTGGCTCTTGGGTTGGTGCGGCTCGGACTACATCCTTCTGTTCAGGCCTCAATAAAAGAGGTACCAGCATCGTTGTTGCAGGCCTAACCTAGTCAAGCTGAAGAAGAGGCTTTTTAGAAGAAGTCATTGTCTCATGGATTGTAGGAGATTATAACCAAATCCAAGGGAGTATGTTCCTTGCTTCAGTTGATATTGCAACTGATGAGGGTTTACGTAACAAGGATTGGAATCATCCAACATGACCTCGTTGGGATCTGTTTGAAGTCGACCATGTCATTATATCCGTCCTGGACCTCCGCTTTGCCAGTCGCGAGTGAATCATGAGCTTCAACTTCAGGGTCATCCTCGTTCCGTTGTTGTTGGCCCTTGTTGTCAAATTCAAGTACTAGTATTGAAACCTCGGCAAACTTCTCCAAACCCAGAGATCCGCCCTTCCCGATGAAATTGGCCTCCGATGCATTGACACCCAAGTCGTCAGGTGTGAGAGTGGCAGAGAGGGGATAGACGAGCTTGCTCTGCCCTAGGTCTTCTAGACTGGAGCTTCAACGGGCACGTTATAGTTGCCCAGAATGAACGTCATAATCATCATCCAATAGTGTGCGTCGTACTTCTCTTCCTCCCTACGCACGATCTCTATTATCGTCAAATGGTTTTTCTGCAGAAGCACAAGATGAAAGGGTTAAGAAACAATAGGAGAGTAGAGATAGGAAGGATGCAAAGACCGTCGGCTGCGGGCCGATGATAAGTGAGAGAGAGCACTGACTTACGAGAGCAAGTGCCGTGACGTTCCCACCTCCTCAGACGTTAATGACCAGCACGTCCTCTGACTTCATTGCTGTCTCTAGAAGAGACTTGAGGTAAGAGTAGCTCCCGAGGCAGTTGCCACAATCGGACCAATCTTCTACAGAAACCTCTTCTGGTTTGTCCCAATATGGTTGTAGTGGCTTTTTCTAGCCGGTAAAGTCCAAGAAAGTTTTAAATGTGTCCCCGGGCATTTGTCCAGACCGATACATAAAAGACACATAAACATTGGGCCTTGAGTCAACTTGTGAGCTCTTTTGGAACCCGTTCGAACGATCGGGTAGGTAGTGCATTGTATGCACCTTCCACGTACTACCCGACAATCTTGACTCGATCTGAAGTTGGTGATTTGACTCTGCATCGAGTACCCACAGCGTGGGGGTGACAAGCCTCAACACCTTATTTGTTCCTGGTAACTCATCTTCTTTGTAGAGCTCCTCCTCCACCTCACGCAGAATCCTCTCACCCACCATCTTGATTTGCTATTTTTGAATGAACATTTCCTTCTCCTTTGTGTCAAAGCCAAAGACTACAAACATCTCAGTCTGGCCCTTATCGGAAGCATAAGGTCCTCTCTTGTCAAGAACTCTGCACACCGCTTCGAGATCAAGGGCAATTCAGGCATCAAATTGTAGTCCTGAATACAATGGATCGGCCAAATTGAGCTTCAAGTACTTCTTGAGCGCTTCGTTAAATATTTTTGGAGCTGGTCCGGTTGTCCGTGTCAGTCCATTAAACACCATATTCGTTATTTTGGGAGATTTATCATCTCCCAAAATAATGCATTAGGCCAGGTCGAGTTAAAATGGGCACAATGGTCTCATACTTGGCAAGGAAAAGCTTATAAGCAATTTCCATCAATTTGGGACATGATCACACAGTAGTAATGGGAAATGAAAGAACATAGTGGTTTACTAGAAATATTTCAAAAAATACAAGGTAGGTCGAACCACCCTAAATGAACATCATGCAAATAACAAGAAATGGACACAACAGATATGCTGGGAAAACTTATATTATTCATATGTGTGGAAATACAAATTAGGTTGACACTCCTTAAATGTTGAATCCGTGACAGGCTCTTTCAGACCTGTACAAACAATCAAGTTGTTCGACCAACATAGCTGCCTACAGTTTCCACAGTATGATATGCAATCAAAGAACATACGGACTTCGTTATAGTCCCATGCCAACAAATGTATGTTATCGGCTCTACTTCAGAAATCCAAACTAGGAACTTCAACGCTAGATGTCGTTTAGGTCGCCTCAACCTAAATGGCTGGTATGTGGCAGTACATATGATATAGAATCAACGCTTTAGGGTACTAAGTAAAAATCTACACGAAGAACTATATGTGACCTATTGGTATTCCGCACTCGTAAAGTACAAACTTCAACGCCAAATGCTGTTTAGGTCGCCTCGACCTAAACTGCGGCCTATAATGTGGTACACATGATAAATAAGGAATGGACTGAAACACTTAAGTAGTGTTCCCTCCAATTAAATATATGTAATTAGCTAGTATTCAAAACATAAATATGTTAGAACTAATACGCTATAACTGATTAGGTCGACTCGAGCTAAACATCTACCTTTGTCTTGAAAACATAATGTTGGATGAAGGGACGAACGAAATTCAGTTCAGTCGTCTTCAAAAGAATATAAGCGATCTGACTAAATTCAGAACTTCAAGACTACCAACTTGAAAGCTACATGTTTATTTAGAATCCGGAGAAACAAATCTCTCCAAGGAGGCCTTAATAATGTCCAGTTGTTTGAGTGGGATCTTCAGCGTTGGATCCTTGCCAAGCCCCCGCTCGTTGACAGTTTTTTTAACTTTTGATTTCCAAGCTGTTATGACTGCATCAGTACTCTGCCACGACTCAGGTACATCCTTCTCAACTGCCCAACGAAGTCTCCCATCCACATCCCAGCCGGTATAGAATTTCAGAACATTTTCATCTCTAGAAATTGGACGGTAGAACTCTACTTGGATCGTGTTCGGGAGGTCAGGGTTCGAATTAGGGTCAGTCAAGGCCTTCGCAAGCCAGAAAGGACGATCGTCTTCATCGCAGGGTCGTAACGCTAAGAAGTACCCTGCAAAAAGGTCTCGCGCAACACGGAATTACGGTCCTGGGCGATCTCGAAGATAGCCTCTCCCAATGATCTACAAAACCCGACAAGCCCTTAATCACATCAGGCAGGTGCCACATCTCGCGAGGCGCCACGGCACCAGGAACACCACGGGGCCATAAAGATCGACCTTCTGAATCCTCCTTCCTCAACTTCATGCCACAACCATCTCCTTTTGGCAACCAGTTGTCGTCGTGACAGAAGATTTTATACTTCATTACGGGGCATCCTGAAGAATCAACATAGAATTTGAACTGATGAGCTTTAGTGTGACCCATTAACGTTTTGTCGCCATCAAGCATCCACTCCGCGATGAATTTCTTGAAATCTAGGACCTCCTCAATCAGATGCGGAATTGTTGGTACAACTTCATTTTTCATGAAGGACTTCATGAGGAGAGGTACGATGGGGAAGTCCTCCCTCCGCAAAGCCATGCTCCATCGCCCGAAAAGGGCATCAATATCGTCATGAGTATGGCCGACCAACATGAAATTCACGTACACTTCGCGAAACACCCGCTTCGCGACTAATAGGGACCAGAATGATAATACAAATCTATTCTTGTTATCACAGACAGCGTTATCCATTTGGACGTTAAGAATGGGAGGCAACGGTTTAGCAGCAATAGGAACCTTAGGAGGAGGGCCAAGAGGATCCAAACACATCTCTGAACCATGCAAAAGCGCGGCATACAATGGGTGGGACGGATTTTCTTGAAAGAGTTCCCTGGAGGTGGATTTAGGGGGTGACTCAAGATCCCGAAGGAGCTTCGCAAACGATCCAACCGTGTAATTAGCGTCGTGTGAGTGAATGTCAAGGCCATAATGGGCGTAACGTTGGTCCACATGCCCATGAGCAAGCATTCCCGTGACAGCAAGAGGAAGCTTCATGAGACCGTCTAAGTGTTTGACCTTGTGGGATAAGGCCGGCGACGCTGTCTTCGAGTGGTCCATCTTATCATGCATAATTGTAAGAACTTCATGCGGAGTAGCCTTTGACCTGAATCGATTTAGGTAGTACAAGTCCCTATGCGCGATTGCAGAGTCATTGTGCAGCCTCATTTTCTTAGACCATAACAGGGACGCCTGAGATCCTGTTAACGTCAACTTCTTCTGGGATTGGAACTCATCACATTTTGAGCAACGAGCAAAGTTGTCTCTTGCCCGTTTGGCGTAATATTCTGGATAGCTAAGCCTCCTGATCTTGCTCAAGTTAGAAGCGGACATAGGAGGCAATCCACAGTCCACTAAATGCTCATCGAGGATCGGAATCTGTTCCTTCCATTTGAAACTGGAAGGCAGAACTTTAGCTACAACTGTCTCCCCTGAAGGCAGAACACGACTCTTGTGGGGCATGTGGTCGGCATGCCTGTCAAGGATGGCCCCTAGGACGGCAGTTGCTACCACTGTGTGATTTCTAGGTTTATGTAAACC
Source organism: Ceratodon purpureus (assembly GCA_014871385.1). NCBI lineage: Eukaryota > Viridiplantae > Streptophyta > Bryopsida > Pseudoditrichales > Ditrichaceae > Ceratodon > Ceratodon purpureus. The sequence goes on from CM026426.1 coordinate 31,140,906, forward strand.
AGTATTACCGTGAAATTGTGCCTCAAAACCAGCAGTAGCATACTTGGCATTTCTATAAAATGTACTGGAGCTCACTCCCATAATCTTCATCCAGGCGAAGGGGCAAACATCTATGCCCTCGAGAGTCACCACACTCCTCCCCGCTGAATTCTTGTGGATCTATCTATGCACGTCGAGTTTCATGTGGTTTCGGAACTGCACCGTGGTCTTGTCGTACATACGCGACCGTAGAGTAGAGATTTTATCTCTGGGATAGTGTTGGATGCATAGGTGAGCGCAGCACGTGTTTGCCGCTACAGAGTTGAATGATGGCTGGGTCATCAAAAACTCAGCGTGACGTGATATAGGTGGGGGGGTATTCCTAGAGGAGTTATCATACGATCGGGTACGATCTCCCAGGGATCGGTTACGCTCCGCAACCCAACGGTTATGTACATCACGTTGACTATGGTGCTCTAGGCTAACTCCATCCAGATAGACGTGGCTGATAGGCCACGTTTTGAAGGAGTACCTCCAATCATCCTCTGACTCTTCTTTGACTAACGAACGTGATACCTGGACGACGACAACGGAATCACCAAGGGGACCAACCGTGTCAGATACCAAGCTGGACCGTGGGTTCCGGATCAAACCCTCTGCTAACGGGATATTGTCGTCATTGTATATTGTTACAGTCTTATTCTGCCATAGTTTTGAGGGTACAACCACAAAGTCTGGAAGGTCTGGGTTTACGAACGCTTCAACCGGTACCTCGTCATCTGAGACGTTATCCATTGTACCTGGAATGCCACAGATCCAATTTAATGAGAACATATTAAAATCCTTGAAGAAAATTCATCTTTAAGTTTGAGAACTTATCCCAGGCGCAGTTTAGCTCGACTCAAGCTAAACTGTTTCAAGACTATGGAAAGCAGCAGTTGAGCTCGAGTCGAGCTAAACTGCCGTCCGCAAAAATCGGCGCTTTAATAGGTGCTTCCATCTTCGGAATTCAGAGTCGCAGACTCAGAGTACGCTTACGGTGTCCGCTCTCAATTGTCTCCAAGAAGTAAAGAGAGACACTGCTAATACACCATGACTTAAAACAATGGCAAGCATACAACAACCAAAAATCAATGATGTGTACTGATGATCGGAGAAAACTAAAGAGAAGACGTACAAGAGAAACGGCGCAATACAGCTTCCGCCCAGAAAACAACCACCTCCAAGTGAGCGCCGAGAGCTCCTACAAGCGAGAGAAGCAAGTGAGTAGAGAAAAGACTTCGAGCGGGGACGATTCCAGAGGTCATTCTCTAACTTGTGACCGTTTTCATGCCGCTTGAGTTTTGAAAATAGGCGGGAATCATGCATGACCATTCGTCCCTCCACATTTCGGGGTGTGAGAAAGCGCAGGAATTACCACTTTCCATACTTCACGGCCCTTTAGATAGATGCAGATGCGAAATATTTGGTGCATTAAATCAAATGGGATGGGTTGGAAGTCCCGATAGCGCCAGACAGAATGTTGACTTTTGGCCCCGAACTTTTCCTCCTCTATCAGGGTTCAGTGCTTAGGGTATAGGGTTCAGGGTTAAGGGTTTAGGGTCTTAGGTCCAGGGTGAAGGGTTTAGGGTATAGGGTTAAGGCATTTCTAGGGACATTAAATATCTCGTATATGGAATAAAATTAAATCGAAAATTGTTTGAACCTATTTGAATTTCGTGAGGAAGGTTCATACAGGGAAGTATATCGTTGCAAATATTCATACCTCCATGTACTAGAGTATGTATTTTTGCTCAATTTCATTAGTATATATGATGTATGAAATCAAATCATTATATGTGAGTTCATGAATAGTGTTTGATAGACCTAGGTAGATATATTTTTAAATCTAGATTTATTTATTTATTCAACATATTTAGTCAGATATAATTATAATTTATATATATTCATGTACTTTTATTTATGTCTCTATTTATTTCATAATGTGTTCTTTATGCCGTGAATGGTGTGGATTTGTTCTTTCGTTTATGGAACTCTACATCTTAACATGTATATTTTTAATATACATGTTAGTATCATAATATGTATAATATAATTATATGTTCATTTACAAGTAGGTACTAATATATTCATTAACCATTTAATGTCCAATTAAGAATAGTACGAGAATAATAAACTATATTCTAATATATACAAATCTTAAAATAATATACAAGTATATTCAAGTATATAGGAAATATATTGTTAAAAATAATAGTATTAGATTATAGAATTCAATTCATTTATCATGGCAAATTATATACGTTTTTTAGAAGATTGAATTTTTTATATTTAATCATGAGAAGCAAATATTTAAACCATGGTATGCCTTGTATGATTGGCATGGAAATTACATAAACCTTAATCAATTCATTAATGTTCTACCTTGACTTATATTTGTACAATTTTATTACATTCTAATAAGAAAGTGGAATGTTTGGTTCATTCATATAATTTTATAAAACAAAACTCATAAATCATGGATTCAAATGAAACGTATTAAATCAATGATCATAATTATAATTGTAGTATTAATATATGATATCGAGAAAGGCTCTAGATGCTTGTGCAAGTATACAATCCCATTAATCAATTCTTTAATAATAAATTAAAATGTCACATTTAAGTTAATCCAGACTTTCAAAAGTCCACATCGGTCAAAGTCCCGTTACCGAGCTTGGTAAAAGTCCCCTTCGTTACTCTGGAACATTTGGCTTCCTGCCCATGCCCCTTCATAAGCATAAGTTCCTTTGGGCGACGAAACAGTTGTTTCATTCTTAGTCTCCCTTTTGTTTCATCTACTTGTAGTTCATTTGCTGTGATGAGGAGGTCGGGCGGTGGTTTTAGGGTGTCAAGTTACCCGCCAGACGAGTGGGAGGTGGTTGTTTCCCCACAAGGAGTGGAGGAGCTTCGTCCGTGGTTTATGGCGGTGGAACGCGTCCGTGGTCGCGGCGTAGATATTTCCTCGTGGAACCTCATTGCATGCCTAATGCAGCCTGGTGTGGAGTGGGATTGGACTATTGCACATGGTCTAGAGCAACTGGAGATTATAAACGCTTCCAACATCAAGTTTCCCCTCACCTCCGGCGAGGGCTTCTCTATGGCTGATTCTAATGAGGAGGGGAGCGGGAATTTGGGGAGCCCGCCACATGAGTGAGTAGGTGAAATGTTATCTCCTGAGAACTCTGAACCTTGCCCTTAATTTGATGTTTTCATAGTAATAGATTACGTTTGCTGTATGTATTGCCCAGAATTTCATTGGCTGATGCTGAGTTCGTGGTGATTGTCAAGAGGATGAGTCCTTGCTTTTGACATGCACTTTTCCGTTTTAAACCCTAAACATCATACCATCTGATCCTCTTTTTCTCTTTGCTTCTGAACTTGCAGGCATCTTCGATATACTTCTACGGTTTAACTTTTTGCTGCTAATCAGCTCAAGTATGGAAAGGGGAATTCAGTAAGTAGTTAGCAGGACCGTTATATTATACGATATTTGGCAACCATAGATGTAAAAACAGATGACTTTATACTTTTAGTAACTTTCGCTGACGGTGTTCCCCGTGTGGGTTGTAAACTATTTTTGGAATGGAATGCCTTCAAAACAGGGTTGTTTTAGATAAAAAACTGTGTTTCATTTGATACTTTCATATTTGTATATTTCGTATTCTTATAATCCATGCTTTCTAATAAATTTAGTAGTAAATTTCGTTTGAATCCATGAATTATGAATTTTGTTTTAGGGAAATTATATGAATGAACCAAACATTCCACTTTCTTATTAGAATGTAATAAAATTGCACGAATATTAGTCAAGGTAGAACGTGAATGAATTGATTAAGATTTTTGTAATTTACATGCCTATCATACAAGGCATACCATGGTTTAAATATTCGCTTCTCATGAATAAATATAAAGAACCCTAAACCTTCTAAAAAATATAATGAATTTGCCATAATAAATGAATTGAATTCTAAAATTAAATACTATTATTTTTAACAATGTACTTCGTATATATACTTGAATATACTTGTATATCATTTTAAGATTTGTTTATACTTGGATATAGATTATTATTCTCGTATTATAATCATTAATGAAATATAAAATTGTAAATGAATATATTAGTACCTTAGTATACTATACTATATTATTATATTATAAAGAAATTATGATACTAACATGTACTTTAAGAATATGATGAAAACATTTATGTAAATATGTTTCCAATTAGAGTATATGAAATTCATTTTCTTAGCTAATAGCGTATTCATATTTGATGCTTTCGTCAAGTAATTACAAATTATTATTACAAAATTAGAAGAAGTATTTGTTTAGGTAGAACGTTATTGAATTGATTAAAATTTATTTAATTTCATGCCAATCATACGAGGCATACTATGTGAAAAAAATTGTCCTCTGTTAAAATAAAAATGTACATTTTCATTCTTTACAATTGTTCATAATTTGTCCAGTTCGAAGTTCAAAATTGTGTATTTTTTCAAAACATCTAAAATTGCGTGCAATTTCTTTTGAATAGAATTTTAATTCATAAACCCTATTTGTTTATTTTGTATTATAATATTTCCATATTTTACTGTAAATTTAGTAACGGGGAGGCTAAAAGCTAATAAAGACAATAAAAAAACATACTTCTCTATCTTTCATTCATAGAAATTCAGAAATCCAAATCTAATGTAGATTCATAAATTTATATGAATCCAAATATAATCAAAATGCAATACCAACTTCACATAATGCAAGCATGTTTTGAACCATTGTAAAAAATTACCAATACTTTTCATCAGAATAAAAAAAAAAATGAGTTCCCTATCCTGTTTAATTTTCATTGGAACTCACATTGGGTTGGCAACCTCAACCCCATTCACAGTACACATTAAGGGACATGGTTCTCCAACTCCATGTGAGTTATTGGAGCCATCATGGTGAATTCTTCTTAAGGTAAGAAAGAGCAGGTTTACCAAACCTTATGGGGTTAACAATATGGAGACTGAACCGCACTATCTATCTTTAAAGTAACTTCTTAAAAAAAAGTTATTTTCACTTTCTCACTACCCGAATCAGGTAAACACAAATAAAATGAAAAAATGGACAGTAATATTTAACTCGCAATTCTTACAAATATTGATATTACCATTTAGTGATTCTGATATAACTAAAATTATTATTCCATAATGAAAATTAAATTTTTAAATTGCAGTATCTATGTACATGCTTGTATATGAATTCTGAATTATCAAAATCTTCAAAATTGCATGGAATTTATTTGGAATAGAATTCTAATTCATAGCTCTACATACAGAAAGTTTTTATTGACTACTCTAAACACCAACAATTCCCGAATTTCAATTTCGAAGAATTTTAATTTAAACTTCAAAGAACCCCACGGTAAAGGGCCACACGCTTTGGCGGCGCGGTCACAGGACCGTGCGAGGGGGCGGAACTGTTCCCCACCGCGACCTCGTCCACGAAGTATTCTCTCTTCTTCTCTCTCTGTCTGTGTGTGTCTTGCGCTTGTTTTCTGGTGGTGGCGGGAATGTTTTTTGGTTGTGGCGCGCTCTTCTTCTGTACTGCTGTGCGAAACTCTGCCACTGTAGTGTTTGCCGCGAAGTGGTATGAGAGTTGTTCCTTTGTTGTGTTTCCTACGTTCTGTTCGCATTGTTTTGTAGGTTTGAGAGGGTAAAAAGCTGGGTTTTAGGTTTTGGGGTTTCTTGATTCCGTGCCGCATGCGTTTGTTCTCGATTAGGGTTTCAGCAGTTTCTGGGGAATACTTCGTGGGTTTGGTTGATTAGAATAGTTGCGAGGGAGTTTCCTTTGCGACTTTGTGCCTGATTTGCGTTTTAGGTTTTGGGCGATTGGGTTCGTCTTCAAATTCTGGAACTCGATTTCGTAGTGCGGAGGTTTGTTCTTTGGACAATCGCGGTGGAGCGAGGAGACTGCAGACTTCTCCGCAATACAACTAATTGAGACAATATCTAGGTCAGTAGATTCCCCTCTTGTTATTGAATCAGTTCGCAAGTTACATAATTTTATTTCGGCATTTCAAAACTGAATCTGAATTCCGAAAGCTAGCTTGGTATTAAGTTTTCTTGAGATCAAATCGAGTCATACATGCGTATTGTGGATTGCATACTGGTGTGTAGAAAGATTTCAGCTATAATTTCTATAAAAGTGGAGTCTCTGTAATTTACAACAATCTGTGTATTATCCCTGTTTGACTGTAATTGTAATGTATGTATAACTTTGTGTGTCTATCCGAGAATTGTTTCTGATTTTGAAAATTAGATTTAATACTGTCAACCATCTTGTTAAATTCATCCGAAGCCGAATCGCACGCACTTGTTTATTTCATTTACTGTTCGAATGGTGCTTGTGCGAATCTTCATGTTATTTTTTGCAATTGAAAATCATTGTGAACGGTGTTTTTATTCTCTTATCTAAATTAATGTATGTTTTCATATAACTGTGTCTATGTATGTGGGAATTAATTTATGATTGCAGTAGCATGTTCGGTGTCTCTAGTTTTACATTTCAAGTTCATTTGCATTGCCTCTGAAGTTTCCAATTATGTTTATTTGAATATCAATTTTGTTACAGTCGACTTAGAATCTGTTTATACATCCGCATTTTCCGGGAATAAGGTCAAAGGATGTCACACATTGGTATCATTCTGGCATCGTTTTCTCACCTTCAAAAAACCTTCCTTACTGCAAGCAAAACAAGTTTTATCAGCTTTACCACGGCGGAATCTGAAGAAAAAACAATAAAATGGCTGACAGGTACTTCAAACTGTGGAAATTGCATTAAAAACCCTTTAAAAATCTAGAAGAGTTTAGCTCGAGTCGAGCTAAACTGATTGAGGAAGACAACTATCGCTCGACAATTTAGCTCAACTCGAGCTAAACTCACATACACAATGAAAAATATCATGATTAAAAATCTAAAAGCACTTCAAATTTCATTAATAAATTGCTTCAGTTTAGCTCAACTCAAGCTAAACTGCTGAGACTTCAGAAGAAAGCACTCACAATTTAGCTCGAGTCAAGCTTAACTGTAGGTAAACCTCTCGAAACCTACCCGGGAGATCCACCTACAGTTTAGCTCGAGTCGAGCTAAACAGCTGGGATGCCCACCATGATCCCCTTGCTGTTTAGCTCGACTCGAGCTAAACTGCTGGGATGTCATGTGTTATATTTTTTAATAGAACCAACATTTAGCTCGAATTGAGCTAAATGGCTTTGAATTTCTCTTATGTTAAACGTCTCCTCCTTGCACTGAGGAGAAAGCAAGGGTACTGGAGGCGCTACAACATTTCTTCAAGCCTGTTCCTAACTCGGATTCGGATGATGATGACGGGGATGACTCAAACACATTTGAGCTGTCGACCTTCAAAGACCCCTCGAAGGTCAAAAACTGGACATTGCGATGGGTTGCACACACCCCATATCTTACCTTCGCAACCATTTACAAGGGAGAAGTACAAGATCCCCTAGTCATCGACATGGAAACAAAGGTCACCGAGTTTGACCATAAGGGGAAAGAGCAAATAAAGATCTATGGGGGCTAATCCATACCTCTTCTCCATGGTAGTAGACGTAGCAGAGAACCTCTTCGACCCAATTTCCTTAATGGAAAGTCTGTCGAATTCACCCTACGACGAGATAGTGACCACAATGAGGCAAGAAGTACTGGACATGAAGTGGGCAACAAAAGATGGACGTACTCTCCCGGCGAAATCCCTAGCCTTTAAACTGAGGAATGTTGTCAGCACCCTTACGCTCGCGGCAACGGAGGCAAAGGTTAAGCAAAACCTGGGAAAATCTCATATTGACGTTTCTGGAGTGACAGCAACCAAGAGCCAAATGGGAAGCCAACAGACAGGACGCAGTAGGGGGAAGAGCAATAGTTCCTTCCCAAAGCCGGGGCGCTTCTGCAACTCCCACACCCCTCTCCCCATTGAAGAAGAAAGGCCTCGAGAAGAAAACTGACAAGACAAAGCCCAAGAAGGACTTGCTCTTATCTGCGGAGGACTTGGCAACAAGTTTGAACTCTGTTCTCGTGGAACTCCCAAAGGTGAACAAGGTTGGAGAGGTCCTGGACTTCGATAATGCCAATCGAATTCTCCAGAATTTCTTCGCTGATTGCCAGGAGGAGTTCGTCTTCAAAACGAATAGGCAACCAAAGAAGTTCAGTGTGGACGTGACGCGGTACAAGCTCGCACCGGCCCATTGGACTATCCGTGCTTATGAGAAGCGTGGCATGGAGGAGATGAAGAATTACTTGATCAACATGTCGGATAGGACACAGAAGCAAACCCTATGTCTGATGCCAGACACGAAGGCACGACCACAACAAGAAGAGGATCTAAGGGGCTGTACATTCCATATCATCAACGGGCACCCAGCGTTGCAGCGTCAAAATCTCTCATCGAGGATAACGCCAGTGAGGAGTTGGTGAGGGACTTCAGGAGGTGGAACGCGTACATCGTTTGGACGCATGATTATGATAAGCTGCGAAAGATCTCAGCATTCTATAATCGGGTGAACCATCTTGCACCCTTTAAGCCAACTTGGGCGAGCAATATACTTGCCTCAAGAAAAGTGTGGGTGAAGTATGGTAAGCCGCAGTCGAAACATGCTGCCGCTGGTGCAGCCGAGCGCAGGAGCACAGGTCCAAAAAGTAATCCAGCGTCGAAGACATACGACGTAAATTCACTGATTCATTAGCATTAGCAGTTTAGCTCGAGTCGAGCTAAACTGCCTGGAGTTTAGCTCGAGTCGAGCTAAATGTATATAATCTTCTTTGTTTTCAATATTCTGGTGTATCTCGAGTAATTTAGCTCGAGTCGAGCTAAAGTGTAGTTCCGTGACAGCATCATCTAAGGTTTCTTCCTGTGCGTATGCAGAACTTCGTGGAAGCAATCAAGGAGCGCTTCGCTATGATCGATGTGGCGAAGCATCAAGCCCTGGTGGCGAAGAAGGGAGGGAAGAACACTATCTCCCTGACAAACGAGCTCAAGATCATCACATCCAGTGATGAAACATGGGACCTGTGGAAGGAGGTGATCGCGTCTGCGGCATGTGGTGGACTCATTGATCCCGACACCGAAGCACCTCACAAGAAATTCTATGAGAAGAAGGGGTTCGTTCCAGACAAGGATGGAACGCTTCCGAGGAAGTTGTTCAAATGGTTTGGGAACTTGACAGAGGCAGATCACTAGAAGCTGTGTAAGCACATCCTGCATAAGTCTGGGCCAAGTCGGAAGTACACATATCCGAAGGTTGTCATCAAGCACAATACGAATGTACTGGAGGACTGCTGCTCGGTCAGGGAGTGGGTGGAGCGGAGAAAAAGTAAGGCTGTAGCTCAGGCGGAGTTCAACAACATTAGTCCAACGCTCCATCTATTCAAGAGAGACGGCCTTGATGTACCCGCTTAGAAGCATTTCAAGAAGGCTTACCATGTGTCCAAGGAGTCCAAGCACGTTTTGCTTGATTGGGGTATTCCAGACTCGTACTGGACTAACTCCAAAGCTATACAGTTCCGCAACAAGTCGGCCAAGGATCTCTCCCCATATGCGGTTGAGTTCTTTAAAACCTTCCTGAAGGTTCGATATGCGTTTCAGAGTCCTTCAGCTGAGATGTGGTTTCTCCCATTCATTAGGGAGCCTCGACTCGCCTTCGGATCTTGGCCCTCCGATATATGAAGGTTGTCGTCCCACGCACTCACATTCGGAATCATCGACTTCTGGTTCCATCCAACCTACAAGACGAGGCATAACTACACTTTGGAGAATCCCTTCTTCATGAAGTTTTCCAATATGATCGATGACTATGGGCAACCCGAGTTTAACGATGTTTGGCACTGGCTTCTCATTTGCCGAGACGATGAGGACTTCGCCCAGGTGCTCACTTGGGTGGAGCGAAACACCTTGAGTGGTCGTAGAAGAGTCCATTCAGAGTATTTACCCGCTCCTAACGAGCGACTCGGCGGACACCCCCCAAAGAGCAGAATCACGATGGAACCCGTCAAACTCTTGTTTCTCATTGATGATAATTTACTTGAGAACAAAGTGGCAACGCCAGAACCTCTGAGCGAGTACAGAACTCCGGACCACCCGCTGTACAGAAAGTTCAACAAAAGGAGGTACGCACTGTATCCATCCAAGGTAAGGATGGAGTTCTACTTGCAGGTCCATGACACTTTCTGCAAACACGGGGGGGCGGTGTATCAGCTCTATGGTGAAACGAAGTCCCTCATGGCCGCCGCGGTAAGTGTTTCCAAACTTTAGCTCGAGTCGAGTTAAATCGTCCTACTGTTTTGATCTTATGGGCCATGTATGCATACACTTCCACACTTTAGCTCGAGTCGACCTAAACCTTGTTTACCTTGCCTTTGTTTTTTTCAGATGCTCTCGATCTCGGCTTTCGTTGTCGCGGATGATAGTGACTCGTCTCATATGATCGAAGCACAGTCACTTGGATTAACTCTCGACCCAACCGATTTTAGTGTCGACGCTTATTATGTCGATATGGAACGCTTTCCGGAATATGGCAAAGCCGTGCGGAAAGGGAAAGGCAGAGCTGTGGAGGATGGTGACGATGTTGATCTGGAGGAAGATGCCCCTATTGAGGAACAGACCCCCTCCTCCAGTGCTGCGGACATTAGCAATGAGAGCGATGCTCCGCCTTCTGATCCGATAAGTCAGACAGCATCTGAGGGTGGAGTGGGGAGAAGACTCGATTTCCCAGACGTCGACATTACACGTACCGACAATGAGAGACCGGGTTCTGCACCGGAGCTGGGATCCGGAAGTGGGAGAAAGACTGGCGGTGCGCGAAGTACTGGAAAGCCGGCACAGAAGATAAAGAAGCTCAACCCTACAGCTCGGCAAGCCTCCCCGTTGGGGAGAGCCGCTCCCTCTCCGGATGTTCAAGCTCTTCTCGCAGATTTACAGGTGTCCAAGGATAGGGAGAAAGACTTACAAGATCAGATGGCGAGGTAGAGCATGGATATAGAGAAGACAGTGCAGGTGGCACTGTAGGGTGCTCTGCGAGGCATCAGTAATGCCCCTATTTTTTCGAATGCGGGTCCAGTTCTGCCCAACGTCCAGCCGATAGGTAGCGCCCCACCTACTCCGCGAGTACTTGAGATTTTGGGCTCCCCTACCGGTGGTGCAAAATTGCCAGAGTCCGATCCAAGTCCCGCATCAGTGCCTGAGCCAAGCCATCATTGCACCGACCAGGTCATGCGTGACCCTAGTCCAAGCCCACCCCGTTCTCCCTCCCACAATCAGACTCAGGGAGATGCTCCCGAGACATCTTCAGGTCCCTCCCAAACTTAGATTTTTTGAACTCGGAATTTTGTAGATGAGGTGTTTATATCGGAGTAGTTCACTGAAATGTGCATTTTGTACTAAAGCGACTGTAATCAATACAAATGGGCTATTTAGCTCGACTCGAGCTAAACCGTTCAACTTTTTACCAATCCCTTCTATGTCAGCTTCATTGATCACTCTCTGATGATTCTATACTTCTCTTGCAATGCCCAGGTCAGGAAGTACATGAGGAAGTGGACGATCTTTCGATCATGGATGATGTTGTCATGGCCCTAACTGCGGATGAGCCCGTACGCACAAATATGGATTTAGATGTCACGGCCCAGTGTGCCTTTACCTTGCCAACGTGCGTAGAGGTCATTCCTGACGATCAACCTCACGATTCATTAGGGTCGATGGGTCCTGTGGAGGATCGGGATGTTGTAGAAGGTCAAGCCGAGGATGTTCAGGTATTTCATCCATCATTATATCTCGTTGCACTGTTTCCTTGGGTAATGACTTGCCTTGCGACTGTCCTCATTGTATCATTCATATAACTCCGTCCTAGTATAATATAGTAATGTCCATCTGTCATCGGTATTTCCTCTCCAGGTGCCCGAGGCATCTGGATGTGACGTAAGTTCTAGTGAAGAATTGAGTCTTGTCGTGACGCGACCTCAGAGTGGTTGGTTGAACGTTGTCCTCGACCTCAATGGAATACTCTGCTCCAGTACTCCTAATTGGCCTGGACAATCATTCGTTAGCCATGACCTTAACATCCACTTAGCGTCAAAGCCAGCAGTCGTGGGCCCCAAGCTTGTTTGTGTCAGGCCCAATTGCGCTGATTTCCTTCGTCGGTTGTCAACGTTCGCAACCATAACCGTCTGGAGTTCGATGAAGACTTCAACGACAAAAATGATCTGCGACTATCTGTTCGGTCCGATTCGTCCTGTCTATCCGCTCAGAATTCTAGGTCAAGAGGACTGTCAGAGAGTTCCTATGGGCGTAGATTTTCGAGGTCGTCCGGTATTTATGAAGGAACCCGGGACTCAGAAGGACATCTTCCTTAAGCCGATGTGTGATGGTCTCTATCGTAAATTTGGTGGCCTATATTCCAAAGCCAACACCATTTTTATTGACGACAGCCCGATCAAGCACTGTCAGAATAATTCTTACAATGTCCTTTTACTCTCCACTTGGAACAACCAAAAACCCAATGCCGCAGATGATAGTTTTTTGTTGAAGAAACTTTTGCCATATCTTGTAGACCTACATTAGGAGAAAAATCGGGTCACAAAAAGGCCGTGTAAGCGGCACGTGAGAGAAAAAAACGGACGCTGCCCGCCTACTTTTGACATGCCATGTGAGGTGCCACCGTGGTGCCAGCAACCGCCACGGGGGCTCGAACCAATGACCTCCGAGGGAGGCGTGTGGAGGGCACATCTAAGGCTGATACAACCTGCCTACTTGGGACCAAAGCCCGAGCCGAGGCATTCATGTCTCACCTAATATTCCGAGGACCTTTGTTGTGAGTGCGCCACGCAGTTCTGTGCGGGCAGCAACTCTGGCATCCGCTGCCAGCGGCAGAGGTGCCCAAAGTAGGGAGTTCACCTAGAAAGGGCAGGCTTACACGGCCTTATTTTGACCCCATTTTTCTCCTAATGCACCACTTTGTGGGGACAATCGCTAGATTCAGGGCCGAGCGTCCGATCGGGAAGAAAATGTATCGTGATGACCATTCTACCTGTGAACAATACGCTAAGATTAACGAGGCAATTAGTCGTAGAGCATAATTTGGCATGATTTTGGTTCTCTAGTTTGTTAATAGACATTTTTGAATTGCCGCGGAGCTATTAGTATATTGTACATCTTAACTACTTGCGTAATCTTTGTATCCAGACTACTCCTTTTGTAATACGAAGTTTATTTTTCTTTCTTGATCTATTTTGCCCCTTGCAACGAACATTAAACCATTGCTGAATTATTGGTGGATGTATGTTTCTATTTGCTTTATGTATTGCAGGATAATGCATGTCGAGCCTCAGTGGATTCTTTGAATAATGCTTATGGCTGCGGGCCTTCTCAGCGTAGCAAAGGGCTTCTGTTGCAATCGGTTGCAAAAGCGCAGTCCACGATGGACTATTCAACTATGGCTGTCGACAAAGGGGTTGTGGACAGCCCGGTTAATCTGTCCATTCCCAAGACCCTGAAATCCCCTTCTCCTAAGTGGCCACGGACCGTACTGCAAGTTCTATCTCCGAAACGACAGAGTTCTACCCCTACGAAGCGTGCTCTTTATAACAATGTGGAGGACATGCCGTCACCACCACCGGCAAAGGTTGGTTTTCATTCGTGAGTATTCGCTTTTCATTCCTTTCTGATGTTTCATTCATGTAAGTTTCTTTCATGATGTTTCATTCTGATGTCCTTATTTTAGCTCGAGGCCACCTAAAATGATTGATCTTTTTATACTTTCATCTAGGTCTGGTTCTAGCTTATTTGGGCCTCCTCGTTCAAGGTCTGTTCGACCTTTACACTTGCACTCAGCAGTTTAGGTCGATTCGACCTAAACCGAAATCTCTTCCTAATGCTAATTTATCCCCTTTGCAGATGTCGAGGCTACGATCAACAACTACAGGATCCGGGGCAAGGAAGTCCGGCGACACCCACTCTAAACCATCCAGTACCTGTCGCCACTCTCTGCCAGAGTCAAGCATTGGTGACAAGTGTAGGCAGAAGTTGCAACGTCTTCTTGATAGTCCAATGATGCAGGTCGAGGGAATGTCGTGGACACGTCAGCGCCAACGGGAATTTGTCAAGTCAAGAATTGAGGCTTACGGAGGGACTCCATGACCATATAGAGGATACTATGTACCGTATAGCAATGGCGCAGACAATGTAGACGATTATAAGAGTCGTCTGTGTTATTACAATGTAATTATGTTTTGAATAAAAAGATTGATCTGTTTGTCAAATTCTCTCGTCTGCTATTTTTGCCTCATTGTCTTGCACACTTTTCCGAATGTAATTTATGTGATTGGACATTGCTTTTTATTAAAACCTTGGTTTAGAAAGGTAACGAATAGTTACTACTTAAAATACACGGAACGTGGTATATTCTTTTTCCTTGTTTATATTGCATTTAGGTGTGATCAACCTAAATGACTTAATCATCATCTCTCTTTAAACATGTTTTTAATGAATCAATGAACATTACTAAGTTTTCTCCTGTATGTTTGTGCATTTAGGTCCACTCGACCTAAATGACATGGGCCTCATTGTTCCTTTAAGGTGTTTTTAATGATTCAATATCGATTTACGCAAGATGGGAAGGCACGAATGTCGCCATTTCTCTACACGCTAATATCCCAAATTCAAGAATATCTCCCAAAATAACGAATATGGTGTTATTATATTGTTTCGCTAGCCATTCTTTGCCCACCTCACTATCAGACACCCCAGCCCGTATGTTGGTGATCATTGTGTCATTAAATCCCTTCTCGGCTTGAAGGGGTTTCCACTCATCCATACTCCACTCTAGATGGTTTGAGTCTCTAAGTTTCCAAAGCGGGTAGCCCCTATATATCAGCATAAGCTCATTTTGAATGATATGATCCATTTTATGCTGCTTGCACCATATGTGCAATGATATTCCATCCTTTTGGACTAGCTCCTTTCCTGTAACCTTGATGTATACTTTCAGGTCCATAATCTCCTTCACCAACCTCTTGCATTCGTGGTCTCGAAGATGGATTATCTACTGCAAGTCATTCAACGTTATGTCCCGGCGAGCTGACTTTCTGTGAAATCTTGGTTTCAAACCATCCGGTTCTCCCATGCATTGAAGACCAGCTGCCACTTGTTGTATGTTTTGTCAGATACGAAGACTAAGGGCAATTTTCACGTTTTTGTCTGAGGGGCTTTTCCAAGGATCTGATCGAGGAACTCCGTGCAGAACTCTTGTAGAATAGAAGCAAATGAACACATTAAGTCAAGTTTTCTGGTACAAAAGGGAGGCCATATCAGCGTCGACGGGCTGCCGATGACTTTTAACAACAAGTGAATGACAGTTAGGGAAGAAACATTAACTTAGCTTTTATCTTTTCGGGTCAACTCTCTTGTCGATCTTTTCCTTCTCGTCCCACTTCGCACACATCTTCTCCAGCAGGGACCAATAGTTGGCTTCAGCAACCTTATCCTTGACCTCGATGTTCAATGCATTAGACACCTTAATAAGAATGTTCTTGTCTTTAGCCCATACAAGGATTACATCGTGATTGAGGTAATTCATCCGCATCGGCGAATCAAGTGGTTCCTTCTCTCCCAAGTCTCGACATGCCTTGTACGTGTGCTGGCCCCTAATAATGTAAAAGTGGACGTGATCCGCATCATACCAACGTACCTTTTTGCTACTGCTATTGTAATTACTATAAAAATAGCACATATTTTTTTCCAGCATTTGATGAAGAATTGCTTAAAGGCCAGCCATCGTGATCTTGCTTGTCAAAATATTTCTCTTTACGAGGTTTGTATTCAAATGACTACTCTTAGATGGCGTTTGACTCATACACGATTAGAAGGGGGTTACCTTCTCTCTGATATTCTCACATATTGCTTCCACAATTTACCAAACACAGACGAGGTTGATGGTCTAGATGGTGTTCCAAAGAATTCCTATCGCTCTGTGAGAAGGAAAGTTTGCAAAAAAGATGACGTCTCTTCTTGTAAGCTTTGACATATGGTTGTGCCTGCTGAATGCTGCCTAATGAGTTCGAAGCCGTGCTGCAAGGACCGATGTTGTCAGACCTTTAGATGGGAAGATACTAGGCATATTCGTTATAGATTTTATGCAACAACCTTCAAGGCGAGGCAAGAGATGTCCTTTGCTGTGCAAGGGTAGTTGCATACTATGCCCGGTAAGCAGAAACTCTATGTTACCCTTGGGAACGTCGACGTATGCAAAGTGGCATGGTATATTATTCACGGTGTCTTAAAATCCACGTACTACAGCTACAAAGCTTCGGCAAGAAGTGACAATGTTAGTGGAAGTCACGGAAATTTTGGTGTACATTGTCCCCAGATTTGCACAACTGAGGGGCGTGCGACGTTGGCTACAATTGTTAATGAGAATGCGGACCAAATGCCCAACAAATTTCAGAAGATTGGCAAGAAGAGAGTGGGCGCGTTCAAAGTACTTTCGTCCGCAATGAATTGGAATCACATGGGCAAAATGGCCAATGTCGTAAGTTCCTCCTCTTCCTCTTTCACTCAGGATAATTTTCTGGATATTAGTCATTTCTGTCGTCAACGGCCCGCCAACTGGATCACAAACTTGCCAATTGATTATCCTCACTCTGTACTGTCCAGGTGAATGAGCAGTGCAACACAAAGCCAATTTCACAGTCCTCTGTTAGTCGCATGAGGAAGGAGTACTTCCGCAATGTTGAGCTGAAGGCAGTAGGAAGTAATTTCTCCAAGTGCACCGAGTGTGACTTCCTTGCTGAACTCATTGCAAAGTATCCTAGAGGGCCAAACGAGTGGCAGAGCTTGACAGACGATAGGAACATGCACCTGAACTATCAACGAGCTTGTCGCAACATTTATTACGGGTAATCAACCCAATCTATACGGAGTTCTACTGATTTCTTTTGCATCATACACAACAAGATGGACACATTAAAAACAACAATTCCCCGGATGCAACGTATTACGAAGGCTACGGTAGGGCCTGGTCAAATTCTAATATCCTGTACTAGAAGCTGACTCACGGACACGGAGATCGTGCTTACGCACACTATGCAACTGCCCTATAGCCACGAGACCCAATTTTCACAATCTCCTTGTTATATAGCGTATTCCGTGCCTTAGAGAAACTAGCTGTTAGGGAGACAAAAGCACTCTTCGAGGCTCCGCCACAGAATGAATTCTTTGAAGCGCTAAAGCATGGAACGTCACGTTGCATCCCCTCAATTCTAGCTTGTAGAGATGAGCCGCTCCCTTCACCTCTTCTTGGTAGGCTTACCGTTCCTTTGCCAAAGAAGTTGTATCTCCAGCTTGATAATTCAACTAAGGACAACATGAATCGTTTTCTTCTAGCTTTTTGCTCGTTACTGACGGCAAGGGATATATTCAAGGAAGTTACACTTGGTTTCTTGATTGTGGGACACACAAATGAGGACATTGATGCACACTTCAGTCACCTTTCAAAGCTCATCAAGCAGAAGAACACATACGACCTTGCCGACCTTTTGAAGGCATTCATGGATTAATAGAAGACAGTTGCCTTTATTCCGGAGGTTGTTTAGGAAGTGGCAGACTTCAAAAGATACATTGCTGATTTTCATCACGACGGAGGTAATGCAATAGAAGGTCACAGTGAAATGCATCTTTTTAAGTTCTATGTAGTACAAGCACTTTAAGTGCTTCTAAGAGGTGGCATGAGCAGACGAGAATTCAGAGAAGAGAAATTTCATTAAAAATAGAATATTTAATTATATCAAGTATTAGAGAACTGGCATGGCTCGGGATAAGAAATATGCACAAGACATGTTACCCTATATACAGTATTGGGATCTAAGTTTAAAGGAGGTCAATGAGCCATTCCCCGATACTCCTGCCACCTTATAGGAAGAATTTTGGCCCATCTCATACTAGACCTGGGACTACGTCAGGGCATTTGATGTAGACAACGATTATATAGGGGATCCAGATATTTGTCACGGGGTCAAGGATGAAGTGGAGCCTTATCCTTTCTGCGGTCCGCTCAATTCTAGGCCGAAGTCTCTATTTAACCCATACCGTGATGTGTTATGTGGCGATTGGGTTTTCTATCGTCCGAATAACAAAGACCACCTACCCAGTAGGATGGGTAGGGCCATAGAGCCTCTTATAACAGAGCCTGGTCCTAATTATGGGAAGTTCAAGCTTGAATGGTGGACTCTGATGAAGGAAGGTAAGAAAAAAGTTGTAAGGGAGTGCTCGACAAGAAGGTGGAAGAGGGAGTTGACTAATGCGGAGTGGGTGGACTGATACTAGATAATCATCTTGACCGGTGATTCCTTGATGCTCGTCTACATTGCACGGCCTCTGATTTTTACGATTGACAATGTTACATGACTACTAGGGACTAGTCAGCTACCCTCCAAAGCTTTTCACAACATTGGTAAATCCATTACGCGCTTGAAGAAATTGGGAAAAAGATGCAACTACTACTAAAGTCTCAATAATTGTGAATTCTAGTACTATCGACGGATGGAAGCACGGATCCAAACGACAAATATGACGATTACAGGCTGGCGTTTAGTTTGCACCACTGATCTTGGCGAGAGTTACGACTTCCAACACCCTCCGAGACGTCGTATGCTTCATCAATAACGCGGAGCCACCCCACAGTTGATGTCGTGTGCGTTGACACTTCCCTTGTATGGCTGAAGTGAACATTGCCTTCACTTTACGACTCCTCGGACGTTAGAGAAAAGGCGATGCCAGAAGCGTTAGAGATCTCAATCAACTCCATGGTGTGAGAAACACTTCAGAACCACTGTGCACATGGCTGCAAAAGGCGTGCGATGTGCACGAAAGCAGAAATGGCTGTGTTGCAAGAACTGGCGACCACCGCCCCAAACCATGGCCGCAGCTCCTCGACGTCAGCCGGTGTCTCCTGATACTATTCATACCCCACATTGCTACCCCGCCTCCACATTATGACCCAATATTCGCTGTCTTCTAACTTCTCCTGTATGGGAGTGACTAACAAAACTTGTGGCGCTCAGCTGCTATGGCAAAGGGAGTTCAGTCCCAATTACTGGAAGCGGTGGATGGAGTTCTTCTACTGAACTGGTGAGAGTTCTAGTAATCCACTCCCCTAGGGTTTTTGGACTACTGCTAGCCAACGTTGAGTTACCCTACTCGTCGGCGGCTAGCCGACTACATCCTACTCTAGTCGACAGCAGCTAGCCAACAAGGTCCTAGTCTACGCTTCCGCGGCTACACAACTAGGGCCTACTCTCCTAGTCGGTGTGTAGTCGACTAGGACTAACTTAACTAGGGCTAATCCAAGTAGAAATAACTAAAAGGTAGGGCTGAGATTTAGCTAAAAGTAAATAACCCACATTGTTTGATTATCCTGGTATGGTGTAACTTTAAAGAGGAGTTTTATCCTACGACGCCTAGCCCATTCGACGGACAACTTACCTTGATTTGTGAAATTTGGAACGGGCAAGTTCTCCTTTGAACACCGTTTTAGGCGAACAATAAAAATCAAACCGTATAGAAAACTTGTTTTTTTTTATGTATTTCTAATTCCACATTTTTTGACAATTTTTTGTTTTGTATAGATTTCTCCACTTCTAGTTTAGTAGGAATCAAACAGGTCCAGGTTGGTTGAGTGAGCAAGGGGTTCGCTCTCTTAGTCAATGGGTAGCCGACTAGGACTAAGTTCACTAGGACAATATTAACTAGGACTAACCTAACTAGGACTAACTTATTGGTACGGCAAAGATTTATCCAAGAGTAAATAACCCACATGGGGAACCAAAATGTTCTCCTTCGATCGGCGCTATAGGCAAATAATAAAAATCATATCGGATGGAAAATGTCATTTTTATATGTATTTCAAATTCCACAGGTCAGTTGAGTAAGCAAGGGGTTGGCTCTCTGAGTCGGCGGCTAGCCAACTTGATTGCACTTTGAACCTCGTGATTGTGTATACACTTGCATTATGAAGGAGGAGTGCGGAGTCCTCACACAAATACTCCAAAATGAGAGAAGCCTCGCACTAGCATCCACTCGGCGGGTCGCTGAGCGTCTTCCCTTCACCCGTTTCACTTCACAGATCTAAATTTTGCTGAGGATGTAAATCCTTTATTTAGCATCTCTAGATTTTCAATGATGGGATTGAGGTTTCAAGGGTTTAGGTTTTCAATCAGCCGCCCGCTGAGGAAATCGGCTATGAAAGTGGAACATGGATGTCCAGATTTGAACATAATATTAAATTGACTCATATGATTTTATCACTTTTAAGCGGAATGCATTATTTCTTAAATATTTCACTTCTTTCTCTTGAAATGTGACCCTAGACACATCAAATGAACATTTAATGATGTCGCAAAGTAGTCCATAATTGAGCGTTTTGTCCATAATAACTTAAATATCCCTTCGATGGTAATTAGTCTGCATCTTTAATCTTCACTTATGTTTGAGTGCTTCACTTATGTTCTCCAAAACAGTCAGAGTCAACACAGATATAGGCCCAGAGCAAGAAAGTTGATTACAAGTTATAGATTTCATATGCTCATTCTACTACCACAAAACATTCAAACTAAATACAAAAATACACGGCCATAAGTTGTGAATAACTTCAAAAAAACATCCAAGTATCCAAAAAGTTACCGCTCACCGCTCTCTGCTTCCCACTCTCTGCGTGAAGATTAGCTTTTCCCTCCAGCGAGCAAAGTCGGCCGTGTACCTCTCATGGAGTCGGCTCTATTGTTCGCTCGTCACGTTGCATTCATTGTTTGTACCTCTCCATGGCCTATCTCTCAGCTTGCAAATCATTCAATTCACCATCCTCCATGGTTGTGAACATTTGATACTGACTATGTTGTAATAATCAATCAGCTGTGTGTTCTTTCTAGTCTTGGCGGTTGTTAATTTTTGCCTGCTGTAGTCGGCTTTGATTGGCCTCTCTGAGTCAGTCAGCTAGTAACACTTGGCTCCTTTCCTAGTGTTTTTGTAGTCCATGCCACTCTAGCAATTAACAATCTAGCAATCGGTTGTGTGGCCTAGTTAGTACTTACAAACAGTTTTTCTAGCAATTAGGAATAGATCAAGGCAGTTCTGCAAAATTACCTCTACCTAGTTCCTAAATCCTTTTTCACACTGCACAGACCTTTAGAAAATCCTATCTAGTGATTACAGTTCTGGTTACAGCTCTGACGTTATTTAGTACAAAACCGCCCTTCTACCAAAATTCACTTATCAACCCAAATTCCCAGTCTGTTTTAACTTGGTCCAACCAATAGGTTTGGGTCCCAAATTCAACCAACATCCCCAAAATGACGTCCAACAGCTAATTGCAATCCCCAAATTGAGGTCTCTAGAGTTGATCGAGGTCCCAAATTGAAGTCTACAATTCAAAATTCAAATTTTTAAGATCCTAATTATTTGGGTTACTTGCCTTTCGCTCGTTTTTACAGTGGAAGTCCTGAGTAGACTTGGTAGCTGCCCTAACTTTTTTTTTGAGGTTGTACTACCCCTATTTTTGAGGAGTCAATTCCATGGCAACTTCGGCCCTTCAATTCCTCTCAACACCTACGCCCAACAGCCTTCCAGCAAAGCCAAACCTGATGTGCTGCCCCGTGGACAAGTGTTGAATTGCAACCGTTGCTACACTACTGCTTCTACCTCTGAAAACAGCTGAAACCCTTAGCGGCCAATGCTTCTCTCTACTGCTACTGTTTTAGCACTTCAGCACCTCTAGGACCCTTACAGTGACTGGACAGCAGCTCTGCTAAGCCAGTTTTTGCAGTGCATTCACTCCTAAACCTTGACAATGATTGTGCAGCACCTTGGACAGAGAGTTTCAACAATTTAGTACCTCTACAACCCCCTAACAGCGACTTTAGAACCTCTTTAGGGTGTGACACAACATAAAACAAGGAGGAGATCACGTGGTTCAAACATAAGCATGGTCGTAGGCTGGTAAAGAGAGGATGTAATTACTAGACCTTAGCCCTTCTCAAACTTGCCAAAGTCCTAAAAACCCAACTAAACAAGGCACTTTAAACCCTCATAGAGTACCGGAAACATACAAATACAAGTGAAAAAGAGGTCAAAATTGCATTAAATGGGTCGAAATGCCCAAAAACATAGTACAACAGCTCCTAACAGCTCTTAGACCTCTCTCAATCTACATGCTCTAGTGTAGAATGAGTACATGAAACCTTAAACTTGCCTTTTAAACTCCCTGAAAACTAGCTGAAATCATCTAATCCACTATGACAGAGTTCATCGAGTTGGTTGTGGTAGGGTTCATCCAAGGCGGTTGATAGAATTCATATGGAGGATCTGTATGTCTGTCGAGGACTACATGGATGAAACTGAGAAGGAACTAGATGGACCGAGAGGGAGAGATCTGTGGGATTCCCGGTTAACTCAAGCATAGCTGATGTTGAGAAAAGGTAGAGTTTCTCCTTCTGCATCTTTGGAGTTGCTTCAAACTTCTCATTGTAAAGTTTAATTTTCTCTATTAAATCCGGGGTATTCTCAGGATCTCCAATTGGAAGGTGTCTCTTCAATTCTTCTCTCAGCTTATCCAAAACATTCTTAACCGCCTTGGCGATTCATTAATCCATTAACTTGAAGTCCTTTGATTAGGCTCAGAAAACCTCTCATATAATCTCCTTTCAGCTTGGGCTCTTGCTTCTCCTATCTCTTGCTGCTTAAAGCTCACCATAGTTAACAAACGTAGGACAAATGTTCCATTTAAAAAAAAATTAAAGATATTGTTCAAGGAGAAGACTCAACTGATTAAGAACACTGTTGAGGTTGTCCATTGTGAAAGTATACCATGTACGCTGCGTACTTGCATGCTTTGCTCTAGCCATGTCTAATGTTGCCTTCAAGACAAGCCCTTCAAAATAGCTAAAAGACTAAGGACCAATAGTTTGGAGACAATAGACTTTGTGAACCAGATTTGTTTCAACGTGTGACTTCTCATTTCTCCTAAATCACAACTCTGTCATAAGTTGATGTCTAAATTCCAAAAAACAAAAATCAGACAATTGGAATGCCTACAAATACACTTCATGAAGAGCAATAAGTAGGGGGCTTACCAATTCACTTCATGAAAGACTGTTAAGATTGTGCCCACATCTCCATAGCACTCTTGAATTATACTCTCCACCCAAAAGTGCCAATTAAAATCCCATGCATGGTACCGATCTATGATCAAAAGCCAGGCTTGGATATGATGGTTTCCATTCCAAACCATAAACATCTTGTTTGACAAAACCTTTAGATCATCTTGTGATTGGAGAGTCATCTCAAAATCATCATTTTTCTTACGCCATTCTAGACTCCACTTCTCCACAATGTCATCCGTAACCTCAGGGGTAAATTCATTGTTGTCTTTGACATGGCAACATAGAAGATCCCATTCCCCTCCATATAGCCGCACTTGATGAAGTCTGATGCTGTTGAACGTGATTCTTAAGGAATGGCCTAACAACTGGTAAGGAAATCATCCCTCATAAAGAAATGCTTATGCTACCTTTAGCACTTGGTTGCCACTTCAAGGCCTCAAGTCTAGAAGTTGTGTTTACATAGGATGCTCCAAGAAGGTTGTGAAGCTCCGACTTCGCTCCGTCCTCCAAAATCAATTGGATTGTTAGATCTAAATTATCACAATAAGCTTTAGTATTCTAATAAAGCAAGTATTAAAGAACTTCCTTGACAGCCTCGCAAGCATTTCAGAGTATTCACAAAGTAGCCATAGGGGTTCGTTGTTGCCAACCCTCTCTTTGGCATGACATTTAGAGCACATTTACAACCTCCCCCTCATGTTCCTCAGTAGCCTCACAAACAAGTTACAGCTTTTACAAAGAAGCCCTCGGGGTAGATTGTTACTGATCCCCCTTTGAAATGACATTTTGAGCACATTCACAGCCTCACGCACGGATTCCTTACTTGCTTCACAAGCATTTCAGAGCATTTACAAGGCAACCTTGGAGGGTAAGTCACTGCCAACCCCTTCCTTTAGCATGACATTCAGAGCACATTCACAGTCTCCTGCGAAGGTTTCTCAGCAGCTGTTAACCGGAGATTTATCCATCTCCCCTTTCCTAGTTCCCGGTAGTACTTTTACAGTTTTCCATCTCTGTCCTCGACAGTCATCTAGTCGGCTGGATGAACTTTGTAAGAGCCGACTGGATGAATTCTGCTAGACTCTTAAGGCAGATTTTAGGGTTTTTGAGATCATTCCTCACTACAGCACTCAGAGTTAGGAGAGACTGAGGAGACTTCATGAGCTACTGTACCATGATTATGGGGCATTTTGACCCTCTTTATACAGTTTTGACTCACTTTTCCACTTCTTTTGAGTGTTTCTAGCATTGTATGAGTGTTTTAGCTCCTAAGTTAGTTGGGTTTTTGTAGGGTTTTGATGGGTTGTGAAGGCTAGGGTTTTATAGGAAATCCTCCCTTTACCATTGGCGACCATGCTCTAGTTCGTTCCATGTGAATCTCCTGCTGTTTGGGGGTTGTCCACACACTAGAAGGGTCAGAAAGTACACTCATTAGGGCTGCAGGGGTGCAGCAGGAGCCGTTACAACCTCCTAGTGGTGCTGATTGTTGTCAAATCTTAGTTCACAGGCTGCACAGTTTTGATTGGGTGTTGGGCGTCACTGCACGTGTCTGCATTGAGGGCAGGCTGCATCCTAGGCACTGGCAGACTCTTTGGTGTTACACTCGCCATCACTGGGGCAGCAGACAGAAGATAACGGTTTTCAGATGTTTCCAAGGCGGAGGCACTGGTGCAGTTACAGGAGCAGACCAGCACACGTCCAGAGAAGCAGTAACAATAGAGCAGATCTGTTGCAGACTGGAGGGTGTAGGTGCTGCGACGTTTTTTTTGAGGCAGATTTTTCATCACCCACCACAGTGAACTCAGGGTAGTTCACAAATCGAAAAAGGGGATACAGGCTGATCTGCAACCTCATCACTGGAGAAGAGGTGAAGGTAAGTCACTTGTAACCCTAGCATTTCAGATTCAAAGTTAGAGATCCTGAAAAATTGGGGTTAAGGAATTTGAATTTTGAATCTGGGTATATCAATTGGTACCTCAGTCAGCCTTGGGGATCTCAAAATTGGGACCTGGACAGACTGTAGGATAGTGTGGAGTACTTGAGTCTGCAATTGAATCGTTTTTTGGGTAAAGCTGTAAGGGATAGTTAACCACAGGATTAAAAATCTGTAGGAGTTAATGCACTGCAAAAAAGGGGATAGTAAACAGCTGGGAAGTATACCCCAGATATGTTCAGTCAAAATTTTCATTAAAGAAATAGATTGTACTACTAACCAGGCCACACAGCTAGGGAGCTGCGGTCTGTGAGTGTTGTATTGACAGGAAGACTCAAGACAGTTGAACAATCGACTGACTGTGAAGGGAGAAACGATCAGCCAACAGCAGAGGCAAGTAGCACCATACAAGCAGCAGGAAGACCCAGCAGTCAACAATCAACATCCATGGAGGAGGGGGACCAAAATGACCTGCGAGCAGAAAGGCAGGCCACGGAACGATTCAGACGCTACATGCAACGGGATGAACGGTCGACAGAGCCAACTCCAGCGGAAGGACAGGGCCGACTTAGCTCGCAGGGCAGTGCGGCTAAGCAAGTAGGAGAGCTCATTGACATGGAGGTGGAAAACGACCTGTCATCATCAGATGGGAGAACCAGAGAGAGCAGATTTGGAGGGGAAACGCAGTTCGAAAAAGGGGATAGGCTGAGCCCTCAGCCTGACCCAACGAGTGCCCCCTAGAAGTATCAAGACATGAAGAGGACATCATCATTCAGGAGGGATTTTTCCACAGCTGCAGATGATTACAACACCTTCAGAGAAGAACGCCGGCAGACGCAGGAAGTCTTCGCAGAACCAACCCAGTGGCCCAGTACAATCACTGGCAGAGCCGACGCGGGCGCAGAGCCGACTCAAAGGCGCAGCCGACCAGCCTCTCCTGTACACCTGCCACAAACCCCAGAAACCTTACATGCTGCTTTTCAGAGTTTGAAGCAGAAGCTGGAAGAGACCAAGAGTCGATCAGTCCAGGAACAGGGACTTGCGAATCCCACAGAAGGTGGACCTAGCAGGAATGTTCATTTTTTGGACAAATTCAGACTTCGCGTTGACTGGGAGCAAGAAGAGGAGGACAGGTGGGCTGTGGAAGCATTCAAAACAGGCTTACAAGCTAGAAGAGAGAGGGCCAAACAATATTCTACGACCCTCACTCACAGCAAGCCTGACCCAGGTAAATACCTCTAGCAATTGGAAGCTTTACAGCAGGCTACACCCTCGGGCGAGGCGTCGTTACATCACTGGCATACTGAGCCACAGTGGCCGCCAAAACCGTCTCAGACTGCATGGGAGCTTGAGTTTAACCGACGGGTCCAGGAGACAGCTCAGAGGTTAGCCACGCAGCAGTTAGCGGCACAGCAAAGAGAGCAACAAAGATTGGAAAGGGAAAGGCAGGAGCTAGCGCAGCTGCACGATCTATGGGAGGAACAGAGACGGGAGCGCGAACAGGAACAGACTGGAGAGATTCCAGTTAGGACTCCCTACTTAACCGACCCAACTCCGGAGGTGCTAAGGGATAGAAAGGTACCTGGACCCCTTCCAATCGTAGCTCCCTCGATAGTCCATCGACCGCTTGCTTATGTGGATCACCTTACAGGTGACGTATATCACTCTGCCCAGCCGACTCATCCCACAGAAATTCCTGTTTGAATAGCAGAGCCCACCTTTGGGGAATCAGTCCCTGAAGAGGTTTATGGGGGGAGGCCTATAGTTCACTCCTCATCCTCTGCCCCGGTGGGCTACAGCCCAGCTGCCGTCCCCGGAGGCCCCCACAGCACTGCACCTATTCCACACCCTCCGAGGCACCCCATAGTGACATCAGTAGTGCGACCTCCTGCTGTACCCACAGCCCGCACTACCGACTTCACCTCTGCGCCTTTTCGACCCCCTGCCAGTACTCAACGGAAGCAGTTGCCGTACAGAGCCTACAAGGAAGGCAGTGATCCAGATGCCCATCTCCGCTACTTTGATAAATGTGCCTCGTTCAATGGGAAAATTGATGAACAAGTGATCATCACACTGTTCGGTACGACTCTTGTGGATAAAGCCCAGAGATGGTTTGATGATTGGCTGGACGACCATCTTTACTGTACATGGGAAGAGGCTAAGGAAGCTTTCAAACTGCGATATCGAGAGCAGGATACAGATGAGCAGGTCTATATGACTCTCAGAACCTTCAAACAGGGTGAGGGAGAGAAGGTACAAGACTACTATGAACGTTTTATGAAGTTGATCAAGTGCCTGCAGATAGAAGTGGGAGAAGGGTTCAAGCTTACATATTTCAGGGCAGGTCTGCTTGATTACTTGAAGGTGACTACCAGTGGGTCTACAGCAAATACCCTTACCAAACTGAAGGAGTTGGTCAGGCGCTATGAGACTAATTGTACTGATGCTTCGGGGAAGAAGTTGTACTTCCAGGCCAAGAGGACAGAGCCGACGAATAGTTGGGCTAGTACTGCAAATGCCCAGGCAGATCAGGTAGAGACAGTCAACCGCAGGTTCTGCACGGTATGCAAGAAATTTGGGCATGAAGACAAATACTGCTTCGTGAACCCAGACAATCCCAAGAAGAGGCTACCCAGGGCAGATGGGAAGCCCACGGTAGGCGTTCACGAAGTATCGGCTACACAGCCAACCAGTAGCTCAGGAAGACAGTTTAGCGGCCAGCCTGGAGGATATCAAAACGGCGGAGCTGGCAGGATTGATGGGTGCTTCTTGTGTTTGGGCACCGACCATCAGATGCGTAATTGTCATTTACGCCTAAAGTTTCAGCAAATGTTGGCTGCTGAAAAGCATGGAACTAACTCTGTTGGTGTCAACAGTGTGGAGTTGCAGGAATTGGATCACCCTGAAGTGATCCAAGACTCAACGACAGCCCAAGACTCAGGCAGACTGGGAGAAGGAGGAACGGCTCTGAAAGAAACTCATCACCTTAACTGAGGAGATTAATCGAGAGAATGAGTTGGCACAGCAAAAGGAAGAGGAGCTTCAAAAATCAAACGTGGCCATGGTTGTCATAATAGACCGACCGTCCGTTAGTCCGTTAGTTCGTCATGGTAACAAGACACACCCCAGTGTCCGTCACATAAGGGAATTGACCGGTTGACTCACAGTAAGGGTAAAACGAATTTACCTGGCGCTGACTTTTGCGCGCGCTCGCGCTCGCGCACGTCCATTCGAGCGCAAGCATACAGGCCGGTGCAAAAAAAAAAAAAAAAAAAAAAAAAAAAATTTTTTTTTTTTTTCGCACTCGCCCGCATGTTTGCGCCCGTCCGCACTGGGGCGCGCGCAGACGGGCGCGAGCGTATCAGCGAACGCGCACACAGAAACCAGGCAATGTTCTGAAAAAAAAAATTTTTTTTTTTTTTTTTTTTTTTTCGCACTCGCCCGTATGCTCGCGCCCGTCCAAACTCGCCCGTCCAAACTCGCCCGTCCGCACTCGCCCGATGGCGTGCGCCGGACTTCCACCAAGTTGTTCATTTCATTTTGGTGCTACTCCTACCATTGAGTGCAAGCATTCGGGCGCGCAAAGACGGGAGCGAGCATATTAGCAAATCGCATACAGAAACCAGCCAAAGTTTTAAAAAAAAAAAAAAAAAAAAAAAAAAAAACATTTTTTTTTTTTTAATTTTTGCACTCGCCCGTATGCTCGCGCTTGTCCGCACTTGGGCGCGCGCAGACGGGCGCGAGCGTATTAGGAAACGCGCACACAGAAACTAGCCACAGTTTTTAAAATTATAAAAAAAAAAAAAAAAAAAAAAAAAAAAAAAAAAAAAAAAAATTTCCCGCACTCGCCCGTATGCTCGCGCCCGTCCGCACTCGCCCGATGGCGTGCGCCAGACCTCCACCAAGTTGTTGTTCATTTCATTTTGGTGCTACTTTTTCCTTTGCATTCGCCGGTATGCTCACGCCCGAGTACTCGCGCACGTCCGCACTCGCCCAATAGCGCGCATCGGACTTCCATCAAGAAGGTGTTCATTGCAATTTTATGCACAAATAATTGTTGCCAGACCAAGGAGCTCAATTGCTCAGTACGCGATGTGATGGAGATCGATGAGTGTTGAGAACATTTTTGTAATATGATATTAGAATAAAAATAGTAGCAAAAGGCATAGATAATTAGATTAGTAGAAGATTTTGGAGTTAGTTTAATTTTGTTTAAACTAAAACATTTTGTGTACATTTCCACTATCTTCGCGTTGATTAAATCATAATCTATTGAAATGTCAATTCATTGTTGACTATGTCGTTCAAAACACTTGATGGCTTTTTATCCATGACTTTTATTTATATTTCTCCCATTCTATCCCTTTATTTGTTGATTTTTCTATTCTTCTTCCATTCTATCTTCTCGTTTTCCTTTTCTTCTATATCCAGTGGATGATGTATTTATTTATTTTATTAGCCTTCCATTGGTCTCACATTCTATCTTTTATTTTTATATATTAAAATTTCCAATTGTCTTCCATTCTATCATCTCATCCTTTAACTTCATTATAATTCCATTCTATCTTCTTGTTTTCCTTTTCTTCCATTTCTACTAGATGAAGTATTCATTTATTTATTTATTTATTCTTCGATTAGTCGCCTATGCCATCTTTCATTTTTATTTATTTTTCCAATTGTCTTCTATTCTATCATCTTGTTATTTTAACTTCATTATAATTCCATTCTATCTTCTTGTTTTCCTTTTCTTCCATTCTTAGTTTATTATGTATTTATTTATTTATTTATTCTTCCATTAGTCGCCCATTCCATCTTTTGTTTTTATGTATTTCTTCCAATTGTCTTCCATTCTATCATCTCATCCCTTTTAACTTCATTATAATTCCATTCTATCTTCTTGTTTTCTTTTTCTTCCATTCTTAGTTTATCATGTATCTATTTATTTGTTTATTCTTCCATTAGTCACCCATTCCATCTTTTATTTTTATTTATTTTTCTAATTGTCATGTATTCTATCATCTTGTTATTTTTAAGTTCATTACTATTCCATTCTATCTTCTTGTTTTCCTTTTCTTCCATTCTTAGTCTATCATGTATTTATTTTATCATTCCAAGTCTATGATGTATTTTTTTTTCCTATATTTGTTATGTAAACTTATTATATGTGCCAATTGAATGAAACATGGAAAATAAATTCAAGAATAACATGAAATATAAGTTGTTTACATATTTAATTAATGAATGCAATCATGAACAAAATATAAAACTATATTTAACAAGAATAACTTTAATAGTACAGAAATCAGGATTCAAATCATACAAGAACATATCTACATGAGTTTTGGGAGTTCGGTTTCATTTCATTTTTGTGCTAGTTTTTTCTACGCAGACCGACACGCACGCACCCAACCTCCACCAAGAAGTTGTTCATTTCATTTTGGTGCTTTATTTTTTCCTATATGCATGCCTACATGCACATGCCCAAAGGATGAACTATCACCAAAATGAAATGAACAATTTCTTCGTGAAAGTCTCGCGCAAGCTCTCGGGCGCATGCAAACGGGCGCGAGCATTCACGCGCGAGCACTCTGGCGCGCGCGCGCAGAAAAATAAAAAAATAAAAAGAATAAAAAATATATACATATATATATATATTTTTTATTCTTTTCTTTTTTTTGCGCGCGCGCGCCTGAGTGCTTGCGCGTGTGCCTACGCGCGCGAGCAGACGCGACGACGGGCGCCACCCATGGTAAACAATTGTAAACTGTGAGGACAGTAATTTTGCTCGCGCGGGGGAGCCCGTCTGATAATTGTCCGTCACGTCCGTCACGTGACTACACGACAATTTTATGGCCCGTCCGTCTATTATGACAACCCAGCGCATGGCGCTTCCAATAAAGAATCAGCGCCGCAATCCTCTAAAGCTTGGGCCGGTGGCGACGCGCTGCCAAGTTGAAGGATTGTGCAAAATCATTGCACAATTGTCGTGCGGGAGCGCAGCACCGGTGAACCTCGACCTTGGGGCATCCACTTCAGGTTCTTCAGTTGCCTTTGCTTTATTCCACTTTGTAATATTCCACTTTCATCTATAATTTGGGAGGACCTGTTTTGAGTCTTTATGTTATATGCTTAAATGTTTCTCGTTTTCTGTCTTTCTTTTTCCACTCTGTATCGACGATGCTCTTTACTTCTAAGGTTTCGTGAAAGTTCTGTCAAATTGGTTATTTTTGTTTCATCCTTTCACTGTCTCGTCCAGTCTGAACAGTGTTGGGAATGATTCCTACGTAATCAAGATAAATGTACAGGAACAACTTCTCAATCTATTATTTACAAGTCACCTGATTAGGGATAAGATCAGAATTAACAAATCTATCCCAGACTTTGATTTATTTTAGAGGAGTTTGTAATATGAAGAATGTTAGAGTAGAGTAGAACGATCTTCTGGCCTTGGCTATTTCAATTTTTGGTATGTTCAAGTGGAGTGAGTCATAGGTCTAAATTGATCATCCTCAAAGTCACCGTCTGGTAACTGTTAGTAGTAGTTTGCAATTCCTATGGAGTCTGTTCGATTCCTATGCTCTCGCCTGTATGCTCTCGCGTGTATGCACTTGGGCGCATGCAGACGGGCGCAAGCGTATGAGCGAACGCGCACAGAAAAACGAGCCAAAGTTTTCTAAAAAATATATATATATATTTTTTTATTTTATTTTATTTTTCCGCACTTGCCTGTATGCTCGCGCCCGTCCGCACTCGCCCGATGGCGTGCGCAGGACCTCCACCAAGTTGTTGTTCATTTCATTTTGGTGCTACTTTTTCCTTTGCATTCGTCGGTATGCTCACGCACGAGTACTCGCGCACGTCCGCACTCGCCCAATAGCGTGCATCGGACTTCCATCAAGAAGGTGTTCATTGCAATTTTATGCACAAATAATTGTTGCTAGACGAAGGAGCACAATTGCTCAGTACGCGATGTGATGGAGATCGATGAGTGTTGAGAACATTTTTGTAATATGATATTAGAATAAAAATAGTAGCAAAAGGCATAGATAATTAGATTAGTAGAAGATTTTGGAGTTAGTTTAATTTTGTTTAAACTAAAACATTTTGTGTACATTTCCACTATCTTCGCGTTGATTAAATCATAATCTATTGAAATGTCAATTCATTGTTGACTATGTCGTTCAAAACACTTGATGGCTTTTTATCCATGACTTTTATTTATATTTCTCCCATTCTATCCCTTTATTTGTTGATTTTTCTATTCTTCTTCCATTCTATCTTCTCGTTTTCCTTTTCTTCTATATCCAGTGGATGATGTATTTATTTATTTTATTAGCCTTCCATTGGTCTCACATTCTATCTTTTATTTTTATATATTAAAATTTCCAATTGTCTTCCATTCTATCATCTCATCCTTTAACTTCATTATAATTCCATTCTATCTTCTTGTTTTCCTTTTCTTCCATTTCTACTAGATGAAGTATTCATTTATTTATTTATTTATTCTTCGATTAGTCGCCTATGCCATCTTTCATTTTTATTTATTTTTCCAATTGTCTTCTATTCTATCATCTTGTTATTTTAACTTCATTATAATTCCATTCTATCTTCTTGTTTTCCTTTTCTTCCATTCTTAGTTTATTATGTATTTATTTATTTATTTATTCTTCCATTAGTCGCCCATTCCATCTTTTGTTTTTATGTATTTCTTCCAATTGTCTTCCATTCTATCATCTCATCCCTTTTAACTTCATTATAATTCCATTCTATCTTCTTGTTTTCTTTTTCTTCCATTCTTAGTTTATCATGTATCTATTTATTTGTTTATTCTTCCATTAGTCACCCATTCCATCTTTTATTTTTATTTATTTTTCTAATTGTCATGTATTCTATCATCTTGTTATTTTTAAGTTCATTACTATTCCATTCTATCTTCTTGTTTTCCTTTTCTTCCATTCTTAGTCTATCATGTATTTATTTTATCATTCCAAGTCTATGATGTATTTTTTTTTCCTATATTTGTTATGTAAACTTATTATATGTGCCAATTGAATGAAACATGGAAAATAAATTCAAGAATAACATGAAATATAAGTTGTTTACATATTTAATTAATGAATGCAATCATGAACAAAATATAAAACTATATTTAACAAGAATAACTTTAATAGTACAGAAATCAGGATTCAAATCATACAAGAACATATCTACATGAGTTTTGGGAGTTCGGTTTCATTTCATTTTTGTGCTAGTTTTTTCTACGCAGACCGACACGCACGCACCCAACCTCCACCAAGAAGTTGTTCATTTCATTTTGGTGCTTTATTTTTTCCTATATGCATGCCTACATGCACATGCCCAAAGGATGAACTATCACCAAAATGAAATGAACAATTTCTTCGTGAAAGTCTCGCGCAAGCTCTCGGGCGCATGCAAACGGGTGCGAGCATTCACGCGCGAGCACTCTGGCGCGCGCGCGCAGAAAAATAAAAAAATAAAAAGAATAAAAAATATATACATATATATATATATTTTTTATTCTTTTCTTTTTTTTGCGCGCGCGCGCCTGAGTGCTTGCGCGTGTGCCTACGCGCGCGAGCAGACGCGACGACGGGCGCCACCCATGGTAAACAATTGTAAACTGTGAGGACAGTAATTTTGCTCGCGCGGGGGAGCCCGTCTGATAATTGTCCGTCACGTCCGTCACGTGACTACACGACAATTTTATGGCCCGTCCGTCTATTATGACAACCCAGCGCATGGCGCTTCCAATAAAGAATCAGCGCCGCAATCCTCTAAAGCTTGGGCCGGTGGCGACGCGCTGCCAAGTTGAAGGATTGTGCAAAATCATTGCACAATTGTCGTGCGGGAGCGCAGCACCGGTGAACCTCGACCTTGGGGCATCCACTTCAGGTTCTTCAGTTGCCTTTGCTTTATTCCACTTTGTAATATTCCACTTTCATCTATAATTTGGGAGGACCTGTTTTGAGTCTTTATGTTATATGCTTAAATGTTTCTCGTTTTCTGTCTTTCTTTTTCCACTCTGTATCGACGATGCTCTTTACTTCTAAGGTTTCGTGAAAGTTCTGTCAAATTGGTTATTTTTGTTTCATCCTTTCACTGTCTCGTCCAGTCTGAACAGTGTTGGGAATGATTCCTACGTAATCAAGATAAATGTACAGGAACAACTTCTCAATCTATTATTTACAAGTCACCTGATTAGGGATAAGATCAGAATTAACAAATCTATCCCAGACTTTGATTTATTTTAGAGGAGTTTGTAATATGAAGAATGTTAGAGTAGAGTAGAACGATCTTCTGGCCTTGGCTATTTCAATTTTTGGTATGTTCAAGTGGAGTGAGTCATAGGTCTAAATTGATCATCCTCAAAGTCACCGTCTGGTAACTGTTAGTAGTAGTTTGCAATTCCTATGGAGTCTGTTCGATTCCTATGCTCTCGCCTGTATGCTCTCGCGTGTATGCACTTGGGCGCGTGCAGACGGGCGCAAGCGTATGAGCGAACGCGCACAGAAAAACGAGCCAAAGTTTTCTAAAAAATATATATATATATTTTTTTATTTTATTTTATTTTTCCGCACTTGCCTGTATGCTCGCGCCCGTCCGCACTCGCCCGATGGCGTGCGCAGGACCTCCACCAAGTTGTTGTTCATTTCATTTTGGTGCTACTTTTTCCTTTGCATTCGTCGGTATGCTCACGCACGAGTACTCGCGCACGTCCGCACTCGCCCAATAGCGTGCATCGGACTTCCATCAAGAAGGTGTTCATTGCAATTTTATGCACAAATAATTGTTGCTAGACGAAGGAGCACAATTGCTCAGTACGCGATGTGATGGAGATCGATGAGTGTTGAGAACATTTTTGTAATATGATATTAGAATAAAAATAGTAGCAAAAGGCATAGATAATTAGATTAGTAGAAGATTTTGGAGTTAGTTTAATTTTGTTTAAACTAAAACATTTTGTGTACATTTCCACTATCTTCGCGTTGATTAAATCATAATCTATTGAAATGTCAATTCATTGTTGACTATGTCGTTCAAAACACTTGATGGCTTTTTATCCATGACTTTTATTTATATTTCTCCCATTCTATCCCTTTATTTGTTGATTTTTCTATTCTTCTTCCATTCTATCTTCTCGTTTTCCTTTTCTTCTATATCCAGTGGATGATGTATTTATTTATTTTATTAGCCTTCCATTGGTCTCACATTCTATCTTTTATTTTTATATATTAAAATTTCCAATTGTCTTCCATTCTATCATCTCATCCTTTAACTTCATTATAATTCCATTCTATCTTCTTGTTTTCCTTTTCTTCCATTTCTACTAGATGAAGTATTCATTTATTTATTTATTTATTCTTCGATTAGTCGCCTATGCCATCTTTCATTTTTATTTATTTTTCCAATTGTCTTCTATTCTATCATCTTGTTATTTTAACTTCATTATAATTCCATTCTATCTTCTTGTTTTCCTTTTCTTCCATTCTTAGTTTATTATGTATTTATTTATTTATTTATTCTTCCATTAGTCGCCCATTCCATCTTTTGTTTTTATGTATTTCTTCCAATTGTCTTCCATTCTATCATCTCATCCCTTTTAACTTCATTATAATTCCATTCTATCTTCTTGTTTTCTTTTTCTTCCATTCTTAGTTTATCATGTATCTATTTATTTGTTTATTCTTCCATTAGTCACCCATTCCATCTTTTATTTTTATTTATTTTTCTAATTGTCATGTATTCTATCATCTTGTTATTTTTAAGTTCATTACTATTCCATTCTATCTTCTTGTTTTCCTTTTCTTCCATTCTTAGTCTATCATGTATTTATTTTATCATTCCAAGTCTATGATGTATTTTTTTTTCCTATATTTGTTATGTAAACTTATTATATGTGCCAATTGAATGAAACATGGAAAATAAATTCAAGAATAACATGAAATATAAGTTGTTTACATATTTAATTAATGAATGCAATCATGAACAAAATATAAAACTATATTTAACAAGAATAACTTTAATAGTACAGAAATCAGGATTCAAATCATACAAGAACATATCTACATGAGTTTTGGGAGTTCGGTTTCATTTCATTTTTGTGCTAGTTTTTTCTACGCAGACCGACACGCACGCACCCAACCTCCACCAAGAAGTTGTTCATTTCATTTTGGTGCTTTATTTTTTCCTATATGCATGCCTACATGCACATGCCCAAAGGATGAACTATCACCAAAATGAAATGAACAATTTCTTCGTGAAAGTCTCGCGCAAGCTCTCGGGCGCATGCAAACGGGTGCGAGCATTCACGCGCGAGCACTCTGGCGCGCGCGCGCAGAAAAATAAAAAAATAAAAAGAATAAAAAATATATACATATATATATATATTTTTTATTCTTTTCTTTTTTTTGCGCGCGCGCGCCTGAGTGCTTGCGCGTGTGCCTACGCGCGCGAGCAGACGCGACGACGGGCGCCACCCATGGTAAACAATTGTAAACTGTGAGGACAGTAATTTTGCTCGCGCGGGGGAGCCCGTCTGATAATTGTCCGTCACGTCCGTCACGTGACTACACGACAATTTTATGGCCCGTCCGTCTATTATGACAACCCAGCGCATGGCGCTTCCAATAAAGAATCAGCGCCGCAATCCTCTAAAGCTTGGGCCGGTGGCGACGCGCTGCCAAGTTGAAGGATTGTGCAAAATCATTGCACAATTGTCGTGCGGGAGCGCAGCACCGGTGAACCTCGACCTTGGGGCATCCACTTCAGGTTCTTCAGTTGCCTTTGCTTTATTCCACTTTGTAATATTCCACTTTCATCTATAATTTGGGAGGACCTGTTTTGAGTCTTTATGTTATATGCTTAAATGTTTCTCGTTTTCTGTCTTTCTTTTTCCACTCTGTATCGACGATGCTCTTTACTTCTAAGGTTTCGTGAAAGTTCTGTCAAATTGGTTATTTTTGTTTCATCCTTTCACTGTCTCGTCCAGTCTGAACAGTGTTGGGAATGATTCCTACGTAATCAAGATAAATGTACAGGAACAACTTCTCAATCTATTATTTACAAGTCACCTGATTAGGGATAAGATCAGAATTAACAAATCTATCCCAGACTTTGATTTATTTTAGAGGAGTTTGTAATATGAAGAATGTTAGAGTAGAGTAGAACGATCTTCTGGCCTTGGCTATTTCAATTTTTGGTATGTTCAAGTGGAGTGAGTCATAGGTCTAAATTGATCATCCTCAAAGTCACCGTCTGGTAACTGTTAGTAGTAGTTTGCAATTCCTATGGAGTCTGTTCGATTCCTATGCTCTCGCCTGTATGCTCTCGCGTGTATGCACTTGGGCGCGTGCAGACGGGCGCAAGCGTATGAGCGAACGCGCACAGAAAAACGAGCCAAAGTTTTCTAAAAAATATATATATATATTTTTTTATTTTATTTTATTTTTCCGCACTTGCCTGTATGCTCGCGCCCGTCCGCACTCGCCCGATGGCGTGCGCAGGACCTCCACCAAGTTGTTGTTCATTTCATTTTGGTGCTACTTTTTCCTTTGCATTCGTCGGTATGCTCACGCACGAGTACTCGCGCACGTCCGCACTCGCCCAATAGCGTGCATCGGACTTCCATCAAGAAGGTGTTCATTGCAATTTTATGCACAAATAATTGTTGCTAGACGAAGGAGCACAATTGCTCAGTACGCGATGTGATGGAGATCGATGAGTGTTGAGAACATTTTTGTAATATGATATTAGAATAAAAATAGTAGCAAAAGGCATAGATAATTAGATTAGTAGAAGATTTTGGAGTTAGTTTAATTTTGTTTAAACTAAAACATTTTGTGTACATTTCCACTATCTTCGCGTTGATTAAATCATAATCTATTGAAATGTCAATTCATTGTTGACTATGTCGTTCAAAACACTTGATGGCTTTTTATCCATGACTTTTATTTATATTTCTCCCATTCTATCCCTTTATTTGTTGATTTTTCTATTCTTCTTCCATTCTATCTTCTCGTTTTCCTTTTCTTCTATATCCAGTGGATGATGTATTTATTTATTTTATTAGCCTTCCATTGGTCTCACATTCTATCTTTTATTTTTATATATTAAAATTTCCAATTGTCTTCCATTCTATCATCTCATCCTTTAACTTCATTATAATTCCATTCTATCTTCTTGTTTTCCTTTTCTTCCATTTCTACTAGATGAA
Organism: Ceratodon purpureus; assembly: GCA_014871385.1. NCBI lineage: Eukaryota > Viridiplantae > Streptophyta > Bryopsida > Pseudoditrichales > Ditrichaceae > Ceratodon > Ceratodon purpureus. The sequence continues at coordinate 31,179,290 of CM026426.1, forward strand.
GTATTCATTTATTTATTTATTTATTCTTCGATTAGTCGCCTATGCCATCTTTCATTTTTATTTATTTTTCCAATTGTCTTCTATTCTATCATCTTGTTATTTTAACTTCATTATAATTCCATTCTATCTTCTTGTTTTCCTTTTCTTCCATTCTTAGTTTATTATGTATTTATTTATTTATTTATTCTTCCATTAGTCGCCCATTCCATCTTTTGTTTTTATGTATTTCTTCCAATTGTCTTCCATTCTATCATCTCATCCCTTTTAACTTCATTATAATTCCATTCTATCTTCTTGTTTTCTTTTTCTTCCATTCTTAGTTTATCATGTATCTATTTATTTGTTTATTCTTCCATTAGTCACCCATTCCATCTTTTATTTTTATTTATTTTTCTAATTGTCATGTATTCTATCATCTTGTTATTTTTAAGTTCATTACTATTCCATTCTATCTTCTTGTTTTCCTTTTCTTCCATTCTTAGTCTATCATGTATTTATTTTATCATTCCAAGTCTATGATGTATTTTTTTTTCCTATATTTGTTATGTAAACTTATTATATGTGCCAATTGAATGAAACATGGAAAATAAATTCAAGAATAACATGAAATATAAGTTGTTTACATATTTAATTAATGAATGCAATCATGAACAAAATATAAAACTATATTTAACAAGAATAACTTTAATAGTACAGAAATCAGGATTCAAATCATACAAGAACATATCTACATGAGTTTTGGGAGTTCGGTTTCATTTCATTTTTGTGCTAGTTTTTTCTACGCAGACCGACACGCACGCACCCAACCTCCACCAAGAAGTTGTTCATTTCATTTTGGTGCTTTATTTTTTCCTATATGCATGCCTACATGCACATGCCCAAAGGATGAACTATCACCAAAATGAAATGAACAATTTCTTCGTGAAAGTCTCGCGCAAGCTCTCGGGCGCATGCAAACGGGTGCGAGCATTCACGCGCGAGCACTCTGGCGCGCGCGCGCAGAAAAATAAAAAAATAAAAAGAATAAAAAATATATACATATATATATATATTTTTTATTCTTTTCTTTTTTTTGCGCGCGCGCGCCTGAGTGCTTGCGCGTGTGCCTACGCGCGCGAGCAGACGCGACGACGGGCGCCACCCATGGTAAACAATTGTAAACTGTGAGGACAGTAATTTTGCTCGCGCGGGGGAGCCCGTCTGATAATTGTCCGTCACGTCCGTCACGTGACTACACGACAATTTTATGGCCCGTCCGTCTATTATGACAACCCAGCGCATGGCGCTTCCAATAAAGAATCAGCGCCGCAATCCTCTAAAGCTTGGGCCGGTGGCGACGCGCTGCCAAGTTGAAGGATTGTGCAAAATCATTGCACAATTGTCGTGCGGGAGCGCAGCACCGGTGAACCTCGACCTTGGGGCATCCACTTCAGGTTCTTCAGTTGCCTTTGCTTTATTCCACTTTGTAATATTCCACTTTCATCTATAATTTGGGAGGACCTGTTTTGAGTCTTTATGTTATATGCTTAAATGTTTCTCGTTTTCTGTCTTTCTTTTTCCACTCTGTATCGACGATGCTCTTTACTTCTAAGGTTTCGTGAAAGTTCTGTCAAATTGGTTATTTTTGTTTCATCCTTTCACTGTCTCGTCCAGTCTGAACAGTGTTGGGAATGATTCCTACGTAATCAAGATAAATGTACAGGAACAACTTCTCAATCTATTATTTACAAGTCACCTGATTAGGGATAAGATCAGAATTAACAAATCTATCCCAGACTTTGATTTATTTTAGAGGAGTTTGTAATATGAAGAATGTTAGAGTAGAGTAGAACGATCTTCTGGCCTTGGCTATTTCAATTTTTGGTATGTTCAAGTGGAGTGAGTCATAGGTCTAAATTGATCATCCTCAAAGTCACCGTCTGGTAACTGTTAGTAGTAGTTTGCAATTCCTATGGAGTCTGTTCGATTCCTATGCTCTCGCCTGTATGCTCTCGCGTGTATGCACTTGGGCGCGTGCAGACGGGCGCAAGCGTATGAGCGAACGCGCACAGAAAAACGAGCCAAAGTTTTCTAAAAAATATATATATATATTTTTTTATTTTATTTTATTTTTCCGCACTTGCCTGTATGCTCGCGCCCGTCCGCACTCGCCCGATGGCGTGCGCAGGACCTCCACCAAGTTGTTGTTCATTTCATTTTGGTGCTACTTTTTCCTTTGCATTCGTCGGTATGCTCACGCACGAGTACTCGCGCACGTCCGCACTCGCCCAATAGCGTGCATCGGACTTCCATCAAGAAGGTGTTCATTGCAATTTTATGCACAAATAATTGTTGCTAGACGAAGGAGCACAATTGCTCAGTACGCGATGTGATGGAGATCGATGAGTGTTGAGAACATTTTTGTAATATGATATTAGAATAAAAATAGTAGCAAAAGGCATAGATAATTAGATTAGTAGAAGATTTTGGAGTTAGTTTAATTTTGTTTAAACTAAAACATTTTGTGTACATTTCCACTATCTTCGCGTTGATTAAATCATAATCTATTGAAATGTCAATTCATTGTTGACTATGTCGTTCAAAACACTTGATGGCTTTTTATCCATGACTTTTATTTATATTTCTCCCATTCTATCCCTTTATTTGTTGATTTTTCTATTCTTCTTCCATTCTATCTTCTCGTTTTCCTTTTCTTCTATATCCAGTGGATGATGTATTTATTTATTTTATTAGCCTTCCATTGGTCTCACATTCTATCTTTTATTTTTATATATTAAAATTTCCAATTGTCTTCCATTCTATCATCTCATCCTTTAACTTCATTATAATTCCATTCTATCTTCTTGTTTTCCTTTTCTTCCATTTCTACTAGATGAAGTATTCATTTATTTATTTATTTATTCTTCGATTAGTCGCCTATGCCATCTTTCATTTTTATTTATTTTTCCAATTGTCTTCTATTCTATCATCTTGTTATTTTAACTTCATTATAATTCCATTCTATCTTCTTGTTTTCCTTTTCTTCCATTCTTAGTTTATTATGTATTTATTTATTTATTTATTCTTCCATTAGTCGCCCATTCCATCTTTTGTTTTTATGTATTTCTTCCAATTGTCTTCCATTCTATCATCTCATCCCTTTTAACTTCATTATAATTCCATTCTATCTTCTTGTTTTCTTTTTCTTCCATTCTTAGTTTATCATGTATCTATTTATTTGTTTATTCTTCCATTAGTCACCCATTCCATCTTTTATTTTTATTTATTTTTCTAATTGTCATGTATTCTATCATCTTGTTATTTTTAAGTTCATTACTATTCCATTCTATCTTCTCGTTTTCTTTTTCTTCCATTCTTAGTCTATCATGTATTTATTTTATCATTCCAAGTCTATGATGTATTTTTTTTTCCTATATTTGTTATGTAAACTTATTATATGTGCTAATTGAATGAAACATGGAAAATAAATTCAAGAATAACATGAAATATAAGTTATTTACATATTTAATTAATGAATGCAATCATGAACAAAATATAAAACTATATTTAACAAGAATAACTTTAATAGTACAAAAATTACGATTCAAATCATACAAGAACATATCTACATGAGTTTTGGGAGTTCGGTTTCATTTCATTTTTGTGCTAGTTTTTTCTACGCAGACCGACACGCACGCACCCAACCTCCACCAAGAAGTTGCTCATTTCATTTTGGTGCTTTATTTTTTCCTATGTGCAACCCTACATGCACATGCCCAAAGGATGAACTATCACCAAAATGAAATGAACAATTTCTTTGTGAAAGTCTCGCGCAAGCTCTCGGGCGCGTGCGAACGGGCGCGAGCACTCTGGTGCGCGCACCAAAGAAACAAAAAAAATAAAAAAAATTAAAAAAATAAAAATAAAAATAAATTATTCCTGAGTGCTCGCGCGCGTGCCTACGGGCGCGCGCACCAAAAAACCAAAAAAAAAAAAAAAAAAAAAAAAAAATTTTTTTTTTTTTTTTTTTTTTTTTTTTTTTTTTTTTTTTTGGGTTTTTTGGTGCGCGCGCCTACATGTGAGGACAGTAATTTTGCTCGCGCGGGGGAGCCTGTCCAATAAGCGTCCGTCCGATAACGGTCTGTCACGTCCGTCACGTGACTACACGACAATTTTATTGCCCGTCTGTTTATTATAACAACCCTGAACGTGGCCAACTCTACAGCCATAGTTACAGACGGACCAATACTGGATAGCGACTGGGTAGGGTTTCCTGATGCGAAATGCTTGCAAGAGACACCCAAGCTGGTGCCGCCCAGGATTTCGACAGAGGCGACTACTCCCCAGCCTTCATCAGCCGTTAAGACTCTGAGCAGATAGATTTTACAGACACCTGTTACTTGTCTTTGGGGGAACTGCTCGAAGTAGCCCCCAACCTTACTGAGTATGTCAGAGCGAAAGTATTTCCCAATACTCAGCGACAGCATAGACTGTCATTTGAGCCGGTTTAGCACCAACAGGTTTCAACAAAGACACAGCCGACAACAACACTCGTGGATACCCGGAATCCCCAGGGATCATCGGTACACCCTAACCTGGTTGTTGGTGCAGTAGATATTGATCGAGGCCTTCCGGTTATTTCTGTGCAGGTGGGACGATTAACATTGGATAACGTACTCCTGGATGGAGGGTCTGGCGTCAACCTAATTACTGAGGAGGAGCAAATTTGGTTGGGGTTGAAAAAGCCGTCACCAGCATCCTATCGGTTGCGTATGGCTGATCAGGCCGTGGTAGAGCCAGTGGGGTTGATAAGGAATGTTCGGATTTATATCCATGGTATTCCTTACAACATCAGCCTGACTATTATCAGGAACAAGGAGGTCAACAAAGCCTAGAGCATGCTACTGGGCCGTCCTTGGCTCATAGATGCAAAGGTAACTCATGACTAGGGAAAAAAACTGGTTACTATTCGGGGTAACGGCACAGTCAAGACGATATCTATCAACCAACGAAAAGGCCCTCTACCCAAGCTGCCAGAAGTACTTGTATGCTACAATCTAGCTGAAGGACTGACAGACGAGGAGGACAATCGTTTCTTGAGAACAGAGGAGGATATATTCGCAGTGGGAACTATTACACTACCGGAGGGTTTGAATCTTCCACTTAACAACGGGAACAACCGACCCCCAGCCGACCTTCGCAAAGTCGACTGTACCACAGTCGACATAAGAGCCGACTTAGGCACCGCCGACTTAGCGAAGGCACCTACATCAGTTCCGGATTCTGCCAATTACCCAAATCATTTTTATACCTTCACGGAGGGTGAAATGCGGGTGGATGAAACACCTGTAAGAGACTAGCTAGGGGATATGAAGGTGGCAGCGTGGAACTTGACTGAAGAGGAGCAATTACGCAAGATCAATGTTGGCACTGAAGAGTCTCCCAAGATCTTGAAGATTGGAGCTCAATTGGAGCCAGCCATGGCCAAGGCAGCTGAGGACCTGTTGAGGGAGTATACAAATGTGTTTGCCTGGACATACAAAGATTTGAAGAGCATACCTCCATCGGTAGCTCAGCACCGGATTGTACTGGAGAAAGACGTTCCACCCATCCATCAAGCCCGTTACAGGATGAATCCGAACTATGCCAGCATTGTCAAACAGGATATTGACAAACTGTTGGCGGCAGGGTTCATCATACCAATCAAGGAAGCAACCTGGCTCTCACCCATTGTTGTTGTTCCTAAAAAAAATGGTCAATTAAGAATTTGTATTGACTATAGAAAATTAAATGCTGCCACTAAAAAGGACCCTTACCTTCTACCGTTTACTGAAGAGGTGTTAGATGATGTGGCAGGTTATGAGATGTACTCCTTCCTGGATGGTCGGTCTGGTTACTATCAGATTTCGATTGCTCCTGAGGATAGGCATAAAACTGCGTTCATCACGGAGTGGGGCCCCTTTGTCTGGGTGGTCATGCCTTTCGGCCTGACTATTGCACCGCCGACTTATCAGAGGGCTGTGAACAAAGCGTTCAAGGAATACTTGGGGCGATTCATGAAGCTGTTCCTGGATGACTTCACCGTATACAGCGACCTAGCCGACCATTTGCAGAAACTGCGCCTCTGTTCGAGAAGTGCAGGCAGTATGGCATCAGTTTAAATCCAGAGAAATGTGCACTTCTAGTCACCTGAGGCATTATACTAGGCCATGTTGTTTCCAAGGCAGGCAAGATGCCGGACCCTAAGAAGATAGAAGTCATCCAGGAGATGCCCCGACCACAGCACGGAGCCAATGTACAAGTTTTCAATGGATTTGCACAGTTCAACAGAATTTACATTAAATTCTATGCTCACATTATGGAGCCCATAACGAAACTGATGCGAAAATCTGAAGAGTTTGTGTGGATGGACAAGTATGAAGCTGCGTGGTTGGAGATCAAGGACAGGTATACCAAGGCACCAATCTTGGTTGCCCCCCGCTGGGATTTGGAATTTCATGTTCACACAGATGCCTCTGACATAGCCGTAGGGGCTATGCTGGCTCAGAACAAGACAGGGAAGTGTGACCAGCCGATATCCTATGCTTCTAGATTGCTTAATTCTGCTGAAAAGAATTATACCACTACAGAAAAGGAAGCCCTGGCTATGGTTTATGCTCTTACAAAATATCGTCATTATCTTTTGGGGAACAAGGTGGTTTTTTATGTGGATCATATGGCTCTGGTGTACTTGGTTAACAAGCCTCAAGTGTCTGGGCGGATTACCCGATGGCTTTTGCTATTTCAGGAGTATGATTTCACAGTGGTGTACAAGCCCGGCCCGACGCATGGCGCAGCCGACTTACTCAGCCGACTTCCCAACGGAGAGCCACCTACAGGAGTTCCCGATCAGCTTCCTGATGCTGGCATGTTCTTCGTGTCCCGGGAGTGGTTGCAAGACATCAGGGATTACGTGCGCACTGGAGAGCCGTCTGCCACCATGTCTAAGGATGAAAAGCGGAAGTTACTGTTACGGGCCCTCCCATATACCTTGCTAGACGGAGTCTTACATAAGAAGGGACAGGATTTGGTACTCCGACGAGTCTTAGACCCTGTCCAGGCCAACACAGTTATGCGGGAGGTGCATGATGGCTGCGCAGGTGGCCACTTCTCCCAGGATATCACCTCCAGGAAGATTCTAGATGCTGGATACTGGTGGCCGACCCTACATAAGGATGTTTCAGAGTATTGCAGGGCCTGTGACAAATGTCAAGGGGTCGGAGGGTTGGCCAACACAGGATTAGCCGAGTTAGTCACCAGCCTACTTGCAGAGCCGTTCATGAAGTGGGGCTTGGATTTTGTGGGGCCCATTAAGCCGGCAGCGACTAGAACAGATAACAGGTATATTCTAGTCGCAACCGACAATGCGACAAAGTGGGTGGAGGCTAAGGCGCTCCGCACGAATACGGCCGCTGTCACCGCCAAGTTTCTGTATGAGAACATCTTGACCCGCTACGGCTGTCCTCTAACTCTGGTCAGTGATCAGGGCACTCACTTCATCAACGAAGCCATCGAGTACTTGGTACAGCATTTTCTCCTGCAACATCGGACATCTACAACTTACTATCCACAGGGCAATGGACAAGCAAAATCAACCAATAAGGTTCTAGGTCGGATACTTACCAAACTCGTCAGTGACAACAGGACCGATTGGGACGAGCATTTACCCACTGCCTTACTATCTTACAGGACAGCTTTTAAGGTTACCACTGGATACACACCTTTTCAGTTGGTATATGGGCTACATCCACTCATGCCCACTGAGTACACTGTCCCTACCCGCAGAACTGATGGTGAACTCGATTTCACTTATACTCAAGTTTTACAGGCCCGCATAGCCGACTTGGAGCAGTTGGACAGTCACAGGTTGGCAGCTCAGGATCAGTCAGGTAGTCGGCAGTGGAGTAGATCTCTGTGGAGTCAGCAACACTACCGGCAGAAAGACTTTCAAGTCGGGGACCATGTTCTCTCGTACCCTAAGGGCGAAAAGGAACATGCCGGGAAATTAAAGAGCAGGTGGTTTGGGCCATATCGCGTTCAGTACCGGTTGCCTAACAATATAGCCTTGTTAGTGACTGAAGAACATTTCGAGCCGAATCCCATAATTGTCAACATCAACAAGCTGAAGCCTTATCGGTTTTATTCAGAGGACCAGTTGGTCACTATCGGCCTCAAAGAGTTGCCACGTGGCTCATCCACGGACCCTAAGGGGGAGCGAGAGACATCCCCCGGTTTGTCTTTAAGTAATCAACTAACGAGCGCACAAGTTTTTTCTTCTCCACCTCCACCAGCCCCATCTATGGCTGCATCTGAGCTCCCGACCGGCCCTCCTCTTGGTTCGCTTCAAGGTCAACCACCAGCTGCACCACGCATTGATGACCCAGCACCTACCCTCCCATTCACTCTGACAGTAGGCTGTTTTTCTGTACAATCCATATTCAACCACTCCGACACCTCTTCTTCTCCATCCGCCCCTCTTCAACTTTCGTCTTTTTCTCGCGACTCCCATCAAGGCAAATTTCTCTCTTCCATCTCTTCGCCTCCAGCCTTCCCCATCCTCTCTTCTATCCCACAGTTAGTCCTTCCTTCTTCCTCATCCATCCCCCCTTCACCTTGGCGGTATACTGCTTCTCTCCCACCTCGTCCTTCCCTTCCCCCTCGGGTTCCTCCATATCATCTTGGCAGTATTTCTCGCTCATTGCCCCTCTCCTTCATTGTTAATCTTAGGGTTTCCGAACCCTCATTGGCGGGCGTTCACGAGGACAGCGCTCTGACTTCAAGACCCGCGCGTTTCGACGACTGCTTTCGGCGGCCACCACAGACCCGCCCCCCTCCGCAAACGACATCGCCCACCCCCCTCGCGGCACCAACTTTCCCGACTGTCTTTCAGTCCTCTCCAGTTCCCGAAAGTGGTCATCACGGTCGGTTACCCTCAGGTTCTTCGTCATCCTACAGTTTTGAGTGTCTTTTCTCTTTTTTGGCTGGTCCAATTGCTCCTTCATCGTCACCCCACCTATGTCTTTCGTCTAGGGTTTTAGTTGGAAATCCAGGTCTTTCAGGTCCGGCTCCCTCCTCAGTCAAATTAGAACCTGTTTCGGGTTTTGATTGCAATCCCCCTACTTACTCCTCTCCACCCCCTCGCATTCCCGCTCACTCTGTGTCTGATCACCTCCAACCTAACCCTAATTTTAGGCCGCAGTCGGCACGGTTAGAACAATGTGTTTTGGTCACTTTTCCACCCGTTGTCAATCCCCTGCGTCCCTTGTGTGCAACCAATCATTATTTGCAGACTGACCCTTTGGCCTCTACATCTGAAGATAGTAGTAGTTCGGATCCACTCAAGTTTCCCCTGCACTGTTCCCAGAGTCCTGTTAGTGTTGTTGGCAGGTCTGACTTTACATTCGCCCAAGCCGACCCTGCTCACCACCAACCCCTACGCACCGGCAGACGACGCCGTCGCGGGCATTTTGCTACATTGGAACGTTACTTCTTCCGGGGAGCGCTCCATCAAGACCCCAGCCAGGAATCCATGGAGCCTGGTAGACCAAGCCAACCCCCACCCGAGATGGCAGTGGCTGCCGCCAGCGACAGCGATCGACCGCCTGCCCCGGAGGTCAACCTTCCCATTGCGGATGAGTCAGCGCCCTCTCTCTCTGAGCCTGCCCCCCCTACCGGAGCCGTCACACCATCATCGGAGACACTATGTCGAGGGGTTAAGCGGAAACTTAACAAGTGGATGGTCGGCTATCTAAGCGCCTCCGGATCCCGCGAAAGCTTCAGCGTCGGTGGAAGGTTAAATTCGAACCTTTCACCTACTAGACACAGTGGACAGCGATGGCGGATGAGGACTGGGCTTCTCAGATCAGCCTCAAAGTTTTTTACAACTTCAGCTGGCCTAAACCCCGCACCGAGCTCTTGCTCGACTTTGTGGAGGGCTTCGAATACGTACAACCACCAGCTGGTAAGCGTCGCCCCGCTGCACAACTTGGGGGGCCGATCAGGTCTATGGTACGGGGCAAGCCTGTGGAGATCACAGCCTTTGTCATTCGGGCAGCGTTAGGATTTGAGTCTGGGACTGATCTAGCAGGCCGCAAACCTGTCCACGGTTATCACCGCCGTTACTCGAGGTATGGTCTCAGCGCCGCTGACCACAAACATGACGGTAACAGAGTGACAGCCCTACATCCGGCTTATCAGGTTCGTGTTCAAGCCCTCGGGGACGCCATTGGGTTCAAGCAGCCCCACATTTTTGTCAGCAATGACATGCTGGAGCACATGTTTGCGGCTGAGGAGGCTGGAGCTCAGCAGCAACCGTTTGATTGGTCCCATTTCGTCTTGACCAATCTCTGTCGCCATCTCATCCATATTCATTCTCAGGCTCCTGGCACGAGACGACTTCGAGGAGCACCGGTGATGGACGCCATTTTGTCGACCTGGTTCCCGAAGCGGGAGGACGTTACAGCCCCTCTCTTAGTCTCTTCAAGCTTCGATACTGCCGATGTCAGTCATGAGGGCGCTCTAGTCAGCGACGTTCCGCCCCCACAGCAAGTCGGCTCAGCCTTACGCGACCGGACAAGGGGAGCCAACTTACCAGCTACGGTCAGCGCTTCAGTAGATCCGGCATTGGCCAGTACACCAACCTCCAAGTCAATGGAGGGTTCATCTAACGTGGGCCGCTCCACTCAGCGCCTTACCCGACAAGCTCTTCGGCGTCACCCCCACGACCTTCTGCCTACGCCGGACAACATGGCACAGGACACACCCCCGACTGCCACAGGGTCCCCATCGTGTTGGTACCCATTACGGTCCCGCACACCCATGCCAGTTGCGGCCACCACCTCAACCGACTCAGAGCCCCTCATTATAGGTCGAACTGTCGGCCCTTCGCGAGTTCCTCTCGCCCGGGTCGACAGCTCCTCTAGTGAGTCTCTTGCTATGGATCCGTCGCCCCCATCTCCCCCGAGGTACTCACCTAAGACAACACCGACTGTGATCACGCAGCAGCCGACTTCGTCTGCAACACAGCCGACCCACAAGATGCAGGACCGTAAGTGGGTGATCATCCCGTGGCGACCTTTCCTCATCTTTGGTCGTCCTCCCCAACACATTGTCCAGTCTACAGCCGTCTCGCAATCAACACCCGGCCTGGCTTCACCCCCGAACCCAAGTCACTGTCCGACTCCTCCAACTACCATTGCTGGCCGTGACACTGCAGGCCTCTCACGGCCAAACCGACCTCTTCGCCAACAATCAGTGGGTTCTTCTGGCGGACCACCTGATGACTCCTTGGGGAGCCTCCCAGCTGATGCCACTTCCATCACAGATTTTCAGCTTCTGCTGAATAATCTGAACGCCATGACAACTGTCCTTGTAAGGACACGTACAACGGCTCGACAATTGGAGGCTACCCGCTCCGCTTGCAGTCTTTGAGTAATTGAGCTCGAATCCACCCTTGGTGAACTGTCAACCCAGGTCGCAGGTCTTACACGTCAGCTTCAAGTTTCTGAGACTGCTCGGGCACAGTTGCTCCTTGACAACACCGACGTGCGAGCCACCGTCACCACCTTACAAGACCAAGTAGCTGCTGCCGCCGTTCAACACCACCAACCTGAGCCATCTCTTCGGCGTCTTGAGCTTGAACAGCAAGTCAGCCACGGCTTGCAACAAACTGATCTTCTCATGCTCGAGAATCAGAAGCTTACCTTGCAGTTGGCCACTCTGACTCTCCCTCCAACGGAACTCAGCCGAGCATTACGTGACTACGCCACCTCCAAACACCGCGACTTGGAGCTTGCCCTCACAGCCCACCGCGAGGACTTCGAACGCCAGCAGCGATGGCTTCGCACATTTGACGAGCGCGACCCCACATTCGAGCCATGGCTGGAGGACGGAGACACTGCAGCCGCAAAGCCGACTTCGACACAACCGACCCTCTGAGCGGAGTCCGACCTCCAAGACTACCGGCACATTCAGGCGGCTTTGTAGTTGTTAGGCTCTCATCTCATTTTATGGTTTTCTTTACATTTTTTATTTTTTATTTTTTCTCTTTCTCCTGGGCCATGTTCCCCGCCTCCTTTCTTATTTTCTCCGACACCTGTTCTGAGGACAGACTACCGGAAAAAGGGGATAATATTAACCGGAGATTTATCCATCTCCCCTTTCCTAGTTCCCAGTAGTACTTTTACAGTTTTCCATCCCTGTCCTCGACAGTCATCCAGTCGGCTAGATGAACTCTATCAGAGCCGATTGGATGAACTCTGTCGGCGCCGACTAGATGAATTCTGCTAGACTCTTAAGGCAGATTTTAGGGTTTTTGAGATCATTCCTCACTAGTGCACTCAGAGTTAGGAGAGACTGAGGAGACTCTATGAGCTATTGTACCATGATTTTGGGGCATTTTGACCCTCTTTATACAGTTTTGACTCACTTTTCCACTTCTTTTTAGTGTTTCCAGCATTGTATGAATGTTTCAGCTCCTAAGTTAGTTGGGTTTTTGTAGGGTTTTGATGGGTTGTGAAGGCTAGGGTTTTATAGGAAATCCTCCCTTTACCAGCAGACTCACAAGCAAGGTAGAGCATTCCCAAGGCAGCCTTCGGGGGTACGTCGCTGCTGACCTCTCCCTCGGTAATGACATGCAGAGCACTTTCACGGCCTCTACCTCAAGATCCGCAGCCTCACAAGCATTTCAGATCATTCACAAAGGAGCCTCGGGGGGTACGTTAGTACTGGCCCTCCTTTTGCCAAAACATTCAAAGCACATTTACAACCTCACATTCAAAGCACATTCACAACCTCACCAGCTTAATAAGCATTTCAAATCATTTACAAAGGAGCCTTGGAGGGTACGTCACTACCAACCCCCCCTTTGGCATGACATCGAGAGCTCACAACCTCTCCTTTGGAATACTCAGCAGCCTGATAAGCATTTCAAAGCATTCACAAAGCAACCTTGGGAGGTAGGTCGTTGACGTCCCCCCCCCCCCCCCCCCCCCCCCCCTTTGACATGTCAATCAAAGCACATTCAAAGCCTCCTGCGTGACTTCCTCAGTAGCCTCACAAGCATTCCAAACCATTCACAAGGCACCTCTTGGGGGTAGGACATTGACGACCCCCTTTTGGGTGTAACATCCTAAGCACATTCACAGCCTCCCTTGCAGGATCCTCAGCAGCCTTACAAGCATTTCAGAGTATTCATTGAGCACCCTTAGGGGGAATGTCGATGCCAACCCCCTTGGGCGTGACATCCAAAGCTCATTCACAACCTCTCGCTGGGGTTCCTTAAAAGCATTACAAGCATTTGAGAGCATTCACAAAGCAACCTTGGGGGTAGGTTGTTGCTGACCCTCCTTCTTTGACATGTCAATTAGAGCACATTCACATCCTCTGGCGCCGATTCTTCAGCAACCTAAAAAGCATTTCAGAGCATTCACAAGGCAACCTTTGGAGGTAGGACGTTGCCAACCCTCCTTTAGGCATGACATTTAGAGCACACTTATAGCCTCCCCCTCAAGTTCCACAACAGCTTAACAAGCAATTCAGAGCATTCACAAAGGAGCCTTGGAGAGTACATCGATGCCAACCCCCCCTTGGGCGCGACATCTAGAGCACATGCACAACCTCCTGCGCTAGATCCTCAGTAGCCTCACAAGCATTTCAAAGCATTCACAAAGCACCCTTAGGGGGTACGTCATTACCAACACCCTTCCCCTTCCCTTGGCATGTCAATCCGAGCACATTCAAAGCCTCTCACGCAGGTTCCTCGGTAGCCTCACAATCATACACAGAGGAGCCTCGGGGTGTACGTTCGTGTGCCCCCCCCCCTTCCTTTGGCATTGCATTCAAAGCACATTCACAGCCTTCTTTGTGGGTTCCTTAAGAGCCGCGCAAGCATTTCAAAGCATTCAAAAAGCATTCATACATACCTTTTTTGGCATTGAAGCTCTATGTTTCCTCTTGTGAGTGGTGCAAAGAAGCACCTCTTGTTTCCACAATGTTCTCCACCTCTTCACACCTAGGATAGCCTGGGCTTGCCTTGATTGTGGTTCTTCCATTGCGGCCATCTGGAGGAGAAAGATGGAATCAAAACCTAGGTCAAATGGAAGGGAGAATTATTGAAAAATATATAAAAAATTGCATAAGTGGCCTTATTCCTTAAAAAAATTAATCCATTGTGAATGATGTCCTACAGAGTTCTCAATCTAACAAAAAAGAAAGGGAAATTGGCTAACTTGTATGTTGTTTGTATCGCTTGTTTTGGACACCACTCTTTTGGCCACCTTCATACGCCGCCCGTATTTAATGGGCGTCTCACTGTCTTTAGCTCCGACCTCCTTTGCTTTGTTATAATCTAATACTTGAGTTATTCCTGTTTTCTCAAATTGCTCGCTATGCTTCCCCTTCTTTGTCATTCTAATCTTTAATAATGCTTTTTTAGAACTAAAATGCGTGCCTCCCCTTTTTTTCATCTTCTTAGTAGAATCCTACATGTGACTCTTTGCCCATCTACCTAAAATCTAACAAAGCAACAATAAACAACACTTGACTTCTGATCCCACTATACAAACAACAATGCAAAAAGAATGGTTTTGAACTAGGCCTCACTCTTATGTTACTTACGCTGAATACCTTAATTGAACTGTATTTTATCAATAATTGTAAAATTTATATTATAAATTCCTAATTATAATTGACTTCATTATTTAACATGCAAATGACAGCTAAGTCTAATCCCATTCCATTCACTGATAAGTATAATCCCCAGCATGATTCAAAAAAGACAACTTCTAGCATAATTACTTACCTAATTATAGGGAAAAGTAGAGCTCTTAAGAGCTATGGGAACAACTCAAGAAGATGTGTCACCAACAAAGGAGAGAGAGGACTATGGACAATGCGGAGAGTCTGTACCACAGGTTGCAAGCATGGTGGGTGTTTGCTCAAGCAGTGACTGAAAAGGCCCTAAGCAAACTGGAGCTTTGGCTTGCATTCTGGCACTTCCACTATTGCCAATGGGTAGGATTTAATATTGGGTATGATATAACCAAAGTCTTCTAATTTCATTATTTCTTTCTAGAAAATCTTAACCCAAAGAGTTCAACCATAAAATCTAACTACTTCACGTGTATACCTTGCAGAATTTTACAGAAGAAGAACTTGGAGAAACGCCATCTTGTAACATTGTCGAAACAATTCACAACAAGTAGCTTCAAGGTTTTGGAAACAAGAGTGGCTAGCTCTACGTGGCCATTGTGGACGATTTCGTTCGTGGATTTCTAAAAGTTGTCAACTTCTACCAATTCTTGAAAGGTGACGTCAAAAAATGTGGTTCATCTGAGAAGGAACTGATGCTAAGGATGGCAGGACGCAAGGCAAAGCTAACAAGAAATCCTATAGTGCTTGAAGACCCCATAGTGGAGCAGAATAATTTTGCCCGCTTCAGCTTTTCATGGCTAAAGAAGAAGTGTTTGGGTCCGTCAAGCGGAAGGGAGACCTACCCCTTGGAAGTGAAGAAGTCTCACCGTCCGGACAAGGTAAACTTCTCTCATCAAAGAGGTTTTAGGACGTTCGGTCAGGGCTCGCATAGTGCAGATGCCTATCATTGTTGAAGATGAAATTGAAGATGATACTGAGGTACAAGAAGTTCAACCTCTTGCACAAGAAGCTCAAACTACTCATGCGTCACCATTAAAGGAAGGGGGCATTTGTCATGTCTATGTAGTTGAAGAAACCAAGGTTAACGTCAAGGAGTGGCACATTTCTAGACTTCCTAAGACTTCCATCAAGTGCTGTTCGGCCCAGTGAGCTGTCACAAAAAAGAAGTGTACTGAGAGAATTGTTAGAGAGGCTTATTCTACTACAATACCTACCTATAGCAATGTGTGGAGTAACATACGCAAGAATATAACTAAGGGGACAGAGTTTATCTTCTGCTCTAATGACATTGAGAGGTGCGTGAAGGGCACAAGGCGCAAGTAGATTGGTAGATACTCTAGAGACCAAAATATGCCTCCGATTCAAGAGGTTTGGCCGCTGAAGCTAGGTACAAACCTCAAGCTCACTAAAATCCTTGCTATTAAAGCATCTGGATTTTAACTCCCGCAAAAGAAACTGGTCTTCCCAAGACTTCTCTTCTCCTCTCCCTTGCCACCAGTAAATTTGGGTTCGCTGCCAATTCTTGCAGAAGCTGATTGCTACTTTGGTAAGAGAGACTGCAAGATGGTCAAACGCATGCCACTCGCTTAGATCCGGCGCAACGACTTTCCATGGACTCCTCCAACTCCAGTAAAGCTCGCCTTCGTTTCGTTACTTTGATACCTCACTCAAGCCATGGTTGCATCATTGAGCTCGATTTAGGCGTTGCTCCGGCCATCACACAATACCAGATCACCATTAGCTCTTATCGTAGTTGCACTTGCCCTGCATTTAGAAAGATCATGACTGAGTTCCGGGGAAGGATCCAATTTTCCTACTGCAAACAAGGATACTACATCCTTTTGAAAGTTTGCAACCGTGATCCCAACAATTATCTTTTCATCCACGCGCCTACCTTGAGCTTTAACGAGGTCAAGAGTGTCTCACCTTTCGGCAAATTTGTAGAAGTGAATTGTTTCTTAGTCAAGAGTTTTCACAATGGACGGAGGTCACGGTTATTGCTTGGTGAATGGTTTAAGAATTATCCCTTGTCCTAAGTCAGCAACACAAAATGTGTATTGTCTTTTTCAATATAAAGGCTTTGTCATTCACATTGATTTCATTGTATAAAAATATCTTCCACCTAAGACAAGTGCACTATCTACCTCGTATTCACTGACATGTGCACTTAATTACAGCCAATCAATAGTTGTCAATAGACATTTTAATCTTTGAACTTAACCCGTTTATATTTGCCCCTTACAGGACGTTACTCGGGTGTGATCGTAGAGCGTAGAGCGTAGAGCGCAGAATGTCAGATCTGAGAGCGGTGAGGGTACATTTTTAGTCGGTATTTTACTAAAAATACATTTTAAAATTTGATTCCTAGAATATTCTCATGAATATGATGAAATTATACTGAATATTCGAATATTATGGTATCTATTACCGTGGCATTTCTTACCCAAACCCGTGGTTTTAAGGGTGAAAATGAGGAATTCGGTGATGGCTATATAGAAACTCTTTACATGAATTAATGCGACATGGAGAGAAATGACCCACTCATAGATTTTAGTATTGTATTTAATTACACAGGTTTCAGATTTCTGATTTTCTAAACGTGTGAACCACATGATTATACGAATAATCTATACGTAATGTAAAGTTCATCTATTCTGAGACGAGGTCTAAGATTCCTATCTACAGCCCGATTTTGGATTTTCTGAGAGGAGGTCTAAACTTCCTACCTACATCCAGTTTTTGGATTTTCTGTGGGCTTTGGAGTGACGACTTAGCATATTGACGCGGGCTGTGTCAATCTACGCTGTATCAAGAGTTGCAATAGAACGATAGACAAAGTTCATTCCGGGGTAGCTTCAATCGGTTTAGGGCCACCAAGAGAGCATTGGGAGAAATGCCAAAGGTGCGTAATAGGATGTCAAGGGCGGCTGTGGGTTTAGCCTCAGAGGCACCCGCAAGTTATGAGGAGCTGCGGCCATGGCTGGTGGAGGTGGAGCGCGCCAGGAAACGAAGTGTGGTAATTCCGCCGTTTAGGCACATCTGACGCCTCCGTGTTGGTGGTGGGGAATAGCGGTGGACAGTGGCTTGTACCATCGAGATGGTCAACATCATGACGGAGTCCCTCATTCCGTATCCCGTGACCTCCACCTTCGACATGAATCCAGTTGTTAAGCTGCCGTCTGTGATCATATCGGATGGCGCAAATTGCTGGAACTTTGAGATCGACAAGAGTTGGACGGGATGTCCTTTACAGTAAGAAAGAGGAAGACTGGATCTCATAGTGCAGAGTTTGCTGTAAGGACTTTTCAAGTTCTGAAGGCCTAAGTCTAAGTGTCGGAGGGAATGAGATGTTTGCTATGGCATATGCATCGTTATGATAGTAGTGACTATTATATTGATTTACACAGTGCTGTGTAACAATATTACATATTGTATGAACAACGAGATTATATGAGTAATCTATATGTAATGTACTATCTCATCTATTCTATAAATTATCTATATTTATGTAAAGTCACATCTATTATGAGAGGAGGTCTAGGATTCCCCTCTCTATGATCATTTTCACCTCGTTGAAACTAAGGGTAAATGCGAGGATGAAGAGGTCTAAATCTCCTTCAAAATGACACACTAACACAAAAACGTAGTACAGGTGCTTGCAAGGTCTGTAAGATTCTCCTCTACGCCCTAACTTAGCAATCGTGGTTTTAAAGACCGGACAGGTGCAATCAGGGAATGTACCAATTGACGGCTAATATACTGCCTGTGAGTCCGACTCCATCGAAATAATGCATCCAATATCAGGACGCAGTAGTAAGGTAACCTTCAAGATTTTTGCTTACATCGCCCGGGCTGAATCAATGTTCCTCGTATGCTTGGAACTAACATTTGTGATGCGACGGAGTGTCTTTGACTTCCTTGATTTCGGGAAGACGACGGCATTGTCCGGCACCGGAACATTGGACAAGTCCCGAGGTACTAATGTATTATTGAATGAACGGTTAGGAGGAAGTTGTTCCTTCTGAGGTAGTTGAAAACCAGCATTCTCCAAGGCTTCTATTTCTGAACGATTCAGATTGGTCCCTATCTTCACGGGCCAGATTGTTGGGAGGGGTGGTCTAGATTAAGTTAGTAAGAATGGCTCAACCCACTTCCGACGACTACCCTTCACACACCTCTCAATATTGTCCGGGAAAAAATAAAATTCTTCCACCTTCTTGCGTTGACCATTTTGAGGAGGCATCCATATGCCGCTGTACGTTGGAGCAGGGGTGGACTTCCCGTTCTGGACTATGCGCGATTTGCACTTCTTCTTTGTCACTGCCATCTGAGCCCAACAAGACTTGGCTGAGTTGTAATTTAGCCGAGCAATGTGCGATTGCTTTACATCCACAGAAGTCTCCTGCACAGCTGTCATGCGCTGAATTTCGGGACGGAATAGAGGTCAAAGGCTGAACAGGGTTTATCTCAACATCATCGTCTTCTTGGATGGTAGTCAAGCTTCCACCACGGGCACGGGTAACCCTTCTTCCAATTCAAGGACGTGAGAAATTTACGGTGTCTGGTCTATGAGTTTCTTCTTCAGCTTCGATTGGAACATTGGCTTTACGTTTCCGCGTACCAAATACTTCTGCTCCCTCTAAGTGCGCATCACGAGTACAGAATTCTTCTGCTTCTGGGAACTCTGTCACCATCTTACTGAGTGCCGAAGGATCACCGCTCCGTTGAGCACAACGTTGAGTACTACGTAGCCTAAGTTCTTCTCTGGATGAACCAAATCCAGCCGTTCCACCTTTTGTGTACAGATAGTACGCAACAACTTGGAGAAATGCTCATACATAATCATCGACAGCTGCCACATACAAGTCCCCACCCTTGTTTCCAGAAGCTTGTAACCATTTATTGTGAATAGACTCCGCAAGCTTACATGACGGCATCTCAGCCAGCTCTTCGGCAGAATATTTGTTTTCTTGCAAATAAAACGATGAGCAATAAATCAATGAAATTATATTTTGACCTCATGGGAGAGGCTTGCGGTATTGCAACCCCCTCCTAAACATAAAAATATTTAAAAAAAAAAAAAAACAGAAGTGGAAAAAGGATAAACATAATGTATATTACAGTAAGAGAGAACTGACCAATTCCTTGAATCCACCCCACTGTCTGTAACGATGATGCCAATATGATAGCCAGTGGCCAAGATGATGGAGTCGTGTTTCTGTTGTAGCATTTGAGGATGACCACCAAGCCCTGATCGCCAAGTAACGTGTCTCTGCTTCATCCATGGTAAGTGCATCTTTATATTGCTTGCACAAAACCTTGTGCTGGTCCTGCAAGTCGTGAATAATATTCTTCTTGGTGTGAGTCTCTAGTGACTGCGTCCAATGAAAGTAGCAAGTCTTTTCTTGGCCCTGCGTCGGGACACTGGGGTCACCAGAGCCATAAACAATGCGCACGGCGTTCCAATTGGCATGCGCACTATCAGCCATGAATCCTTGGAATCGGGGCATTGGTATACCGTGCCTTGCCATAACGTCATTGAGATTCGTACAGAACAACACCTGTGCTTCTGTCTCCTCAGATTGGAATTCACAGCATGCAATAGTTAGTATGCGTTGATAAGTGGAGTCGTACACGTGGCACCCCATCGTGGCCCAAGGTTTCACCCGTTTGACATGGTCAAACATCATCCAGGCTTGAGAGAGGGACCCACCGAGCTGCATACGGCGGACTAGATCAACACCACTTCGAAGACCGACCTCTGAAATCTTGAATATGAAGACTTTATTAGCGTCGTCGCCTTGGCCGGGAATAATATTCTTCTGGACGTAGGCCCAATTACTGAGGCCTCTGAATTTTGTAATCCCATCTATGACGCCATATCTTCGTAACATTTTGAAACTGTAGATACGGTTTCGTAATGCAGGTGAGTTCAACTCTCTACATTGTTCAAAGACAGGTTCTAGATCTTGGAGAGAGAGGAGAGATGTCTGTGGCTCTGCTTCGTCACGAAGAAGGAAATTACCAAGAAGGTCCTTACTCTTTTCTAGAACTATCTTTGAGATGGTAGCATTAGGGGTTAGTCCGACATGTTCCTCTATCAACTCATTAGAAACAAATTCGGCTCATGGGAGGGCTCTATAAGGCGGGTCCGGGCAGCACATATTAGTTGACTTACAGTGGCGGGCAGTGTGCTTTGAGGGACGGGCAGCTCCCAATGTGTCAGCATCCGCATGCTCTGAAACAAATGATGGATGGGTTAGTTCTGGGCCGTGGGCTTACATGGAGTCACCCGTGGCCAATGCTGCAAGGAGATAGGGTCATGGTCATGATGGGGTTGGAAATAATGAAATGTGTAAACAAAGAATATAGTGTGCGGAGCTTTAGAGACAGACTGGCGGCAAGTCCAGGTGTATGAGCCAACTGTGCCGATTTGGGCGGGAGATCGTGTGGAGGGGGTAGCTCGTGTGGACTAGTTCGGACCGTTATGAACGTCATTCAGCAGGGGGCACCAGTTTGCTGCATGAATTGTGAAGCGAGCTTGAGTGTGAGTAGTAGTTGATCTAGCAGGATGGCCTTGAGAGATGTGACGAATATAGTGCCTGGTAATTATGTAGTGCAGATTTTGATGGACAAGAAATATACTCCGGTCATTCGGAAGGGGAGGATAATTGAAGAGCAAGTGAGTCGTTCTAGTTTCCCTACACGGAGAGCAGCAGGCGAAACACATATTGATTTGTGGGTTGATGGGAGCTTGTACTCGCCAGATCCTGCGACCAATTCTCCGCCGGAATTCAAGACTACCAAACAATATTAAGAGTTCATGTGCCATGGTGAGAGTGGAATGTTGGGTTATACAAAGCGCCTGAAGATTGCTGGTTTGAACAGTGATGGAAGCACGCGGTGGAGGCCAATGGCTGAATCATTGCAGAGTAACGTCACATTGTTAGAAGAAAGAGTGAGAGGCTACGAGAATGAGATACAGCAGCTGCGAAGTCAATGTAATCAAATCCACAGAGAAATGAGGACCATGTCCACTGCTGAAGCATGTCACATAGAGGAACGTCAGCAGCTAGAAAGTAATGTGAAAACACTGGAGCCCGCAGTCTTAGAGTTGAAGGTGTTGCTAACTCGATCGGAAAGTACTGTGGGGGAAGAGGGCTTACGATGCCAGGAGGAGGTGCGGGTGCTCCAAGAGAAACTTAAAAAATGCCAAGCTGATTATGATGGGGTCGAAAAAACATGTAGGTCGATGGTGAAGACTCCTCTTGGTTATCGCAAACGGGTCCGGAAGAGAATGAAGAGCCTACACGAGCTTGCGAGTGGGTCAGGACATGCTAAGCGTCGCAGGACCATGGTGAGAGCACAATTACAACCATCTATTGTTGAGAGCGTGCAAACGAGTAATAGACTTGGCGGGTCCAGGAAACGGCTGATGGGAGATTCATGTGCTCAAGGTGTAACTGCTGCAGCCGTTGCTAGCATGCTATCTCAAGGTGAAGCAAATGCGCTTATTGACCAACCCAGAATGAGCCAAGCAAGCGCCGGTGTAGCGAAGAAGGTTCTCCAGAAGATTGGCGACAGTGTGGGGCCTGATGCCATGCTGGACGCATGTGATGGAGCAGGGGTGACTCATCAAGGATACAAGGCGATCTATCAAACACTGAAGAACCGGATTGGGTTGATTGGTCCTCGTATGACCGCGAGCATTTTGCCTGCTCCACATCGACTAGCTAGTTTGCGACAAGATATGAATGCTAAGTTGCCTCAATTCATTGGCGAGTACCACAATATTGAGGGTAGACGTGTGATTCCAGCAGTTCGTCAAGGGAAGAAGGAGATAACGCCAGCAAAGGAGACCTCGAAGTTGTTCAACGATCTATGGTTCTGTTTTACAACATCACTGTTGAAGGTACTTTGCAGCGTCAACTCAACTTAGTTGTTCATTCATTTCAACGTATAGATTCTGCCATTTCCATATTTGCAGTGCTGCCCAGTTGTGGATAAGTACAAGTTGACTTACCAACAGTAGAGAGGGTCTTGTTGTTCTAATTTTATGATTTATAAGGTATGTGATTATGAAATGCACGAGTCAATGTGTGTAAAGGGATATAAAGCAACATTTAAAATTTAAATATCAGATTATTCAATTACTTTGTAGTCATGCTTTTGCATTACTATTGAAAAAGTGAAATGAAAAAATTGTAATGTAAACTTCTGACAGTGCTTCAGAGTATTGCAGAGTGCAATGGTGGACCGCTTATCTTTGTGCTGAAGCTAGACGAAGCGAAAGTTCAACAGGGCAAGAAATACGAGCGTGTCAGCTTAACGTTGATGAACCGGGCACTCGATCCAGCGATCCACAAGAATGATGACAGATATTTCTCAGTGCAGTCAGTGCAGGAGATATGGCCAATTGCATGCTTCCAAGTCGGTAAGGAGTCATTTGATGTGCTTGACTGGGTTTTAAAAAAAACCAAGCTCCCAGAGGTAATAGAAGCACAGAGCAATGGTCAAGAGTTGTGCGTGGATGGTGTTGGATCTTTCACCGTGGAATGGCACATGAGTGCAAACATGAAAACTATCAAGTGCATGCACAGGCTTCAGCATGGCCCTTCTAGCAAAATGAACTGCATTCATTGTGAACAGGTTAGAGAGCAACCGAAGGAGTGTGCCAATGCCTCAGCGGCACATCATGAGCATGCAAGTCGAGAGAAAGGTAAGTGGCAGGGTGGACTATTTGCAAGCGGAATCCAAGGAGAACCATGTGATGCCGCTACTCACCCTCGGTGGAAAATGGTGCTGCCAATTCCTCTATCAAGAACACACATGTGTACCTTGCATGCACAGGTTCGCATGGTAGAGAAATTTCTTCATCTCCATTCCATTTTTGTATGGAACATGCAAAACGAAGAGAGGAGGGCCGTGGCGATTGAGTCTATGGAGAAGTCTTTGTCTGTTATTGGGGTGGAGGGAGGGAATTGCCAACTGAGGAAGGATGAAAAACTGTCTGGTAAAGCAGGTAACATTGTGATGAAGCCGAGCTTGAGCGGAGTAGTAGCAAGCAGGCTTTTCCAGCCTAGCTCTTGGTCAAATCAGGATAGGGCATGGAAAGATGTGGTCATGTCCGAGAATAACCACCTCGAGAATGGTCAAGCACGAAGGAACCGTTTTCAGGAGTGGGAAGCCTTGGAAGAACTACAACCATACCTCACTGGGCTTGTGCTGACAGCAGAGCAACGAGGAGCTTGCAAGGCGAAGCTAGATCAATTTGGAAAGGCTTTCTTAAAAGCATTTGGAGAAAACCATGTTACACACTACATGGTGAGTTGGAGCTTGATGTGGACGTCGTGATTTCTTTCTACTATGGATATGTGGAGCGAGGGGTCCCAGTCAGGTTTTGCTTGAAGCAAGGCTATGGTTAAACATATGACAACGTTACTTGCTATATTGATTGGTTTTGCAGCACGTAATTGTGCGGCATGGAGCATGGTTTGTGGAGAAATATGGATCCTTGTCGGTCTGGAGCTGCCAAGGGATGGAGAAGTCGCATCATGCTGCAAAGGCGGCTAGTCAAGCACATACGCAGCATGGAGGTACGAAGGATCCAACAAGTATCATAGTGCAACAATATCAACATTGGTACAGGAATATTCAGCATAGATATGCTCGGAAGATGGCACAGCAGTCAACCGCAAGTGCATGTTCTGTTGCAGAAGCCAGCCACGTTGCGGAGGAGGCTCAACGTCGACGTAGGGCGTGGACCAGTTCTGGAGCTGCAACAAGGCTCAGTGAGTGGCGCAAAGAACGTG
Source organism: Ceratodon purpureus (assembly GCA_014871385.1). Lineage (NCBI taxonomy): Eukaryota > Viridiplantae > Streptophyta > Bryopsida > Pseudoditrichales > Ditrichaceae > Ceratodon > Ceratodon purpureus. The sequence goes on from CM026426.1 coordinate 31,203,772, forward strand.
TGCGGCAAGGACGGAGGTGGGTGCCAATTGCTGAAACAAATATCCGTCAAGAGGGCCTAGACACAGGTGACACTATTGATACAACACCTGCGGCTTCAACGGAAGATCATATTGCATCACAATGGGAGGATGAAGATGGTCCAAGTAGGACAGTAGAGTATGCGGGGAGTACAGAAGAGAGTCAAGAAACAGAGTACGGTGAAGACCATGTTACGAATATTAATTAGCTGGTCTATATTTCCAATGCGCACATAATTTTTCCTTACTTTAACGTGCATGGTATAGAAATGCAGAAACGGTGGGAATTATAAAAACAAGGTGTACTTTGCTCGTCCTCCTAGATCCTAGAAGTCACATGTGACAATTTAAGCATCCGATCAAGCTTATAATTTGCAGCACATTGTAGCCGCTGTTGTTCGTTCCCAAAAAACCCATATATACCGTATTAGTTTTTTTGCAAATTGTGAACAGACATTAGTTTGCATGGACGTTGTCGTTGTCCTTCCGTAACAGAAGACGTCGTGGAAGTTTACATGGGCATCGCCGTTGTTCTTGTTTTTGCAATAACATGTACATAGGTCAAGTCTGCGTCTCTGCATCAAGCATTGTAGCATTCTCAATTGGGCTCGGTGTAGAAAGTCTGAGTGATTGCTGGCGTGCTTGTGCAACCTTTGCTTGAGCATGAGTCAACGCTTCAACCGCCGCGTGGTGTGCTGCACCCTGTGTTGCCCATGTGGACTCGAGCTTCAGCACCTCCTCCGGAAAAGCGGCGTCTGCTGCTCGCAACAAATCAAGGTCAGTGACCAATGACTTCACCTCCGCAGCCTTCTTGCATAGTCGGCAAGTGGAGCGCCCTTGCGTAGGAGTTGCTTTGCCTCCTTCAATGCTGCAAGATAAGCTGCATGAAGCGCAACTGAGGCCTCGTCGTCTTCCTCACGCAATTTCTCCAAAGTTGCATGGTGCCTTATCCGCGTCTCCTTCAAAGGCGCTTCTGTCTTAGCGACCTCCTTTGCCGCCACAAACTCCTCCCCCTGTGCGTCAGCAAGTGCGTTTGGAGTCTGCGTCCATTTGTTGCAGGTAACCGCTGTTTTGCAAACATTGATGTTAGTAGGTCTTGATGAACTGGTTGTACGTGGTGAGTACGTAGATTCTCTAGAGAAGAAAACTCCCCATAAACTAGAGGCAGTGTTTTAGATTTGAGCTCGTGATATTCCACCCTCATTTTTAGCAAATTGCAAAGTCGTTAAATATCAAAAACAAAGAAACACTCTTCTGAAGTAATATGAAGGCACAAGTCAGAAATGATTAAGCGAACGCCGACATCTATCTTTCTTTTTTTTACTAAAAACATTGCAAATTTGGGTTGAGTATCATTCAATAGAAGAACACTGAAGACTGAAGCTGAGGGCCTCTGCATTTTTTAGTTCTTTCCACAAATTGCCGACATTTCCAATGTGCTAAAAAATATAACTACTTCCCAATTTGCCAGCACAAACTTCTCAACGCTATGTATTACTTTTGAGAAATTTCAAAATAAATCCCACTCTGGGTATCAAAGTGGTCCCACAACTCATACAGGACACGCCTTGTATGAATCAACAAAACAGTCCGCAAATAATAGTGGTTAGGAATCGAACAGACTCCATAGGAATTGCAAACTACTACTAACAGTTACCAGACGGTGACTTTGAGGATGATCAATTTAGACCTATGACTCACTCCACTTGAACATACCAAAAATTGAAATAGCCAAGGCCAGAAGATCGTTCTACTCTACTCTAACATTCTTCATATTACAAACTCCTCTAAAATAAATCAAAGTCTGGGATAGATTTGTTAATTCTGATCTTATCCCTAATCAGGTGACTTGTAAATAATAGATTGAGAAGTTGTTCCTGTACATTTATCTTGATTACGTAGGAATCATTCCCAACACTGTTCAGACTGGACGAGACAGTGAAAGGATGAAACAAAAATAACCAATTTGACAGAACTTTCACGAAACCTTAGAAGTAAAGAGCATCGTCGATACAGAGTGGAAAAAGAAAGACAGAAAACGAGAAACATTTAAGCATATAACATAAAGACTCAAAACAGGTCCTCCCAAATTATAGATGAAAGTGGAATATTACAAAGTGGAATAAAGCAAAGGCAACTGAAGAACCTGAAGTGGATGCCCCAAGGTCGAGGTTCACCGGTGCTGCGCTCCCGCACGACAATTGTGCAATGATTTTGCACAATCCTTCAACTTGGCAGCGCGTCGCCACCGGCCCAAGCTTTAGAGGATTGCGGCGCTGATTCTTTATTGGAAGCGCCATGCGCTGGGTTGTCATAATAGACGGACGGGCCATAAAATTGTCGTGTAGTCACGTGACGGACGTGACGGACAATTATCAGACGGGCTCCCCCGCGCGAGCAAAATTACTGTCCTCACAGTTTACAATTGTTTACCATGGGTGGCGCCCGTCGTCGCGTCTGCTCGCGCGCGTAGGCACACGCGCAAGCACTCAGGCGCGCGCGCGCAAAAAAAAGAAAAGAATAAAAAATATATATATATATGTATATATTTTTTATTCTTTTTATTTTTTTATTTTTCTGCGCGCGCGCGCCAGAGTGCTCGCGCGTGAATGCTCGCGCCCGTTTGCATGCGCCCGAGAGCTTGCGCGAGACTTTCACGAAGAAATTGTTCATTTCATTTTGGTGATAGTTCATCCTTTGGGCATGTGCATGTAGGCATGCATATAGGAAAAAATAAAGCACCAAAATGAAATGAACAACTTCTTGGTGGAGGTTGGGTGCGTGCGTGTCGGTCTGCGTAGAAAAAACTAGCACAAAAATGAAATGAAACCGAACTCCCAAAACTCATGTAGATATGTTCTTGTATGATTTGAATCCTGATTTCTGTACTATTAAAGTTATTCTTGTTAAATATAGTTTTATATTTTGTTCATGATTGCATTCATTAATTAAATATGTAAACAACTTATATTTCATGTTATTCTTGAATTTATTTTCCATGTTTCATTCAATTGGCACATATAATAAGTTTACATAACAAATATAGGAAAAAAAAATACATCATAGACTTGGAATGATAAAATAAATACATGATAGACTAAGAATGGAAGAAAAGGAAAACAAGAAGATAGAATGGAATAGTAATGAACTTAAAAATAACAAGATGATAGAATACATGACAATTAGAAAAATAAATAAAAATAAAAGATGGAATGGGTGACTAATGGAAGAATAAACAAATAAATAGATACATGATAAACTAAGAATGGAAGAAAAAGAAAACAAGAAGATAGAATGGAATTATAATGAAGTTAAAAGGGATGAGATGATAGAATGGAAGACAATTGGAAGAAATACATAAAAACAAAAGATGGAATGGGCGACTAATGGAAGAATAAATAAATAAATAAATACATAATAAACTAAGAATGGAAGAAAAGGAAAACAAGAAGATAGAATGGAATTATAATGAAGTTAAAATAACAAGATGATAGAATAGAAGACAATTGGAAAAATAAATAAAAATGAAAGATGGCATAGGCGACTAATCGAAGAATAAATAAATAAATAAATGAATACTTCATCTAGTAGAAATGGAAGAAAAGGAAAACAAGAAGATAGAATGGAATTATAATGAAGTTAAAGGATGAGATGATAGAATGGAAGACAATTGGAAATTTTAATATATAAAAATAAAAGATAGAATGTGAGACCAATGGAAGGCTAATAAAATAAATAAATACATCATCCACTGGATATAGAAGAAAAGGAAAACGAGAAGATAGAATGGAAGAAGAATAGAAAAATCAACAAATAAAGGGATAGAATGGGAGAAATATAAATAAAAGTCATGGATAAAAAGCCATCAAGTGTTTTGAACGACATAGTCAACAATGAATTGACATTTCAATAGATTATGATTTAATCAACGCGAAGATAGTGGAAATGTACACAAAATGTTTTAGTTTAAACAAAATTAAACTAACTCCAAAATCTTCTACTAATCTAATTATCTATGCCTTTTGCTACTATTTTTATTCTAATATCATATTACAAAAATGTTCTCAACACTCATCGATCTCCATCACATCGCGTACTGAGCAATTGTGCTCCTTCGTCTAGCAACAATTATTTGTGCATAAAATTGCAATGAACACCTTCTTGATGGAAGTCCGATGCACGCTATTGGGCGAGTGCGGACGTGCGCGAGTACTCGTGCGTGAGCATACCGACGAATGCAAAGGAAAAAGTAGCACCAAAATGAAATGAACAACAACTTGGTGGAGGTCCTGCGCACGCCATCGGGCGAGTGCGGACGGGCGCGAGCATACAGGCAAGTGCGGAAAAATAAAATAAAATAAAAAAATATATATATATATTTTTTAGAAAACTTTGGCTCGTTTTTCTGTGCGCGTTCGCTCATACGCTTGCGCCCGTCTGCACGCGCCCAAGTGCAGACGCGCGCGAGCATACAGGCGAGTGCAAAAAAAAAAAAAAAAAAAAAAATTTTTTTTTTTTTTTTTCGCACTCGCCTATATGCGCGCGCCCGAATGGACGCGCGCAAGCGCGAGTGCGCGCCAAAGTCAGCGCTAGGTAAATTCGTTTTACCCTTACCGTGAGTCAACCGGTCAATGCCCTTATGTGACGGACACGTGTGTGTGTCTTGTCACCATGACGGACTAACGGACTAATGGACGGTCGGTCTATTATTACAACCATGGCCATGCGTGACATTGCTTCTGCATGCCAATTCACAGGTAAACCATAGACAAAAGTAGCGTAGCACGCCCTCAAGCATCGGAGAGAATAGTACGAATTGTCAGGCTTGTTCCCGTAGACTTTGAAGTACTGGATCGCGAATTGCTTTGCCTCAGCAAGATCTGTACACCTCGAGATCTCGTACCGGTTTGGTTGACCACCTTGCCTCCACACGGCTACAATCTCCTCTTCGGTGATGAAGGGATAGGCCTTCGCCAAAAGCGTAAGCAACGGACCTTCGGAGCAGAGGCCCTAGTGAGACATGAAGAACTCAGGGTCGTAACGCGCCTCACGCCCAAGCAGCATTGGTGCTACAGCCACCATGCGATGACGAAGTTCGGGGAGGATTCCATACAGATCAAACGGTTCATCGAACTCCTCCATTGTCACTGCCCGCCCGTTTGCTGGCTCGATGTTACTGCCGTCTGAAGAGGAGTCATCGGAAGCATATTGCGATGGAGAACCATGAGGAGTCGGGGGTGGGCTGCGGCTTGGCTTCCGCTTGGCGCGCTTTGCCATCTTCTTGGAACACGACGTCATGGGAGCGAGAAGACGGAGAAAACCAAGGTAAGAGTGACCCAGTTCTGTGAACTTAGGTGAATAACAACAAGCGGCAAGATAAACAGAAAATTCTAGGAGGATGTCAAGCAATCAAGCAAGATCTAAAGCATGGATGCAAACTGGACCAGAGTAGACTGTGAGGCTGAAGCAAAACCCAGACATGGCGATTTAGCATAAAGGTGTTGTGGAGAGATGGACATGGCCACCAATGTTCCAGCACTGCCAGTACCAAGTGTGAAGTTAGTGGGACTTGACGGTTTGGTGTCATGGCAAATATTTACATGATCCCCATGGCTCTCAAGGGATTGCGTTCATTGCATGGGGAAGGGACGTTTGAGTCTACAGTGAGTCACACTTCTGTAGGAAAACAGTGAGTAGTTTCATTACATGAGAAGTGAAGTTAGTGACCACCGTAGGATGTGGGTGCTTCAACAAAGATGTGGTCGATGGGCTCTGAAATTAATCGTGGGAAGTCTGAATTGAAAGGTTTAACGGTCCTAGGTAACATGTGATAAAGGATACGGGACTGAAGCAGTGAAGGTAGAGCTGGATGGATAGGTGGATAGCAGGAGGGAAATGGGTAGGCTCGGTAGATGGGAAAAAGGATGGGGGTGGACGCCTATTGCCACGTTGGAGCTTTTATATAAGTCAATTGGTGATAAATAACGAAATATGAAAACAACGGAAAGTAGCCATAAAATTTAAAACAAAAGGCATAAAAGTATATGATAAATGAAAGAAAAAAAACTGAAGCCCAAAAAGGGTAAAAACATAATCCCACAACAAAACTTTGAAGAGATCATGAAGGAAGAATTAGTTCTTATTCATGTTTCAATGAAACTTCATTTGCCATTCATCTATTTTACACCCACTCATAAAAGATAAGTCCACTTCAATGTTTCCTTTGATTTTCGATCATTATGAATATTGTTTTCGATTCTTGCCGTGCTGCACTCTTCTACTTTTTAACCCCCAAATGCCTGAGCCTATGACCACGGAAATAGACTTTGACTTTAGATGCTCTGTTTTTCCACTACAAATAATGTAAAATACGGATTTTTAATTTTTCTTAGATAGATACACATGTAAACTACAAGCAACATTTTTTTCAAAATTAATGGTTTTATTATGTAATTATTATAAATTTTCAAATCAACACAAACAAAGAAAATCCATATCAAATATGGATTATATCCAAAAACTGGTATACTTTTTGACCCACTGTTGCTTCAATTTTATTTTTATTTTTTTAATTTGGGAATGCTATCTGCTTCACACTGTTCTCTATTTCAGTTTGATCTTTTTCCCAGTTATAACTCATACGTTTGTTTATTACTCAAACATTTGATTCAATTTCATGTTTCTTTCAAATTTGAATAATTATTAATTTCAGTTTTTATGCAATCCCGGGTTTGGAATATGGAGATGCTTATTAGTTATGCAGACGTAAGATTAACCTTGAAGCCTGATTTGCTTGGGCAATGTTTTAACGCCCTTGCCTAATTTGGCGTCCACTTAAAGCAATTAGGAATTTTTCATTTTTTAATTTTTTTTTAATTTTTAGCATTTCAGATTTGATATAAGTATGCTCAGAACATATACTGTTTCGTCAAAGCCTTGGTGGCTTGGTGTTCCGAGGCTTCGGATTCGAATTGACGTGGCAGCCCAGGGTGCTGGTGCCGGGTTCGAATCCACCCTCCGACACCCACCCCACCACGCTTTCGGATGCCCAGTTGACGATGCAAAATTATTTTTTAAATTTATAATTTTTTAATTTTTAGCATCTCAGATTTGATATAAGTATGCTCAGAACATACACTGTTTCGTCAAAGCCTTGGTGGGTTGGTGTTCCGAGGCTTCGGGTTCGAACTGCCGTGGCAGCCCCAGGGTGCTAGTGCCGGGTTCGAATCGACTCTCCGACACCCACCCCACCACGCATTCGGATGCCCAGTTGACGGTGCAAAATGTTTTTTTTTTTTTTTTTTTCCTTCTTTTATAAATTATTTTCACTGAGGTGTTCTTTTACTGGACATGAAGATATTACTATCACCATTTTTTCAATACTTAGAATTATGTTCAACCATTAGCATAGTCTTGTATTATTCTAAAACTAATTTAAGCAACTGAGTATCCAAGGTTCTTTCCAGAAGTATCTTTATATTCCAAAGTCTAATCGAGTGGAGTACCTGCATGGAAAATTTGGGAGACTCATTCCTATTTCTGGCTCTTGCAAAAATTGTTTTCTAGAAGTAGCGGTGAAAGCGTTGATAAAGTAAAACATGCATGACGTCACGTATATTTTTGTTTTAGAAAAATCTGAAGGGTGGTTAGGTATACTTTTTGACCCACCGGGGTTAGTTCTGTGTATTCTGATTGAGGTTGAATTAGATCTTATTCATGTTTCACTTAAACTGGTTTTTTTCATTCATCTATTTTTCACCCACCCATTAAGGATAAGTTCACTCCAATGTTTCTTTCAAATTTCAATTAAGAAGGAAATTGTTTTCACCCTGGCCATGCTTCACTGCCTTTTTTTTTAACTGTGAAGTAACTGGGTTCAATTCTGTGCACTCTAATTAAGGATGAATTAGTTCTTATCCATGTTTCACTCAAACTTCATTTCTCATTTCACCCACTCAGAAAAGATAAGTTCACTTCAACGTTTCCTTCAATTTTCAATAATTGTAAATATTGTTGTGACCATTGCCATGCTTCAGTGTTTTTTTTTTTTTATTTGGTTCTAATTGGGTTTACTTCTGTTCACACTAATTAGGGATGAATTAGTTCTTATTCATGTTTCATTGAAACTCGATTTTTTCATTCATCCTATTATCATCCACCTATAAAAGATAAGGTGACTTTTTAATTTTTATGTTTCTTTCAAATTTCAATGATTATGGCTATTGTTTTCACCCTTGCCATGCTTTAGTGTGCATTGATTAAGGATGAATTAGTTCATATTCATGTTTCACTGAAACTTCATTTTTCATTCATCTATTTTACACCCACTCATAAAAGATAAGTCCACTTCAATGTTTCCTTCGATTTTCAGTCATTATGAATATTGTTTTCGATTCTTGCCGTGCTGCACTGCTCTAATCTTTAATATGGTTCTAATTGGGGTTAGTTCTGTGTACACTGATTAAGGTTGAATTAGATCTTATTCATGTTTCACTTAAACAGGCTTTTTTCATTCATCTATTTTTCACCCACCCATAAAAGATAAGTTCACTTCAATGTTTCAAGATTCCAAGCCTCAAATTGGAAAGAACTATGTCGGGCACCAAATTGAGGAAGGTCGTTTAGTCAAGTTCCAGGCGAATCAAGCTTGATTAATCATAACAAAGTGGACTCTAGGCTTAAGCAACTGAGCCTGCATCCATTTCAAATTACACATGCAATTCAAGGTCTGGAAACATAGAAGTTTATGGACAATTAATTGCATAACTTTTACACAACTAGTTAACAGTTGCGTAACTAATTAGCATATCTAATCAGACTTGCAGCTAATACAGAGTGGACACTGGGCTTAAGCAATTGAGCCTGCAGGTTTAGGGTCTAAATGCACGTGCAACATAACTAATTCGTTGCATGACTTGTTTGCATCGACAGCTTTGCATAACTAATTAGCATAAGTGGATATGGCTTCAAGCTAAAACGAGGACACAAATCTTAAGCAACTGAACGAGGATCAAATTGAAATTACTCATGCAATTGGGAGTATGTAGAAGAAGAAGTTTTCCAACACATACATAACTTGCCATTTAAACGGGTGCAAACTTGAAAGCCTTGTTTTAAACATAGGAAGTTCGGTTTGAAAGTTCCGAGTGTAATAACCGTGGGGTTCAAAATGGAGCTTCAAGAAGTTCAAAGGACGGAAACTAGCGGTCTAGCTTGATTATAAAGCAAAAGACAGTATCAACAGAATGTGCTACCTACACCCCAAGCAAGTGCACATCGACAGTCACACTATATCTGCATGTACTGGCTATACAAGACCGCAATGTCCTTCAGCTTCTGGTGAGTAGCTTCGATCTCAGGATCTTGAAATACATGGACTTTGCCGTTAAATTGTGCAACACACGCTGGATCCATGGTCAGGTTACAGGAAGGGCAGACATATGCGGGAGCAGCGTCGATCTTCTCCGCAACGCAGACATGATGGTGTAGCACGATGTGGCACCCGTATACCTCCGGAAGGCGCTTAATTCACTCTAAATACCCTCCAAAGTAAACCACTCCGTGTTCGTTCCCACGAAGACCTATAGTTTTCCTCCTTTTAGATCATAACGGAAATCACCACCCGAATCCAACCGTCTTCCGTCTCTCGAGCGGTTGGCCTGATCCGGTAGTTTTTGCCTCGTTCCTATTTTCCGGCTTTTTAGACTAATGGCCGGTTCCCACTGATCCGTCAATCCTTTCAAGTGGCTGGATTCTCCACCGTCCCGTGACTTAAAGTGGCTGGACACCCCACTGTTCCTATCTACCACCCGAAGAGTGGAGTAATAATCCTTCCGTATGACTAGGTACCGGTCCGGATAGCTACTCAGTGCCGGTTATGGATACGGAAATCATACTACAATGACATCACCTTACGGTTGTACGGCATCCTAACTATATCATCTTCCTTCCGGATTGGTTCGCAGTAGGAAATCCGGCTTTTATCCCATCTACAGGAAGCGACCGGTCCGTTTCCGGATCCCGGTGTACACACGGCCCTCCGTGTCCTTAAGACTACCAGCCCTGCGGCAGTACGTCTCTCCTCCCCTCCAGGCTCCTTCCGGAACTGAAAACCGTCAACACTCGACGCTTTCAGTGCCGGTTACGGTAACGGACCCGTGAGCCAGCCGGTCGACACAACAAATCCAAAAGTATATTCTCAATTGCAACAACAAAACGGCGTACAAAACAAGGCCCCGGCCTTGGAAAAACGTCCAGCTTAAATACTAAAACCTATCGATCCTAAAGCAACCAAGTGGCCAACCGAGATCCAGAAATTCCGGATCTTGGATTCGGGAATCCCGGACCGGTGGCCGCCTTCTATTCCTAGTTACTGCCGCTATCTATCCGGATTGACAGCCGGGTGCACTTAAGCCCCATCGTTAGTCGCTGCCATTTTATCCGTTCCTTATCCTAACTTCTACTCCTTGTTCTTATCGAACCGTGGGCTGTGCCGGGTTCCATCGGGCCGTTCCTTCTGCTGTACTTCCTTCTTCAGCCTCTTCAGCGAGGGGCCTTCTTCCGGGGTATCAGCTGCCGGTTGGTCGATAACCTTCTGGGATCGTCCTGCTTGAACCGCCAGGGAGGGAGATCATGCAGCCACCGGAACTGCGCTGAGATCCACCTGGAGATGTTCCGGAGATCCCTGTACCGACACAAAGTCTTCCGGTGGTGGGCCTTGGTCCGGTTCCAAAGACATGTTCCCGGGGTTAACAGTCTCAATTCCAGCCAGGGTGGGCTGATTGTGCAAACTGTCCAAGGTATCCGGGATAGGATCCTCCAGCGGTTGTCCTGACTCTGGTTGCACTAGCCGAATGGTCGACCGTATCGGAGAGGCTGAAGGTGGCACCTGGGCCGGTCCCCTCGTTGGTGCCGATGGTCTGGGATCCTCCCGATCTGCCGGTGGCTCTGGTGGTCTTGACGGGCCGTCCTTTCCGGCACTGATGATCTCCACGAAGTGCCTCATCTGCAACCAAGTGTCCCTCATCACCTGCGTCTGGTCGTGCATGATTTTCACGATCAACTTCCGAGCCGGATCCGGTTGGCGAGTCAAGAAGGCTTGGTAAACGGCGCACTGATTGGCTACATCCATCGGAGGGGCTAAGGTGGCCTTGACCTCAACAACCGAGTGGATGGCATGGGCTGCCCGGTCACGGGCGTCATTGAAGTCCCTTTGGGCATCATGTACCTCCTGCTCGAGCTTGTTAATCCTCTCCCGGTACTGCTCCATCTGGTCAATGTGCTTGGCCTGTAGACTGGCTAGGTCCCGGTGCTTGCGAAGGATAACCAGGCATTCTTCCAACCGGTTTGAGCCCGTAAGGGAAACTACCTCCTTCGCCAACCGGCCCTCCAGCTGCCTAGTTGATTGTAGGAACTGGGCATACGCCGACACCTACTCTGAAAGGTTGACTAAGTCTTGGCACGGGTCCCCGGTATGCTCCGGTGGTCCGGTGGGTTTCAAGACTTCCGTGTTCAGGGTCCGCTTGGTCGGGGTGGGAGTCCGAGGTGATCCGGAAGGCTGTCCCTTCTCCGGGCTGGGACGGGGTCTCTTAGCCGGCGTGGGGGAGACCTCCATACAATCATCATCATCGTCCTCATCGGACACCTCTTTCGGTTCAGCGTACCGTTGCATGCTCTTCAGTTCGTCATACTCTAGGATCTCCTTAGGGTTCAACAGCCCCCGGTGACGGTAGAGGTAGACAAGGAAAGACGGGAGGCAGGTGGCTTGTTTCTTCGTCTTCCGGAGGTTGGCTACTTGCCGGTCGACTATGGTCTTTATCATGAGGCCCCAGTCTACGGAGAACTCACCGTCCATGGCTCCGAGGAAAATAGACGCCCACTTGATGGTGATCCGTTTGGGTTTTTCCGGATAGAAAATAGGGTTCATAAACCCTACTACCCTCCGGGCTCTCGGATCCTTGATGTCGTCCAGGTCCCACCCCTCTCTCCTGTCTCCGGACCCCGTGATATAATTCCACACAAAGTCCCGGGCCTCCGGTGCCGAGACCTCCCCAAGGTTGGTGAAGCCGTACGTATCCCTCCAGTCTTGTGCTGTCCACTACTCCGGTTCTCCCCGGATGGTTCCTCGATTGTTAAGGTTCTTGACGAGGATCTCCTGTGCCAGAAGGGAATGTTTCCACCCCCACGACTTGTCCAATAGTAACGCACAGCCCATGACCTCTAAGGCGGTCCGGAGGAGCTCCCACTCTCTGTCGTCTGCCGGCATCAACGGCATGACCCGTTGTACCTTTAACAACTGTCCCTCCTCCGCCGGCTCTTTCCCCTTTCTACCCATCCTGCTAAGTCCTCCTCACTGTCACTCCGGTAGCACTTGTACGCACGATCCCCACCACAATCCCTCAACTAACGGAAACACTTCCGTCTCACCGTCTCTCTCCTACCGTCACAACCCTAACTGCGCACTCCGCCGAGGAACACAAGGATCGAGCGCGCCACAAAATGACAAAAGAAGGGTGGAGCACGGTTGCTCTTCCTCCTTTTATACCTGCACTCCTTCCCGCCCGTTCGTAGCTCATCATCACGGACGGTCGTAGCCTTTCATCATTGGACAATCGCGGCCGGCGGCGCTTTAATGGTCGCAGGCACTCTTCCCGCGTGAATCGCACCCTCCGGCGGTTACCTTAAGTCCGCTGTGTCAGGGTTCCGTCACATGGACGGTGCTCCCTCTCCTTCGACTCAGACGGCCAGATCTCACCCGGCTGACTTTCCGGTTCACTTATTTATTCAGCCAACCGTCTTAACCGGTTGTTTCATTTATCTAAGTAGTACTTCCGTGTTCCTAACACAAAATTTTTTAATTTTTATCATCTTTCTACCGGAATTAGTATTCCGGCGTGCCAACCGTGGAAATCACTTTCCACAGATGGAAGAGGCAATTGCAAGCTCCGAGGATGGCTGCTTTGGCAACGAATCCTTTGCTGCAAAGGGGGCACGATTCCGGGAGGGGTGGCACTTCGATGTCGGGAACAAATTGGTCGGAAGGATACTTGAACACCGGTCGCGGACGCAGAATCAAGTTCTGGCGCTGTGCATTCCACAACTCCATCACTGCTTCCCCAAGCACATCTTGGACCTTGCCGTGAGCTTCTTTCGCATGGTGCAGGGGTCCATTTGCTTGCATGAGTGAGTTGAGAGTGTCGCGTCCAAGCATGTGCTCCTCATGCATCTGTGTCAGCTTCACCGACAGGACTCTTGCAGCTTCAGCCTGTTCCTTGTATTGGTTTGGCATCCCACTACGGAAGACACGCTGAAGCTCCCTGATCGCGTCTCCGTGCTCTAGTTCAACTCTCCTGATGTCGTGGACAGTGGTCTTCATCAAGCTCCTCTCTGCCTCAGCATGTCGGCGTTTGATTGCCTGTAGTGCGGCCGATGCTTTTGCCTCAGATTCCACGGCGTCGTCAACCAACTCCTGCGCTGCACGGACAGAAGCAGGCATACTTCGGTGTGCTGGAGCATCGTCTGTCAACTCTTTGATGATCAAGCAGAGGCCCTCGATCCGTCGACGCAAACCAACGGGTCCGAGCTTCAAGGGGTTCTTGGGAGCCATGGCGAGGCGCTTCGATCGGCGACATGAGGCTTCCGCGACCCAATTCACTTGGAACCCGTGGACTAAGGTTGCGAAAGCTGCTTTCAAAAACCGCATAGCAAAGTAGAAGTTGTCGGGACGATTTCCGTAAACCTTGTAGTTAAGCTGTAGAAACTTCTCTGTTTGCTCCTTGTCGGTGTAGTTCGCCACCTCGAATCTATTTGGCTGCGCACCGACTCTCCACACTTGCTTGACTGCTGCCTCCGTGATCTGCGGGTAGGCTTTGCAGACATCGTCCACCATTGGACCCTGGTCGCAGAGGCCCACAATGTCGCGGAAGAAGACATGGTCGTACTCTGCAAAGCGGCCGCGTAGCACAAGCGCCGCTGCAACCAACCTATCCTGCAACGCATCCGGGATTCCCGCGAGGTCGAATGGAGAATCGAACTCGGAGCTGGCCCAAGCATACGCCGCAGCAAGTTGGGTCACGTCATCGTCGCCGCAGCTGACATCTCCGTCGTCTTCGGGCGTGGGCGTGCTTCGGGGTTTCGGCGTGGACGGGCTGCCGGGCCCGGACTTGCGGCGCTTCTGACTCACCATGTTGCTTGAGGTTTCCTCTGACCCTTCCTGAACAAAGTCCACGCAGAGTGTTAAAAGCAACTAAGGAAATTGAACCTCGACACGCAGTAGCAACACTTTGTGGCAGCACAAATGTCGACGGCAGGAAGAACGAGCACAACGCAAACCTGAAGCTCCAACAAGCTGCAACAATCGCGAGAGCAAACAAGAGGTGCACGCAACATCGTCTGCCAAGTTCCAGAGGTTTGAAAGTGGTTCTCTAAGTTGCAAAGGTACGATTCATCCTCGCAAATTGATACGGTAGCTTGGCTTGAATTGATAGTTCAGGCGTGAGATGCTTTAGTTGTAAAATCCGATGGAGCCATTAAGTGGTTAAACAAAACAGAAGCATGTCACATTTCATTAATTAGTTTGGGTGGTTTGTATTCGAGATGTTGATGTTGCAGGGTACATGAGTTGGACACAGGGACAGTAGACTTCTATGAGGAGTAGCTATTGAGGATCTAATGCTCAAAATATGTGCCCACCAGCCTGATCCCTATTTCAAGAATTGAAAACATATAAATTTAGAGAACCCTAAGAGGGTGTAAGAGAAAAACATAAAAAGAAGGGAAAAAATTGAAGATATATATAAAATATATTTAGAGAAGAGATAGTATTAAAAAACCGAAAAACAAAAGCTTAAAGGAAGCCAAAAACTGAACTACTTTCCCCTTAAAAGAGACTCAAAAAAAAGAAATCGGAAAAGTAAGATTGGAGAGAAAAGTGAAGCAGAGAAAATAAATCCAATTCAAAGAAAGGACGGAATGGATGGATGGTTTAAATCAGAAATAATCAAATAAACTTTAAAGTGAACTAATCATTCCTTTAAACAAAAGTCAAGTTAAAGCTTCTAATAGTTTGTAATAGTTGAAGATATTAGTTCAGACGTTTCAATGTTTTACAAAGTAAGGTCATTCTTCATCCTTTCCCAAATCATTGGTTGTTGGTATTCGTAATGATTTATTCATTTTTTTAAAGGAGAGATGACCATTTAATTGTTAGCATATATGAGTTGCGAGTTCTCTTTGGGTTGGGTTTACAGCACTTTGACAAAATGATTCCAATTTTGTTAAAGAAGTTAGTTTAGAACTCATTTGAAAATAATTCTTCCCAAGAATCCAACAATCGACGGTTTGCTTTTGCAGAGGTGCTAAAATGTTTGAAGAATGATTATAGATTACATGAATAAGACGTGATCAAAGATCCATATTGGATGTATAGAAACCTGTAAAAATTCCCTGATATTAAAAACCGCCTCAATTTAAAAATGAGGTTTAAATATAAAGAACTGCATAGTAAATTATCTTATCCAATGCCTAAATTTGGTGTGAAAAGTGGATAATATGCTTAGATTAGTATAAATAGAGTATGTGAAATTCTACCCAAGCAAAACTTGCATTGACTTTAGTTCATAGTTGATCTCGCAAAAATAGAGTCAGAAATTGAATAATGAGAAAAAAAATTAAAATAAAATAAAATGACCACCTTAAAATTATCTTCATCTTTGTTCCCATTTCAATAAATTTTGATGACAAAATATTCAAATTTTGACCATAATCTAGTAGCATTGAAGAGTTCAGCTTCTAAAACATACACTATTTATTGATCATTTCTAAATCCAACCATTTCGGTAGAATCTCATATTCAAAGAGTATAATTTGTATTCTATAACCCTCATTCGATTACCCAAACCCTACGGCCTTCAACCTGCATTAGGTAACAGAACAATGACATGCCTATCCACACTTGTGGAGCATTGTTTGGATATTAGATGATGTAGACAGTTTGCTTTGCAACATAACAAGTGATGAGAGCAGGTACTTGGTGCAGGCTTCCCCACTCTCCACACGTCCATTGGTGAAGAGGTTGAATCTGAACCTGTACGGTTTGTGATCATGATCTAGGTTTGAAGAGAATCTGTAGAGAACTTTTGGGGACTTTTTGTATTTACCTTCTAAGCTATGCAGCCCTGTAAGGCCCTTTCATGGCTTGTGAACTTGTTTTTGTTTATTTAATCTCAAAATATTTTTTGTGTCGTGAGTGACACCTTCAAGGAATGTACAACCACTTGCTTAGGAAGTTTTTCTTAAGAAAAAGTTGTACAAGCAATTGCTGAAGCAACTCGTTAAATACTACGATGGGAGACTCTTGGGTCAGCTCCATCAAGATGCTTGTTCCAGGTTGTCTAATCCGAGTACATGGAACCCATAACTAAAAAAAAGGCTGCTGACCACGATGACATCAGATTTTCATCCACCTTCAGTCGATGAATATTTGGACATACGAAGAGGATAACCAGCGCTGGATGAAAAGGGGATGGACAGTGTATCATCCTTGCAAATCTGTTGTAACCATTTGTAACCAAAAATCAAACCATGTTTTCTTGGCGGAGTTTCCGCATTGAAATCATCTGTAATTGGTAAGAACTACATCTTCCCGTTTGCTTTAGCAAACGTTTTCTCTGCATTAATTTTCACAAGTTCTGTGCACACTCATGAAGAAAGATTGGTTCCCTTTGAAATTTCTTTTAAATTTTCAACTTATAGGTATACTTTTTGACCCACCGTTGCTTCAATTTTACTTTTATTTTTTTAATTTGGAATGCTATCTGCTTCACACTGTTCTCTATTTTAGTTTGATCTTTTTTCCAGTTATTACTCATACATTTGTTTGTTACTCATCCATTTGATTCAATTTCATGTTTCTTTCAAGTTTGAATAATTATTGATTTCAGTTTTTATGCAATCCCGGGTTTGGAATATGGAGATGCTTATTAAATCATGGATGCGGTCCAGTTTCCGTCAAGACTCTCTCAGCTTGCTCGAGCCATTTTGCTTGTATTTGATTTTTCTTGCTTTTCTAAAGGTTGCGGCCCATACTATTTCTAGTTTCTTTCAGCTTACTCTCCATTTTGTTTGAATTTGATTTTACTCTAAATTGCCGAATCTTGCGGTCCAACTTATTTCAATAAGACCAGGGTTGTCTATTCGGACGGACATGGGCAAAATTTCCGGACATAGACGGACGGACGGACGGACGGACCGGTCGGTCCCCGGACACAATCGGACATTGAGGGGAGGAGGAAAATTACTAAGTTAGTTTTTTTTTTTTACAACTTACCTATAGGGGAAACATATTGATGACATGGACAACGAACGATGACGGGGAATTCCACATATGCAAAAGGGGTGCCAGCATGTGTAGGGGGCGAGAGCGGGTACAGGGGGGGCGCGAGCGGGTTCAGGGGGGCGCGAGCGGGTTCAGGGGGGGCGCGAGCGGGTTCAGGGGGGGGCGCGAGCGGGTTCAGGGGGGGCGCGAGCGGGTTCAAGGGGGGGGCGCGAGCGGGTTCAAGGGGGGGCGCGAGCGGGTTCAAGGGGGGGCGCGAGCGGGTTCAGGGGGAATGGGCGCGAGCGGGTTCAGGGGGGGCGCGAGCGGGGTAGATAGTAAATTTTTGACAATGCAAAAAAACCTAACATTTTCATCAGAATAATATATTGGGGCTAAGCGCAATGACAAAAGTGTAAATTCAGCATAGAAAAAATGAGATACTCGTGAGCCAAAATACATGGACTTTGCAAAGTTGTATACATTTATGAAAGTAAAAGCATTTCATTACCAATTCAAACCAAAACATTACAAAAACTGTAGTATATGAAAACTAGTCACTTAGTACTAAGTTGTAACTATTCCTATTCATCTGCATCTACTCCCGCTGTGCCACTTGGTCCCGCTCCATCGTCCAGCGTCAAGCTGCGCCTGGCTCTCGTCCGTGTTCGCCGGAATGGGCCATCACTTTCACTGAGAGAACGCAAAATTTGCGAGTTCCTCAATTCTCTCAATGTACGCAATGTCTGTGGAGAGTGTTCCTCCAGAAGAAAGTCAACAGCCTCATGTTTGAAAATTAACTTCCACTCCGAAAGAGACATTTGGACTGCATCACGGGCGGTCAAAGACATGAATTGACCTTCGAGGTCTGTAACCAATTCCCCGTCCTTGTTCCATATGAGGCCTTTTGGGTGATTACCAAGTTGGAACTTCCTATGCTTCGGATCCCAGTATCCATTCAAAGTCTGATAGAAGAAATTTCGTTTCCCTTGGTCCTCCTTCTTTGATCCAATTATCTTCTTTGCCACCCTCACAATCTGATTGGGGTCATCCTCCCACCCCAACTCGTCACTTACATTGCTCTTGAAGACCGAGTGAGTCTGGGCCCGCCAACTCCAAATCAAATCTTCCCCCCACATGTTGCGGTACTGTTCACCTGGTGTGTTTTCGGGATTTCTCTCATGGCTTGGTGGCATGTATGGAGTGAGTCCAAAAACCTCGTACAAGCGTTCATGGAACGGGGATTTGCACACCGGGCAAAATCTCCTTACCAAAAAAATGTTAATTAAACACATTGGATGGAACATGTGGGTACATGATCCAACTGCCCATCCACCCTCAGGACCAAATGTATTTATACACACACTACATTGTTTTGAACCATCCATCACCCACGGTTGAGGATTTGGCCAAAGCTTTCTGCTATTAACTCCTTCCTTCATCTGAAGATCATGGCACGAAGTTGCGTTCTTCACATCGAAATTCAACTTGGCCCAATCTATGAGTTCAGGATTCGATTCTTGCTTTGGCATGTTATCAGGATACATATCATCTGCGTTAGTCCATGAAGTGAGGCCAAAATTCCTTCGTCTGTTGTGTTGCAAGTACGATTCGTCGATCTTCTTGAACTCTAATGCAATTTGGCGACCGCGATCAACGCTGAGAATGGTTGCCACTTTCCACTCGTAGTATGCTTTAGCAAACTTAGAAACAAGGAGCCGCAAATCATTATTGGCTCTCTTCAATGTCTCCACTTCTCCCGTTAGAGCATTGGGTGGAAATGACAAGGAATCTTGACTTAATGGTCCATCGATGTCCACATAGGGTCGCGGGTATGGGGCTGGTGGAGGCAATATCACTCCAACTCGTCGTCGTTTTGCTGGAGTGGAAATATTCTCCAACACACCGGCCGTTGCAACATCAACCGTGTTGTTGATGTAAGATTCATCCACCAACATTGGATCTTGAACTACAGGTATATCATTGGCTTGAGAAGACTGAGGTCTTTCTCGTTCTTGCAATTGATTGCGCAAATCTGATATTACTGCATCTTTTGCTGCTGATTCCAATCGTAGTTTTCGGATGGTCTCTTGTAACTCTGCAATGAAGCCATCCTTTTCTATTAGCTGTAATTGTAACTCCCCGACCTCCTCGGTCTGGTTAGACTGGTCATTTCTAACTAGAACCGGCATGCCAAGAACCATCGTAGGTTCAGTTCCGACCACGTCCAAATTAGCTGCCGTATTTGGATCGTTTTCCACGAAGATGGTGTTCGCATCGTCATGAGGTTCTATGACGTCCGTTGGATGGTTCATTGGAGGCTCTACAGCCATATTTGCTGGTGCTGCAATTCTACGTGGCACTCTTTCTCCACGACGACCATCGGAATCAGAATCTGGTTCAGACTCTGCTGTATCAGGCTCCCGCACTTGTGTTTTTTCCTTCATTTTTTTCCCCAGGCCACCATCTGCGTATTTCCTTTGTTTGGGAATGTCACGCTCTGTCGGCGCCCTAACACTCGGCGTGGATTTGATGGTGGACCAATCCACCACTTTGTGAAGCACCACCTCAGCATACACCATTCTGCAAATGAACAATGGTACTTCATTGCGTTCAACACATCGTTGCTTGTATAGATGCTGATAAACTTGTATAGAACGTTCAACAAACTCCGCATTTAAGCAGTAATAGAGGTTAGCCTTGTCTGAGATCCTGTGTTTTCTGTGCCGATCATGTGGAAATATTTTTGTGATGTGGCACCACTCAATGAATTCCTCGCATGTGGAATATTTCCACGGTTCCGGCTCATCTTGCCAACCTCTAAATGCCAACTTTGTGGGGTTGTTCAGCACATGAAGCCGCTTCTTCATCTTCTTGCCACCACGCTTCCGTTCACGATCTCTGATTTTTTTCTTTTCGGCCTTGGTGAGTGGCCTTTCCTCCGCCGGATCTGGGTTTCCCTCCATCGTGGTGTACTGGTAAAGTTTTCTGTGTTAAAAAACACACCAACTCCTCAAAACTTCCCCCAATTGATTTTAAAATTTTCCTCCGTGGTTGATTATGGTATTGTAACTATACTTTGTGGCCCACCCAAGTATTCAGCAATAAGCCACCATGAGGTAGTTTAGGGCCCGAATTCCCGGATGAGCGTACAAAATAAGGCTGAAAGCTGGTACGTGGCGTTGTCAAAATACTGTAGACCCCACCCAAGTACTCAGCAATAAGCCACCGTGAGGTAGTTCAAGGCCTGAGTGCCAAGGTGGAGCTAAAAAAAGTGGGGGGGGGGAGGGCGCCCCCTTCACTTATATAGTCGGGGGGGGGGGGGGGGGGGGGGGGGCGCGAGCGGGGTCGGGGGGGCGCGAGCGGCTGAGGGGGGGGCGCGAGCGGGATTAAAGGGAGGCGCGCGCGGGTTTAGGGGGGGGCGCGAGCGGGTCTCGGGGGGGGGGGGGGGGGGGGCGCGAGCGAGGCAGGGGGCGCGAGCGGGTATGGGGGGGGCGCGAGCGGGTATGGGGGGGGGGCGCGAGCGGGTTCAGGGGGAGGTGCGCAAGCGGGTATGGGGGGGCGCGAGCGGGATCAAGTGGGGGCGCGAGAGGGTCCCCCCCTTAAAACAAACTCTCATTTCCTTAGGAGTACCATTGAAGAAGGTTGGAAGACAATAATAAAAACAAATGCAATGGATTTTTTCACCATTTCTCTCTAAAATAAAATTAAAAATTAAAAATTAAAAAGGGATATTAAAATAAGGAATACTGATTTGAATAATTTGGGGATGAGAAATCAAATTATAGAAAAACAATCATGACTATAATAAGGGACTCGGGATAAAAAGGGATGAATAACATGGCATGAAAGAAGTTATCAAGATGAATAAATGTCATGGTGGTTAGAAACTGAGTTATCCCATAACGGAATACTGATCTAATGCACCATGAATAATATAATGTTGACTACAAGAAAATTAGTGTATTAATATTAGAATAAAATAAAAAGAATAGCATGGTGTGGAAGAGAGTTCGATTAGAGTTTAAAAAAATAAAAAATATAATGCATTGAACATATGGATCCTACAATGCTCTAACATATAATTAAAAATATAAAGAATCATAAAGAAGGGCTCGATGCAATTGGTTTGGCAGATAAACGGAATAAAATTAAGTCAATAGCATGGAGTGGAAGAGATAAAGGGAATAAAATAAAAAGAATAGCATGGTGTGGAAGAGAGTTCGATTAGAGTTTAAAAAAATAAAAAATATAATGCATTGTACATACGGATCCTACAATGCTCTAACATATAATTAAAAAAAAAAAAAAAAATCATAAAGAAGGGCTCGATGCAATTGGTTTGGCTGATAAACGGAATAAAATTAAATCAATAGCATGGAGTGGAAGAGATAAAGGGAATAAAATAAAAAGAATAGCATGGTGTGGAAATACGTAAGATTACAGTTTAATAAAATAAAAAATATAATGCATTGTACATACGGATCCTACAATGCTCTAACATATAATTTAAAAAAAAAAAGAATCATAAAGAAGGGCTCGATGCAGTTGGTTTGGCTGATAAACGGAATAAAATTAAGTCAATAGCATGGAGTGGAAGAGATAAAAGGAATAAAATAAAAAGAATAGCATGGTGTGGAAATACGTAGGATTACAGTTTAATAAAATAAAAAATATAATGCATTGTACATACGGATCCTACAATGCTCTAACATATTATAAAGAATCATAAAGAAGGGATCGACGCAATTGGTTTGGGAGATAGACGTTTTAAAATTAAATCAACAGCATGGAGTGGAAGAGAGGCTAGAGCTGCATGAGAGGTTGTGCAAGTATAAAATCCCAATACTTTGTAATTTTTAATTTGTTTTATTTTATTTTTTTCTCTTAGAAAGTAGTGTAGAGATTTCACTATTTCCAGAAGAAAAATAGAAAATAAAAAATGAGTTCGAAAACAAATGGAAGGGGGGGGCGCGAGCGTGTCCGAGGGGGCGCGAACGGGTGGGGGGGGCGCGGACGGGTACGGGCGCGAGCGGGTACAGGGGCGCGAGCGGGTGGGGGGGCGCGAGCGGGTACGGGGGGGGGGGCGCGAACGGGTATAGGGGGGGGGCGCGAGCGGGTACAGGGGGGCGCGAGTGGGTTCAGGGGGGGGCGCGAGCGGGTCCGTGGGGACTATATAAGGTGGGGAGAAGCTCTCGCCCCCCTCACTCCTTCCCACTGCGGCTCCTTGTCCTGACGTGTGAAAACACGCCTTGCTTGGAACTGCTTATGTGGGAAGTCTTCATTGGGGCGGGGGGGGAAGTTGTTGATTTTTTTTTTCAGGGATTTACTTTGCGATGTCTTCTAGACAAGGCTCCGGCAAGCGGCTTATGTATGTGGACTTGGATGCTCCAGATGCGGTGGACCCTATGAGTTGCATAACACCTCATGGTTCTAGTGGTTCTACTCCTTCATCTAGCTCGAAGGGTAAAAAGAAGAAGAGTATTCCAGCGCACGAGAAGGATGACGGTTATCCACCATTGGAGTATACGCATTTCATCAGGAAGGTGGCCGTCGAGTACTACAAGGCCCGTACCATACGAATGTTGAAGGCAATGTACCTTGATCACGGAGAGGATGGTATCTACAACCTCCAACGTGATTTGGAAAGGGAATTTTGGAGCGCATTGGAAGGATCAGAGATGTACATGGATTGCATGACGAAGTATTTTCACAGCCCGAAGTGGTTGACACAACAAGTGAGTAGTGCTACGACAAATGTCATTCATGTGTTTGAATCACATGTCAAGAAACCACAAGGCGAAGAATGGAGCAACCAAGACAAAGTGTTTATTCAAAAACTGACAACGGTTCAGGAGGCATGTCAGAGATGTTCTAAGGGGAAAACAAAGATTATGCCTTGGAATGAGCAAGCATTGAACTCAGCATTGGAAGCACACATGTATGGTGCATTGATATGGATTCCGGTTACGGCCAAGGTTGTGCCATTATCTGGCTTCAATGCCGAGGGGGGGTATGTCAAAGTGCGAAAAGTGCGAATAGCCAATATGAAGAAAATTCCAATTCACATAGAATTTGCGGGAAAACTTTCCAAGGCTAAAACCGAAGTGAAGAAGCGAGAGGAACGGGCGATTGAGGCCACGGTTAACCCCGTAGAGCATCCGGGTGTGATAAAATTTTGGGCCATTCACGCTAAGACCATGGAAGCTTATACCCTGTGGTGGAATGGAGATTGCCTCCGCAACTTCCTCAAGATAAATGAGAAGGCATCCGAGGCAACAGATTACAAAGAAATTTTGAAGTCGAGGGATATGCCCATGGAAGAGTGCCAAAGAATTGTTGCCTACCGAAAGAACCGGGGAATGTTGGCGTGGAGTCTCATCTACGTTATGGACATAGTCCATAAGGCTGAAATCCTCCACAACGACTTAACGCCATCCAACATTCTACTCCACTTTCCACCTCATGACAAGAATAAAGTATATATTGGTGTATGCGATTGGGGTGTGGCAAGCAGAGTCATTGAGAACAAGGCCTCCCCTTATGGTGTGATGGACCCCGATGAACTTGTACAAGTAAAGGAGAGGAGGGTAGGAGTTGCACCGGAGTTGTTCTTTTTATATGGCAAAAAAGATGATGAGGAACGGAATTTGGAGCGCATGAAGAGGATGCATCCATGTACGACGCTATCTGATGCATTTTCGGTAGGCCATTTGGCAAAGAAGATATGGAGAGAAGAAGATTGCCCAGAACTCTTCAAGGATTCAATCTCAAAGATTGTATTCTCATCAAAGTTGGATGGCTTGCTTAACGAAGATCCTACAAAGAGGCTTTCACTTGCAAAAGTTGTGAATGATTTGATGAGCCCCCCTTACAACTTCCAAGCTCCCAATGGTTGTTTTAGATACACATTGTAGTTCCATAGTGAATTACGTTTGGAACATTTTGATTGCCTATGTGGCCTTGTTTGCACATTTCGAATATTTTAATAAATCGTTTTTTCGGCGTATACATGCCTTGGTGGAACATGAAATGGTATTGTTGGTTTTGTAATGGAATGAAAAATTGTTTTTAAAAAAAAAATGAAAAAACTGTATGGCCCATTCACCGGGACTGCCCCTCGTACAAGGGTGCCTCCCCCCTGAACCCGCTCGCGCCCCCCCCCCTCTGGAACCTCGCGTCCCCCCCTTCCAGAAGCTCGCGCCCCCCCTCTGAGAAGCTCGCGCCCCCCTTTGCAGTAGGTTGCGCCCCCCCCCCCCCCTTGGAGAAGCTCGCGCCCCCCCTTGGAGAAGCTCGCGCCCCCCCCCCCCCCCCCTCGGAGAAGCTCGCGCTCCAACCTGGAGAAGCTCGCGCCCCCCTGGAGAAGCTCGCGCCCCCCCTGGAGAAGCTCGCGCCCCCCCCTGGAAAAGCTCGCGCCCCCCCCTGGAAAGAGAAGCTCGCGCCCCCCCACCTGGAGAAACTCGCGCCCCCTGCACACGCTCGCGCCCCCCCGCCTGGAGAAACTCGCGCCCCCCCTCACGAGTATAAATGCCACCAACTTAGCCCAAGCCCAATATCATTTGAAATCATGGCCTCTAGTCCCGGAACTCCTTGTGGGCTCCTTGCTTGAGACTATGTGCATCACATTGGCCTGTGGTTGATGTCTACACATACCATTTTTTTCTCACATGTGTCATACTAACACTTGCAGACAGGAGATCATTGTACTTTTTCAGAGACACGGAGAATGGCAGGTCAACAGCGTCAGTCGACGGCTGAGTGGGCTCCGTGGTGGACGTTCATTGATAAGGACCATGTGAAACGTGTGTGGTGCAATTTCACCTTTCGTTATAAACGACAAAGAGCTTTCAAGCACTATGGATGGGGTGAAGGTTCAAGCAAGAGTCATTGTACCAAGGCCCCCGCCGCCGTATTTAGGCGCTTTGCCAATTGTGGTAATGTAATACCAAAAAGAATGACACATGCGGAGATATACGGCACTGATGGTGGTGATGGCGAGGCACACTTGGCACACTTGGCACCATGTTCTAGCCAGTCTATGCCTGCTGAGCAATCTACGGAAGTGCCTCAGAGAACGGAGGAGGTCCAAGAGGAGAGGATTTCCCAAGTTCAACCGTCTCAGTCAACTCCGCCTATAAGCAGAGGCGATTCATGTACACCAAGATCTATGCGGCAACAAAGTTTTACCGAGGCCTATCAGATTGGGATGCGCAATGAATTGGATGAGAAATGGGCGTCCTATTTTTATGAAGCGAATGTGCCTTTCAATGTGGTCAGACATCCATCTTTTATCGCTGCTGTGGAGGCAACATCGAAAGCGGGTTTTGTGTACCGTCCACCAGCATACAACGCAATGCGAACCAAGCACATCCAGCCAACAAAGCAGCTTCTCAAGTTGAGAATAGAGGAGAAAACGAAGCAGTGTATTAGCTTGTACGGGGCAACTATTTGCTCGGATGGATGGGACAACGTTGTTCATCGGCCGTTGATGAATGTCATGCTTGTGTGTCCAGCAGGAGATATATTCCTAGGTTCCATTGATACAACGGGGTACAAGAAATCAAAGGCATACATAGCTGGGAAATTGAAAGAGTACATCAAAGAAGTTGGACCGCAGAATGTGGTACAGATTTGCTCCGACAATGCTAGTGCGATGTTGGGAGCCATGGACCAGGTGGTTGAAGCTTATCCTCACATTTACAAGCAAGGTTGTGCAGCTCACATCATGGACCTCTTACTAGAAGATTGGGGGAAGGAAGCAACCTTCAAAGAGCTGATTGCCTTGGCAAAACGCATACCAAATTTTATACGTCGCCGTCATGTCACCATGGCTTTGTTTCGCCAATTCAGCCCGAAGTTGTCTCTGTTGTTACCAGCGGAGACAAGATTTGGATGCCAGTACTTGATGATTGTTCGATTGCTTGAACTGAGGGAGGCACTAATCCAGGTGGTAGCCAGTCCAAAATGGGACGAATATGTGGGTACTTTATTCAATCGGTCAAACGGGTATCGAGCTCACACCTTAGCATGTCAAGTACGGAGTACCATTCTCGATGAGACATTTTGGTTACGTTGTGAGAATCTTGTGCATGTTATGAAGCCGGCTGTTGTGACCTTGAAGACATTTGATGGACAAACACCGGCAATGGGGAGGGCATGGTTGGCCATGAATAATTTGAAGAAGCATGTGTTCCGTCTACGGGGTGATCCTTTTTTCCTAGACCCCGCTATAGCAGATCGCTTTGAGAAACATTTTACGAAGAGATGGAAGATGATGTTGACAGATCTTCATTACGCAGGCGCCATTTTGAATCCCTACATTTTCCCGGAGAGCCACGAGCTATTGACTAACAGTGCTGCGAAGCGTGCACTCCTGCAAGTGCTAATTCATTTGAGTGAGTCCCTTAAACTGGACCACGATACTGTGTTGTTCGAGCTAACACAGTTTGAGGAACGCACCGGTCCATTCAGCCCTTTGGAGGCCCCAAACATTCGACAGACTAAGATGCTACCTCATCAATGGTGGCAGCGGGTTGGGGGCGATGCGTTACCGTTGATAGCAAAGCGCATCCTTTCGTTAACATGCTCGGCATCATCATGTGAGCGAAATTGGAGCATGTATTCCTTTGTTCACAGTAAGGTTCGCAACCGATTGGCCGTGAAGAAGGCAGAGGACTTGGTGTACATTTACACGAACAGTAAGCTCCTTCGAGAACGACGTGGAGCGGATCCTGTTCTTTGGTACGAGAACCAACCGTTCTCCGAAGACTCGGATGAAGAAGTGCCAGCCATGTACGATGAAGACGTATGTGATGATGATGGAGATGAAGGATTCCACGACGGACTTGAAGTTAATGAAGGCGATGGTGATGACGGTGGAGTTCATTACACTCCTGCTACTATGGATGATGAGTATCCAGAGTTACCCGTGGACAATGGTGATGGTGACATGCCACGGACTGAACCCGTTAACCAGCCGAATGGAGTTTTTGACTGGGCAGGATTTGATGAAGAGGCAGCTACTTCGCCTCACCACGTTGTCAATGAAGTACAAACTAGAGGCGAGGTCGCATACGATCGGGCAGACGATGATATTGACGATGAATTTGAAGTCGAAATGACTCAGCATCAAAGCGACGATGGTGGCAATAATGATGACATTTACCCCGTTCGTAGCGTTTCAAACAATGACAATGAAGAAGGGGGTAACAACATGGGAGAGCAAATTCCAATTCCAGAAGACGTTGAGGGAGGAGAAGAAGTTGAACAACTCCAGGCCACTCTGCCAGTAAATGTTGAGGAAACAATCAGGTCTGGAGGTTTGGATGAAAGCCCTCCAAGAAATGAACAATCAGAGACAGTCAGAAATGGACAAGAAGATGAAATTCCTATTGGCCGATTGTTTCAAACACCCCTGCCCCAGAGTACACCTTCAATCGGAGCAGTACTTGCAGGGTTGGGTCGACCCCCCCCACCTCGTTCAAGCACTTCTACTGGGCATGGTTCATTAACTCCAACACCGAATACAAGCATTCCACTCACTTCTTCTGGACGAAGTCTACCAGCTGGACCTTCTACGACGCGTCATGGAGTGATACGGTCACGGAAAGGTCCAACAAACGTTCGCCCTTTTTTTTCAGGATATACTGTTGGAACTACCCCGTCTTTACCTGTGGCTGTGGGTAAACGTAGATTACCCGTAATGAATGTGGACGGAATCACCGATAAGACCAAAAGACGGAAGATCAAAAGAATTGTGACCACAGTGGTGGATGGTACAATTGACCACGAATTGCGCAACATTCATTCCACGGTGGAGGAATATGTGCCTAATCAGGGGGGAGATGGAGATGACGAGGGGTCGAAATCCTCAGAAGGATATTACTCATCAGAAGATAGCCGTGAAGAAGCACCTGATGATGAAGACATTGTTGTAAGAGTACCATTGGGTAAGCCCGGTACTCGAAGGAATCCAGAGCGGCGCACCGCCAAAAAAAAACAAAAAAAAGTGATACATCTATTAGCATATTACATATAGAAGTTATATAGAGAAAGTATAATATATATGTCTCCAAAATAATTTTAAAAAAACACAAAAAAATATAATATATATATATATATCTAAATTTTATACGTAGATACTTATATGTTAACCTTAGTCAATGTCCATAAAACATTAGCTAAGGCTATTGAATGTAATTTTGTTTCGACATGAATTGAAACTTCTCTCATTTATGTCACTATGAAAAATTCAGTAGTGTCTTAATTTCCTTTAGTGGTTGATTCTTGTTCCCAGCTCGCGCCCCCCCTTCGCAGGCGCTCGCGCCCCCACCCTAAACCCCTTGCTCGCGCCCCCCTGCAATCGCAGGCGCTCGCGCCCCCCCCCCCCCCCCCCCCCCCCCCCCCCCCCCCCCCCCGCCATCGCAGGCGCTCGCGCCCCCCCACCATCAAAGGCGCTCGCGCCCCCCCCCCCTCGCAGGCGCCCGCGCCCCTCCCAGTCGCTCGCGCCCCCTCGCTCGCGCCCCCCTCACTCAAGGCGTTGGCGCCCTTCCTCTTAGCCACGTCATCCCCCGAGTCAACAATATATGTGGAATATTTGGTGACATGTCAGACGCGTGGCATCCTAGGTGGCCAAGGTAACTCCCATTTCACCATTTGGGTGGTCAACCGTAAGTCCTGGTCAAACGGACCTCCCCTGACCCCTAACGGACGGACGAGCGGACCGGACGGACGGACCGGTCCTTTTGTCCCATGAACAACCCTGAATAAGACTTCTTTATTTTTCAGGTTGGCTTGTGCAACAAAGGTGCCATGGTCGACGACGTTGGAATTGTTTACCCGCACATTTCGGACAGTGACATCACCAAGGTCTGGAGGGTTGGAAATCAAGCAAACCGTTTTGAGATTATCAACTGCACCGACAAGGAGCAGGCTCGGTTATTCAGCAAACATTGCTACGAAGTCTATGGACACAGCCCCGACAACAAGTACTAATCCATGCGGTTTTTGAAGGGTGCCTTTGCAACATTCGTGCACGGATTGGAGGTCAACTAGGTGGCTGAAGCACTGCATTGTCGGAGCAAACGCATCGCCACAGCATTGAAGAATCCCCGCAAGCTTGGCCCCATCGCATTCCGCCGCCAGATTGAGGGCCTATGCGGCATCATCCAAAGCATGTCCACAGCATCTCCATCTCCACCGACACTGGAAACCTTGGTCAATGCAGCGGAAAAGGCGGCGCAACTTGCGGCAGCAGATGAGATATCCGCAGCGGAGGGGCTTCGTGCACTTCAGAAGGAGAAGGATGACGCTAAGGCAGTTCTGGGAAGATACTCCACCAAGGATTTAGGAGATGCCGGAGCAGCGACTGCCGCAGCCGTGTTGGAGCAGAAAAGGCTCTTCCAATCGGGGACTCCAGCGGATTACAAGGCCCAGATGGAAGTGGTTCGGTCCACCGCCGAAAAATTCGCTGATTTGCAGGAGGCCGTGATGACCGCTTGATTTACCATCGACCGTCTTGCTGAGGAGAATGGGCCACTCTCCATGGCTGCCGCAGTTTTCAAGCAATCCCAGGTGGCACGTGCTGTAGCTGATGCGGCATTCAAGAAGACACGGATGGATAATTTGGTGTTGCGTCCCAAGTCTTTGTTCCAGTACCTGCATCGACAGTTGGTACCACCGGTTGGAGTCGCAAGTTTGAAGGATTGGTGCTCGATGTGCTCAAAGGGATTCGTGGCTGGGGCTGCTGTGCTCGGATCATGTGGTTGCCTTTTCCATAACACTTGTGTTGCAGAGATGATTGAATCCAAGTGTCACCATTGCCTCTTTTGCGACAAAGATTTTGACGCATCGTGGGTTGCACAGTGGGGCGGGCAGTTGGCTCCTGGGCAGGATCGTTGGATGGAGCAAACAGTGGACCTTGTCAAGCGTGTTGGAGCAACGTACCCCCCAGCTGCAAGGAACTAGATGAAAGTTGTGGTTCACTTTATATGCTTAAGCCTAGATTAGAACTCTAAATTCCTTCTAGAGCCCGTTTATCCCGGAACTTACTTTCTATCTCCTATTGTCTGTACGTAGAATGAAGCCCCTCAAACATTGAACATGCACATTTTGAGTCTTAATTGGTTTTTGCTTTATGTGGAAATTGGTGACAAGTGATTTGGTAATCCCATTGAGTCAGTGGAGCTTACCTCTCTCGGGACTTCAAAGAGTATGATGTATTTAAAAACTTATATGGTTCTAAATATTAAAATTGCATGTGTAATTTCAGTTTGGTTTGTTTGATTTGCTTAAGCTTGCTATCCAGTTTGTTCCAATTTGATTTGATTTGATTTGCTCAAGCTTGCTGTCCAGATTGTTCAATATGGTGTCGGCTGTGATTTGCTTACTATGTTCAATTTGGTGTCTAGTACTTAATTTAGAATTTCAGTTTTTATGCAATCCCGGGATTGGAATATGGAGATGCTTATTAGTTATGCAGACGTAAGATTAACCTTGAAGCCTGATTTGCTTGGGCAATGTTTTAACGCCCTTGCCTAATTTGGCGTCCACTTAAAGCAATTAGGAATTTTTCATTTTTTAGTTTTTTTTTAATTTTTAGCATTTCAGATTTCATATAAGTATGCTCAGAACATTCACAGTTTCGTCAAAGCCTTGGTGGCTTGGTGTTCCGAGGCTTTGGATTCAAATTGACGTGGCAGCCCCAGGGTGCTGGTGCCGGGTTCAAATCCACCCTCTGACACCCACCCCACCACGCATTCGGATGCCCAGTTGACGGTGCAAATTTTTATTTTTTTTTTATTTTTTCTTCTTTTATAAATTATTTTCACTGAGGTGTTCTTTTACTGGATATGAAGATATTACTATCACCATATGAAAATTTGCAGGTTCGTCCACGTGTGAACAAATACTTGTTTATATTTTCTGAAAAAATAAGACTTGTCTTTCCAAAAAATATGTTTTTGGTATTTGAGTATTTAGAAAATTCCTCTCCTAAATAACCTTGCATGGCTTGATTTAAACTTGATAAATATTAATTAAAAAAACTTTTCATGTTTCTATATTTTATCGATAGAATTTCATTTTTCTTTTTATTCTTAGATTTATTTGTAAATAAACCTACTACCCTATTATAATAATGGACTATAAAGTCACAAGGTAATGCGGTTTGGACTAATGTATTGATATGATTTTTTGTAGGTGAAACGAATGGAAAGGGATGAAAATTACCAAAATGGATGGAAACTTGCAAGGAAGAATGAATGTTTATGAACCTAAGAAATGAAAATCACCATAGTAAACAATCCCGCTTTATTCAATCCGGCACCTATAGTAGGTGGCTCAGAAACCGTACCAATTTTAGATTGGTAGGCTCGGTGGGGATCTATAAAAAGAATTCAATTTTGGAAGATGGATAAAGTGTACAGAAAAGTGGACCAATTGGCATAAATAATTTTGGATTAATACTGAATTAGTTATGAATTTTGGAAGGAGAACTTGTAGGTGGCTCAAGAACTGCTCGGCCTAAAATGTACACCATAAGTACATAGAAATTTGAAATTGGCAGCTATAATGAACCTTCTGCTTGGAGAGGTCTACCCTACGATTTGAGGCCCTCGCGTGGGTTTTGAGCCACATACCCTATAGGTTGGTTTTCAATATCCATACGCATAGTACCTTTAAAAGATATTCTCTTCATTTGCACAAAGTTCCAAAGAATCCAAGTTTCCGGCTAGGGTGGTTATTCTTTCACTAGTTTGCTCATGGGTTAGTTCTTGGGGCGATGGGAGCAAGAAATCAAAATCCAGATTTGGGATTAGCTAGAATAACGGCACTAGGGTGAACATGAAGTAATCATAGATTTTGGGTTCTTGTGTGTTGACGGTTGGGAATTTTCAAGACGGTTGATCGTTGTCTGCAGGTTTTTCTTGGATAGAAACTTAAATTTTTGGATGAAAAATGGATGGATGGAAAGTGGATGGATGAGAAATGGATGGATCAAATATAGATGGAGGAGAAATGGATGGATTAAATATGAATGGATGGAAGTTTGTCAAGCAACTGGAGAACTTTGACATAGGCATTTGCAATATTGGCAATGCATGACAATTATGCAATTTTTTATTTTTCAATATGTTGCTAATTCTATGACATCAAAGGAAAGGGACATGATATAAGTCAGAATAAGAAAATGAGGTTGGAGTGGGTCAGAACAATTACTTGATTTATTCAAATTTAAAAGAATTTTAATTGTGAACTCATCCTACGGTGGATAGTTTCAGTGAAACATGGATGAAAAACAAAGTTTCAATGAAACATCAAAGTGAACTAATCTTTCTGTGCAGTAGTGTGCACAGAAATAAATCCATTAAAAATCAAATGGAAAAAAAAGGATTGAAGGTAGGCAAGCTGAGAAAAAGAATCCATATTTGTTGAAATTCAAATGAAACATCGATTTTTCTTAATTCATACAGTAGATGGATGAAAAATGGATGGATGGAAGTTTGTCAAGCAAATGGAGAACTTTGATATAGGAATTTGCAGCATCGACAGTGCATGACAATTGAGAATATCAATTATGCAAGGAATGAGTATTTGAACTTTGGATGCATCTTATCTGTACATCAATGGCAATGTCACTTTTCAACCGTAAACCTCCGACATTCCAAGCTCAAAACGATGCTAATTTCCCTAAAAATTACCATTGTGTACAACAACTTCTCCAATACATAATCTGCTACCACCAGAGAATTATAAAATACAACCTCAAAGGACGTTGTCAAATTTTACCAAACGTTAGCGCTTCCTAGTGTCAGCATCATAAAGGCGGCTTTAAGATTGAGGTGATCATGGTTGCAAATTATCCACTATGCTTCTTTGAGTCAGATTCCTTCAATCACGTAGTACAAGGGTTGACTATTGTGATAAGCATGAACTGGAGAATTTGGGTAGGAGATCAGGTTCAGGGACACATGAGATCGATTGATCGGGGCG
Source organism: Ceratodon purpureus (assembly GCA_014871385.1). Taxonomy (NCBI): domain Eukaryota; kingdom Viridiplantae; phylum Streptophyta; class Bryopsida; order Pseudoditrichales; family Ditrichaceae; genus Ceratodon; species Ceratodon purpureus. Next base: position 31,237,094 of record CM026426.1, read on the forward strand.
TTCCAATCAAGCAGCAATACTCCATGTCCTTTCCAAGGTGAGAGCCGACTTTTGAAACAGGATTTGCAAATCAGTCCAACATACTTAAAAGGTTTAATAATGCTGGAGCCCAACTACCAAGGGCAGAACCCACATTTTGATCGCATTTTCTAGGCTCCAATGACTAGGACCTTCTCAATCAACTTGTACATGTTGCATGGGCTAGGCGGCGTTGACACACTCCATCGTGATGGTTGAAGGATGTGTACCGAAAATACTGACTGGGCGGGAGAATTTATGAAATTCACCACTCTAATTCGTCGTTTGAACTTACAACATCAAGGGTACAGTCCAGGACCCTCCTTCATCGATCCTCACCCCATTAGAGCCACGCGATTAATCCACCCCACTTCATTGATTAAACAGACCACATCACGAGTACGTAAGTTGATTTATTCCAATGTTCATACAATGATAATACATCTGACTAAGAAGGACAGGGACTTCACGATATTAGACTCACACCTCTAGGAAGATGTTATCTCATTCTCTACGCCCTGCAACCAACTTTCTCATTCAACCCCGCATCTTCTCTTCCAAACTCCTCTTTAATTCTGTTGTAGCAATCTAGCTCGATGAGGAAAAGCAAGAAGCCACAGCGAGTGCTTGTGCCAGCAGTTCAGGCGAGTTCTAGTGAGACTAGCTCCTTCGAAACACCTCTGAGTTCTGATTTCATCAATCCATCGATTTGGGCTCAGGCATTCGACTTGAGCGGAGTAGGTGACAATATGAGGAAGCACCTCACAAGCGTGGCTCCGTTTCTACTAGGAGATGCCGCAGTCTATAGTTCTTAGTTTTTCGCTGACGTGGGAGTGTTGTGTAGCAACGGCGTCCCATTCAAGAAGTTGAGAGATGAGCACAAGCTCCCTTTGGAAGCCATTGTGGGCACCTATCCGCTCAACAAGAATGAAAATCGGCACCCTCTCCGCCTCATGACTGATGATGTAGCCGCAAGAGCTCTTCGGATGTACCAACGTGTCTATGGCGGGACTGCTCCAGACAACGGAGAATTCGGGACTGCCTTCGTTAGGGGCTTGATGCTTGACGCAAAACGGTGGAAGATCAACTGGGCCGAAGGTGTGGCAGAGATCGCGAAGGTATGTTTCTTGCATACAGTTTCCTACCCCATTCTACTGTCGATGCACGTTCATGATTTTCGTCTTGTTCTTCAACTGTCGATGCGTTCCCATGATTTTTGTCTTGTTCATTACTAACTGCGAGTTTGGATGAAGCAGAGCTGCCTCAAGACCCCTGTCCTGAATCCAGGGAAGCTCACCCCACCGTGCTTGCGCGAGCAGATCCAAGCCATGTTGAAGTTGTTCAGGGCAGTGGTCGACAAGATGGTCCGCGAGAAGAATGCGGCAGCGAAGCCCTTGCAAGCCGAGGGAGCTGTGTCGCGACTAGTGGGCATACATCGACAGCCACGTAGTGCAGTGACGTCGGAGGAAGCACGTCGCAAGTCCCCGCTTGGCAAGCTAAATGTGGTGGTGAAGGGTCCCACTGAAGCAGTGCCTCAGACTCCCCCAACCTCACCAACGCAGCCACGTGAGAGGAAGCTCACGGAGAGGAGTGTAGTTGCTTCGCGGGAGATCAAGCCTTCAGCCCAAGGTTCTGAACAACTGCGTAAGCAACGTTTCATAAAGGAGGCCGCATTAGTCAAGGTGAAAGACGAGCTAGAGCGTGCTGAAATCGCGCTCGCTATGCGGGAGACCAACCGCCAGGAGCTGTTGCGCTTGGAGCAATCAAAATGGGAGGAATTCGCCGGAATCTAGCAATCCAAGCAAGGCATGGTACTGGACGACGCCTCGAAGAAGGTGGTTGATACACGCCTGCGATCTCTCATGGAGGATGCGGTTGCCATCTCTACAAAGCTCGCGGCCTTGGTCCCCGAGATATCGCACTGGACTTTGGAAGCTGCAAACTTGCGATTGCAGTTGACCCCGCTTCAGGAGTCTGTTAACGAACTCAGCGCCAGAATTGACGTCCTCTTGGTGGCAGAGAGCTGCATACGCCCACGACAATTCTATTCGACATTCCGAGTAAAACTTGATGAAATGGTCCCGCTGAAGAGGGACCTCCCATGTGCAGAATGCGGTCGTTATTGGGCGGATATGGCTCTGGTGAACCTACCTTGCGGCTGCCTTTTTCACCCGAGCTGCCTGTTCCAAGTTGCTTTATCCTCCAAACCTTGTTGTCCTGGATGCAACACTAAGCCTTCTCTGGGCTGGATGGGCCAATGGGGCTTTAAATCAAACTTTGCTACAGCTGAGGCAACATCATTGGCCGTTAACAGATCAAGTTGGGCGCCTCCTTTGACTC